>LR989851.1:7453981-8694228 GCA_905146925.1 Autographa gamma | reverse complement strand
ACTATGGAGTTGGAGGATAATAAATCTCTTGCCTTCTTAGACATATTAGTCAAACGTAATCCTGATCAGACAATAAGTCACACTGTGTATCGCAAAAAGACCCATACAGATAGGTACCTAAACGGTGAATCTCACCACCACCCTAAACAGTTAGCTACCGTGGGAAAATCTTTGTTTCAGAGAGCACACGGACTCTGTGATGACAGACACCTTGCCGCGGAGCTTCAACATGTCAAGCAAGTACTGCGAGACAACAAGCTCCAAATTCCACGGCCCCGTCACAGAAACCGAGTGAAGCCAGCCACAGTTGATCGTTTACCTGCTGTACTACCATACGTCAGAGGTGTCACAGACAAGATTGGCTACATCCTAAAACGAGCTTCAATCAAAACATACTTCAAGCCGCCCAAGAAGATTAGCCAGTCCTTACCACCCGTCAAGTGTCACATACCTCTACAAGATGCAGGAGTTTATAAACTAGATTGTGACTGCGGCCTCTCTTACATTGGTCAAACTAAACGAAGCATAGGGACCCGCGTTAAAGAACACATCGCTGACGTAAAACACCGCCGCTCAACGAAGTCTGCAGTCGCCGAACATGCTGAAGGCTCCAGCCATTATATTAGATTTGACCAACCACAGATACTCGCTAAAGAACCCAAATTCCTACCTAGGATGTTTCGCGAGGCTATTGAGATTAAAAAACACCCTAATTTCAATAGAGAAGATGGCTGGAAGATATCACCTACTTGGGACCCAATAATACATAAACTCAAAGCCAAACCCAAGAGCAGCGCTGCAAGACATCAAGACACAGTGAGCTCATATTGCGTAGGTCGGAACTCAAATAATTAGTTAAAATATGAAGGTAGAACGAGCAACATCCACTGTCAAGACGAACGCCATCTCAGTCTGCCCGTGACCATGATACCTGCAAAGGTGTCGAAACGTCGGGACCTAAAATCTAAATATAAACCGCGAAAAAATCCGTAAAAAGTAGTTTTATTTCAGCTTCGTATTGTAGTGAAAGTCTTAACTGATCATGACTGCTAGGGTGCCAGTACATCCTCAACTACTTTCGTTGTTCGTTTTCTTTGAAACCATAGACTGTCCAGTGTCTAATAGATTTTACTGTAGTCGATGACTTTATTTTCTCTTTTCCATTCAAAACTTTGATAAATAATAATTACTTATCTAAATGTAAACAAGGATAAAGTTATTTTTGTTTATTCACAATGTTTTTTGTTTACCTATTATTTTTATGATGATAGGTATTCTCCGTACTCTACATGTTTATGTATAAGATAGTGTTGATGGTAAGGGTCGGCGTGGCGTGGACGTTGACTCACTCGGTGTACTGGATCCTGTTTTGAAAATAAAAGCTACCTTCACTGGCCATTGAACCCCGACACGCTGCAGGCTCACTCAAATCTTATGATAATACAATATTTAAAAAGGAAATTAGAAATTATTTTTGATATTTTCGTCTTAAATATCATATATAAAATAAATCTAAAATGGCTCCCAAGCTTTTAATTTGTCGTTTCAAATTTAATTATTTCCTGATCTAAAATTCCCTCTAATGTTTGACTTAAAAATTTCACACCAAAATATTCGAATTCGTATTTCTCTTATAATAAACATAAAAAGAAATTTATTTAACATTTATTGCCGTTGTCTTTTCACAGTAATCGTTTCAAAAATTTCTTCAAAGTTTATGAAAGTAATTCCCTGGGGATGTTGTGTTACAAGCTGCTCGAGGGCCGCTTAAACACAACTCGGGTCAAGGCCAACCCACGGAATACGATGTTCCACTTACAAAACCAGTTAGCTCTTGTGAATATCTTCTCATATACAAAAAAGTAAATTATGCTCGCCATCTTCAAAATGTTTCTATTACATTTTATACGTCGCGAGCGCTTTGGTTATATGTATAATAATATATTATGTTTTTTTGCAGTGTTGTCAGAATGCAACGCTGCTCTAAAGAGCTGGTAGTCATTTATTATATGTGCGCTTAAGACAGTAAATTTCTGGTTTGGATTAACCTCAGTGTGACCTCTAGGACTCTTTTAGTTTACTTTAGGCTAGTATTTATAATAATAGGCGTCTGTTATAAATAATTTACTTATTTTAAGCCACGGATGCTGATAATTTTATCTCCCTGTGATCTTTGGTCAAGCTTTAGTACATTGAGTTGTGAGTCATAAATTTAAAGTATGTGTGTCATCGTAATATCTTCTTACTCAAATCGATGTGTGGCGTAAGTACGCTGGATTAAAATACCAATGATACTTATTCAACAATCAAAAACAATATGATCGTCTGTCAAAAAATAATACGTGTTGCGTACCCTTATAACGGTCAACTACTAAAAGATTTACAAAAAATCCTGCTGGCAAATTATCCATACTGTACACTAATGACGTCCTGCAGGCTTCAATTGAGAGCTTAACTATAATCCAATTAAACTATCTGACCTGTGTATCAAACATGATGATGCCTAGTATGGCATCAATGTACACATTATAATCCGGCGAATAGATCTACCTTCCGTGGCTTTCATCAAATTACCAGATAACTTGTGTTATACGGTTTATTTATAACCATTATTACTCCTATTAGTATGCAACAAAAAGTGAAATGTTGTTTCTGGAAAGCGCATGCTTCGGACAGATATAGCTGACCTGCGATGATAATAATATGGTGTCCTCAATTGCACACGTTTCTATAGCTTTCCCTATTCTGCTGACCCACATTGTATACTTTAACGTAATACAAATATATTGAACGTAATTTTAAATGATGCAGTCAATCACAATATGGCACTGGCTATTATTTAATCAATACGGCATGAAATACATGTTAGGACATTTTGTTGAGTATAATGGGAGGTCGGGAAATAATAGTGACTGTAGTTGATTTTTCGATATCGGTATCAAACCCTCTTGATAATGGAATATTAGGATTTAGGAAATTTAGGGTCCATGCACTGTACAGATTAATCACGTGGTAGGAACTTAGGGCGAAAAGGACGATTGTTGTATAATACCAAAGTAAAAGCGCAAAGTAAAGTTAATTATATCCATGATGAATGATTGGTTGCTAACAAATTAAAAACCTTATTGATCTTGCCGTACCTACTCCACTAAATCTACATGCCGTGATAAACAAAGGTACAAAATACATATTCAAATTAACGTAGTGATTGTATCAGTATGCGTGCAAACAACGGATGATACTGCGACCTCATACATATATATTGATGTACACTATAGCGGATTAATCCAGGCAATCCTACTGCGCCGAAAGGCCAAGCTGGAATTTCCCAGTTCCCGTTAATCACGCAGTACCTAGAAGCCAATTACTGTATCGGACTTTCGATACTCTGTATATCTGTGTATGCAATTTATTGATCTCGACGCAACGCTTTGCTTTAGCTTTTGTGTTGAAGAACTGTTTATGCATTTCTCTGTCATGAAGTTTGGAAAAATACTGAGACTCAAACGCAAACAATATTACTTTATGCGAAGTGGTATAATACAACGTAATTATATACGTCTATTCCCTCAACAATATAGAATTTGTTATAATTTCTCACATAGCACGAATAGTTGCTACAACAAAATCTTCCGTTGTATATCACTCTGGAGGTGTACAGAAATTGTCCTGTGATTATATGAAGGAGGTGTCGTAGGGGTACGCCGGGCCCGCGTTGGGCGCCAGCTCAGTCCGCCCCCACCCCGGCCCCCGCGCGTTCCCCGCCCTTCTCGCTGGTTCAGTTGCACGCTTTCAGTCATCGGAGTTAACCGCGTGCGCGTTATGTCACCAAACCTCCCGTCAGCGCTTCTTCAAATGAATTTCGTTCTTCTTCCTCGGTTCGTTGCATATATGCATGGGCCACACTTAGACGCTTATGTGCACTAATCATTCATTAGCCATATTGGTATTATCATCAATCTTAGTTTTAATTATTGTTCCATAATTTCACTATTTAGGGATTTCTAGATCCAAAATGTCACAGAATTCATATAGAATATAATATAATTGTGTGTCGTGCCGTTTGTTGCGATAAATTGTTTTGAACCATGTTCAGCTAGTGACGTGTAGGTGTAATTAGATTCATGTGTTAAAGCTATATATAAAATAAATAGATACTTAGATGTACGAGTATGGCTCAAACAAAACAAGGTTATGAAGCTTTGATACGTAGTAACATTCGTAGGAAAATTATAACGTAAACTAAATCGTTGGAATTCAGTTCTAAATTAAGTATCTTTAAACCATTAGAATAACTCAAATCAAATTGTAGATACCGGTTCTGTGACTTGTTTTCTCAGAATATTTAAATTATTTGTTGATAAAACGTGTATCAGCTGATCGCTAGCCTCACGTTGGTTGTCATTCGGTAGCGAGCAAGCGCGTCGCGTCGCGGCCGCAAGGTCGTTCGTATTGAGCGGCACCGGTCAAATATTTAACGAACCGTAGGTACGCGTCCGACCCATCACTTCCCTTCACTCAAATTTAGGAACCCTTAGAACTGTCCTTATTTATACGGCTTCTCGGCCCAAGCCCCTCGAAAGAGGCAGCTGTATTTTCCGCGGTTGGCAACAGTTGTATGTTTATAAGAATTTATGTTAAAAGAATCTTCTTGACTAGAGTACCAACATGGTAACGCTTTTGTTGATTTTTTTCGCTTCAGTCTGACTTCCGTTGTGTCCGCTGCGTACTTCCCTTGTTCCATGATTACGTGAATAATATCCAGGATTTTGTACCTTTGGTAAAGGAAACAGAAAGCATAAAAGCGTTTTCCCCGTAAATTTAATGTTTCATGCTGATACCATACAAAAAGTTACTTGTTCATTTTGGTTTTAAACACCTAGTTAATTCTTCGGTTTATATTTTTTACAATCTTGGTCGACAAAAATAAATAATGTAATGATTTTATAAAACTTGAAGTTCTTGTTTTCCACTAGTTTTAGTTGAAAAAACGCTTATTGTTAAATAAAACTTATTTTCATTTGGATAATTGTTATTGTTCATTGAAGATGTAAATTACTGTAGAATGTACTTAGGTATTGCGCCACTTATCTTGACAATTGTCCAACATTCAAACTGTCCAGTCAAATCCTAGTGCCAAATGACTAACATGTTTGCAATGAGCTCTCGAATATATCAACATTACAGAAAAGCTCTAAGGAACCATGCTACATTGGAGGACAACTGTTTTAAATCTATTTCCTTTAAATTTTATGAAACCATTTTATTTACTGCGACGTTAAATACGAAATTTTCCGCCATGTCTTCTAGTTGCACTAAATAGAAATTTGTAACTCTTGTAGTCATGAATAATTATTGAGACTAACCAATGCTACTCATAAAAACTTTTTAACAAAAAAATTAAACCGCCGAAAACACTGAAAAGCAAAAAATAAGAAACCTTTTTTATTTAATCTTAATAACTAAGTTCTTAAACGAATGTGAGTATACCTAAGTAATTTCGAGTCGGCGCCAAACAGGCAAATTAATTAATTACGATATATAGGAACTTAATTGTTTTAGAAATTTTAATGTTTATTAAATCGCTGGAGATTTCATTGCATTGTTAAGTTGATTCAAAGTGGAAAGCAAATAAAAGTTTTGAGTTTGAACTCAAAACTTTTATTTGCTTTCCACAATGGAATTAGTAGGTGGTAAGTAAAGAATATAATTATAGTATATAGCGTTTTTGATTTGGTTGTTTCTTTATTTTTAAGGTAATTAAAAAAGATCACAAATCTTTGTTAATTGATAGTTTGGCGCCGCCTCAAAATTATTTAGGTATACTCACATTCGTTTAAGAACTTAGTTATTAAGATTAAATAAAAAAGGTTTCTTATTTTTTGCTTTTCAGTGTTTTCGGCGGTTTAATTTTTTTGTTAAAAAGTTTTTATTTTTTATTTTTTTGTGGCTATTATATACTAATTTCTACATGCTGAATTATTTATTATTTTTAAAATAGCTAACTATCTTATTTTAGTATTCAAATCTGTGAGTGAACAATAAATCACCCCTATTTTCCCAACCTTAGAGTAAAATTATATGGGACCAGCTTCAAGGTATAACCCCCTATCTAATAAAAAAAGATTTATCAAAATCGGACTGTTCTGTAATAAGTTACGCGTGGTCATATCTTAAAATCAGTTAGTGAACAATCAATATATCCCTGTTTTTCTACCCTTAGGATTGGAATATTTTTTTCAAATTTATATGGGTTCAACTTCTAGGTATAGCCTACTCAATAAAAAAAGAATTATCAAAATAAAACTACTCTGTAAAAAGTTACGCGTGGTAATACATTACGATCAGTGCGTGAACAATCAATTAACCCCCGTTTTCCACCCTTAGGGTGGGAATTCTTTTTCCAAATTTATATGGGACCAACTTTGGAGTATACCCTTTCCAATAAAAAAAGAACTATCAAAATCGGACTACTCAGTAAAAAGATATGCGTGATCATACATAAAAAAAAAAAAAAAAATATACGCGTCGAATTGAGAACCTCCTCTGTTTTCGTCGGTTAATTAATTTCTGTACAGAAAATATAAACTTTCTAAGAGCAGGAATTCGTATGTTTTCCTCATAGTCTAACTCCATTCCTAATTCAGCATTACTTTATGGACCAAACTTTGTTTAAGAAGTTTTGTTTTCAGAGACCGTTTATTGTTTTTGTTTTTATACTTTGGGTATTACGTAATGTGATATATTCAAACGTTGATAATTCTTCTTCTTCTAAATAAGTAAATTATTGAAAGCCGGTCTTTTTTTCACAGCTAAAATGCAATTAGTTAACGTTTTTAATCGGTTCTATTTACTCTATCAACTAAAGAAATGTGAAGACTTTTTTTTAAATTCATGGCGGTTAAAATTAGTGAAATGATATTCTACTAAGTGATATAGAAGTAGAGTCGACTTTTACAATTTCAGCGTGGGTATATATCCGATTAGAGTCGCCATTTCAACAAGACACCAAGTGGAAGTATATAGAATGTAGTGGCACAAAAGTCACGTGTAGCATATTGGCAGGTAGATGAAGGGTCAGTTAGCTGCAGGAAATTAACATGTCTACGTGACAACGAAGTAACCGGGGCACCGCTGTCGAAGACTGTCCCCTAGGGATATTAAATGCCCATAGATAAAAACCTTTACTGTGTTTAAACGTGATCAATGTTCAGCATTTATTTTGTGGTTCTTGAATTTCCTTTAAGTGCTCACGAGAGTATTGATCCATTTACCCTAAAGACACAATTACAAAATAAGTGTCGATTGTTGAAATTATGCACTATTATTTTAAATAGTGTATATTGAACCGAGTGCATAAGTCTCGTTGCCAAGGTTACAGGGTGGGTGCGATCAGCTGGACTTACGTAAGGTGAGCCGGGACGACGGCGTGGCGGGGAGCGCGGGGGCGCGCGGGGAGAGGGTTAGGGCCGATCGATAGCCGCTTTCGCCCCTTGCTATCGCCCTGTCCGTTTCAGTGTATTCTCAACAAAACTTTACTGTTCAGAGGGATCTTAACTAGTTACCCAAAACTTACTCCACTCCTACAAATAAACGTTTTCTATTCAATTGAGATTGGTAAATAAATTGCGATAGCTATTTCTTTTACATCCGAAAGTAATTTGCAAGTTTCCTGTTATCGTAAAAATACGCCAGTGTGTTTTATTGATTTATCCACACATTGGTTGTTAAAATAAGATAAAACAAGTCCAGGAAATCAATGTCTATTTTTTATGTACAAAATATACTCATGCGGTAGCAAGATGTCTATGTTACTAAGACGGAAAAATGTGTTGTGAAACAATTACATTGTCGTCGGGATATATTGACTATCCCCTTATTGCATTCTTTTTACTAAAAGTAGTATTTGATTTGGCTACGGTGAAAGAACTCCGACCAGCTAGAAAGCATAATTAATTGCTGAAGCACTTGGTAGCAGGCTAGCAGGATAATGTCATGCGTATTTTTTGACAATGTCTTGCTTTTGTAGTGTACCAACAAAAACACATAGCCTTAGTTGTGTAATGATATACTACACAATCAAGCCTAGAAGTAGAGGTAAAATAATTTTACTCGAGTGACTCTGGATTACGTTACTTAGTTTTGAAAGTAGTCAGTAAACTTGTTAGTTGATAGAATTACTAAACTTAAAGGCTTTGCGTCTATGATAAAGTAGAACACACAAACATGATACCCAAAATGTATAATTATCATGTCTTCGTTCGAAAATTAATCAAATATTTAATATGACGAATGTCTATACAAATATTTAGTGAATATAAATTCGCTTCTTATTAGGTCTTATAGTTTTACATAATATATTATGCGGATCAGTGCCGCAATTAAAAAATAAATAGTGTAAAGAGTACATATACTATACGATTTATAGGACGTATCTTGGGTTGTATTTTAAATGACAACCTGAAACCTACTTACGGGTGATATGAAAAATGTAATACGATAAAATTCTCTGATATCAACTCGTTGAGAGTATGTTTATTGATGCTACGGTATCAGCGAGACGCCTGATAATATTGTTATAGATGTATGTGGACTCGTTGCTTCTATAATGTTGTAGGCGCACAGAACAAATATATAGCACTCGCTTGTAATAATATATCTTTGTGCAATTTTGCTATGAAATTAAATACAATTTTCCTAATCACTGTAAACATCGTAATTTCATCGACACTAGCTAGCTCATCGCGCGATATTCTATACTCTTCGATGTAACTTTTATTTTTGTAAATGTTGATTAATTTTGCAAATTAATTTGCGTTCGACGTATCGCTTTGCTTTATTTACGTGGCTTTGGTTGTTTTTGCTTTGTTGCAGCTCGCGTTAGTAGTGCAGTGGTGTGATGTTGTCTGCGCGGTGGTAGAGCGCGTGCGCCGCGTACCGTAGTGATGTCGTCGCCGGCGCGCGCGCCCCCGCCCCCGGTGCCGGTGCCGGCCGGGGCTGGCGTGCTGCCCCCCGGCCCGGGCCCTGCACGACAACGCTCCTTAAAGGACCGACTTAGGGAGGGCATAACCGGACCATTCCAATGGCAGTGAGTGCTTCTTTTCATTTCTTCAGCCATTTTACAGGTTTCCACGTCTTCGGCGAAATGCTCTTGGGGAAAAGATTTTGAGATTGATTGGGGCTAATTTTAATATAAGTACATGCTTTTAACTTGGGAAGTAGTATATTTATCATAAATTATATTATTTAGCTACATTTAAATATTACAAAAGCATTGGTTGTATTGTGACTTTATTTTTTTGCGTTACACTGTTTATAATATGCAAAATCTTCTAGTTATCTACACTATAATGTGGGTGGATATTCTGAATCTTATAGAACCTAACGAAAACTTATACTTGACTTCGTAACTTTGTAAACTTATCAAATAGGTATGTTATCGTGTTTTAGATTTTAATGTTTGTCATTTTGTTGTTGTTCGTGGCTGTCAGCATCAGTTTAAGAAAATATGCTATTAAATATCAAACGCTACCGTAAATGTAGAATGCCTTTGAGATGGTATCGATGTAATTTATTTTGATGGTCGTCGTAACAGACTTTAAATTACACAAAATTGATAAAGAAGCGGTCACAAAGTCAGTATCTTTGAAATTACATCTTGATACGTATTTTATGAGCATTGCTATAAGTATGGTCATTCTTACCGAAATATTGTATCTCATTCGAAACAAGGTTTCTGTACATATTGCGACTAGGACTTGTTAATGTTGGACTCGGTAGGATCAATTACGTACTTAATATATTACTTGACGTTATTGTAGCTCTCGAAATCACTAGATTCTACTAGAGAACTTTTCGTCTAAAGTCAGGCGGTTAGCTTATATGACTTTAGTCTTTACCCCTTCGTGGCTATTTCCAAACGTTCTATAACGTCTAGAATTCTATGAGTCACTTCTTCTAATACAAACATTAGTACTATATCGGCCACTTCAGAATTATCAATTTAGTAGATTATTTATTTCGCGTTTGCTACTCTTTCAGAATCCCTTGATCCTTTTTCAGTTTTATCGATTTTACGTTTATCTGGTAATATGACAAATGCTGTGTGTATTGTTGCAATATTTTCTATAATATTTGTATCTACTTGGAGCCACGTTGTTTTTCACATTTACAAGCTCATCTCTCCCTTTTTTCTTGCAAAGTCTAATAAATATGTCTGGCTTGAATCCTAAATAATAAATACAAATATCCGTTATAAGCATTCCAAAGTATAATTGATGATTTAGCCAAGACATTGCTTTTGCATTGCTACTTTTTTAATGTAGAGTTTGATGGATTTTGAATAATCATGATGGATTGTGGATTTTATTCGTACATTGTCTGTTATTCATATTATTCACTGAGCATATAAGGTAAAACTTTAATACCGCAAATAGGGACAAACAAGACAACAATACGACGACAGACTCCAGAAATAATACATTTAAGTTAAAACTAAACAAAATGCTGACAGGATGCGGCTGTGACCATTATTGAGGTCAACAATCTAATTATCAGTTATTGATTCATTTGCTTGTTTGTTTATGTTATTACTGTAAATACAGATACAAAAGGGAAAATATAATTATGTTAAAAACATTGTTATGTTATCCTATTAAAGTCTCATGCCGTGGTAATTAAAGAAAAGCTATTAGCTTTTTGTTTCGACGACAACAATGGAAGTTGCAATCGTTTCTGTTTATCGAAGTGCGAGCGAAACAGGAAAATGCAACAGCGCCGGTATAACTTGACACTCTCACTGCCGCCATGCCGCCATGCCGTGGGCTTCTCAAGCCAGCCTGGAACTTTTAAAACATTTCCAACAAGCCACACAAAAAATGCGAAAGCATTATTACCTTATTAAGTTAGGAGATTAACATAATGAATATTGAATACATTATGTTAACCATATTTTGAATGCAAATAAGATGTATAATGTAAATACTTCCGATTAATTAAGGTACAGAAATTCAGGAGTGTTAAACAGGAGTCTTATAATCTAGTCACTACCGTTAATTCGCTGATTACTATTGCAACAATCTTCTGTTACTGAAAGTAAAAGTCATTGTTTCTCGTTTAATATTATAGTTGAAAAGTAGGAAAAATATAAAAAAAATGGCAGCTGTGTGAGCTGTGGTCGGTTGGTATTCAATTTGTTGGAAGTGGAGTGGTCCGCCTCCGCCGCCGCTCCGCCGCGCTCGCTGCAGGCGGAGGCTCCGCGCTCGTCACCGGGAATCCAATTTGTTCCCAGCTGGGACGCGCAATTTGTACGAATGCATCGCGGATTAGTCGCTTGTTACCCTACGTTAACGTTATTTTTCTTCGTTTCCTCGTGGAATTATTCCACTACTAAGTGTTTATCAAGAGGTCGTGCGGCGCTTTTCACTCGGTAATTATTTACCTAATTAATAATTAAGATACTGAACGCGATATATGGCCGCCTTGCTCATTAATCTAACATCAAATGGTAAACAACTATTTTCATTGGATTATAATTATCTTTCTCTGATAATCTCCTCGCCTCTGAGATTGTGATAAATATTAGTAAAACGAGGGATTAAGATGGACGATGGGAATGTAAAAGAAAGCCGCTTATGTAACAAGCGATAATTTTGTCACTCGACCATGGCGTCCATTTTGTGCTCCCGTCTCTCGATAGCACTTATCGTCGTAAAAAGTCCTTAAACGCGAAACACCCGAGCAGGAGGCCACTTCTCGCAAAGAATACTCTTCACTAGTTCAATACGTTCCTAAGCTTTACTTAAGTATGCACAGTAAGCTTATCTTTAGACAATCACAAAATATACTAAGGTAAATGAAACATTCCATGCCAATTCTTTCCATATATATTTACGGTTCTGGTAATTGCTATAAACCCCTTTATTAAATTAACTGCCAAAAGTGGTACTGGCGCAGTGATCTCAATTTCGGAGGCAAGTTTCTCCTTTTCTATAGAAAAGTCTTAAGAAAGTAAGCATGTCAAAACGACAATTTCTTCAATTAATTAGTGTGTGAGCGAGCACGTTGGCGGCAGCCGTCGGTCGTGGCGCAAATATTTACCTTGTGCAACATTCCCTATCTCGGGTGTGTACATTACCTCCACCTACTGGCTCCTTATCTCCTCGAGCAGCCTCAGATGGTGGCGCTGGCCTTCCAAACTAAATCTCGCTTGTTTACCGCCCCTTTATAACGAAATTTAATTAAAAAGCTTACGCTACGCCGCTCTGTAAAGTGAGAAATTGCGTCGTCGTTGCTCTGCCTATTTTCGGAGTGCACTCATACAACATATGAGTATGTACATTTAATATTTGACGTAATTTAAACGCGTAGAAAGTTTATCAGTGTACATGGACGTATTATTATAATGTAAACAGTAACTAGAAATAGACACACTATCAATGTTGTTACCACTTTTCCAACACATTTCGATGTGCTAGTCATGAGAATTACATTAAATAAGTAAAAGGGAACAATGAAGAGGTAGTGAAGTTAATTATCAAATCCACTATCGTACTCGACAAGTGTTAGACATTTTGAACAGCAAACAAGTAGAGTAATATAATTATTTCATCGTGAATCAGAGCCCGAGTGGCTCCGTCGACCCAGTTTCGGCGAGCTAATTCATTCGCGTCACTCGCATATTTGGTGGAGATGGTGGCATCGGTAGCGTTGCAGTGCTCAGTTCCGGTGGTTCCGCTATGCATGTCGCAGCCGTCCTTGGCCGATATAAAACGTTTAGGCGACAACACCGTCGTCGAAATGTGGGCGAGGGTGGAGGGTGGATCACCCCGTCATTGTTTCCTTTTGTGCTATCTATTCTAAACCACCAGCGGAGCATGTTTGCGGTTAGCTATAGGCTCTACTTATACAGGCTGCCTCTTCGTAGCTGAAGATAGGCCGCCACTCATGTATAAAATTTGTAGGGTGTCAATACGATGGCTGAGAGAATACTAAACTGAGTAAATTTTAGGGCTTACTAGTTGTAGTATTTGTTCCTGCCCCTTGAAGTATATTGAATGAAAGATCGATTGCACCGCCTATAAAACGATAGCTTTATCTGTGGAAAGCAATGTTTTTATACTTTTTCTGCACTTCGTAATTGAAAGCCTGTGTTTCAGGGAATAAACAAAAATTGAAATCATAGATACAAAAAATCAATTTGAAACAAGCATTTGTGGATCCCGAAAATAATGTTCGACATCAGACAAATAAATCGTGAAATGTAACGATGGACTCGTCTTCATGAGTAAATGGCTTGTGCTCATATAACAGAATAAGACCTCCCAGATTTACGATTTGATTTAATTTCATGGGCATTTTCTTCAATAACCTATCTGTTTAAGTACATAAAAGTTGCCACTTAAGTACTTAGTTCCATTGGCTGACGATTCGCGTTATGTCACTTTTTGAATGATTGAATACGGTTATTATGGTGGTATTGTGGTCTGTAATCACATTGTTTAGAGTATAGTGTGAAAAGCGGGTGTCATAGTGTTGTACAGGCGTGGGTCGTGCCGGCGCTGGGTGCACGAGGCCGCGCGGCATTGTGCGCGCGCCGTGCGGTCACGCCGCGGCCGCAACACACACAACGCACCGCTTTGTCACCGCCTTACCGCGTACAAATCAATTTCACAGCCGAACGTTTGCTGCCTCAAAACGTATCTATTTTCCCTTTTCTTATTAACATCTCAATGTGCATTTATTGGGTGGCGACTATTGTCTCTTGTTGATTACCAACTCCCTTGTTCTCTGAGCGGGTGGACTATCTGACAGGTTTTAAGATGTACGCATTTTGCGATATATAAGTATAGGTATATTATATCTTCTTTGTTATGAACACTTATCTCGTTGTTGTCGATGTTAATGTAAACCTGCTTCGAGAGTTTGATCGATATCATCTAATATCACCTCATCTTATCCGAAGACTTCTGTTGAAGCTCTTATCTTAGATACGTAAACAAAATGTTCTGAGAAACTCTTAAGGAAACACCAAAATATAACATTAACCTGTTAATAGGATAAAAACTGATGCAAGTACCTATATCTGATTTCCCTTACACCTGTTCGGTTAGTAGTTTGTTTATTTCAGTGAAATATAAAGCCAATAGATAAGTGCGTAGTACAGTGAGAGACAGATAAGTGGCAGATTGTCGCTAGTTAGCTTCTGCTTTGTATTTCAAGTGGAAACGATGAGATAAGTTTGTTTTGTTATCAACTAACGTCTTCCTAAATTCTGTTCTGACACCTGTCTGTTTCTGACCACTATTCAAATATTTACCAAAATTATTATAAGTAGTAATATTTTTAATTTCCTCAAGAAATACAATAAACATATAGAATGTATATAGTAAAAAAGCCATTTTAATATTCTGAACTAGGCATAGTATGTGACAAACTAGCTAACCGTTCACAATAACTGGCTCCCGGCTCCCATTGTAAACTGCAGCCTAGATCACTTTTGTTCATTCGCCTGAAATGGCTTGGAAAAATGTTGTAAGCTAATTCTGAATTAGCCGTACCCGTACCTACCGTGCAAATGGTCGTACCAGCTCACGAGTGTTTATTAGTACAATTTTAACATTGTTGAAGCGAATTCCGCAATTGAAGCGGCGTTCATGCACTGCAGTGTAATTGAATGATTGACGGCGGCGCCAGCTGGACACTCGTGATGCTCCGCAGACCTGCATCCGACGGTAATGCATCACATTGTTAGTCGCTTCGTTGAGTACATCCCGTTTTACCTCGCCTACGTTCCATTCAAACTTGAGTTTTTTGTCTGACGCTCAGGACGTTCCAAATTTCACATTTGAATTTTAATTGCACAAACCGTTTTCCTGATCGTTTCGATTTGTATGAATGACGAGGTTCAAAGCTGCGATACCTGCGGATGTAAGACGCGCCCTGACCAGTCACTGCCGATATTACTTGCTGACTGGGCGTTTTTGTTACATTGAATATTAAGGAAATCTGAAAATTTACGTCACAGTAAAAAAGTGACTATTGATCTACACAAGTACTTAATTCGATACGCTTTGTGGTATCTGATAATAAGATAGCGAAAAAATATAAATATTTTTTATTTACGAAGAATTTTGTAGGCTGATCAAATTATATGCAATACACCAACATCACCTATATTATTCACTATAATTTATCACTTAGCTCAATTGTTTTTATTCAACACACGAGTGTCCTTCTTGATGATAGATATTTGTATCGGTAAAAGAAATATCGTAACAATTAATCAACTGTTGTTATCGTACTTAATTTCATATTGGTAATGTATCCAAGATAAGTTTTTGTTCCGTAGATATTATTTCGGCAGTCGATTACAATGCCTTGCTGATATAATATTGTTTCAATTTGGAGGTGTATTTCACCGCCTCAGTGACCTAAATTTTAGTGCTTGTTCAAAAATAGTGTTGCATATTACAGTCTTAAATGAGTTTTTTCACATTTTTCACCAGGTACGTAAAAGTATTTTCTAATTAATAGTATCTATTGTTAATCGTAATGAATTAAGCTGACGATTTATCTGATAACGTAAAAATATATCAACGTTAATCTTTTACCAGTTATATGTCACGTATAATGAGACCGTAATTCTGATTTATTTGTGTAAAGTTACAAAAGACTTAAAACAAATTGCGCTGTCCGCTGTTAACGTTGAATGCACATTTTTACGTCACCACCATTGAAAACATGATTTATTGAGTCAATTAAACGTTCCATTGTTGAGGATACCTTCTATGTATAGTTTCAGAACGATTTTAGTTTAGATATTAATTATCTTAGCTTTGTATTATTTACGACCGTAAAGTTACACTTTTCGTACATTCGTATTGTAGATAATGTTTGTGAACCAAATTAATATTAATTGATGACATCATCACACGTACAGTGCTTCATCATCACGAGTATTTTAAATATGTAAATATGACAAGAAATACCTAGCTACTAAAGTAAATGTAAGAATGTACTTGCCTTAGTAGCTATGAGCAGGTGTTCAACGCTAAGCTAATTATTTACGCAGATATAAAACATTTACATCTTACTGTATACTACTAAAATATCAGTCTGTCCGTGTTAAGGAAATATGTTGTTAAATGCATCATGCCTTCAAATGCAGCAAAACGAAATAGTCCCGTTGCTGATCGGATGAGTGACACTTGAAAGATGTTGTAGGGTTAACATTCCGAGGTTAGGCGCCTCTTAGTCGTGCTGGTAACCGGGGGGTCTCGGGTATTCCGCCGCTGACTCACAACACAGCCCCTGCAGTCGAAGGAGGTTAGCTAGACAGCAAATACAAATTACCACCATTTATCAGGCGCGCCGCCGCCTTAACGTCGTGGATAAGTAATCAAATCAAAAAGCGCTTTAGAACTTTCTAGATGCAAGTAACTGGTTTATTTATTTATTGAAAATATTATAAACTCTTCTGAATAGTTCAATAAATAAAATAGAAATAGCGTACCTACCTATTTTCAGGTTATCGTTTTTCCTGGTGAGAAGATAGGCTTGATACCTAATCATTAAAATGCAAATTGCTGAAGACGACGAGGAAGTCTGGAGTGCGGAGATCGAGTGAGTACTCGATCGTCATTATCACACACTCGAACCACTCGCTGGCATCCCCTATTTGTCTTTCAATTGTTTTCATTGCCAATTATAACAGCTGACCTTGTTGTGATCATAACATCATTATAATTACCATTATATCAGTTCAATTTTGATAATAGACTAACAAATTTCTAAGAAACTTATTTATCACATTATACGTGAAGTAGGTAAACCTGTCAAGATAAAGTTGAATGTTTGTACATACCTTGGTGCCATTGTTCGGCTGCTAGGTACCGCATCTTTATTTTAGTCATGTCATGAAGATCTCCGAGGAAAATATGATTAACATATTTTTTTATTGTTACACAGCAGGAGTTATATTATAATATACACAACTGTTAGAATATATAATTAATGAAGCCACGCGTGCTAAATGTTTTGTTGTCAATACATTGTTTTCGGTGTAATCAGAAGAGCCCTTCTAAAGGCCTCTCTGAAAATCTTATCAAAATCAACGACCTCTTGACGAGCTCATCGCTCACAAGGCAGGTGTTTACAAGATACCATTCCATCAGCCTAGATATCTCCTCTTCATTGTATGTATTCAAGTTAATTCGCAGTATAATATATTTTGGAATGTATGTGTCATTAAACTCATATCATTCGGAAGCGAGCGAGTGGTCTTCCTCGTGCGTCGGATCGCAATGAAATCCAAGTTTGTTGATATTTCAGCTACGTATCTCTGTCGCCGCCGCCCACGCCGTCACCAGCCTGGCTCGTCCGCTCCTCTAGCATAGCGTATGTTTGCTTTACTGCCGCATTGTCATGAATATTCATATCATCAACTCGAGCTTGCCGCGCAAATAGGTAAGCGACAAATATTATTCACGAAGACGAGTGAATATAACACAAAAGTATCCACGCGCTCGTTAATTCCCACATGTGAGCGGATTTTCATCAATAACATTAGATTTAAAAAGTACATAATGCATACTCCATTTTTCATCAGTGTGTGAACAGCTATGATCTTACTCCCGACATTTATCGCATAACAAATATAATATGTGCGACAATGAAACGAATTGCGACATTCGTGTCTCTACCTAGTCCGTGCAAAAGGTTGGTTTACAGTAGGCAAAAGTAAACAAATGTGTTGCAGCCGCGCAGATGACTCGCAGTTGGAGTCTGTTTAATAAACATCTCAATCGTTCTTCCTGATGGAAGTTACAATCGCGTTTGTTATTTACGCACCCTTTACAACACGTCTATGATGAAAGCAGTGATACGGATGATTATGCATGTCAACACGACACATTATCTAGAAGTACTGCGCAGTAGCTAAATAAGGAAAACAATCAGCTAGCAAAAGTCTATCTATGACTCAAGACTCATTTTTGTAGCTGGTACCCCATTGTTCGGTTGTTGAGAAAAACATTTCCCACCGTATCATTTTATTGAATGCTTGATTACCTATGACAATTCTAATTATATTATGTGTAAGCAAGATCAACACTACATCCCAGCGTCTATGTTAAATTTTAATTAATGATACATTGGACAGCCTAAATAAATAACATCGGTAACGATGGCTTGTCTTCATGAATGTACGACTATTATGAATGTCTAAAACAAAATAAAAAATCTATAAATGTGTCAGCATAAAATCACTCGTGTAAAAAAGATGATCTCATAGTAGTAAAAAGACACGCGTCTCCTCAAAAGTATGTTATTCGTTTTAATAAATGATATTATTTTATTAATTATGAGCTTATGCGCCATCTTTCTTTCATAAAGTTTAACTACGCCCAAATAAAAACAAATTTATCGTTAAAGCATTTTCTTCAAATGCAGGCTGCTATTGTTTATCGTAATACATTTTGCGGAAAAACTATTAAATATATTTCCGGAATCGAAAACAAATACAAGATTCAGAATTAGTACAACTGTTTACATGAATCGCCAATTTGCGCGATTGTTATCAATAGCACTCAACATTGCTATTGTTTGTCGACCACAACAGAAGATGATGCACTACAAAAATGTTATGCTCGTTTCATAATAAATACGAACTGTCGGTGATTAAACTTTTTGGGGCTTAGCCAAAAACATCGCAAGTTGATGAGCACTGGCGACGGACTCGGATTCGCAATTAGTGAACTTAAAACGTTATCTGGACACGAATTTCATAATCTGATGATGTTCTAACGGGGATTAAAATATAAAACCGTCGGCTTTTTAGCTTAGCTGCTAATTCCGAAATTATGTTTTTTTGTTTCAACTTCTACTAGAGAAGTCAGATTTTATTTAAAAAGTAGACGATAAATGAAGTCACACAAAACTTACAATTTACTAAAGGATTTGTTTATCCTTTCTTTTTGTTCTTTCTTTTATTCGATTATTTTTGTCGTATGGGCAAAAAATGCATTCAGACGTACGTAAAAAAGATAGAAAGAGGTGTAGTATCTATCTTTTCTTTTGTCCTATTCACCTTCCTCTGTTTATAAATAATAGGTACTTTATAGCGTTGGTGTTAAAAGAGATGCATCTCCTAAAACATGATTTACGGTGACAGAATTAATGTCGTCAACTTGCGTGCCGTGCCAAAAATCAAAACAGTTCTCACGTTGTTACCCAGATTAAAAAGCGTAAAATCATGCTCGAGCCATACTTAATTTAATTAACCTTATTTTTGATTACCATAGACCTTTTAATAGTTTAAATACTTTTATTTGGCCATAAGGTTAATTGATTTTATATGTTACAATGAGATGCAGAAATTTGACTCTACCTTGACCAATGAGTAAAATATGATGCTCAATACTTTTGGATCATCAATCAATTGTAAATAATGATGGGCTAACCCTTTCATTAAAAAGAATATTGAATGTTATGAATTATATTATTCATAAAATTCAATACGTGAATGAGTTCGCTTCGTTCTAATCAATTCCGTGTGAAGTGAGTTAGGAGTTTTAATCGTTTATAAAAGTTTTAAAGAAAAAATTTCCTCGTGCAATTGTGTGCCTAAGACAAGGAAGAAAAGCTAAGCTTCAAGCGATGATTCATTCAGTTTTCTTTTTTTCCTGTTTGAGATAAGTATGTCGCGCTAATGCAAATACGGTTCACGACATGCGTATCACTAGATTTATCTTAGATTAATGACCTGAAGCCTTTGCGGGAAGCCGTAGTCGAGTGGAAGGTTCCTAGCCATGCCTTCAGGCGCACCTATATACATAACATACTGTATGTATTGACGTAGCCAACCAACGTAGTAATTCATTTTCTAATTACTTCAATGCACATAGAAATTGCTCATAAAATACAATTTCCTGCTAAACGTGTTACAATCAAGCAGTTTGTATGCCGCTTTGCTTATAACCATGCTCATTTGTTTGTCTTTATACAAAACATACTGCGACATGCGTCTTGGTGACACTAACGTTAAAATGATTCCTATTCTGATCTTCTTTGTTTTGGTGAAAGATTAGACAGCCTAATTTGACAGACTTATAGCAGAAAATTATAGTAATGTTTGTTTTTAAATGATTTTTTCCCTAGATGACCAGTTTTCATTTTTGTTTCATTATTTTAGCCCTATATGGCCTTAATTTATCAACATTTATTGCTATTTTCCCAAGGAATTCTTATATAATATATCTCTTTAATCTTACTTTAACTCAATTTTCTTATTATGTCACGATCTGCATTTGAATGGCGACGAACAAGATGAATTTACGTCAGACCGTCAAGAATTTAGTTTCATTGTTATGATTTACAAGACCGATTTTTCAAGAAGTTATAGTGCTTTCAGGATTATAAATTTTAATATCGACCGAAGCACATGCTACCATCTTTCTGGGAAACCATTTCATTAGTATAATAAATACGATTTCCGCGTAAAGACTGGAGAAGGCAAAACAGACTTTTGAATAAAATGCTCCATGCTCTAATACAATTTTTCTTGATAATATTTATTTTAAATATGTAAAGTGTATTTGATGTGCTGGTAACATTTACTGCACTAATACGTTTGCAGTGTTAATGTTCAATGGTCCGCGACGGCCCCAATGATTCAAAGTTTTGTTACAATCAGAAGTACCGTTGCGAACACTTTCAATTGAAGGCAGATCACCGTTGAACCGTTATTCATCCATGACGTGGGGCTAGTCTAATAGGCAAATTATTCTTTGTACATACTGTTATTTACGTAATGCCTTTGTTAGAACAGCGTACGCTTTTGTATCTAGTATTCATGCACTGATTTCAGTGGCTTAAATATTTCCATCGATATTTGGATTACCATACTTATTAAAAGTAAAATCATTTACGACACATCGTGGTGATTAAAGCTGGAACATGTAAATGAAACATATGGAAGGCTCTTGCGTCACCATAATAAGTCAAAGTCACATGAAAGGGCAAGGATTGCACAATATTGCCAGCTTTAACAGGGTCTACTTAAAATTATGATGCGCGAAATTTCCAGTTTTACTGTCCGCCCGTTCTTTGGTAGCTGATTTATGTGTTTATTCAAACAACAGTGTTAGAAACGCGGTTGGTACGGAATCATTAATATTATTCCTTTGTCAAAAATATTGCATGAACAAAATAAGAGACATGGATCTTGTGCATTCTGTTCATAAATATAGTGACCCATAATACCTTTGTTACTAAACATGCTGTTACATGCATGCATATTTTTTTATCTTGATCTGTTTATGAATTGGTTCTCAGAACTCCAAATTAAAAATAAGAAATCAAATTCTTGTACTCATATTAATATTATCTTGTATCGAGTTGATGGGTGATAGAAAAAAACAGATACGATGTTAGAGATCTTTAAAACGATTTACTGTTTTATAATCCAACCCTCCTCAATTGGTCAAACCAATTATTTATAAATTATATAATACCGTAGTATTATATAATTTATAAATAATTGGTCGTATCATACGTGTGATGTATCACAGGAGAGTTAAGTTTTCATTGTTGTTAGGGTATTGGAAAATGTTTTGTTATTTCTTGATTTCAAACAATAACATGTGCACAAAGGGAGGCTAAAATACTTTAAAAGTGTCATCTGTCTGACGAGTCATCCAGTCTCATCTCTTAATACCTGATAGCTTCTTTATATCTGCTATAGATGTCGACGAACCTATTGCCTGCGCTTGCGCAGTAAAGAAGTAATTCGCCTTATTGTTTTATTTTATCTTTTTCCTATTCAAATTGCTCCACTTCGCAAGCTTTACTGGAATTTTGACACTCTTGAATATCTCGTATGACCGCCTTTTACTTATCTATTATCTACTCATTTGTTTTCAACCTATATTTTATTTATCTTTTAAATCAATGTATATATTACGTATTTAATTAAAAATACAGCATACATTTCACTCGATATGTACTTAATTTTGCACTATAGTTATCAGATAATTTTTATTACTGAGTTGTCACTTAGTATCAGTAGTAAGTTGTTAAAATTGTGGTTTTTCAATTAGGTTCGTGTATTTTCTTTCGAGACATAGCGCACTGACAACGATCGATCATTCTGTGTACTAGTTACTTTGTCGTACAAGAAACTGACCTAGTAAAGTATGGCACATTTATTTTTAATGCTGAAAGCTGAAAAATCAATATCACTTTCCGTGTGATTGCAGTGGTGCGCCTTATGGCGGGTCGATTTCTGCTCAATCATTTAATTATGCAAAGGCAGGGCAGGGCACCCTACGTGGCATTTGGACCACTCGCGCAATCTACAGAAATAGGAGTAGGTGTAATTTGAATACAATAACCCAATTCGCTTACTGTGGGCTGTTATACTCATGAAATCCTATGATATTGTGCGGTCCAACGCTGCACAATGACAATACATTTGATTATTTATAATCATACGGTTTCATAAAACTTAGCCTCATTATAATTTAGAGATTGCCATGCGATTTTTGCTCACTATTCATATTGTGAGATTTTTTACATAACCTAATATTTACTTGCGACACTTAATTGTTTGAAAGATGAAAAGAAATGTGGGACACATCACAAAAGTGACATTAAAGATAAAGAAATTGGCGCGCCAGAGTAGAGTATCTAGGCTTCAAAAACAGATAACGCTGTTATAGGTAGGGGGTAGGTTTCAGTGTTTATCAGATGTTGACGATAGTGCTCCAGCCCCACCATCCGCGCGCGCGGCCGGCATCAGCAGTAGCACTCACACCGGCGCGCGAACCGCACGCTGCGCACGAGCACGCGCTTACGGACGCTAGTGAAAGTCGCGCATACGGGTTCCGCTACGATTTCGTACACCGACGTCTTCGTCTAGTTATTCTGTTTGTTCGTTGCGCCAGTGCAACGGGGAAAGGAGGTCGGTGCTTGTCCGAAGCCCGTAAGACTATCGTGATTTGTGATACCAAAGTTTTAAATCGATCCCATGTTTGTGTGACATCACTACATAGTATAAAACAAAGTCGCTTCCCGCTGTCTGTCCCTATGTATGCTTAAATCTTTAAAACTACGCAACGGATTTTGATGCGGTTTTTTTTAATAGATAGAGTGATTCAAGAGGAAGGTTTATATGTATAATACATGCATAATATAGTAGAGGAATATGGATAATCTTAGAGATTTCTAATGTAAGGTCGTAAATGAACCCATTTTTTGAGCTTTCATTGCAAACGCTGGCTGAACCCTATGAGATAGATCAAAATAATGTACTACAGTATTGTGCACCTTAAAAAGATCTACAAAAAAGTCCGCGATGGCATATGTCTATCTATTGAGGATAGCCCACATAACCATTTTTATCGTTTATTTATTACTTATTTACGAAAAAGCGATTTATTAAAAAATAAATCGAAATTTTTAAGCAATACAGTATTAATCCTTATCCAATTAAGTACCTTTAATAAATTGTGCATGCAATATAGATCAATATTGCCCTTTACAGCATGTAATTTAAATATATATTTCCGAAGATATTACAAATTTAAAATGTAGGGACATAGCGGTTGCCGGCCGGAGGGCCGCGCGGGGGCCGGGGGTCGTGCCTATACCAAATAGTGCGTCCAAAGCTTTGCTTCGCCCTACAGAACTTTATGATTGTGTAGTTATATTTGCTATCAGCGTTGCACCCGAGCAAAGCCGGGGCGGGCCGCTAGTTTTAACATAATTTGCCTTTTTCAACCAAGATTTGTAGAATTTATTTACGCGTGTTTTAAATACATGTGTAAAGTAAATTAAAGTATAATCAATGTTGTTTTAATATGTTATGTATTTTCAAAATATGATTTCACTACATAATAATATTTTCAAAATACCGTCTATTCTTTTTTATAAATATTTTTATATGACAAGAATATGGAAGGTAGCGGCTAAAATAATACACAGTTGGTTTATTTTGAAGATGCAAATATTAAAAATGTGTTTACTACGAGTTCGTAGACATCTCGTAGTTCGTAGATAGCTGTAAACTTGCAGCTTGCACGCTGTGGAAACTTGAACAGTTGTCTTGGACGGTGGTGTTGTTAGTTGTGGAGCTACAAGTGTTCGCAAGTTAGTATTTGTCGGTAGACGCCGGCTGAGCGGAGCCGCTGGTGAGCTGCCGCAACTTGCACCCACACCCAACTGTTAAGTGAAACCGCGAACCGAGTTATAGGCCCTGACCCCTGAGCCTTTTCTACTTTACGCACCTTCTCAACTTATTTTTATGAAAACATAATTATGTTTCTATCCTTATTTATTCATACTTATATCATTTAGTTCAAAATTTATGGAAGTAAAATTTTAAGTCCTTGAGTTTACCAAAATTATTTTTCAGTATTGTGTCATTTAAAAAAAAGGGTTATAAAGTAAACAACGATTCTTCTAAAATGTCGCCCCCGATGCTCGTTTTGTGAAGTAGTTAATAAATTAATTAATGACCGTAACAATATTATATGTTGCTTAGATTATAACTTCCGTGCGAAAATTAATATCAGTTGCCATATTTATCTATGATCCGGATGTTCATGAGATTTAAATTAATTCCTCTCTTGACCATGAAATCTGTTGTCGATTTAAAGTCGATAAGTCAGGTGGTAATTCAATCGCAGTCAGATTGGGAGTTTTATCTTATCGCCGATGTACTAAAAATCGCCGGAGCGTGAAATATAACTAAACACTAAAAATATCGAAAGTTGGTTGTTGATTTGCCATTGGCAGTTAGCGCTAAGTTGTGCAAGTCCCGCTGCGCTTTGAAATCGGACACGACCTACATTTTTCTCAGCAATAGACGTAACTTGAGTATTGTGTTATGCGCAGCACCGCTCTGGCTGCAAGGTGCCAGCGCTGCTCTCCACAAATTCCTTACAACTAAAAACAATGTTATTTAGCTTGCCTATCATCTATCTGACTGTTTAGTAACGTAATTTAGATAGGTTGATTCCCTAATAATGAAAAATATACATCTAGAACGTCATGTGCAGCGACAAGGAAATGAGCAAAGTTTACTCAATATATCTAATCGGAAACACTTGGGTTGTTGATAGATATCCTATCCTATTGATTTTTTGTTGGAACTAATCTGATCACACGTACTTCATGTAATATTATTATTTCAAACAACTGAGATATTATTGTAAATGTTTTTGTTTTATAGGCAGTTTATGTTTTAAAACACCATCATTTCTCGATTATTTATTTATTTTCCTAGCATCTTTCAACACGCAGACGTAGGTGTCTACTATTCCATTGCTTATTCTTAATTGGGCCACCGCTACTAATACGATATTGATGATAGATAAATGTGTTTTATAATATAAATCACCTCAGTGAGAAAAGTTAGTGTATGATTCCAAAATTAAATACCTAATCGAAACATGCTGCTGAGTTGATAGAGTTTAAACACGTATAAAGTTACTAGAAATACTATACGTTACCTACTGTAAGTTTAAAGTTAATTTTTACGACAACTCGTAGACGACATTACTAGAATACTAAAGTATTTTTTTCATTATGCATATAGCTGAATGTTGAAGAACGCAATTTTTTTAAACATTATAATATGAATACTCTTTCTATAATAAACGACCTAGTAATTTTAAATGAAGCGTATAATAACAAAATTGTTGTAATTGTTTTTGAAGTCACGAGACAATCCATCTCAATGTCAGCATTTAATTTTCTAAAGAAATTAGCATAGGTAGAGCATTAATCAAGTTTGCTACTGGACAACTAAATATCTGAGCTTGTTTTAATTTGCGATGCATTCTACACGGTTTTGTGCTCAATGTCATTTGGATAAAGGGTGTGGCTCGGCAGCGGGCCGGCCGCGGCCGCTGACTCCGCCGAGTTACTTGTCCTCTGCTTTACATAATACGTAGTTTTTGCCACTACTACTAATTCCGCATACTCGCATGGAATTCAAATTAAATATCAGTAAAGATTTAAACAATGTATCGTAAATGTGTATAAATCCAAGTGTGCCGCGCACATTATCTCTGTTAATGTTGCGGAACCATTTCAATAATACCTCGTTAGCTATATCAACACACGACTCATAAAATGTTATTAAAATTGAAAACAACACTTTGTGTTATTAACGTCAATTAACCGGTGACATAGTTGGTCAATGTTATGGTTTCTGTAATCCTCCCAAAATATCCTCTATTCCATAATAATATATGAATAATGAACACAACATAAGTGGCATAACATCGAGCTTAACAGAAAAGTTCACTTATTGAGATTGACGAACATAACAGTACGCCATATTTGTTTCGTAAACCTTAGCTACATTAATCTTTGCACAACATCGACAGTAAGACACAATTTATTCATTGCTAAATTATACGTGGTCGAAATAAATAGCAATTATTCTTCATTGAGAGTAATTGGTTTTGATTTGTGTCATTCCGCTGGTGTTAAATAATATAAGTTTCCTCCTGTCGGCTGCACATGTGGCTTTCCTGAACGTTTCCGATTATAATTGTGCTATTTATGCAAGTGTTCATGCTCGCGTCGTTTATTCGGAAATGTGTTTGTTTGTGCTGATTGTCTGATTAGTCAGTCTGGGATAGTTGAAATCATATCAGTCCAGTCAGAATATCCGATAATTTTGTAAATAAATGTTTCTAGTCACGTACGCAATGCTCGTGCTGGCGCAGTTTGTATTCTTGTTGTCAAACTTAAATAAAATATACACATTCGGGACTTTAGCTAGGTAAATAATAATTTTGCCGGTAACGTTATAATGGGTGATTTATAAATTCAATTAACTCTGTTTTTGTGTATCAGGTCTACGAACTATACAAAGGTTAACTAACCATTAACTCACTTAATATACATCACCGGATGATTTTGTACCGGAATCTTATTCTTGGCGAATGAATTAATGAAGTCGATATTTTCTTTGTCTGTTGGTTTATTTATTGTTACCAATTAATCTGTATTCAGTGCGTTTGCTTCTCGCTACCATCTCATTATACATGCGACGTTTGTTCTACGTTTCAATTATCATTGTTTGTGTACATGTTATTGTATCTAGTTGGTCTCGTAAATGCATTCCTGTTACATTGAAACTAATGACCCTTGACACGGACTTATCTATTTTCCTGACATTTCTATGTGAGATTAATCTGATCAATTATAAGCTTGCTTTTGACATGCTAAACTATTGATTTTTGTAGACTTTTTACATTTGTATCTAATGTTCAAATAGATGAAAATCTTGAAAATATGCAAAAAATAAAATGCGCATTAGAGAAGAAGTATTTAACATTTTAAAAGCATTGTTGAGTACAATGAAACTATTTTGTTATCTCAAAGTGTTCTGAAGGCTCTTAGCGCGACATGGCCACTTAAATTCACATTTATTCAAAGTTTAGAGAGACATCGTGATCAGTTCTAAGAAGAAATCGTAAGCAAAGCTAAATGAATTGTTTGTCACGGTAATCGTGCTGTAGAAATTTACACGAGCGTGTGGTAATAAAAGGGTAATTAACGTCCTATATTTTGTAAAAAAATGCCTTTGACATAAATTTGTATGTGACAAGAAATCAACCAGGAATTGGCAGCTCCTGCAATATAAATGTTCATCACATTGTCTTAGGAGTTTGATTTAATGTGAGAAACTAAAATATTTTATTTTGAAAAAAAAAAAAATACAATTAAAAGTACTTAAGAGTTAGTTTAAAGTATTTAGCATTACAACAGTTTAACGTACTATTTACATGTTCATTAAGGACTGTCCAGTTTGTACTTAAGATTCTGCGTATCGTTCCGGTATCCGAAAATGTACAACATAAAAATATTTATTTCGATGAATTTAAACGAAACTGCAGCGTTGTGAGTAGTGTTTTCCATTGCACTTGTTGAAATGTATCTGGTATAAAATCTGGCGTCGCGTGCGCTGACCTCTTTGTTTACGCGATGTTTTGACTTTGAGATCGTGTGTGCTTTCGCGTCGCGTCGTGACCCAGCGCCGTGTTCGATCCTATCTGACAGGCTCCATCGATTCCTTTGTTGCTTCAACGTATTTACCATTATAAATGTATATGAACTACAAACTCAAGTTTATCGTTTCCTTCGATGTGATAGTAGACCCAATAAATTTCATCACGGGTCTTGTACGTCTCTCTTGAAGCAAGTTTTCACGAGTTGAGCGTTGTTATCAAAATAATTGAAACCTTTATCGAGTAGATGTAGTTAGGTCTATTGTCTGAAGGTCGGAACCTGTTATGAATATTATTTTCTTAGTGCTGATACAGAAGAAGGTCTCTAGAACACGACGTGAGATAACTACGAAGTAGCTAGCGCAGTAATGGTGCCAACACATTTACGAGCGTTTGTGCGTGCTTTATCACCCTTTACGTTATTAACATAAACCGCGTAATGATTTAGACGCAAGACATTTTCCACTGTAAGTGAGATTATGTGTTGTTCTCAAGGCTCTTCTATTAGTCTCACCCTATCTATAATAGCTAATGTTATACTTGTTGTTTAAGTATCTGTAGAGAGCAGTCACGTGTGTGTTGATTAAATAAAATAATATTTAAACATATCTTCATGTCTGCGATATCTTATTATAATAGACTTGCTTGCTACGTTTGCCCTTCGTATTCAAAGTAAATGCTGCTATTCTAATAGGAAGAGTAATGGCTAAACAACCCTTTTTTCAATATGTAGGGCCTTAATCATCTTTACAAATGGTGTCACTAGCGGACTTCATTTCACATCTAGGGACGATTTTAAATTATTTGTGCTATGGATTTTACCTACCTTAAATGTAATCAATATGCCGCCTGAATTATTTCCTCTTGATAGTGAACAAAATCAAATACTGATAATACTTACAATAATTCAGATTATGTCGCTACGCCGGCGCCGCACCTTCCTCCAGATTGGTAATTTAGGATCATTAACATCGCCGCAGCAATAGCAACTACTTTTAATCACGTATTATCATTGTAGTGTTTATTGTGTAATCTTTGTTTGTTTCCCGATGTCATAAAATTCCTATCTTCCTAAATTATATTGACTTAAATTACCAAAGAGTATTTAGTAAAATTTTATTGTACGAATTACTCATTTTATATGGTCAAATGCGAATAGTAAAAGTAATTTTATTCCAAGTGGGTACTTCAAAGGCAGTGTTAACGATCATCAAACATCAAAGCTTTAGATGAATTACGAGAAGTGGAAACGACATAAGGTTTATAACTTGCTTGTTTATCCGTTTTATCTTTCGTTTGTAAACAACAATGATTTGTAGGCGTCAACAAGTAGCAATGTGTTTTATGGTATGTACATATGTCTCATCTGTGTCTATCTCCGTCTGAGATAGAATGAGTCGTGTTCCTCTCGATAGATAATTATGAAGCGTGCGTCCTGAGAGAAATGACTTGTTCCGGAACGAATTGTTTTCATTAGAAAATGCGATACGGTAGGGTCGGATGTCGGGCCCTCACGAGAGGTTAATCTCCTCGTCGACATTGAGCTATCATTTCGCTGCCTGATTGACGTTTGTAGGTTGGCTTTGATACACATAAGGCCATATTTATACTAATAAGTGGCCACATACCTTCTACGTTAAAATAATGTTTTTTGCTACATCGTAGATACACGTCGCCCGCGTCCTAGACTTTATTAGTTTCATTAATAGGCACTTACTTGACCCAGATACAATATTGCGAAATATTGAATTTGACTTCCTGTGCACTGTTTACATACATACTAATTCATATCGCTCTGGTAAGGAGACCATTAATAAACGGTTTCTTATAGTTCTTACCATCTTATAGTGCTCAGGGCGGAGCCGACTCTGGTATTTAAGAAGATACTGAAAAATGCACTTACACTAGAAGCCCATTCTAACTATTGGGAAAATTTGTTATTGCAACGATTAGTTAAATGAGTTGTTGTGAACACTAATTAGTGCAACCCTCATAACTAGTAATTACATAAAGGTCATGTCGTTATTCATTTACTTAATTTTATAAATAACCTTGATAGTGCGTGTCGGGCGGTTTACAATTTGCTTTGTAGTCCATCATCACATATTAGATACTGTGTTCAACTAAGTTATCCAAAATTCTGTAGTTTGATGTTTGTATACAAATAAGCCAGTATTAACTGCGCAAAACTGGTATAAGTAGGTAATATTATTTAAGCTGCTTCCATAATTTATACAGTTTATGTTTGATGGCACTGGTCAATCGTAAAAACCCGATGTATCCGGCATTTTGGCCACGTTCCAAGTTTAAAAACTTCTATATTTTATAAGTATGTATAAAATGATAATGAAATCGATGGTGATTATATGAGATAGTTACTACGTATTTATGCGGTGGCAACTTTCCCCGGCGCGCGTTGCCGGCGCGGCTCGGCGGCGTGCGCGTGCGTCGCTGACGGCTCGCTGTTACGAAAGCTGCAGTCACCTGCTTATATGGCATAGCGCCGACACTTGTCGCAGAGGTTGCTTACTAACGCAGCCTATTTATAACATAGGTTATTGTTTCCGCTGCACAATCTATAAATGGTATATCATGTCCAAAGTGAGGAAAAACATTTAACTAATGTAACCACGGGATGTTTGTTATTATTGGCTTACAATCTACATTGTGGTGTCACAATATTCAAAACAAAGGGATATTTCCGTCAATTGTGTAATATTTTACTGTTCATCCTTCAACAAGTTTAACTAAATGCATTTTAATTAAACTCTATGTCCGTTCAAGAATTATAAATATTTTGATATCGACCATACTTACTCGATACAAATACGTGCTTTGTATCTTATTTTTCTGTTGTAAGGGTTCGTGTTTAAAAGTCTTTACATATTTAATAAGTAAGCAACTAAAAATAACTCATTACTTAACAATAAGAATCTGACAAAACTCATTCTGCCAGGTCATACAAAATGGGATTTATTTAAAACTCTAGAGTTACTTATACCCTCGTGATTTGATCACGGGTATTTGTACAAAAATACACAAATCAATTTGTTTTACAGTGATTCTGTTAAATTTCGATCAAATCAAGCCGAAAATGGCGGAGCCGTAATTGTCATGTTGGCTCCCTAAATCGAATGAAGTGTGACAGTTAACGAGTTCTAGTGCTATTAAAAATGAGTGTTGAACCGACATTGACCGAGTCGCCGGTGCCGCTGGCGCTGTCGCGGCTGCAGAACCGGGCCGGGCGAGCGCCGCGCGGCCTGCGCACGCACCGGCCCAGTCTGCAGCTCGCCAGCCTGCAGGAGTCGGCCGACGAGTCCCCGCGCCGCTACAGCGGGGAACCCTTCGCCGCCGACACCGATGAAGACGAGGCCTTTGCAGACGGAGTGGTCTCCGAGACGCCGTCACGAGCCGCCTCTAACGGACGCCGAGCATCCGAAGCTACCTTCGCTGAACGATATAGACAATTAAGCGACTGTGATGAGCCGCAGCCCGACCAGCCTCGCCGCGCCTCCCTCGCTGTACCCGTGGGCGCGGAAGGTTTTGGACCTAACGATAAGGGCCGGAGACGCTCGTGGGCCGCCAGATTACAGTTAGAACGCAAAAAGAGGAGGAAGTCAGGAGGAAATGATACGGATGAAGAAAGTGATACTCCAATATACGTCCGTCAGAAGCGACCCTCCTGGTGGAACGTGTTTGTGCCAGATAATATGCTGAAGAACAGGTATCGTTGTCGATGTAACTTTAACCCTGCTTCGTTTTGAACCAATAGTAACATACTAATTTGGTTCAACATGAACCTTAAGGATCCATATTTGTTTTCATGACTATAAAATTAGTGAAGCCAATCTATGCAATGTGATATAATGTCGTATTCCTTTTACGGGATTAGAATGTGTATGGTATAGGTAGCGGTGGTGCTAGGGCACAAGATTTCCTTGACCCAGTGCTTGAAGTCCGATTGTTTGTTTGTAAACTAGGTGTGCACCTCTCAGGGTTACTTGACACTGCAGGTGGAACTACGAACTCAATTCATAAAACGTTCATATTCTGCTCAGTGTTGATATGGCTTAGGCTAAGCGTATTGCTCATACCTGGAGTGCCATATTTCCATGCGTGTTACATGAATTAATTTTATAGTCGTAAATAGATTGTTAAACACCAAAAATTTCCATTATGTATGTAAAATTGTGTACACAGGTAGGTACGCGATAAATTTATGAGTATTCTGCTTTGATAAATCAGTACCGAACGCTATCTAGATTTACGTATATATTATTTTTATCAGAAGGAACATTACTTACAATTACAAATATTTGTTGAATTTATAGTATCATTAACGTTGAAACCGGTGAACGTAGATAGTCTTAAGTTTGCTCTACCCTAAATCAACTGATACGCTATAAACGTTTGTTCTTCGTTAAGATGTAGCTACTGGTTATTTTGTCGATATAAGCTACAGTAGATAATGTAGTACGTCACCATGACGCATTTCAGGCAGACCAGACGTAATATTTCATCAATCAATTTTCTTACATTCACATGTAATAGTAGGAGCCGCTTACCCGTTATCGTTTTAAAGTAAACTTGCGATATCGAAAAATTAATTTAGATTTTATCGCTTTCCGTGTTGATTCAAATTCTGTGGGATATAGTAAAAATAATATTGCTTTACATATTCGTATTAACAGATGTTGCAAGGTAATTTAAATGTATGTTTGTAATACATTTTTGATAACTAGCGGTTAACCTACCCACCGGTTACCAACCTTTTTTGTTTGTGGCCCATCTAACACTAACCTTAGAGATTTACTCATGGTAACATATAGAGAAAGATCCCATTCGCATACTATAAACTCGTTCCAATGACTAATTAGAAAACATCTGCTTCGAATATGATATTAGTATAGCTCAGAAACGTCATGGAAATCAAATCTCACTGCACAGATGTGTTTGTCAAGCTTAGAATATGTACACAACTCATCACCCGATTTGAACAGTTTAAGAATACATAGTGAGGAAACTCACGTCATAATACAATCAGTGTCAGATAGTTATTGATGTCATATCATAGCTCCGAATATTCTTTTATGGTCGGCAGCGAAAGTGGTGGCAAAGAAACGAAAGACATCATCTAAGCTTGCCCGATATAAGTTAAAAAGATCTTTCACGTATTCATTCAGGGACTAGGAACCAAGAAGTGAGCCCTAATCTTCAACATAAATGACGTTCAGAGGACGCTTTTGGCCAAGAATTATTCTCTTTTTCTTATTAGTTATCCAAACGTTAAAATATTTTATATTAGCGGAAGTATAACATCAAGTACGTTTACAAGCAAAATATAATTTGTATACTTTATAAATATTCGCTAATTGGTTACCTCCGCTCTGAACATTTAATCAATTTATTAGCGTCAATATTTGATCACGATGTCTGGATCTTGAAGTGTAAGAAAAGTACAATTTTACTGAATTGGTACGTGCGTGTTTGCAAAATATATGAATTTCTAACCTTGTCCTTGGTCGCCTAGCTGACTTTGTCACACACTATGATTGTATTCATCATTCCATACATAAGTATTTATATTTATCTCGCGTCTTACGAGCTTAGACTTCTTTGCTACGTAAGGTAATCGTAAAAACCACTTTCTCACAAACCAACACGGAATAGAAAGAAAATAATCTGTATGTAAGTCACATTGTATTTAACGAATAACGCAGCATAGCGTCCATTCACATTCCTTACCTTTACGATGTTAAGTAATTTACACATTGTGTATTTAATTACTATAGAACTATTTAGTAGTACCAAACTTTATAACAAATACAGTGAATTCGGTCCAAAATTTGTAATAGAATTCATAATAACAACTTTATAAAGGCCTCCAACATCCGCCCACGCGTTGAATGTTCCGCATAGACATCCACAGCTAGTCCCGATTGTGGTTATTTATCTGATTAAAATAAGTAAAAGGTAGCAGCGTAGGCGTTTTACTAGTTGATTCATCTTGAGCATGCGGAAATATAGGCACAATATTATTAGTACGAAGTTTATACGAGTCGGCACCACGCACCGGTGGTGTCACTACGTCATAGAGTGAGGTGGTTTCATCATGCTCACTGCAGCCTCCACGCAGCTTCCGCCATCGAACGTTCACCTTACATTTGTCTGTCAAAAGAAATCCCTTTGTTTTATGCGTCATGAACATTTACAATGAAATGAAGAAACCCGTTGCTAGTATGCTAATAGTAGTAAATTTGTAATTTACAGTTATACTCATGACCTTTGTAATTCGACCGTATATTACAGGAAACGGATGGTCAAATGTGTCTACACTTGAGATTATAAACATATGTCTTACGACATATCGTATTTGCGAATGCAAAATTATAATTAGATATAAATCGCGGCTTGTGTTTATAGACCAGTGATTAATATATTGTCCTTGTCTAATACCAGTTTAAAACGGATTGTTTATTTTATGTTGGTCTTGTATGCAAATATATTAATTATGTTACGTGATAGAAATGAAAGACTATCCTTTTGCTCGGTAATAAATAGTATTCAAGCTTTGGCTACAACTGTTTTATTGGGCGTTTTATTTACTGCATCTTTCACCTTTGCGTAATTAAACGCGTAACAATAAAGTTTTTCCACACAAATAAACATGATGCCTCTGTTTTTATCTCGATGCATTTTGTAGAATTTTGAATTCGAGCCAAAAAGCTTTACTGTTTGTATACGATTTAGGTACTTGTTATTGCTTATCATTTTGAAAGTCTAACTATTCTAACTTTTCCAGCTTTACCATAATGTAAATACCTAGAAATTGTTAGTAAAGTGCTAACACCACTATACCTAAGTATACATAAATAAGTACATTTGCAAGAATATTTGATTTCACAGCTCGGTAAGAATCAATATCTTTTATGGAAGGTTAGACAGTAATTTGAAATGCGACCATATTCAAAACAGGTTTAAGAAGTGTGTTTAGTTTCAAGTATCCGAGGCGGATTCATATTTTTGTTAGTTTGTTTGAAGTTGATACCCACATTGAAGTTCTATTCTACTATACACTTCAGCCAATGGTTCATCCAAAACTAACTAAAATACTGTTATATAGTTTTATGTTAGAGTCAAACATATGCCTAATATTTATGAGATCAGTATTTTTTGCACATAAATCATAACATCAAGATCGAGGCTGTGAAAAGCCAGGGCCACTTATTAACGTGTTACTTCAAGTAGACTGCGTTTTACGTGTTTTTTCCAAAAGCAAAACCTTGAAAATGGTTGTGATTTATATCTCAAGGCTGGCGGGCGGCCAGAAGTCCACGCGGTCGCCGTCGCCTCTACATCATGTTGTTATTAAAACTATTCCAAGACAAAAACACGAGCGTCTCGCATCTGTCTCGCACATATTCGCACAGTCCGCGCTGCCCATTGTTGCACGACTATTTGTGATATCACTGCATGCGTTTTTACTGTACAATAATTGTGAATTAGCACCACTGCTCTTAGCTATGAGATTTTCCATTTCAAAGGATGTTTATATAATAACCCTGATTCAAACGAACCATCGCGTGAACAAGATCTATTTGTGTAATCCAATTGATACGTAATTGATTCGTTTGTTCAATATATTTATGAGCACTAAATTATTGCTTTCAGATAATGCTGTAACGTAATGTGTACATCGATGGCAATGATGCACTACGTGTTGATATGTACATAACACTTGTGATATCAAATTACTTAGGTTGTAGGTAGATGCTTTAAAAATTATAGAATAACTGGACTATGCACTACAAGAACAAGATATTTTTATAGATAAGTAAAAATGTTAATTAGGATATAGAAATATCAATATATACACGAAAACTTGATAAAACATGATTTCAAAATTAAATACCCGTTGTGCAACTTTGAGCAGCCAGCACATGTTGCCGTCGATAAAAATAATGACGATTGTAATGAGTTCCGATCAGTTTTTATGACCAGCTAGTAAACACGTAGATAGGTACTTGTTTTGAAACTGATGAGGTAACCTGAGAGCCAGCAAACAAAAGGTCTTACTATTTTTTCCGTTTTAGTCACGTAGAAATGCAATGCATAATGCATAGACTACTTAAGTATGACATAGGTTCAAATAAGTACTTACCTATAAATAAAACCCAGTACCTACATTGTGGGAAATGAGTGGTAACATTATTGTAACATTTGATAAAACACAGCAAGTAAAAAACCAAATCAAGACAATTTATTTCCTAATAAAACTCGAGGACTTCGGGGATTCCTTGCTGTTTCGGGGTTTTCAATGAGTCACAATCAATTCCTTAAATTGCGGTTATACAGTTTATATGCTAATGATCTTTTCGTATCCTTATAATATTTTGGTATTTTCAATATCTTGCCAGAATTCGATTAAAGGCGTAACTGAAGTGATCCCGCCAATACGAGTGATTGACGTAATCACCACGCCCACCGAGAGCTAAGCCGTCTGCCGCGACTACCGAAACTTGTTTACCAAATTTAAATAAGCTAGCTGTCTTTATTATAATCATTTACTTGTAGGGTAAAACACACATACTAATACTTTTTCTCTCATATTCATAAGTTGTCAGCAGCTCGAAATGTCCCCAAGGGGAAGCCGAAAAAAGAAAAGTAAGGACCTCACTAACATAACCTATTATCAATATAGCGATTTCCTTATCTTTCCATACGTAGCGAAATTGTCTCGGTTAATTTTTTCGCAGATTTTCTTTTCCGACCCTGATACCACTCGAATTTACCACTTTCTGGCTCCACACGAATTAATTGTTATTTATGTATTAAGAAGGTCGATTTCAAATTAGTCTAGATAAGGTATCTTTTAGGCATTTGTCTTCCAGAAGATAAAATTGCCATGAGAAGACCTTTTCGGAAGAAGTTTCTTAAAAAAATCGGCTCATTACATTCTAATCAGAAAGTGTCATTTATGAGCAAGTGTTCCTTAAATATTTTAACTTAAATTACTTAAATTAAATAACACCGAGGCAAAACAGGAGTATTTTAAGAACTGTGTTGTTTTGTTCGTTTCCAAACGATGGTTTCTTAAATATGGTGTAGGTTAAATAGCTTTAAGTATCCACGTGCATTTCAACTTGGCATTGATCTACGACTTAATGATCGATTCCAAGAAATTGTTGCGAATAAATATTTGGACAATTTGCGTGTGATGCACCATATGCTTTGGCAACACATCATATTGTTCAAAATCCATAGATTTTATGTCTTGGAGCATCATAAAGAGGAACACTTTATAGGCAACTAAAACTGTAATCCATATAACATTAAATTCTAAATAATACGTGACGTTGAATGATTTGCAGAGTTCATGAACGTGACCAAGCAATATCATAATGTGGAAGCTTACAGGTATTTTACTCTAGAAATATGAAACGAAAATGTTTGTGCACGAGATTCCGATAATAAATCTTCTTTAAGTGCTAGTCATACAAATCCTTCGAACCAGGTAAACCGATGAAAACGCTCTCCCTGTGGTAACTGTAATACAGGGTCATCACTACAAATCGTGTCTAGTTTGTATGCGCACCAATCTGTTCAAATGTCAACAGGATTAGTCCGTCGACGGCTCAATGTTACGGTTAGGCTTCCATTATAATTCTCACTAATATTTGTTGTTTTCACAGCTACTTGTTGTTATCTAGTCAACCGTAAAATAACAGTTTTCTAACAAAAAGGGTACACTTTACCAATTACATTGTTTGTACGAAATATTACTCGTATTCTCTTAACATCTCCACTATTTGTCGGTGCAAGTCCGTCGGAAGTGACTAGACACGTATTCGTTAATTCTCTTGGCACGTTTACATAAATAAGCTTAGATATTGTCAGATGAGTGTGAGTTAGAATGTACCTAGTTTGTATAAATGGTGACTTCCGAATGAACTGCGGAAAGAGAAGTGACCCAGATGTGTGCGCAGTGCGGTCGTGGTGCGGTGATGTTGTCTTGCACAAGGACGGCCACATTCATGCACTGCTCACTGAGATGTGTACTCGTGTTTATTTTATTGCACACTATCGCTCCCGTTCCATTGACGTACTCGTTACGACTCATTTACACTGGGTTACCGAACTTGATTTCTTTCACACTTTCTCTTTCACTTGTTTGTTACTACTTTATTACCTTAAAGTACAGTTCGTACATTTTGTTCAAGCACAAATGCTTTTAAGTTTATTGTTGGTAGCTTACATTTGTTTTAAAAGCTTTTTGATATATTTATATGTGGTAAACTCACGTACCTTAACTTCTATATTTGAATAAATAATTTGTCTTATTTATAAAAGACAGAATATGTACAAATAGTGCCTTTTTAGAATTATATAACACTCTAAAATGATTTGTAATGACGCTAATAGAATATGCACGATCGTAGCTTCTAGTACAACATAAAAACATGTTCCATGGATACCCTCAATTCAATCATGGATTTATTTGCTTGTCTCATTAAAGTAAATGTGATCTAATATGAAGCATACAGCTTGGTTGACATTGGCTGAGTAGTTTGTACTCTGCCCGCCCGAATGAGTGTATGTGCGTATAATATAGGTGTTCGAGGATGGATGTCCATTTCCTCCCCATTGCGCCAATTGCGCTCGTTTGCGAATGGCACTCAACTAATTGTAAGCCCCGCAATTAACGAACGAGTCTGATGGGCGAGTGCGCACCTCACGACGGTCACGAATACATCACACTCATGAACATATACGAACGAAAACTGAACCTGTTTTGTGAAAATGTAACCTGGTTTCCACAAAAAAGAACTCATCAATGAACATGACTACTACTTAAGTGAAAGTGGTCAGTCTCGCGTTTCATTTGTTATGCTCATTTTATTTTCCGCGCGTCTTAACGCCAAACAAAACACGACTAATGATCCCTTGGCATATTTACAATGAAAATAAACACGGCCTTTCGGTGGAGCCTAAGTGTTGACAGGTCCACGACGACCGACTCCCGCCGTCTGCCCAGTCCGCCTGCGTCATTCCTTTGATGACGGTTTGACGTTTTCTGAACCAAACAAACTGTTGTGGTCGGTAGCGCTGACGTAAATAATAGACCGAATTTCTCTAGTCTCTAAGAAGATACTGCTACAATGAATTTGTAGGACTTAAATAACACCATCGAGTTTCTTACACTGCACAAGGTAGACGCCGCCGCGCCGGACGCTTAGTCTGATTCACTTGATTTTGAATGGTATTTTAATTTCGTCATTACGTTTGCTATTATTCATTGTTCCGAAATCATATAATATTTGATGAAGTCATTCCGTGAATTCCTTCATGAGCTATTAGTGATCTAGACTGGTATGGAGATGTTATTCAGAAACCATCACGAATTGGTTACATTAAGCTACGAACCTTTGTTTGAACTGTAATTAATTCTAGTTAGCAGTTTAATGAGTAGACAGAAACTATTAATTTGAATCATGCATTGCATTGTGTTGGTTACCTTATATGAAACGACAATATTAAATGTAGTGCGCGCTTACGAGCGGAGATCTTTCAATAAGGTGTTGTATGTACGTTTCTCATACATGTATGCGTGGCGTCAGAAGGCCATTGTAGTCATTAGGGTCAACTAGCATCTAACATTTAACACCGACCGGCAGCGATATGGCGTTACCTTCTATATGGAAAACTATAGCCACTCTGATCGAACGCATATCAAATAGGATTAAAATAGATTTATCATAGCAAAGTCATGTAAGAAAATCTTGTTGATATGCTGGAATTATCTCTACTATCTGAGTTTGGAACATTGTTGAAATGTTCTATTTGATAATAAAGATCTACACACTCTATTTATAGTAGCAACGTGTTGAACCAGTAACTAGTGAAAGCTTATCTTAATTCTGAGTTTTCTCAAGAATCTAGTAAATGATTCAAATGAAACGATGAGGTACACGTACGCATTTATTAAGGCATCTGATAAGCAATAAATTGAATTTTATTATTAATTATTTTAACTGATCTCGGGCACAATCAGTCAACTCTTTTGACCCGTCAGAAATTTACGAGCTCTAGTCGAGTGCAGCTTGTATGGAAAGTGGAACAATACGTAAACTTGGCCCCCAGTCAGTTCCCGCTACCGTCTTTTGTCTGAACCGGCCCTTACCGTGCGCTGAGCACTGCACAGCTGTACTTGTAACCTTAAACCTGATTCGCTTTTTCGTCTCGCTAAAGATGTGTGTATAAATACTGTTTCATAATAAACGTAATTTAATATTGCGAATCTGCAACGCAAACACATATTTAAGTGTTTTATAATTGCGTTGGTATAATTTGTTACACTCTGTTGGTTAAACATGCTTACTCCACATCGTACGGGTTGCTTGCTTAGATTTTCGGCTGTATTGTGTCATAATCACATGTTTTGCCTTCTCAAGATAAATTTATCTAATGATACATCTGAAGGCTCACTGTTCGAGATTATATATTTACCCGTTAAAAATCAAACAATTTAGAAATCACATGAAATACTTGTCACGAGGTAAACAAATATTTACCTTGAGACAGTTGTTTCTTTTCTTCAGACAATAAAATTCGAGAAGATTTTACTTAATAGTATATTGATTTAAATGTGAACGTAAACCAAATCACTAAATTTTCATATGAAATGGTTTGAAAGTTGTAGCGAATGCGTATATTCGTATGCAATATGCATGGAATACATGTGTAATATGACGGAGGCGCTTGTGCAACTCGCGCGAGCCCCACCCCGCACACACCCACCGACAATACCGACATAGCTTACAAGGCTGTTGACGCACTAAGTACTATCTAAAAACATTTTACGAAGAGTACACACCAGTTTACGCAAGTCCGACTTGTTTCCCAATTATATCAAGTCACAAGTGTAACTTATACCTTCAAAAAATACATATGTATAGCCTGTACTATGTGTTCTTTTTTAATAGCTAATAATCGAATAAGCATGTAAAAAACGTTAAATACTTGCACCCGTGCAATTTATCGGAACACTTTATTGTGGACGTAGAGCCAAACAATCAATAAATCGGACTAATAAATCTTTTCCGTAAATCTAACATCTAATGTGTTTGTACAAGAAAATATAAATAAACCCGTTTGTTAAATTTACGCACAATAAAACGTAAATAAATAATAATAAATGGTTATTAAATTCTACTCATACTTAATCGTTTTTGGTTAAACGCGGTGAGGTTTAATCAGGTACTAATTACTTATTATTCCTTTTCCCAAAAATAGGTTAAGCTTCAAATATTTTTAACAATAAATATAAAAAAATTATCCCATAAAACGAACCGTATTTAAAAAATAAATTAACACTAAACTAAATATAAAGATTCGAACGTATCTCTTCAATACAAATCGAATTAAAAATAATACTTTATATATGTTTGCTGTAAGATGAATGGTACGTGCGCAGGCGCACATATACGTTCGTATTTCAAAACCACAGCGGCAGTACAATGACCTCGTCACAGAATAGGTTAGTAGATTGCTCCTACTTCCTCGCCACTGAACTATTATCATAATAGATAATGACAATAAATTATTTAATGGTGCACCCTTTATCTTTAGTTAAGGGAGGGAATTGCACAAGTAGTACACATTATTAAAGTTATCTTAAAAATACAATGTAAATTACTTTGTTGAATATTCAGTGTGTACAAACATTTGGGTTTCATTGATATTTAGCGACTTTTGTATTAAAAATATGTAGATGTAAATACTATTGTAGAAAAGAATGTTGTATGTTACTGTGCCTTAAGTAAGAACGTAAAGAACGAATGAAGTTATAACTGATACTGTATCCTAATACATAAACATTAAGTTAATATGTAATAATCTTTATTACATATTAATCGTAATATTGGTCAATTAATTTGTATGTGCATAACAAATTAGCTCCTTGTTTTTAAATGCTAATTAGAAGGTAACAACTTAACGAGATCGACGTGAGTTATGGTATGTAGTTTATACAATGTAATTGCGCGGCTATTTGTACCAAAATTATTTCCGTAGCCGTCCGTTCCGCCTTGGCTTTAATTATAATCAAAGTATTTACATATCATTTATATTAAGATCAGAAAGTATAATGTCATAGCTAATGTGAGATAGGTTCGGTTCAAGGTTCCCACTAACAGATTTAAGGTTAACACATTAATTGGTTTCCACTTATGTATTTAATTTTAAATTAGGCTTATTTATAATGTTCTTCCTCTAGAAGTGTTATTTTATAATTAGGTGGGTATATGTGTTAAATGGAGTCTTCGATTACTAATGTCTTGAACATAAAGACTAACTCTTCCACGTAAAAGTTCTAGACTGTAAAGAATGTCCTTTGACTACTTGGACAAATATAGGAAACATGATCGTCAGAAAAAATCTCAGTATGCATAACAGTTTATAAACAAGGATTTCTGTAATATAATCAATGCATTGCTATACATTAACACACATCGAAGGATTCTACATAAAAGGTTGTCACAGTATCCGATGTGTATCTCGTTACAGTCGCGAGCTACCTCGTATGTGTCTGAACATACATTTGTAGATCGATAGAAAAAATCTACGCAGTAAATTATTCTGCGCCTATTTTGTATTTTTGTGTGTCGCATTTGGCTCAGGACATAATCTATTTTAACCCTAAACAACATAATATTCATTTCATATAATTATCTAGTCGCAAGCAGGGTCGCAAACAAGATTGATTACGGCTTCGTATCATTAATTAATTACTCTAGTTCTAGTACTAGAGTACTGGGTAGATATTTTTTAAATTAATGAATGTTAAGTATGAATGTGTCACAAACATCATTAATAAGTTATCATGTTACGAGAGAAACTGACAGGTCGCGGATGTTAGTTATAAGTTATACGGAGTGTGTTGGCGCCCACCCAGTGTCAAGGGCGGCGCTCACTCCCCGCATTCGTTTCGCTGTCTCAGCCCGAGGAACAGCCATCTTAAGAAGATCTACGACATGTTTTAATAGCTATAGATGCTATAGTCTATATGTCTGAAGGAATACGAGCGTAGAAGCCAATGTATAAGTAGCAGTACTACAGTAACACCTCAACAGTGTTTTGGGCGGTGTCGTGCTTTGCTTGCAATGCCCTTATATAAGCTGAAACTTAGACGTCTTCCTTAAATTAACACTAATTAAGTCATTATACATGTAATTAGATCTTCTAGCGGGTAGCGGATTACATTGAGCCTTGTAATTAAGAGACATAATCTAATACGTCTTCTATTCGGGTGGGTCCTGACAAAACAGTAATCCCTAGGTACTAATTATTGCCTGTGCATAGGATTTTTTTAATTAGATATGACTTGTTAAAATCGCAACGTAGATATGATTTATTTAAGATAGTTATGAATAGAAACAAATTCCTTTTTTGTCCAATATTTACCACATGTTCTCCATTTGCTTCTCCAATAATTATTCGTATCCATATCTGTTCTCTTTTGCCTGCGTTACCTGAACTATCTTTGCTAGCGATACATATCCAGCTAACAAGTTCATATAGTCCTATTAACTTAAATTAGCTAGTACTATCATGCCATTGGCGATTGATCAATTAAGAAGAGGCTAGAACAAAGTCACAGGACGTTTATAGACATGACTGAATAAAACTGTTCCTTCCTGGAATGCAATAAATATAATTACTTACCTGTGTACGCTTAATTAATTTTAATTATTCAAGTAATACTTACCTCTGGGTCACATTTGTCGCAGAATGGAAATAAATTGGCATTACACTTTAAATACATATTTGCATCTTGAGTCATTAACTTGGCCAAAAGAGGACGTACATTATTAAGATATTTAAAGTACCGGTAATAACATCTTAAATGTTCGTATGAATAGCAATAAATGCACTCTATACATATAAAATAAGAGGATGAATGTCGTTATCGACAGTGTTGAGAGTTGCTCACCCGTCGATAAATCTTGAAAGTTATGAGGTCAAGTCATTTCCAGCCGCAATTAAAGTCACAATTATTCCAAAAAACAGTTTGCACAAATATTTATAAAGTCGCATACATTATTCACTACGTGTCATTATTTACACATTGCATGATTCGCAAAACGACCCATCGCATGGATCGATGTGGCATTTTTATGGTTTACTTTTTATTTGCTGGTGTTTAAATTTTTACGTAAATATTTTTGTTTGCCAACCGCACATTTTATGTAAATATCCACTCTGATTTCCTTATTTTTAGAACGAAAACATTATTAATGTACTTACAGTTCATTTCAAATTTCCTTTGATGAATCAGAGTGGAATTTTACTTGTACACATCCAGACAGTTCTAATCGATAATATTAGTGGTCGCCAAAAAGATTGTGAGAATTGTTTATAAATTGTTGAAATGTTGTGGGTGGAATTGTCTGGATGATATATTTTAGTGCATGCGTATGTCTGTGTCTAGCGTGGTCTCTGTTGCATGCAGGTCTAGGCGTGCTTCGCAGCAGCTGTCCAGAAGTGCCGAAAGCATCGACCAATCTTTCAAAAGGTATTCATATGTTTTGCACATTACATTACTTACATCATTTTTGGACTTGATCTACCAGCAAGTAATCGTCACATAAATCAGTTCGCAACACAGATTAGTGTGTTCTTATCATTGACTTAGCAGATATTTTATGGGTATTTGCTGATTAGAACAAACCCAATTAGTGTTACTTGCCGATAGATAAGGTGCTCAAATAATTTGAAGTATTATTTAATGCACCAATGATATGCACAGCAGTGTTATTTTTAGATGTGTTCGTGCTTCTTAGTGAGATATTAATACAGTACTAGTCCTCTACTATTAAGTATGGAATGTCGTTTAAAATATATAAATATAAATAGCCACCAATAACCTGAATGGATTGCAGGCGGTGTACTGTGATATAGTTCAATAAAATCGATTTGAATTTATTGATTTATCAGTTCGTATGTGATCGTTCAATAAAATTTACCATATTTCGTAACTGAACTGTACAATTCGACAGATAAACATTGACCTAAATTTGTAATCCTATGTAATCCCATCAATATTCATTGAAGCATTGTATAACATATACTATCTCGGTATGATTAATGAGTCATACTCTGAATTTATATCAAGTATAATTGACCTTCAGTGGAGACACGGGATTGGCCTTAAGTAATGTTCATAATGAATGCAGTTATATGACACATAGTAGGCGCACAGTGCCAAAGAAATTCATTAGTCGTGACAACCTCAGGCTATGCGAGAGAATACTTCCTTTCGCAACTGGTATATATGTACTATGAAAGCTGTGTTCAAGTTCATTGTTACATGAACATCTTATAGATATTAAAGGAAAAGATTTCGTAACTTTTTTTAATCTTTTCATATTAAGCGCTTTACAAAATTAATTTTAAAATTTTCATAGATTTTTATTTCTGGGTACCAAATTTTAGGTAGTTGATTAAGAATTTTGCATAAATGATGCATCTGACGAGACCCCAGAGTATGTAGGTGAGTCGGACAGACGCAGACGGCTCGTTCTATTTGTATCACTCTTACGACACTTATTTGGATCGTCAGCTTTTGGGAGTGTTGACAATTACACGTACGTTGACCCCGTGTGTTTACGCCTAGTTTCTATTGCATACTTGTAAACAATAATGGCTTGTTCCTTTAATAAATAATTGGAAGTAAACAAAGTCCATTTTACATTATGTACGGGTTATATTAGAGTTAAGTAGGATGAATAATGAAGGATATTATGTGCAATTACTTCGTTTTGAAAGTCGTCAAGCTTTATGTTATAACTCATGCGGTCAGTTAACTAGGTTTATAAATATAAGTAATGAACTAGGCTAATCCATACTATACCGTTATCTAATATCCGTTTTCTCATGTTACAGGTCGAAAAGTCGTTCGGTCGACCATGGCTTCTCGCCGCCCTTCGACCTCGAGGCGCTGCGCTCCAAGGTCGAAGGCAGATTTGACGCTGTGCATAGAGGTAAATATATGTTACTAATTTATGATAGTTAAATTTATCTTTAATTAAGTGGTCCATCGTAATACAGGACAGAAATGCGTGAAAAGGAGAGAGGGAGGCCTTTGCTCTGCAGGGCAATAAAATTTTATACGATATATTTAAATGCAGTGTAGAATAACCATGTCTACGAAGTTCTTATCAATATACCTGAATACGCAAGAATCAAGTCCGGAATTATTAGACTAGGCCTTGTACTGTAAAGTTCATTGATAGTGTCTTATGCCGTGTGTACATACAAAACACGTCACGACCGTAATTTAATTAAATGCTTGATCGGATAAAGGTCTTTATTAAAATCGCATTATACGTAATGTAAATCACAGCAACATTAATTAAATATTATTTACCAATTGCGTTTCCTTATTAAATTCCCACAAAATATGAACCTTTAGAAACCACAATCATAAATTTTCAAAGAGGATAATTTATTATTTAATTGATAAATAGATTAGTTATTGGTGTTCTGGAAACTCCTGGAGTTTCTAATTGTATGCTCCATTAAGTAATCGTTACCAATTCAAGCTCAGATTCCCACGAGTCGTTACACTAATAGAGAATAACATTAGAGCTTTGTCCAGTTATATTGCTACGCTAAACAGTTTTATTGCTCATTCGTTGTGCAACTCCAACTTACCAACATTAAATTGTCGTGTTGTTACGAAATTAAAGCCATGTTAAAACTTAAAACCCTTTCATTAAAACACATTACAAAGGCGACGATTATAATTTAGTACCGACAAGCGGCGGCGCGGGTGCCTGCCGACTGCCGCAGGAACAAACGCTGCTGAAATATTGTCGTCATTTTCTTCCATTACGTAACCCAATAGAGACGAGTTATGAAACACTTTTACAAAAGGATTACAAAATTTTATTATCATAGATGACGCAAATAAATAACTTTGATCACAGTTAAGGTCTGAGATATTTTCAATAGGCTAACTATTGACATTTCCTGCGATGATTGGAATTCGAAGCATTTGTTGAACAAGTAACTAGCTTGCACTATCTCGCTGGGCAATCGACTAAGCAACAAAACTATTCGCTCTGACCTCCGTGGATATAATTCGGGCTGCAGACCCAATACTTAGCATCCGGAAACTAAACGACATTAAGACGATGTTGCAAGGATAATTATAGGCCTCAAATATACATTTTATAACCAGATTGGACTGATCTGGTTTGTATTCTATATAGCGCTGCACTAAAATTTAATTTATTGTTAACGTGATGATAGCTCTCATTTCCATTTATAAATAAACAAACATTTCTCGGCACATATTTTTATTATACTCTTTAACGACAATTTGAAACACTGACGTAAATGAATTTGTTCCGTCACTTGTTAACTGTGTCAACTTTGTTGTTTGATGCGGTTTAATACTTGTATATAGCTGTGTATATAACAGTGGCATGTCTCCTGTTAAAGTGCATACGTATTCCGTGACAAAGAACTTTTACCGGCGCGGTGTCCGCGTCACCGCTTGTCGCGAATCATTCCTTGGCATCGAGATATATTTTCAAAATAAACACGCAAGCTATAAACTAACATCCGGCTTTTAAAACATTTAATTAATCCAGATATTACTTCGAAAATACATACGGCACAGACTGTTTATATTATCTATCGGTACAGTTATTTTATTCCGTCATAACTTGGTTTTATGACTACAGATCAATGTTTTCGTGCAATATTTATCGACATTGATACTTACTTTATTTACCAAGAATTAATAAGATTGTTAAAAAAATCAAAGACTTAGCAGCACATATCGATTTTTAGCAGTTGATTTATGATTATGAGTCAATGATGTTTTTGTAAACAAACGGTCAGGTCCGTGCCAATGATTAATGGAAGGGACGCTATTATCAACAATGTATTCAATAACATTGCGATCGGTTTTGGCCCCAAACCATTTGTTATGATGTTGTCCTCTTCAATTCTGTCTATACTTAACAATAGATAAATATTAAATTGTTTTTATCCTTCCCTAGATAAATTTAGTTTGACTATCTAAATAATAATAATGGCTCGAGAAAATATACTTGTATTTTAGATTATTTATAACGCTTACATAATATAGTTTAGAAAATAAACAACAACAAAGTTCTACCGTATGACCGGTAACGGCACAGTTTTACAGAGCTACGAGTAGATATGAGTATGAAGCATGTAACCACAGCTGTGAGACTCAGCGAATGCAATAAATGAGTTTCGCAATAATAAAAATCGGTTATCGAGTTTACGATTATATCATAAATCATTGAGCACGGCAATGCTGCGCCGATCATTGCGCGCGAGCAATTTGCGTGTCGTGAACTCGCGCACACTATTTTGTAAGGCGTTCGTAGTATGTGTTGACATGGCATGTTCATTGTGTTTATCTTGTTGCAGATGAAGACGAGCACGCCAAGAGATTACCGCCCCCGCCGCCGATCAAGACAATGACTTACACGGTAAACATTTTCATCATCATTTATTAGAACTAGCGCCGATGCTATCTCAGAATGCACTTTATGTAAGGATTCTAATTCATAAAACTACAGAATAATATATAATTTTGCATAGTGATAAAAATATAAGGATGTAAACTTATTTCAAAACGTGGTTTAATTCCCACGTTTAAGTGGTCAGTAGGTCGTTGGTCTTTGCTTACTTGATTAATATTGCCGCAGTGTGCTCATCGTGTATAACAACAAATTATGATTTAAATGAGTGCATTCAACACCTACTCAAAATCTAAAGAATAACAGTTATCTATTTCTTTGTTGTTTTATTTATTTTCTTTTGTGAAAATATTTTATTTTTAAATAAGTAACTTTAAAAGTACAAAGACCCAGTCGTTGTTTGTGCTTTGTGACACATTCGGGAACACTTGTGCACACACTGTAAATGCGTATTATGATACATTTTATTAAGGTGGCAAAAATCTTTTATTAAACCAGCAGCTGCTGAAATAAACACTTAAAACATGCGACAAGTAGGTCTCAGAGTCAAATAAACATGTTCAATAAAGAAATGGTATTTATTTCCGTGCAATAAATCATATGTTATTTTCATAACAGTCTATTACTTTTAATATCTCTCAGTTCAGTTAAATCTGGATTCCGGTCGTTTAGTAGATCAGAAATGTCGGCGTAGGTGTAATACGACCACACAATAGCGTTACTGCTATTATAATAAAAATGCTTTCACGAATCTTGAACACTGAAATAAATGGGGATACTGAAAAGTACTGTAATAAACTGTAGTACACAGGTATTTAAATTATTTTGTTTATTTTTAATAATGCGTACTTCCCTTATTTATTTATCATCTGTATCCATGTTAGTGCCTTATAACTTATTTATAATAATTTTCTATTTACTAAACTATCCATGGTCCACGAGTCACAACCTACACAGTTTGGCAAACCCTCGTTGTTTTTGTTTTATAAAACCGTGTTACGTTGTCAAATACAACGACATGTCCCCGGAGTCCCCCTGGGATGTTGTGGGATAATAGAGTGTCATGTATTCAAAAATACTATTACGCCCTCCTTCGAGGATACTACGGATTTCGCTTGTTACATTCGCCTCGTTTTGTTTAAACATTCTATAATACGTATCCCATTTGACAAAGGTTTTATTAAATTTACATAATGTAGGTAAAATCGTAAATACAATATTTAGTATATGATTGGCAAAATTCCAATGCGCATGTCTGTTGGTAAGGTCTAAGAATGATTTGTATGTACCGCTTAAATCTGTGTGTGGGGAGCAGCTTAGCGGATTTATTGGTTTATGCTCAATGCAGATATTTTATTCCATTTCGGGCTGATTTAATGTTTGTATACTGTTATAGATGTGTTTTACGTTTGGTAATATAGCCTTCCTTTTGTTATCTAACACTAGTTTTAAAAAGACATGTCCATTCCATAAGCCATGTTTTGCGACTAGACGAAGGACTAATTGTGTACGGAAAAGGTTCACTATATTTTTGAAATTTAAATTCCAATTTTTTATTCAAACAATAAGTATGTTAATTTTGTGATTGTGACTGTTATTAAATATTTGTGTGTTGTCTAGGTCCGTGACCGCGACACCCTGACATCACTAGCGGCGAGGTTCGACACCACGCCGTCGGAGCTGACCAAGCTGAACCGGCTCGCCACGCAGTTCATCTTCCCGGGCCAGACGCTGCTCGTGCCCGACAAACGGAAAGGTCAGTATCATTTATGTTATTATTTTGGGCCTAAACTGTCCCACTGCAGAGTAAAGACCTCCATCTTCTCTTTCCTGTCCCATGGCAGGGCTACGGCCTCCCTTTCCTCTTACGATATGTTTCTGTTGAATCTGAACCATGTATGTAAATAGGATTAATATTTCTATGGTCAGCACTAACCAGCCACAGAGCTACTATACCGCTGTACTTTGAATATTTAGATTTTTTTGTTAATAATCTCACCAAAAGGAAGGAAAAGAAATTTCATATAAGGAAGTAAATAAGTAACTGAAGCACGCTAATGCCGAGCTTAGGTTGGCTACATATTGTCTATCGACTCGAAAATAACATGTTGTTATAACAATATTATGTATTTACAATAAATGCGTTAAAATAAAATATTTATGTAACCATAAAATCTATGCATGGGTTGAATACCCATGTTTTTTAGAACTACCTTGTTTATTTTGTCCAACTACTCTCGCTATTAAGCTATATAACTGCTATAAGAAATAATTTCCAGTAAATGCTAGGAACAAATAAACATGAAAACAATATGGAAGCCATTTGAAGGTTGTTGTAAAAGTACTAACAGTTAAAAAATATAGGATGTAAGTTATATTCAGCTAGCATGGTTTTATATCGAGTGGAACCTTGAGTTTATTGCGCCTTACAAAACACACAAATAATGTAAGGCGGTAATAAAGTATAATTTGTGTTCTAGTGGCTCGCCATCACCAACGGAAGGAGTAAATATATTTATAGAGCAACGCAAAATAACCCTGCCTATATTTAAGAAGTTTCCGTTTGAAAGACTTTCGAGTCATAAAATTAGCACGTTTATTTATCCCGTGCTCATGTGATCAAAATATATAGATTTATTTTAGATTTTCATGTTTACTACTTCAGCAGTTCAATTTTACAAGGGTCTCCTTTTCTTTAATGGGACGCAAACAGTTTTTAAGATGACTTCGAATAAAGCAAAATATTATAACAAAACAATAGTACATATTAAAAATAAAAGAAAATAGCTAATAAAATAGAGATAAATAAATACATTTTAAATACTAACCTCATAGACAGCTTTAGGTTGTAATTTAGTTTGTTCATATAAGTAACTTAAAAATCACGAAATTTTAGTTATCTCGCTTGTTATCTGAATTGATTAGGAAGCATGCTTTTTGGATATGTAATTAGAAATATTTTACAAATATAACGTGATCAGATAATACGATTATAACTATAATTTAATTATTAAATGTAATCTTACTTTTTTTTTAATTTATGGACTTTGCCCTTTTCGGTTCAATTATCCCTACTAGACAAACACACAAACGCTAATGTTGTAAATATATGTAATAATTAACATATTGTTTTTAATTTTAATAATTATTCCGTTGAACTCAAATGTTATAATAACTGAAATAATAATGCATGTTGAAGCGTGTAAAGTTAACAAATTATTGACAGCATACCATAATAGTTAAATTATTGTTGTGAACACTTATCACTCACCTTTCAGTTAAAAAGGTCTTTGTTAAAGTGAATAAATAAGTGAAGCATTTTCAATAAATGTAGCGTTATGTAAAGCCCTGTTAAATTCTCAGCTAGGGGCAGGGTAAGGTCACACGAAGGCTGAACGTTTGTTTACGCTGCTTGTTGATACACCGTTAATATTCATCAACCACATATTTATGACACCGACACTATACTGGTCAGAATGCACGTACGACTATGTTTTATTTGGACATTAAATGTTAATTCTTTTGTCCATCTGTAGACCATGAGGCCGAGTCTGCTATTTACAATGGCTCCAATCGTCTGAGTGGGTGGCGTTAGTAGGTCCATTTTAGGATAATTACGTAGGTAAAACATCATTTTAACGTCAAAATTGGTCAACGGGGCGGCCAATGTTGACGTTTTGGTGTTTAGTAGAATGCCAATTATCCTAAAATGGACTTACTAACGCCACCCACTCAGACGATTGGAGCCATTGTAAATAGCAGACTCGGCCCCCATGTCGTGTTGAGTGACTGTATATGAATAAAATGATGCTGGGTTTGCAGAGAAATATAACAAGAGCCTCAATATTCTGATAGGGTCATTTATATAATTGCCTGGGATACCAGGAAGGCTGAAACACAAATTAACTTTAAGACGTTCTTGACGTCTCTCAGTCGCTATTTACACCAATGGAAGAGATAGCATGAGATTCGAACGGTGGCTTATAACTGATTGATGCTTAAGTATCTGGCCAATAGTCTCGAAAACCTCTTTTGATATTTTCTATTTCTGCGATTAGCTAGGTCACGCAAGGACGTATATGATACCTAGTATAAAAAATTGTACTAGAAAATTATATTTGTTACAATTCATAATCTAAGTCTTTAATATGTCTTATTTAGAAATATTAAAATTACTTTTATAGAAGTCGATAACTCCCACGCTTAAAATCCATTCCAACCTCGTGGGAGTATTTTAATTAACGCAAGAGGTACCTACTTTTTACTCAAAGCGGGGGCGGACTTCAATATAAATGCTTATGTGCATTACGGTCTAGACTCTGAACAAATATAATGTAACCGCAGCCCTTAGTTAGCGAGAAGCCTCTAGAAGGATGGCGCTATTGTGAGGAACGTTCCCATAAGCATTGGTTACGTAATGTTTGCCAAAGGCTATATCATTGTAGTTGTTAGTGGATATTAACTCTATGCGGCTAGATGAGGCTCCTTTATTAATTCCTTCATGCAAATCTCAAACACGAGAAATATAATATAGAAAAGTTTATTTATTTAATTAGGAGTACCAATGCGTGTGTTTGAACACGGTTGTCAGTTGTTTTTATTCGAATCGGGATCAATTTTATTTAAAGGTAGAGATATTCTTCCAGTATTGTGTCATTACAATCGTGACGGATCAATATAATGAGAAATTGCAGGTTACGACATTCAACCTTCGATATTGTACAATAATTTGGCAAACACGAACCGAAAGTTTTGCTTCTTATTTAGTTGTTTGTTTGTAATGTAGGCCGATGTAACTGTGTTTACCTTAACATTAAATAAATACCTGTAGATCATATTAAAAATATTAAAAACCATTTGCATTTTGGAAATTAGTGCAAGTACACAATTTCCTTTTACCTTATCACTTTTAAATTAAAGAAATCGCGTTTATAGTCGATAATTAAATAAAATGTGTGACTCCATCTAATAACTTAAATTTTCACACGGATGTTTTTCTTGTGGAACAGTGATGGCAATTCAAGCAGCTTGTCTGTCATAATGATATTTCCTTTCTTGTGAAATAAATTACCAAATGTCGAGAGTTATCAGAACTTATGTTTTCGAAGGTACGTAAATATATTATACTAGCTGTGCCCCGCTGTTTCACCCGCGTGAATGACACTTCATACACTATGTTTATAAATTATAGCCTATATGTTATTCTAATGTATGAGCTACATCATTGTAAAGTTTCATTGAAATCCATTCAGTAGTTTTTTCGTGAAAGAGTAACAAACATCCACATATCCATTCTCATAAACTTTCACATTTATAATATTAGTAGGATGAAGTGGCTGAGATCAACGTTATTAATAGACAAATGTGATAGTACAATTGTTTATGTTTAAACGCATTGTATACACGAATGCCAATAGCAACAATCGTGAGTCGTGTTAAGGAAATACTATGCTCAACGGTAATCGGTGTAACACGTGATTTTAAAACTATTACGGAGGTATAAGTAATTAATTAATTATGTATCTACATATTATTACACAGACAAAGAATTTTAAAGTAAAATTAATGAAGCATGGTTAATCTTGAGCTTGATCACTTTAACCAATGGTAGGGTTAACTTTGAAGATATTTTAGTGGGACAATAAGACGAATTATTCTATTCACATTTTATAAAAATCATCGTTTGATCGCCAACAAGCTTTTGTGCAGTTTGGCGATATGTATTTTATTAATTCAATAATATCAATTTTAATAAATAAATAAAACAATTATAGTCCTTGTTTAGCAACAATCATTTACGTTATTAACGTTACATGAAGACTGAGACCACTTTATCGTCTCAGTCTCAATCAAATGATTATCAGTAATGTCTTGACGTGCTCTCAATTTAGATTTTCCACGATCGTCACATGTTCGTATTGTTGCTCCGGCCATAGATGGGCTTTTCCTGTCTTTAATAAAATTACATTCAAAATGGAACATGCTGGTCCCGTTCTATAATGTAACCAGCGGATGTTTGTGAAAACCCATGTATAAAGTCGTTCATGATCACTTAAGAGATAATTAAATATCGATTTAAGTAATTCGACTTGTAAAAGTCTGAGAGGTTGCCCACTTATGTCGATGGTAAGACCCATCTTCAGTAGCACTTAAAGGCTAGGAATGTTACAGATATAGTTATTTCTATTTATACTGGTACGTTAAAATACTAGCACACATAAAAATAGTTTATAACTTATAAATATAAGAATATCCAATCATGTGATATAGTTGTTAAACAGCATCGATTGCACATATTTAAATGATGCGGCTGCATTGTCCAGGCATGAAGCAAAACAATAACAGTCAACCTTGGTGTTATTCATTCATGCATGACGTAGACATGGAACAAATTTTTCTCCTATTTGCACGGCAAACAGAAGTTACAACATTGAGTCGGCCGGAGTAGAGACGCGGCCGCCACTCGGAGCGAACGCATTGCGCGCACCCATTCTATTTTAATTTGTCACTGAATTACGTTCCGTCCTACATTTGTAATTACGCCACATTGAAAACAATCCTGTGGCCGGTCGGCAACCTACTCGTCATCGCCGGCAACCGCCAAGATATGGATTCGGTTTATCACAACCGATAAACGTGCAGATATGGGATCTAGTGTCGCTATAGCCCAATAATGTTTACGTTTGAGTTCCTGAAGCGGTGGTATCACGGTGTGTTTTCGTGCTATTTCATCTCGTGTTTTATTGTTTAGTGTCACTACGTTTTAAACTGTGTCGGCAACTTGGCGTGTCATAGGTAAACAAACCGGTGTAAATAACAAGTGGGTTGTGTCGCTTTCAGATGGCGATAAAGACTCTGATGGTCCGTCGGAGAGCGGCGACAACACATCTGAGTCAACACAGGGCGCTCCGAGTGAGCCCACACAAGAAAAAGGTACTAGAACAATGTAATTCATGCAATTAACACTGTATTGTTTCCATGTTTTTCAGTTATATCAGCGCACCTGTAATGGTTTTCACGATGAGAAAGTCATAGAATGATTATGAAACAGGCAAAATGTAGCGATCCGTTATCAGATCACGGTAAACTCGACTCGTTATCGTGCTCTAACAAGTGTTTGCAATATTTTTAACGACGCAAAACTGCACCATACCCGTACATTCATTTACACTATGAATGTATAGTATACCGGTATTTGCGGCTAAAAACAACTTATCTTTTATTATAGGTACATGTTTTATGTCAACAATCATAAATCAAGGTGGTTCGCTTAAACAACTCCGTAGTCAAGGAGAATGATGGCATTAATTGCCTATCAACAAAAGTATGTACTGATTATATGCAAACTTTTGTAATAAACAATTCAGGCAGTAAAGTTTAGTGTAGCGAAACTTAGATAACGAATTTTACAATCAGCTGTCACTTGGATGGAGTAGGTAAACTAAACGACTTTAATTTACAAGTTAAATTACAAAGAAACACGGAGTTTAGGCTACGGCTTGGTAACGTGTTGAGGTTTATGCAATTCCCACGAGGTTATGTAAACATGAATATGAGTCTATGACACAAATCAGACGTGTAATGCTCGGTGCAAACAATGCAGCCTGGCTAATCGTGTTGGGAAGCTGTCACAGTCAGCTGCCATGAGTAATGACGAAGAGATAAATGCACGGAGACGCTCTGTGACAGATGGGCTCCGCAAAACTATAATAGCATCTTAATTACATTCCTCACAATATCATATGTCATCAAACTAGTTTTACGGACACCTACCATTGTCTTTTTATGTTTGATATTTTGATCAGTCGTTAAAAAAGTTACACATGATTCACCAATTAGTGGAGTTCAAGCGCCAATTAACTAAAGTTTGGAGTGTATTTAATACAAACCGTGTATGAATGGAGTATTTTCGTCGCGAGCCTTGCTATATTGAACTCAAGACAGCTGTTTTAAAGTAGGCAGCTGCAGGTTTAAAAGGACATTACGACAGGATGTGAATATTACCAGGATAATCGTTCTGCGCGCTTAAGGTTCGACTCTAGACCGTAAAAATATTTTTTAACATCTCATTTTTTTTTGTTAGCAATTGAGGTTAAAATTTTTTAAGTGATCTGACTTCCGCTGCTATGATATTCTTCCAGACTATATTTACCGGTAAATGGATTGTAGTATTAACAACATATGTGTGTGTGTATTGCAGAAATCCTGGACAGCTTGCGGCCAGTGTCCCCGGAGACGCAGACGAGCAGCACCGCGCCGCAGCGCTTCCTCAAGATCAACGTGAGGCACATCACCGATGGACAGGTACGAAGCTGTTAACATACCATATATATATATATCATATGTATCGACAAAAACAAAAGGGTTTTATATCCCCTATATAAAATTTATATATCAAGTGACCCACCCCTTTTTCGTACGGGGAGCACAGTAATATCGCCTATCGTTGAAATCGCTTCAGTAGTTTTTGAGTAGAGTCGTTACAAACATACAAATCTTTCTTGTTTATATTATAAGTATTGAGTATGGATATGATGAGTATATTTATGAGAAACGTATTTGCGTTGCTTTAATTACAGTATGCTTAGAAAAATATGTACCTTTCCGTAACGTATATAGACATTATGTTAATAAAGAGTATTTTATCTACGAATATACATTAATACTCGTAACACAAGAGGAAGATATAGGTACGCTTTGTAGACAGAATGTATTAAGTACTTTTCCATTTCCCTGTACATTGTAATACTTGCAATCGCAATAAAATGTGTTCTGCTATAAACTCAAACCACTTAGACCGTGGGATTTTATTAAACGCCAATATTTTGATACCTTAATTATACGTGTGACTCGTCGTGAGTAAAGTGGCACACATTTCAAACAATTATAATATTGAGTCAGTACAATCGTGAGCAAATAAATATGTTAACACTATGTTTATTAAACAATTGGGTAATCAAGGCAGTTGTATTCGTCAACTGTTTCATTTCAAGACCATATAAACAAATTGACTTCCTTGTCTTCAAGAATTATTAATTGAAGTTTTAAATGGTATATTATTTTTGCTCGGCAGTGCATTCTACTTTAAAGAATTGTTAATCATATTTGTACAGTGTACACTCTAGTTTTTCACAATTGTACACACATTCTAAAGCTTATTTACATAGCACAGTTTTTTATGTTATCTATGTTATTATGTTTCTGTATATTATTGATAACGCTATCACATACAATGTTGTTGCAATTATTATTGTTATTTAAAAGTAATTAATGTAAAAATGTGAGGTGATAAATCATAAACATAACAATATTTATCAACACTTTTACTACATACAGGCACGTGACGAAAACTTTACTGAATTTCAATAATATTGCAATAATTTAACCTTGCTAACTAGGCCTTATGCACAACTTCGATAACTGCTCTGTAAATTTTTCTTTTATTTCTCATCCGTGATTGTCTCATCACGGATGTAAATAAAATGAAACCCTGGAGAGTAAAAAAGTTTAGTACTTTGTCTAGTCCGGCTAACTCTAAAACCTTCTCGTACAGTCGTTTCTGTTAGAGTATCTAAAAGTTATGTCTTACGAAAGTATTACTTCTTCCGACGCCGTGTACAATTGATATTAAATCAATGACGCAATTTTTAATAATTATACAAGGTGTTAAGCAAAACCCTGTCTGACCCGAAAGGGTGATAACTTCACAATCAGCCTTCATACAATCACATGACCAAATAAAATATTAAATTTGGAATTTAACTGTTATTCCAGGGCGTAGTATCTGGCGTCCTGCTGGTAACGCCGAACGCGGTGATGTTCGACCCGAACGTGTCGGACACGCTAGTGATGGAGCACGGGCCCGAGTCGTACGGCGTCATCGCGCCCATGGAGTACGTCGTCAACGCCGCCATCTTCTACGACATCGCGCACATGCGCACGCACGGCCCCGACCACAACACGCACAAGTACGATCACGATCTAAGGTTTAATACTTTTTTTATTATAGCTGTAAGTTCATTCATTTCTGTAACTGCTTTTTCCCTTCATTTTCTCCTTTTACTTTTTTATTTTGTTCATTTTTACCCCAAAAAAAATCTTATTGCAAGACGGGACAAAAAAACTTTTTGAACATTAACTTTGTTCATAGTTACCCCTACCTTTAAATAATTACTCTCATAACACGATATTCTTTAAGTATTCTATGTATGAATTTGAACTCTATTCTCAGAGATATTTCAAGAGCAAGAATATGGAAGTAATTTTAAAGGTCGTCAACAAAATGCTGATTTGGTTGTCACCCGGTATTGATACAGGGAAGACCAAAGTCTGGTTTTTATACATAATAAATACACACATACTGAGATTTCATATCAACAAGGCAAATAAATCATCTATAGGCACGGAGTGCTATTTAACTACTTCTTTGTTGAGATAAGAGTTTTCATAATCATTGTCATAAAAACGTGATTCACAGAAGTTTATAGTCTCTGTTACAATACGTAAGCTTGACGTTAATGCAGTTTATATGTTGCAATAATGAGTCATAAAAACCGCAGTAGTAATGACCCTGAGGTCGATCCGAGCTGTAAATTTCCTTAAAAACTTTCTGTATATTAATAATTTGTTGATAAGTTAATTAAATCATGAATCAGAAAGAAAAACTGGTTTGATTTCAAAATATAAAATTATGTATTTAAATGAAGGTCCCTATTATAGAAATGTTGGAATCAGTATTTCTCTATCATTTCTAAATATTTATTTTTATTTCACAGAGCGGAGCAAGCTGAGATCTACTACATGAATAAATCAGAACTATCACCCGGAAAAGATTCTCTTCTAGTCAAAGTGAGTGTAGTTAACTTTATTTAGATATTTAAGGGATACATAAGTTCACTAGTGCGTTATCATCTGTCACAAACATTAAGACTCGATACTATCTTTCAAAAACATCGAAGGAAAGTCAAACCATAAACTCCTACTTTTATGGGTCTTTAAAATTTTAATTTCCAAATCTACTAGCATAAGCTTTACAATTCCCGTGCACTCACGCTACAAAAAGTTGTTGTGTTTATAATACTGGCATAATATGATGGTGTCGTTATTGTAGGATGAAACGTTCCCCGAGCTGCAGGCGGCGACGGGCGAGAGCGCGGAGGGCGCGGAGGGCGGCGAGGGCGCGGAGGGGGGCGACGCGGCCGAGGACCGCGGGGGCGCCGCCTTCCCCAAGGCCTTCGACCGCGAGCTCGTCACGCCCACGGCGCTGCAGGTAACTACACTCACATACATACACACATGCACCACTGGAGAGTCTATGGAAAGCTTAGTATAAAGTTATGTTGCTGGAGAAAGTTACACCTTATTGTAGGCTATGAGGGGCCGTGTTGCGCCAGGTGATAAAAGAGGGAGCTACCTTCTCAAATACCCCATCGCATACGAGTCTTTCTGAAAATGTTGTCAGCTTTATATTTTTATTTTTCTATTTACAGCAATCTACTGATGATCGTCGAAAATCATTGTTGGATCAACATTGGGCGATCCCAAGTAAGGACAGGATGTCCATCGATCAAGGAAGTGAGGTAAAAATATAAACCTTTGTCTACGTGGTATATAAGAAGCACCTACTATTTCTAAAACTTATAAAGCAGGTGCATTCATTATTCCTATTTGCTTATAAAATTGTGTGGTGCAGGTGTCGTCCAGCGCTGATGTGAAGGACGACAGCCGCGTAGCGGGCGCACTGGGAGCGGGCGCGGCGGGCTCGGGCTCGGAGGCGGGCGACGCGGCCGACGCGCGTGAGCTGCGCGACGTGCCCGACGTGCGCGACGTGCCGGACGCGCGCGATGCACGCGACGCGCCCGACGCGCCCGCCGCCGACGCGCAGCACCTCGTCAAGCTGTCCTACCACGACTCCGGCATCGACATCCGCGACCCGCTGCTGCATGTCACTCCTGCTAACTCCAAGAAGGTATGTCTTACTTCTAATACATTGTCTTGTAGTTTGGAAGTATTTGATCAGGGTTTCATTCACATTACACTGATTTTTTATCATCACTAATTATTTGAGATGTAACTAAACTAACATGTTGAGCAGCGAATACTGAAACAAAACTTGAAAAAATTCTCCAACTGTTGCGACTTACATCGTAAAGTAGCAGTTGAGACATAAGACTTAAGGGTGATTTAAAATTGAGTGACGTTTCAGTATTCGTCCATTAGTCCTGTATTGATTTAACATAATAACACGCATGAATTTTTAGGGTTCACTAGATTGTGATGAGTATTACCATGAGATAGATACGATATACGAGACGACGGAGCTGGAGATCCGCAATTACGGTAGTAACTGGAACCGGGAGGCCGCGCATGCGCTCCACTGTTTCGTTACCCTCCACCGGAACCTTGACGCGAGGTCTGACTCGGTCTACTCCTCCTGCGATGAGGTGAGAAGGTCATGAGGTCCTGAAGGTTCTTCGCAATGGCTTCGGTCTTCTTCGTGGTGCCGATTGGTTGTGGTCACTTACACATACATACTCGAACAAATAATATAAGATGTGGACGGGCCTTTGCTGACTTAGGTGGCGTTTTTTTTTGCCGTGACTTGTTCAGCGTTAGAGAGGGATGATGCTATATAGATAGTAGCGCCATCTTTTTCTAACGTTTGAAAAATTATGATTTTATATCTCCTGAATTTCGAAAAGCCAAACAACGTTTCTTGTTCATATCTCGTATTTGTTCTTTTCGTGTATGTATTGATGTCGTGAAAATGATCTTCCAGTGATGTACAAAGTCTGGTGTGGTTGGAGTCTCTTTGGGAACTTTCTAGTTCGCATAGCGGAGCTCTGTCGGTTGCAGCCGTCTCTTTCTCTCCTGCGCTTCTTTCCTCTTCGCACTTCTCTTGTTTATATCTTCTGTGAAAGTCGAGGCTGAGGAGATACTCTGTAAATACTGTTATTAGTTATGTAATGTGTTGTTTTATGAAACAAATTTAGATTCCAATCGGCTTTTTACGTTGAATTGTGATAAATTGCGTCGAATCTCGATGATAATCATTTTAGAGATAACCTTAATTGTAGAACAACCCAAACATTGACTTTTGAGTGTATATTGATAACATGTTTTGATTAAATTTTTTAAACAAATTGACATCAATTCACATAAAATAGCATACATAATGTTATTTAATCATCATCACCCACAGCCTTTGTTCTACCAGTGCTGGGCATAGGCTTCTCCTTTCTCGTGCCATTTTCTACGATCCTGAGCTAGTCTCACCTCAGCAATCCAATGCTGTCAGGTTTTAGGTGGTTTTTAGGACGAAAGGGGATACCTTTGCCCAGCAGTACGATGAGATGTAGGCTTAAGAAAAAGAAACAAATGTATAAACATAACAATTCTTTGTTGGAGTTATGACGTGCTAATAGTATATGTGTGTGTGTCAGGTGTACAGCGACGCAGACATCGTGCTGTCAGCTGACTGGGTGCCGCCGGTGTGTCTGTCGCGCGGCGAGGCCCCGCTGTCCGCGCCGCCGCTCGGCGAGGCAGAGCGAGCGCGCAAGCCTGCTGCCGTCTCTTTCTCGCTCGATGGAGCCGCACAGCGCGATGATCAGGCCAAGCCTGACAAGAAGAACAAGGTACAGACACTATATCCACTCTGAAACCAGGCAAAATCCACCGAAACCTTATTAGCTTGTTCTTTTTATCCATGTTATGACAACCTAGTGTAGCATTTCACGAAACACGAAAAAAAAGAGTGTTTTCTTTCAAAATCATTTCCTCCCAAAATATTTAGAATAGAAAGCTAAATAATAACTTATTTTAGCAGCATCTTGAGTGAAAATGTCCAGTTGGGATGTTTTTATTATAAGTTATACAGAAAATTATCTATCATCATCGTCATAGTTATAGCTAAATACTTTTTAGTTAACAAAACAGTTCGATTGTGAACATATAACAATAAATTCCTACCTTCCACAGATGCTGAAGCGTCTCTCGTACCCGCTATCGTGGGTGGAGGGCCTGACGGGCGAGGGCGCGGCGGCGGGCTCGCAGAGCGACTCGCTGCCCACCTCCGCCGACAGCCACAACTCCACCAGCATGTTCTCCAAAGTATTCAACAGGTACGCACTCACACAAACATACACACATCGCCGTTGAATGGGGTGGATTGGGTACCGACGGGGTAAATATGGACAAACAATTTCACGTTTACACACTTTTTAAGTATTTTTCACAAAGTAAAAGAGAGATTCATATAAGAAAGCAAGAAATAATAGGCGCGAATTTGTCGATATTTACCCCCATCGGTGTCACGATTTACCCCGGTATACTTTACCACTGTAACAGAGCACACTTAGTGCGGGAATGCTGCTGAATATACACTCACTATAAGTATTGGATGACAGGAGTAGACGAGGACTTTCATACAATGTACATGCCGTACTAAATAACGGAATCGGTTATGTCATTGTATGACAGAATGACGACTTTCGAGTTGTCACGTAGGTAGCGCTAATTTATAATAATATCACAAATCTCTATGATATGTATTTGGGTCTACCTTCACTTACTATTTAAGGAGTAAACAGTATTTAGAGAGACCTAATTAAGACGCCACCCGCTATACACACATAAAATATGTCATGGAGCATTTGTTTTTGTCCTTGAAGTATCAAGCTACAGTTTGTCAGTGGTATTGACTCTTCATTATTATTTATCAATTGTAAATGTCAAGAAATCATACGGTATTCAATTCATTCTAATCTCGTACAATAAAACAATGCAAGATCTATTTACATTAATCATGTTGCTTGAATGAAACTTGGCATTGCTAAACCACCCTTATGGCCGTATGATGTAGCGAGTGAATGAGTCCTCCGAGCCGCGCGAACGTGTGTTCAGTGCAGCAATGTTTACGATGTGTGCACAGACAGATTGCTACCGACAACAACAGACCAATGCCACTAACATGCGCCGCACATATACACATGCTGAAACTAAATCAATTAATGTTGCAATCGTCAATTTTTCCTTTGCTACCGTGGATGCTAACCGGGACGTACCGTATATACGACTCCGCTCTGTTCATTGCCGCTAGCTCGCCAATGAACCTAGTGGAGTTCGGTACTGGTTTGTTCCTGAGTAAAACCCCGTCGGAAGAGGCGCCCCACGACGTGTTCTCGACATCGGGGTACGTGACGTCACGTTCCGCTGCCAAGTGTCGATGTGCCAAATTGTAATGTGTTGCCTTTGACGACCTATAGACCACAGCGCCATACTATATTGATGCTAACATTAATACTTTGACTTTCTCTTGTCACACTTATGATAGATTTCTTCCATTCAAAACTAGAACAATGTACTATTTGCTATACCTATAAGTTTAATGCGTATTTGTGTAATGCGATATGTTATCGGTCGATAAACATCGTTTATTATTCCCAATGTGTTTAGAGCTGACGGTAAATAAACAAGAATTGAATGTAGCGTGCGACATCGATATCGCAGTGATAAGTATCCTATACTTCCTCGTAGAGATCAGACGGGATTACTCATTAAAAATAATTGTTATTCTATTCTATTAATGAGTCAAAGTATTGGTGTTTGTTATGACGCCGTGGTCTCACTGTCTGGCCTCTTATTCGTTATCACTCTTGTAGGCATTTCCACCGGCATAAATGTGTTTGTTTTTCTGTCTTGTCGGGTAAATGCGGAATTAGAAATTTATGTAGGGTAAAACAGCCATAGTGCCATTATGTATTATCAACTAGAGAGACTTGAAAGCTAAAAAAGGGATTAGAAATCTCCTCGATAGATGTATTATAAATTAGAGGCGCAACAATCAATTGGCTGTTTCATTCTATAGGTAATTTCAAAATTCAGTATTTCTCTCTATTCCAGCTAACGAGCATGATGTATATGTGTTAGGAAGACTTTAGCCACCATTTCCCAGATAGAACCTTCTAGATCTATATAATCTGTTTCATCCATCATCCATTTCTCTAGGACTATGTTATAGGATCACTGACACTTCATCACTTTCTATCGGCACCTTTGATATGTATTGTTTTGGCATGTTTAGCTTCACACGTCTTCTATATGAGACGTTCCTTGCGTGTTATACCTAATTTAAATTAAAATATCTCTATATATTGATATGAACTTTGATTTTTGCAGGTGCAGAAAATGTTATATTTTTCTGTTCTTTTTAAAATTTCATTAATATTTGTTAGTTAGGTACAGTGGTTATTTATGTTTTATTTTTAAGGCTATATAATAATATATAAATTAACTATAAATCGAAAACTTTAAATTAATTATATTTAGACGTTTTATTTACGAACTTTTTTCAACAACGCCTAAGTTGTTTCGAACTCTACTGGAGTCGCGGAAGCCGTCAATAGGTTTCGAAACTTCTGACAAGATGAACGCCTGATGCGTTCCTGAAAAATGTGTCGGAATAAACCATCTAATATATTAATATCGAAAGATCTGCATCGGTATTACACATTTTGCAACTTTTTTTTTTTGACTGCGAGATTTACTCTGTCAAATTCTATCCTGCTCTTGAAGTATACATTATACCGCTGCAGATTTAAGTCTCTTCTTACTTTCAAATGGTTCGCGTAACTAAACAACTCCGTAACATATAGACGCAGCTCGCTGGGCGGGTTCGGGCGCTCGCACACCAAGTCGACGTCGAGCAGCGGCAGCGCCCCGCCCCCGCGCCTCGACTACCGCAGCATGGTGTCGGTCGACGACATGCCGGACCTCTTCGCGTCCTTTGATAGTAAGTATAACGTTATATAGCTGTTGAACTGTTTTACCGACTTGTGTTCCGTTAGTTTGGTAGTGTCAGATTATACTTAACTGTTTGACCGACTGTTCGCGTGGTATAGACGACTGATTGGTTTAATTATAATATTATCATCGACGTATGATATGCATAGACTGCTACTATCGCTAGGTTCCCCTTGTGCCAAGCGAGAGCAGTTTTTAGTCTGATCCTAGTACATTTCGTTTTTCATTTAAGTTAATTTTCGCGCAACGAGAAACTTGTATAAGAAAATATCGATGGTTTTGACATTGTTAGGATAATATTAGTGTTTTAGATAGATTTTTTAAAACGGCAACCTCCATCTTCATACATAATTCACGACAACACTTGATCACACTAGTGCTTACGGTTTAAACTCTGATAGGCTCACTCTATAGTTTCAAATGCAACCTCGTTGAATATTATCATTCTGTTTATACAATGACATGTTATCCCGGACCCAATAAAACTAATAATAGTCAATAAAAATATTTTAGTACAGATGCTCCACAAACAAAGAATTTACCTTACCTACTTTAATAGATAACGAAAATATTACAATATTTATGGCATCTCACTTTTAATATTGTTTATTTTGTTACTGCCACTTTCACACATAATAAAATGATTTCTTTATCAGATAAATAGGTATTGGTTTCTGAGGGAACATGATGTTAAAAATTCTTTTAGTTCTTTTACTATTGTTCATATTTACCATACTTACTACCTATATTCAAGTTCTACTCAGCAATTTTTTCACCACTTGATAGTTCCCGCCGTTGGGCAAAACCAAAAGCTTTCAAACAGATCGTAGCAACAGTAACCATATTTATATAGAAAACATCTTTCCAAACGTATCTAATGTATATCTTTTTTTTTCCTACAGAGTTGATCCCGCGTCCTGCCCGTCCCAGCGACGACCCGCCTCTATACCTGCGCCTGCGCATGGGCAAGCCCATTGGTCGGCCGCTGCCGCGCACCACGCCGCTCATGTCCTACGGCCGCAAGCGCATGAAGCCCGAGTACTGGTTCGGAGTGCCCAGGAACAGGTAATATATTGCTTCATACTCATATAAGTTGAAATGAAAATAAATGAAGGGTTACTTTGGTGATTTAAAAATTTGCTGGTTTATGAAAGGAAAGAAATGATAGTAGCTCTCTCGCCTTTTTTCTCTACCGAACCAGAGCTTTACGCTGCTCCCCTAAAAATATGAAACTCTCGTTAAGATACATCCTCCAAAGAAAGTTCAAATTTATGACGAGATTGACCTATGTTTGACCTTTTACTTGGAATAAAATCTAACTTGCCAAATACACCATATGCTTGCTTAAAATGTTTCCTATCAGCAAATCTTTAAACCCCTTTAATCCATTAACCGACGAAGGCAGAACATTGCCTTACAAAATATACCTTCATGCTTAGGAATAAAAGCCCAAACGAATATCTTATGTAGTTATCAACAAAGGTGAACCTTAGTGCTCGGCAATAAAGTTGCATATTGGTTGTTGCAGGGTTGACGACCTGTTCAAGTTCCTGACGCACTGGGTGCCGGACCGGTACGGGCCGCTGGGCGACGTGGGCGCGCAGGGCTACGAGCTCATCGACAGCGACACCGAGTGGGACGACGACGAGGCCAAGCCGGGCGTCAAGGTAACCATCACATACCTACTTATTGTAACAGCATGGAAAAGGGGGGGGGGGGAGACTATTTCTTTATTATTAATGTTAGGAGTTGTTTGTTGCCAAGCCTGCCAAGTATTGGTTGAACATAAATGTTGTAACACACCTGTTGCCGCTCAAAGTTGCCTTTATATGTTATATTGTATGAAGGAAAAGAGAAGAGGTATGTGAAGGGGTGGGATAATTATAAGTCATTATAGTGGCTATTGATGACATGACGCATCAATGTAAAAACCTTCAAACTCCATCCTAGTTTGAAAATTTAATTTAATTTATTCTAATTTCATCTTTATTTTTCAGAGTTATAATGATTACACTGCAATATAATTTCGATTTTTGCTTATTAAATAAGGATTATTTAACAGGCATTGCATTGAAAATATGATTCAGTTCAGATAATATTTCAGGCATACATTTCACCTAGACAGGGCTAAAACCAAAGTACATAGTCTTTATTTTGCCACTGAATTTATAGACTTTCTGTGCCACTAATAACACAGATTTATCTCATGTGTCATCACTCATTAAGATAAGAATTTTCCGGCGAACATATTTACGATATTATGTTGTAATTTTAACTATGTTTCTATAAATTCCGTCTTTGTTGTAGGACGAGCGAACTGGCAGCACGGGCGACGTGTCCGATCTTACTCGTGAATCCTGGGAGGTAAGTCACCTTTATATATACCTACATATATAATTACTTCTTACATATTGATTACACCGTTTTATAACTAACAACGCTTTTGACACAATCGACGACAATGCATCTCACATCCCACATACAGTACACATTGAACATGGATGTTTTGTTACGAGTTTACAACCTTTTGGCACCTTCCAATGTTTTTTGATTCATTTGTTTTACATACAAACTTATAAGTATATCGTGATAATTCGATAGGTTAATAGTCACTCCATAGGTAGGTTAAAATTGATAATGTAAACTTGGGTTGTAATAGCTTATCGTAAAGTATTTTTACTATTTGCAGTTTTGTATTCAATCAGTATCAGTAAACGCATTCATGGTTTCCAACGAGTGAAGCTCATTAGTTCCAGAGCAGTGCATTATCACCGCTCAGGGCTCTGCAAACGCCGCAACGCGGTGACATGTTTGCTCGCCACTCACTGATAACACTGCCGACTACCGACAATACCTCCCGCTTATCTCCATACTTAAACATCAAGCTATTTACAACACCTGGGCCATCGGCACAAATGTTATCAATTTCTTTTCAAACCAGCTGGTGGTAATACTCGTGACACCGTTCTTAACTGGAGTGCCTACTGTACCTATCTGTTTGTTTATATGAATATCACTTTCAACAGAGTTCAACTTAAGATTATAATAATTACAAACATTTACTGTCCGATGATAAGACTAGAGTAAATAAAAATGCATTTCTGTATAGTTAAGTCATACAATTAAGATAAGGTTATTGACAAAGAGTTTCACGTCTCATACATATATCAAACACTTGGACAATGTAACACGATGGCATACCATACGAACATACATATGAGAACTAATTCGCACTATGTGGGGTTACGCGTAGCTGCTGAAGGCGCCCTACGTGAAAATATATTCGATAATGAAGAGCCAGGCCGAGGCGCTGGGCGACTCGCTCGGCGAAGAGCCGCGCCAGGAGGTACCTCCCGTCCGCACGCTGAATATGACCTTGTTACCTTACCTTAGAGTCGCTAGTCACTTAGCTCGTATGTCGCCCACCCGAAACCAATACCCTAACATGTTTCCAGTTTGTGTTAGACGACAGGAAATTACTAGATGTTTTAAATTGTTTCCTAATTCATCTCCATTATGCATGTAACTACGCCTGACTATGCGCTAACAGCCTTGACCGTCTATGATTACCTTATACAAGAACAATGTCATGGTTACGTAAGTCTAACATTATTTTTAGGCAAGCAGCGCTTGTTCTTCAATTTGATATCCGTGGAAATGACGAACAATGTCATATTCAGCCTGTGTACTTACCTCGTAGTGCGATTGCAAAGCACATGATATTAGTGATGTTCGCACTGCCCTTAGATTGCATCCAAAACTGTAGCATCTTGCGATGTCCGGAATGATTTTATTTTAGGAAACTACGGCTAGATATGTTGATGTTAGTTATTGCACACTGTCTATGTTTTAGTAAATAGAATGTCTACGAGAATGCACCCTCTGTTGTAACCCGCGTTTTAATGGCGATGAGCCTATGTGTGAATGTACATAGAATACAACAAAAAATAGGCGACACGTACTTCCTATATTATTAAGCCTTGGTATAGCGATACTTAATTAAACTATTACGTCTCACGAAAAGCACGTCCTGCAATACGGAAACCAGCTTCATCAATCAACAGATGTTTCTAGAACCAACACGATGACCCATACCATATCACATTTGACTGTTTTGTGCAAAAAGAAGATCAGTTACGTAACGTACATGGAATAATGGTAGTAGAGCACCTATAGTTATCGTTACATTACAATGGCTCGCGAACAATGGCCGCGCGACTGGACGCCGTGTAATCTTCCCTCGCTCTCCGGCCACAACAAGCATTTTCATGAATTGTCGTTCTTTAAACTTACGTTACTTTAAAAATCGTAAAGCAGTCGTCAGATCTCAATATAAGCCAAATAATTATGGCGTTCCACAGGGGAGCATATTGGGACCTTTACTGTTTATAATATATATTAATGATCTACCAAATATAACCACACATAAGTGTGTGTTGTACGCAGATGACATTACCATTAATATTCAAAATAATACAAATAATATAGAATATGAAAAAGAAATAAATAGAACTTTGGTTAGAATTATAGACTGGTTAAGGCATAACAATCTACAAATTAATATAAGTAAGACAAAAATGATTAGATTTCAGACATACAATACTAGACAGGAAGCACTAAAAATAGAATATAAAGATAATGTTGTCAGTGAAGTCGAAAACACCAGGTTTTTGGGCATAACCATAGATAAATATTGTAATTGGAAGGCACATATTGATAACCTATGCATTAAACTAGAGAAATTTGTTTATGTCCTGTATCGCTTAAGACGTGTAGCCAATATGCAGGCAGCATTATCTGCCTACCACGGATATGTATCCTCAGTAATACGATACGGCTTAATAATATGGGGTAACTCTGTCGACTCCATTAGAGTGTTTAGAGGGCAGAAGAAATGCATAAGATCTCTATGTGGACTGCACCAGCTAGATAGTTGTATTCCATATTTCCAAAAACATCACATTTTGCCACTCCCGTCAATGTACATATTTGAAATTTCGGTTTTCGTGCATAAAAACAGCATGTTGTTCGAAAAACATAATGATGTTGTTGAAAGGGCTAGTCGACAAAAACACAAATTAAATATACCCAAACAAAGAATACAACTATACTCGAGAAACGTTTTTTGCATGGCAATACATATTTATAATAAATTACCAGCTTGTTTTAAAGAAATGAACATAAGAAATTTTAAAAATAATTTATTTAAGTTCCTTTTATCTAAATGCTATTATTCGATCAGTGATTTTTTAAACGAGAAGCCTGATTGGAAATTTTAAATGTAAGTGTTATTGTGCTTTTATTTTATTGTAATTGTTTTGCAATTTGTTGTTATGTGTAAGTTTTAGTATAGTCATTATTTGTACCTTCTCAAATATTTGTGCGTCGGAAACGGCAGAATATTATGGAGCAAAATGTTTTTATGTAATATCTTAATTGTACCATATTCTAACAAATAAATATATCTCTATCTCTATCTCTCTCTCTCTCTCTCTATCTATCTCATTAGTCGTGTGCCTACGAGCTGCCCATGAAATTGCACCTGTCACTGTCGTCCTAGATAAACAAATAGTATTGTAGTTGTTATGCAGGTGTGTGTGTTGTGCTACAGACATCACGCATAATGTTTTAAACGTATTTACATGTGTGCGTGATTGAAGTAACACAGATACGGTGACATACATTGTAAAGGCTTCTGCAAATCAAGAGTCTCTTCATTTATTACAGTAGCGAAGTTAAATAGGTTTTGTAGGGAAGTTATTTGATTGGAGACGGATAAAATTACATTGAATGGCATTTTTTGTGTTACCAACATGACCGGTGTTATGTTCAGGTAATACGTCACGCCATCATTGTTTTTTGCCTTACACCCGTAACATTAAGTTTGCAAGCGATAAACAACGACGAACAAAGAATATTCTGTATAGATTCCTGAATAAAATTATAGAAGTGTTTACTAGAAACACTCATTTGCATTATTGTGCGTCACAGTAAAGCAATGGTCGTACACAGCATAAAAATTATGTATTTAGCTCCGAACTGTAGAGTTGTGCCATTATTCATGCCTTGCAATATAAGGCTACCTACAGATTTATAGACTTCTAATAATCCAATAATAATGCTCTTTGTTATATTGTATTGATATTTAATTTGCATCCAATGGTTTATTTGCTATGACTGATTTCACTAATTATTTCTGAATAAAATTGACGGTTAAAAATACTTCTTTAGTCGTTTTGAAACTCACAAAACAATTCCGTTCTCTTTTCGAAGCTCTTGTCAAAATTAAAAACAATAAGTATTATCTCTGCCATATAAACTCCTTCTAAATTATTGTCAAGTATTTAGTAAATTGTCATAAATTCCAAAATATGTCAGTTAACACGCAAGAAGAATTCCTAAATCCCGCTATGGAGTTAAATGTAAGCTGAAATCAGTTGATAATTAAGATACATCATTTTTATTAACCGTGGCGTACGTAAAAATACAAAGTAAAATGAAAGTCCTACATACATTTCAAATACATCTCACATTGACATCTGAAACAATCCCAGCCCTAATTCTTTTACTTAGTTTAAAAATAATCTTCAAATAGTTATCTTAAAAATAATAATGCATATTTGCCATAGTGGAAACATACTTTGTTAATGACAAAACAACTTGGATAATAGCTTTATAATGGGCAAATAATGAGCCGATTTTAAAGTATGGAAAGTTAGAGTAGTTTACTTGAAATATATACAGTTTCTAGAGTTAATTGATATTTACATTAGGTATACAAATTAATTTCAAATGTCTCAATATGCTCGACGATATTTATTAGGTGTTAATTTATGTTAATTAAATATCAATAAAATTATTTTATTTATAGCTTCGTTTACAGTTTAATTTATAAAAACAATTTTATATCATGTTAAACTTGTTACAAAATATCTTTTATTGCTTTTAATAATTATATTTACTTTTATCTGTGTTACGATGAAACTCATAAAAAACTGCAATGTACCTAGCATGCTGCAAGTAATCGAATTAAAGGAGACCCCCTTTGTGAGTGATAGCCAGGGCCTGCGTACTTACGCAATACAGTGCGAATGAGATTATTCAATTGTGTATCCTCGTGACTGGATAACTGCAGGGATATTCCACAATCGCACAAAGTCCCAATTGAAACTAACCAATTACTAAATGCTGTACAACCGGAACGGCATCAACCCATTTCAATGGTGGTACTGTAAACTCTAGATTGTAATTACTATCGTTCTCATTGTACACAAATATAATGGGCGCTCGTTACAGAAGCGTGCTCTTATTCTGGTCGCGTGTGTAGCTGCAGTAACCAACTGTAAATTTGACGCTGGTCAGCTGCAATTGGAACAGATGCCGATCTATTCTGGCAGACGCTTCCGCCACTTATAGGCGACACCATTCACCAATGCAACACGACAAACGGTAGAGCGCGCGTAGTGAGTTTGAATTGGTGTTATTCTGTAACGAATTTGCCGAATAGTTTCTTTTAAATAGGTATGTGCCAACATTCCGAGGTAATTTGTGAGTTTGTAATCTTACAGTTGTCCGCTAGAGCAATGCCCTTTCGACCTAAGTAAATGTCTGCAGAGCGACATTATAACCATTTTATTGTTTCAAACACTAAAGTGTAGATTATATTTTATTAATAAAACAAAAAGTAATTACGTCGGTACGTCATAGATATACTCACAAACAACAGAACAAGCCACCGACTTGGATGATTTTCTTAAGAATCGAGCATTGTTAAACTTTTATTATTTCTCCAGCTGTTGTTGACATTCCTAATGCCACAAAGGAGACCATACTGTGTTGGCATAAACGACAGCGTTTCTAAGAAATTGCGTAAATACGTTGAGTATTTATTGTCAATGTATTGTTACTAGCAATACTTGCAAATTTTCTTATAGTGCTACATTAATTACTTTTAGATCCAATGAGCCATTAAGTAGATCTGTGCAATTGATCACTCTCGTTATTTTTAGCCCAAGTGTGAAGGTTAGTACAAGTATTTTGCCAGTCGTTTGTCTCAAGTGGAACCAGATAAAAATTCTTTGACCTGGTATAATCAAGTTTTTGATTTCAAAACGAGCTTAGTTGTGTATTTTGTACTAGTTGTTCGTCAAGTTCCTGAAGCTGATGCTCGCTGAGCTAACAAGGTACTTTGGATAAGTGCATCAAAACATCAAATAAGCGCAACAATATCGCGCAAACAAGAGATTAGACTTATATAGCCGGTATCGATTACACGAGATATGAAAAGAAGTCATAAAGTTAATTGGTTAGTCAACGTTTGTTATGTCACATAATATATTTTATGATGCGTTCATTAATTTGCATGCTGAGTTGTACGGCTGAGAGACATTTCAATTAAGACTGTGCGACTTCGGCGTCGTAATCGCCGCGTTTAGCCGAGATGTTAATCGCAACTAATTGCAAGATCGTTGCTAGCTCGACATGCATAAATATCCGGAGATTTATGCACCACAGGCGTCTCATGAGATACTTTATAACGACGGACCTCAGCTCGCGGCTCGGTTGTGCACACATTTAATTGTGCTTCTTTCGCATTATATATAACGCAATAATAACCCGCAGTGCAAGGCTGCGAGAATTTCATCTGCATATCAATATACGCGGTGCATGGCCATGCCACAACGTGAGCGAGCCCTGCCTTCCACAGTCGACAGGAATCAGTTCAAGATACCGTGAATGTTTGCTCATTCAGTTCAGTGTTTTTGTGTAATACGTACTTAATACTGTCAAGATCGCTGTCAACTTTTGTAAATAAGACCTTCAAAAGTAACAGGTAATGGACTCATGCTACTTCTTAACTATTTACCTACTTGTTTGCTTATCATTATTATTTTTAATGACCACTGACGTGCATTTACTTGAACATTTATGTATAGCAAACGTCACATTAATTCCACTACAATCATGAATAACGAGCTTAGTCTGCAAATTAAAGAAAAGCGATGAGCTCTGATTTTAACATAGACTAAGTAGAAGTTAAAGGAAGGAACGAAATATATTTCATTACATACAAAATCAAAGACTGTCTGCTCAAATTCCCAAGTTGTTGCAGAAAGCTAAATATGGAAATATGGCAGACTTTTACTTGAGAATTATCCAGTCTGGTCAATGATTTCACGGCGATCAATTAATTAAATAAACAAAGTTATTTTGGGTTCGATCTTGGACGGCTTCATTATCCACGTCATTTATATCACAAATAATAATTTACGAGTTTATCGGAACCCCGGATACACTGGGAAGTGTTACCTTCGCGCGTGGGTCAGCCGACGAGAAGCATTGACTCTTGTGACCAAGGTTAACGCCTGAAATAGTTATAACGAGGTGAAATATACCTTCCCTCTTATTCAATACTAGTGCGGTTTTCTTCTCTTGTAATAAGCAACAAATTAATATTTTTTCCTAGTTACTGAACCTCCATTTTTGTATTATTTTTGTTTGACACCTATGGATCCAATTGCAAACAGTCGGAATTAGTCAGCTATAGTTTGCAGCGTGATCTTCAGTAGTATTTTACAGTATGTTTTAATATAATTGTTTCCGCACGTATCGCGCGGTGTAAGCGCATTTTTGTCGCGAGTCTCGCGGCGGGGTCGACGGCGCCCGCGTGCTGTGCTCCTTTCTTTTAGGCTCTAGTTGCCAAGCGACGACGCTGCGTCGTGCTCGCCTCGCGCACCGTTCTCATTGAAATATATTTGATTCAATAATTCCGGCATTAATTACAACGCGAGCTCGACCGGCCGTCAACTGCATACGCTCGAAGTGTTTCCGCGATTAAAACACGCTCATTATAACCGGCTGGAACGTAGAAACGAATACAAACCACTTTTGTTTATAAGCAGACGCTCACGACGCTAGTGTTCAGTGTTTAGTTATGAAACCTTGTAATCGCGTGGGTGATTTCTAAATTAAGCGCTGGCAATTGTGATGTGGACGACGTGGTTTTTTGTGGTGCATCGCTTGTACGCTTACCAAACTGAGCGCACCGGCGCTCACGCCTTTGTTTAGTTTGTAAAAACGTGTGTTTTCGATGCAGACTGTTAAATGGATAGAAATGGTGCGGCTCGGGCCCACAACGACCGAAAGGTCTTCCACTTACGACGATGAAAAGGTGAGCTCAAGTGCCAGTGTCCCGTTACTTGAACCAGCAAGAGAACGCTCGCTCGACGCTTGCTGGTTAAAATATTTTAATCATTACCGTTCAATGTCATCTTTGACTTGGAGGAGGGGATTACGTCAACAACATATTAATGTACTTTAATACTGACACAAGTTTGAGCGGTTAAAAATAAACCTTACATGGTAGTGGTTACGCATGGCATACTTAACATGTTTATTAAAAAAAATGGCAATGTTAACCTTCACACTACCATATGAGTAGATTAGAAACCCATTATTATTCAATACGTATGATATAATGTCAACACTTATCTTTAAAGTTCAAACTGCGCATGTGTCTACACAAGGAGATATGAAGATGTGTGATTATCTCATTCGGTACGAAGTTAACATACACATGATCGAGCATTCTTTACATTCCACGCACTGCCCATTCTCTGCCAGTGACCTCTGCCTCAGGAAAATCTTGTTTACAATTTTTAATGAATGTGTAGTAGGCTTTCAATACAGGAGTTGTTATTTTAATTTACTGATATTTATCAAAACAATAGTAATAATATGTCAACTACACAAACAATGCTCTATTTGTCTTGAGTTGTTATTGTTACTGTCTTTTGTAGAGCTCGGTTACAGAGCTCTTAGTAGGTAAGGTCATGTATAGCCTATATATTAAACAGGTATATAACGTTATTTAATGACATCTTCTTTCCCTGAATAACTCTGTAGAGTCCATTTGTTTTACACACATGTGTCCCTTCCCTCCAAGTCTCCATGTAACCTGAGTTGAACTCTACTATCGCCCATCTTTAGCTATATTTAAAGATTTCTTACTTCCTGGCAATCCTTCCATATCACTTTCGTAAGTAACTTGCACTCGGTCCTTATCGGTTACCAATTACAAAGTGAAACTGTAAGAGGAAAAAATAAACAGCATGTAGGTACTAGTTGTTACATACGTATATTAAGTATGCACGTTATACTTCTATTGAAATCAGATCTCGTTATCGTGTGAGCAACATTCATACCGGCAGCATACTCTCCGCCACGTGTTTAACGAATTGTTGTTTATGTTCCGATAAGATTGTTAGGCAAAAGCTTCGATTACTTTTTAATACGCTCTTAGCACTGGCCGGTAGATTAGACACTAATCCGAACTATTGACTATTCGTGTGACGTTTGTTAATCACCAACTTACTTTCAAACTAATCCACCAAAATTTAGCCCAAACGTTTTCCTGATTCGCATATCATATATAACCATAATAATATATTCCACAAATGGAGTAGGTAATCAACCGCTATGGTCAAATACCAAGGTCTAGGAACTATATATTAATTCTCTCTATAATCTGTTACTCCAGATATGTGTAGGTCTAAGTGCCGCACGGATCATGAAACACCATGTATGGACAGTGCTCGCGTATTGTTTTTTATATCATTGTATATTCATGAGGCAATTTTATTTCTTGCTACTCGATAAGCAAGCAAGTGTCACCTGTTCTTTTAAAGTGCACTGACAATCATTTAACTGCACTGACACTACTAGGTAGATTGATCATTCCATAGCTGAGGAAAACATGCGGCTCTTAATTAAATAAATTAACTTGACTTAAACCGAATAACTATTTAGATAAGGTAGGAGGTGCATAGGATTGCAAAATTTTATGAAGCTTAAAGAGCAGAGTAATATTTATCTAATCATTTGAATGCCAGTCATTCTAGATATTAGCCAACATTTTACGTTGAGTATTTACCACAGATTAAACATTATGCTTGCCTTTTTATGAACGAACCTAGATCGTACCAACAAAAAATACTTGGGTACTTAGTTTATGCTAAAAATAAAACTGTTTGCGTAAATAACATTATATTGGCATAATCTTAAGATCACCGGACTTATATCGATATAATTTTATTGGGTTTACTGTATTAAGGCCTAGGTATACTTGAGAAAAACTAAACTAAGGTAAACTGTAACTCGATATATTATTATAACAGGAAAATTGCAAACCTGTCCGCGTGGATGTTGTCATCTATTACCCATTCACGTAATACATTATTCATTTTTATATAAACAGCAATTATGGGCCCTCTATAGACTAGAGACTTGAAAACATCTTAAAAACCAGTACAGCATATCTTGAATATTGATGCGGTTATCTTCGTATTATACCAGCATCAGTACTGTGTGACTGAAGACGGACATCTTGATCCTGTGCAGGTTTTTATTTATTAAATTCAGGTCATTAATTATTTGTATAAATATTTCGTAAGTTATTAGACAAATCTATCAAGAAAGACTAGTGACAGATCCCAAACAAGCACTTATTTAACTACTTCACAGACTTAAATGTCTGGTCCTATTTTCCATAGATGTTATATAATTGGCAGTCCTTATAATGGATAATGATGATAGTTCTCGTGCCAGTGTCCAAGTTTTTACTGTAATAGTTTAGCCTCGCTCCCTTTGCCTGCCAATTTCATTTCACTATTGCATTTTTGCACCAGTTTCATCATCTTAGACTTCAATACATTTCCACTGTAACATTAGGTTTACTTTTCATGTTGACCATGCCCAAATTATTTCGTCTATACTTCAATAGGATACTTTGATTCAGTCGATAAAGTTCATTTCGTTTTTAAGTTTGCCCAAATGACTTTCCTCGGACATTAAACTTCTATGCAACATCACGCGAATGGTTTGATTTCATACTTTCAGATTCTGATGTTACATTCTGATTTACTTTTCGTATAAACTATTAAAATGTAATGTAGTTTCTAAGGTACTTTTGTATCCGGCCCTTTACTTCATAGGGATATTTTATAGACCACGAGGTAGACATCGTATTACTAAACGATTTTGCGATTAAATATTTGTGACGCTAACGAATTAGTCTACTTTGATTGGCCCACCCCTCAACAAATATGTTTTATCAGCGGATATTTATTGCCGTTTAATTGCTGTAGTAAATCCGTAATCCAGCTCTAATCCACATATTGTTGTACCACATTTGAGCTTAACACATGACGATAACGGCAATAGATTAAGATAGTGACGAAATTTCTTTTCGGACGTGGCACCGATAGTCGTTAGTTCATACAACACCGCGAATGCATTCACTCGCTGTGACTGGCATGCTCTAGGCCCTGGGCCATGTAAATACCGGTTCAAATTTATCTTATGAGAATAACATAATAATACCACCATGTCCCCCGTTGGGATTCAACCTTAGCGCATTGGCGCATCTAGCTAGAAGCAGTGAACATAATTAATTTAAAGGCTCTGCGGTACCGGCCTACCTTATTGCACCATATTCAACATTAACGACGAGTTAACTATCAATCGATAACAATAAATCGATAATTATGTTACGTTTATTGCGTCGACTTGCGCGCACCATAGTGGAAAAGGTTCGGAAAATAGAGATGATAATGTTTAATGTGGCCGTGCGGAGAAGAGGCACAATACATTCCGTGTGTGACAGGGGCACGCTCGGGCACGCGGCACGCAGGCGCGCGACCATACACTCCATCTGTGAGGTGAGAACGACTGATAGTTTCCAACATGCATCGAAATACCGAAACAGATAAACAAAAATAATGGAAAACCACTAAACGGGTTTAATGAACCTCCCAGAAACCTTGGGTCAGTCAGCATTAACATGTGTCGTGCTCCGAGTCTTACGAAATCGCTGCGTATAGAACTCGAGAACCATCTACTTGATTATGACATCAAATTTATTAGAATGATTTAAATTCCGTTGCCCAATTAACATTGCAGTTAAGCGGTGTTAAGCAATTAACTTGTGTTTACCTAATTAAGACGCGGCGACTAGATGTCAAACGTTCTCACTTGTTTATGCACATAAAAATACTTTTAAATCGGTATATATGTATCGACTTGTATTCGTAGTTTATGTTATATCTGTCTTTATAACAATATGCTCTTATTTCTCTAGACATTAGAATTTCCTTCTGTAAATTTTAAGCTTCCTTGACTTGTATAAATTCTTCTTCTAGTTTGTACTAACACTGCTCTAAATAGCAACAAATGAATGTTTAGTGTATAGATACTAATGTAAAGAAAGTTTGAACACTGATTGTGTTGTGTATTAGTTGAAGTAGTGCGCACGAACACGCACTGTTCACTGTGAATGTTGAATGTGAACTGTAGATCGGGAATGCATCACCTGCTAATGCATCTTGTCGACTCACCATTAAAACATGACGGTCTTACCACAAAACTCTAATTAGTAACTAGACTATTTTAGTCGTTCACAAATTACCCCATTCATGTGTGCCTATTCGTTTTTTATAAATTATTGGTCCTAATTTTTTTGTGGTAAGACAACCAGTGTTGCCGCTTCATTCATACCTCGACTATGTTTAAAGGTTTATGTCCATGTGGCTGATTGATATAAAAGCGACAACACAGTATCATCATTCACTGACCATTGCAATGGGATAATATTTTCATATCAGACTCCATTTGTACATTATCATTTTCAGCATGATATTTTTTAACATCTAAAACATAGAGTCAGCCTGTTATTTTAATATGGTCTTGTTTTTTATAAACTTAAGCATAGATACTTATGTGCCCTTATAGAGACTACTTATAAATGCAAATTACAAAATAAAAATATCTTGACAAATAATGGAAAAATTTGGACTTTATCATCCACAAGAATGAAGACAGAGATGAATTTAAATGAACATTAATCGGCCCAGAATGTTTTTATTTAGTAGCCGTTTTACTTTAGGTACTTTATCAAATTATGTACCTATCATAAAACAATTATTTTTTATACGTGACTGTTAGTGTTACGATATCGATTCAGTATTGATTACATTTCAATCTATAAATGCTGTAAATGCCTGAAAAGTTGTCATATCTTTTTGGTTGCTAGGGCTCAAATGGTATAAATTTAATCCTCGAATGTCAGTTAACTTTAAGACGCCGTTATGTCTCATTCTGTCCATAACACATTAAAGAGGATTTAGAGAGACTTTCTACGTCTAAAAAGTTGAGTAGGTCGGTATCGTTTGAGTATACGGAATGTGTGTTATAATGTGTGCTTGTGTGTAGGTGCTGTCCATGAGCGATGAGCTTCGCCGCGCGCTGTACTCGTCGGGCGCCTCCATCGACATGGAGTTCTCGCCGCCCGACCTCATCGGCACCTCGGAGGTGTTCACCATGGAACACAGGTAATATACTACTACTATTTTATAAGTAAGGAATGAAGGGGTCTACTGCAGTTTACCTAAGTGCAGTCTTAGGCTGCTACACCGCTCTGTTTGGCGAGACTATAGGAACCACCAGCCCGAGCAATACAAATTCTAGTTACGTAAAAGTTCATTCAAAGGCAGCCTCTTCGGGGTTTGGACCTCGACTAAGTTTATATGCTGACTTTTTAGGGATATTTCTTTGATCTAAGTATAGGTTTGACTACAAATGAGGGGCGATGCGAGTAAATAGACGCAAAAGCGTGCGAGAACGTGAGGATCAGGGGTTCCATTAGGCCCTGGACGTAGTCCCATCTCCGATGTTTTACATGAGTGCTGCTGTAGTGTTTGCAACGCGACTTGTAATTTACAAACTCCGTTACTGGTACGGCAAGGTACTATTATGCCTAGTGTAGCTCGTTATGTGCGCTTATAGCACTCTTGTAAACTTATAAAACAATCGTTGTTACATATTTTTTATTTCACTTAAGATTTTTTGCGTTCTTTTTTGCTCGAGAACCTAGTCACGATTTTATACATACCAACGAAACGTAAAAAAGTGGCTATAGATTCTTTACGAACCCTTGCTTTATGTTAGGAAGCGTTTCCATCAGCCTACCGCTGTCTGACCATAAATTTGTGTTGGTTTCCAGAGAGAAGTTGTGCTCGGTGCTGCCGGCGCGCGCGCAGGGCTACATGTGGTCGCTGACGTTCAGCACGAGCCAGCACGGGTTCTCGCTCGCCTCCATGTACCGCAAGATGCAGCGCGTCGACAGCCCCGTGCTGCTCGTCATACAAGACACCGACAATAATGTAAGCTATCATAATAATATAATGTAATAATAAATCATATATTTTCAGGCTACTAAGGCCCATAGACATATACCTTACAGAATAACATAGATATTTTGTAATGTAAGCAATAAGCCTACACTTCTGCTTTACCTATTTTCGTACATTCGTTTTGGACAGTTTTCCTTCTATTATGTTATCCTCGTTTAACCTATAGCATACATTTAAATATTTCGTCATGCTACGTGATTTTAATTGTGTCAAAGGACCGTAGCCGGTCCTGTAGCAATTTAGCTGTTGATTCGACTAATTTTGGGTTATTTAAACCTTTCTGATATACTTTTTCATACTATCCGATTCCCCTTCAGTAGTTAGTAAGGGAATATAGGCACCGTTTCTCCTCCAAATTTATTGTATTTAGACAATCTAAATTCACTTATTTATTTAAAAAACATAAAATAGGTAATTGAACTATAAATAAAATCCTATTAGTTACCTTACCTTATTAGGCAAACCATATGTAAAAGCAGTACATATTCCCTTAAAATGTTCCAAAATTATTAACATTACTGGGTATCGTGTTATAATTTTCCTACCTACCAAAATTTCAGCTTCTCTCTTCATTTACAATTGTTTCAATTGAAAAAAAAAAATTTCAAAAGTTTCAAATGAGGATTGTTATAAGACATCCAGTCTTATAACAATCCTCATTGAAAAAATTGAGTCAGGCTCTTACTACACTAAGCCCGTATTCCCAGGTGTTCGGCGCCCTGACTTCGACAGCTCTGCACCCGTCGGAGCACTTCTACGGCACGGGCGAGTCGCTGCTGTACTCCTTCCAGCCCGTGGAGGAGCGCCGGCCCTCGCAGCCCGCCGACGACAAGGACAAGGACGACAAGAACGATGACAAAGATGGTGCGTATACATACACACATACCTTCTAGCTATAGGTATACCTTCCTGTAGGGTAAGAGAGATGAATAAAAGGGACAGTATGAAATAGTGATTACTATTAAGTCTGAATTGTCCCTGCAGGAAGTCTCCCTTTCCTCTTTCCACGCGTTTCTGTTAACAGCTAGTAATTACTCCATGGACAAGGATATAATAGAAGAAAATACGCAAGGCTTAGCTTTCAATGCTGGAAGAAAGTGACTACTTAATTTTACTTGCAGATCAACTTAAGACTTGAATAATTATTAGTCTTTTAAGTTTTTGAGTTATTTTGTGACGAGGCTCATCCTTACTAATATTATAAATGTGAAAGTTTGTGAGAATTGGTGTGTGGATGTTTGTTACTCTTTCACGCAAAAACTACTGAATGTATTTTAATGAAACTTTACAATAATGAAGCTTATGCATCGGAATAACACATAGGCTATATATAATTTATAAAGATAGTGTATGAATTGTCATTCACGCGGGTAAAACCGCGGGACACAGCTAGTTTTTTTATAATTGTAACTGGGGAAATCTAAATAACAATGATTGTTATGAAGTTTTATCGTTGCATTTCGTTTTTTATGTAATTATTAATTCAATTTATTTGTCATTTGCAGATCAAGTAGCACCAGTAAAGACTAAGTTTAAGTACTGGGGCTGGACCGGCGACAACATGTACTTTATTCGCGGCAGCAACGATAACATATCGATCGGCGCCGGAGAGTAAGTATTGCCACGACTAACAGGAAAATAATAAACACAATCATATTCATTTACCTGTGCTCTATATAACTTCCAGTGTATGAATAAACATTTGATTTTTTTAATTTTATGTAGAGATGCGTATTAGATGCTTATTTTTTTTCAATGCACCTTAATTATGTATTTTTATCCATATATTTTGCTGTGATTGTGACTGCTGAGTGCTTACTAATGTGTGTTGTTTCCGTGCAGCGGCAAGTTCGGGTTGTGGCTGGACGGCGACCTGTACCTGGGGCGCACGCAGCGCTGCAAGACGTACGGCAACGAGCCGCTGACGACGCGCGAGGACTTCATCGTCAAGATCATGGAGTGCTGGACCTTCATCTGAGCGCCGCGCTCCTCGCGAGCCGGGCCGCAGCCCTCGCCGGACGCTAAGCGCTACACGTTTCTACTTTCAAATCAAAAATAAGCTTTAGATTATCTTATGAAATTTGCTACGAAGATTTGACACTTTTACAAGTCAGTCTTTTCGACTTTAGTATCGATGAGTCTGAAAACGATTTTGTACTCGCATTGTGACTCGAAACGTAGAGCGGCGCAGACCGACATCGATCGGCCGTCTGAAGACAATATCACTAACGTCTACGCGCATTTCTAGTCAAATGTACTGAAACCTGACCAATGTTTTCATCCACTCCGAATTTAGAGGCGTGTTCGGATACGAGTGCCGGCGCTCGGGAGCCCGAACCGGAGCACTCATCCTAGTCAATTGTCATTTGTGTGTAAGTTACGGAGGCGGAACGGACGGCGGGCGGGGCTGCTGCACCCCACTCCGATAATTATTACGTGTCAATTCATACAATTAATATTGTGCATTGTTGTTAAGGAAATTAAAGGCATATTTGTAACTATAAAAATCTGTATGTTATGTAGAACTTTATATATTAACGAATCAATCATTACATACCTATTATATGTTTAGGCGCCGACTAATGGCGCGTCCACTAGTGTCGAGTATCGAGCAATGTAACACGCATTAATTTTATGAAAGTGATTCTTGTTCATTCATTACTTGCTTTGGAGGTAGTTCGGTGGTGTTTGGCAAAGCGACAGCTGTAAGGAATCTTGCCAAAGAGCCGAGTGCCTCGAGCCACTCATGTGAAGCCCGCGCAGGGATCGGTGACACTGTCAGTATAAATATTTTATTTATTAATATTTCGTGTAGATTTTGTATGTTATGTTGTCGTGTCTGATTGTATTGAGTCATAATATTAAGTTAGTGAGCATAATTATGTTACACTTGTACTGTGATTTGATTATTATGGTTGCATTTTTTCACTTATTGGAGCGTTGTCACTGATTATTACCATACCATGATGTGCTGATCGCAGTTTAGTGAATATCTAACATATCCTCATTCATGTCATTGTTGTCATACATAAATGTTTACGATAGCCTACAGGATACGAACACGCAATCAAATAGTTTTCAATAAACCATAGATTATTTTCGTGATGTGACGCTTCAGTACAGAGATGAGTAGCCAATATATGAATATTATTAATTAAATAAATAGTAAAAAAAAAACTAAAATAGTTATCTTAGAATGCTTGATGAATGTAATCGTCATTGTGCTTAGTAATCGTTAGCATGATGTTACTCAGATCTATCTGGTCGTATAACATTATTTATTGTCGTGTGTGAGCTCGCGCCGCGCGCCAGCACGCTCGGCCGCGCGCTTGCGACCGCTATGGCCAGTATAGTGGCGTTGTTTATTATTTTTGTTCGTGTACTGTATATACAACATATTCTTATATGAGATTAGAAGAGATATAATATATATATTTTTGTGACAGGCCACGCGAAACAAAATAACTATTGTTTATATCGATGGTAGAAAGTACAAGTACCAAAAATTGTCCCAGATGTTAATGGAGTATCAAATATAGCGCGTGCGTCTATTCATGCAGAATATGTTGACGTTGTTATTGTTTGTGTACATCAGGAATGTAATAGATGAACTTAGGTTTTAAAATTATATCGGCATAATTATTGTTATAAATTAATAATCATTAGACTTGTTGAGTAGCAGTGAGAATTAAAATATTTATTTATTCCGTTATGGTTTCCATCTTACGGTTGCTGTAGCTACATTACTTTATCGGTGATGATTTATTATGTAATTCTAAGTTGTTAAAATGTAAATCAAGCCATAATAATTGAGAATATATTCTTTTGAGAAAGAAAATGTTTTATTTTTTACTATATTAGTCAACATAAATAATTGTTAAGCTAATTGGTGGTCAATAATGATATCTGTGTCGTTGTTGGCGGTATCCCTGTCCCGAGTCCTCGTGGTCCCTGGGGTAGTCGTTGTACCCCCGCTGGTCGCGGCGCTCGTCCCGGCGCTCGTAGTTGCGGTCGCGGTGCTCGGGCCGCTCGTACGGGTGGTGGCGCCGGTTGTTGCGCCGGTCGAAGCGACGCCCGGAGTTTGGGATCCACCAAGAATCCAGTATGGGAGGGCTCGAAGGCTCTTCTTCAAATACTTTCATAAAATCATCATCTTTCTCAGTGAATCTATCTTTGAATTCTTCCTCACACTTTGCTAAGAATTCTAATTCTTCAGCTGACAATGTTTCAGCCATATTTAGTAAGTTGTACCTTCAGGGTACACAGTCAGAGAGTTGAGAACTGAAAATAAAAATAAATTGTGTGCTGTATAGTATATTCCATATTGCACCTACTACATTTTGCATTCAGTCTTCCTAAAATCGAACATTCCAATCGAAAAAATCGAACATTCCAATCGAAAAAATCGAATCATCAAACATACAATTAATAAATAACCCAGTGTAGACCACATTAGTAACCAGAATAGTGACCGAGTTCAATATAGTCAGCTACGGAACTTGCTCATTATTTCAGATAATCTAGCATCTGGGATCAAATAAAACCTAGCATAAGTTCAATAAATAAAAATAGTTTAAAAGTCAAAAAAGTCATGTGTATGTGTATAACAGGAATAAAAATTGACTATAGAAATATATAATAAGTTAAACTAGACTGGGTGAAACATATAGGTAGTGTAAAATATTAAATCATTAAAATGCTGATGCACAGATGTATGAAACTGGTGAAAAAGTTATACTTGATTAACCCCACAAGAATGGTATCAAAAAACATTGTTAGCAGTTGTGAGTGTGGTTGGCCTTCTCTTCCATGTATCCTGTATCCATGTATTATCCTAATAATGATTTAAAATTTCTTGAAATGAAATCGCAATGTCTCAGTTATTCAACCATCAAGCAATAAACTATAGCAGATACAAGCGTTAAAAGATACCCAAGTGAATCTGTAAATAACCTGTTCCCAACAAGACAACATCCACAGACCAGAACAAGCCAAACTCAGGACTCATGAGGACAATATATATTATGCCAAAACATGAAATGCAACATGATTAGGCTGTTTGAATATTACAAACTGACAACACAACATAGTATAGTACTATGACTTAGCCCTGACCTCAATCTTCAAAACATACAAAAACTGCCACAAATACAATCACCTATAAAAATTATAATATTTACAACTTTCGCTGATAAGAGCTGTCAAGATGAGACCATAAAATGTTTTTGATGGTTTCACTAAACCAGGGCTGACAGGTTCAAAGACAAATCCAACAAAGGCTCCACAGTCTGGGCACACACAGGGCTTCCAGCGGTAACCAGGGAACCAAGAAGTACTTTCCTCCCACTGCAATTATTGTATTACATTTTTGTGGTAAAAACTTAATGAGTGGGATACAGAACATTATTTTATGTAAATATATTACCTCCCCAGTAGGTACGCAACTCGAAAGGCTAAAAGATATCACAGGATAGCGGAAAAATACATCCGTTGCGAATACCTGCACTAAGACGTCCTTAGAGAACAAAGTGTCATTAAAAGAATAATGAGCTCTTGTGCTTGACTTTGCAATGATTGATTCAGATGCTGACACGTCGCTGCCACAAGAGCGGCATAAAATAATCTCTGTAATATTAATCAGGGTTTACTATCGGGCACTCTTAATACACAGAAACACTTCAAATAATTCTATCAACATTATCTACCGTCTTGTGAAGTCATGTAGTTAACATCTTCAAAAGTTTTCACAAATCCAATAATAAAAACTACATACAATATATTAGACCACATTTTAAAAAATCTACCTTATAACAGCACAAGTTTACTTAGAATAAGTGTTAACACACTATTTCATCGGCTCCCAAATTGTTTGTATATATTTCCGATTTCGCAAAAAAATGACAATTTACAAGACGTTATCAATTGTCATTTTTGTCAACTGACGTGGGGGTGGGGCCGTGGGGGAACGACAGGGCCTTAAAATAAAATCACAGAGTGCATAAAGGATTTGACGTTATGTTATTAAAAACGTCGTTGGAATTACGTAATCGTAGAATACCTAATTATGTAGTCTAAAAAATGTTGCTTCAAGTAACTTATTTATTCATCGTTATATCGTTATATCGTAATAATAACCCTTCAACTGTGACGGCCATTTTGCGCGAATCAGCACATCTGTGTTGCCACGTCTTGGGTGGTCTCGCGCGAAAAAAACGGCAAATGATGTTTGTTGAAATAACAATTTATATATAAAATATTTATCGAATGCACAATATATGCATTAAAAACTGTATAATTATTATTTACCCATTCATTATATAATGCAACACACACAATTCACTGCAGAAAACAAATAAAATCAATATTTTATAACCGCCGGTACGCGCGCGAAAACTAAACTTTTTAAATGTTTTTTAAATGTCTAATATTCGTCACAAAAGCGTTCCAGAGACTTAACATGTGATTATAAGCATAGTTCTTGTTCTTTTCCCTACATTTTGAGCAAGTAAGAGCAGGATAGGTATAGGTTAATAACATTCAGAGGTAAAATAAAGCGACGGTTAGAATCGATCTTCAGGAGCGGGGTACACAGATGAGTGTTTTTGACGTCGCGCTCCTGCAGGGGTATTCGCTAACTCTCGCGAGGGTGAAAACAACCTAGACTTTTGTAAAAGAACTGTCAAAACGCAAATTTCGTATTCGCTATCGTCGGTGTCTAACGAATGTGACGTCATCGTGCGACGGTGTATTTGAAGGCAACTGAACACCATTTTGACAGTCGTTTCTGTATCGATAAACTCAAAATTGCGATTCCGTAAGCCTAACTGCTTTCATTTGACGTTTAAAATCCGGACTACTAGACACCTAACTGTATTCGCGAAAACAACTACTCACGGGTAAACGTTAAAGTATTGAATAAAAGATTTTGAAGCAATTTTGTTGCTTACGTGACTAAAAGAAGCATATTTCGTTGATTTTTATTGTTTTTCGTATTTGTCTAGAAGATGAGAACGTTTAATATTAAAAAATATTGTTGGAGAAATGCATACACCTTTTGCCATTTTTTCATCATTCTCTTTCACGCGAAAAAATGCTCAGTAAATTATTATTGTTCCCTTCGATATTCTATAAACAAATACCAATTTAAATTTGATTTACTTAAATTGGTAAACGAAACAGAACAATTTCGAATATTTGAGTACCTGCCTAAATGGATAATTTTTTATCTATCGATCAACAGAACTTCAGCATATTTAATGGGAAATATCAATATTCAATCAATGATTTAATAAAAGTAATTTATTAATCTTGTGGAAACAAAAAGTTTAAATAATAATTTGAACAGTTAAACTAAAAACTCTTTATTAAATCCTACTTACTACTAAAATCACTACATATGGCGATGACGGCTACAAAGATTATAAACGTCAGCCTTTTTCATGTGTGTTTGTATATTAGCTACTTAGACACTCAAGAAAAAATACTGTTTTACTAATAGAGGATGTAATTCGATTAAATGAAATGGTAAATTGTATTCTACGAAGTTTCAAGAATATGTGTTAGTGACAACATTCAACAAACTAACTTTGATGGATGTTTGTTGTGTTTATTGTTCATAAAATAATTAGGTTTTTCATTTTGCCTTAAGATAATATTGTAAACTATGTGAATAAAATAAATTAATAGGTATATAATAATTGTTTTAATCTTTTCAAACCTATAGGTAGGGTACACTTTTAAAGACAATTAATAAAATTGTATTAGTACTGCACAGTACTGCACATAAAACTATGACAAATGTTAAGGATTATAATAATTAGGTACTACGGCATCGCCAGAATAAGCAGGGGGTCGCATGTAGATCCTGATGAAGTGGTGGTACTATGTGGATCTCTGTAAAATGTAACAAAACAAACGTTATGACATGAAGGATGTATTATACCTTAAAGACAACTTAATAAAGAATCAATAAAGCGGTAGGACTGGGGAAAGTACTGAAAGTTTTATTCACATAAAATAAGCAAGAGGAATACGTTACATTTGCACCCACAAGAATCATTTAATGTGAATGCATATGAACTTAACATAAAGGTATGTAGGTACTCTTGAGGCTCAAGTATGCAAAACAAGAATTTGGACAAATATTGAAGCAGGCTTACCTTCCACATTATTAAAATAATCGCCATCGTCTTTTCACTCTGCTGCGGCGTTTTAAGGTTTTATATTGATTAAAGTCCAAAATCTAGCGTGCCATGCGGGGTGAAATGGTCACAACCCTCTAGTCTTGCCGAAGATCTTCTCAAAGGGCATAATAAATGAAACTTTGGTATCTTGAAACACATTTTAACTCGAGTATATTATACTGATATTCTGAGTTAAATTTGGTTTTTAATTTTTTTAGGACACGGATAAAGCTACATCGCTGCATTCCAGTTGCAAAATAACTCTAAGTAATAGTCAGAACCAATAATATTATGAAATAGATAAAGAGATTTAAACATAACGATTGTTTGTTTTGACATGTAACGTAGTACAAACCCTGTTAAATAAAATGTTGTCTTATCAAGAGTATTACAAAGCTCAAAAAGTGTCACAGAATTAAGCCGTATAATAGTCGATAAAAAATAGAGCCGCCTCGAAAGCAGTCGAACCCGAAGGAAAGCAACCGGAAATAGATACAGAGAAAACGAGTTAGCGAATACCAAAATTTTGACAACTACCCGCGACAACGAATCACGGTCGCTTTCGATTTCGCGAAAGCAACTGTTGTCTATGAAGTTAGCGAATACGGCTGGAGCGTGGTCAACAGCGTAAGGGATAACGAATAACAAAGTGGTATTGCAAAATCGTTTTATATGACTGTCAAACATTTGACACTGACATTTAGATCAAAACTTGCTTCATGCTTGACAAAATGACAAATTAAATAATTGTGTACCGACGCGAAACAGCCGTGTAAATTTACGTCGTTCTTGGTGGAATTTATTTTGTATAGCACAGTCCATACTTATCTCCAAAATGTCCGAAAACGTCAATATAGATCTTTCAGGAGAAATTAATGCTACTGTAGAAAAGAAAGGTTTTCAAAAGTATGTCAATGATGTGGAATTGTAAGTCTTTTAATAACAAATTTTCGCTACGTGGTGTTTTCTTTGCTGTGTGATTTGTTTATGCTACATCATTCGTCGTTAAATGGTTTCATGCCATGAACATAATCTTCATTTTATCTAAAACGCGTGAGGGAGTACCTATGTACAATTTCCGAATTGTTTTGCTGGTACTAGCTTCTATAACGAATTTGATTTCTTTGATAACACTTTATTGTTTTGATTTGTTTTAATGGCAAAACCTTGTTCATAGCCGAGCGGCATTTATTGTGTAGATAATATTATCTTCATTTTCATTATCATTTATGACAAGATCATTAACATAACAATGATTTTCTTTGTTATTGCAGAGGTATACACCACATAGTGCTTTTCATGTGATTTTCTACTAACAAGCCTTTTCTCTATGCTATCTGTTCTGATTGTATTTCAGAGATATTATGTTTTAATTATAATTCTTGTTTTAATTCAATCTAAAGTAGATACCTAAAGCTATGAAATAATTTTCAAGGTTGCTTCAGCATGTCCGCAGCGGTGCTGGACCAGCTTTGCTCATGGGAGTCCTTGCGACACGGAGACCATGGACACAATTTGTTGCCACTGATAACTTTAAAGTAAGCATGATCTTACCAAAATTTGTGTTTAAAAACTACCTTATTTAAGTTTATTTGTATCTAATAAAAGAACAAACAAAACTCTACTAAAATTATTTATATAAGTAATTAGTAACTATAAAGTAAAGTACAGAGTATTGGTTATTATTTACCTTGTTGGATGCTTTCATATTGGTTGAGCAATCCTGCAGGGATATATCATCACACAAACTGTTATAATTATTTAAATGACTTACATAGGTACCTTGGAAGTTTGGTAAACATTAAAAAGAAAATAAGCTACAAGTTCATGTGATCATCTCCTATTAAAAATATTGACTACACCACATTTTTTAATTGTGGAAATATTAATGCATTGAGACATTATCTTTGATTTGGAATCAATTACTTGATTTGTGATACATCATTATTCTCATGTGTGAATTAATTGAACAAGTGAGATAATTATAATTGACTAGTTCTGTTGTATCTCAATAAATAAAATTATTTCTACAAAATTGATAAATCTATTATGCTAGCCATATTTTCACTAATTGTTAATGAGTGACTAGATATCACTAAATATATTTAATCTTTGGTTTTGTTTTGTTACAGGCACCACCATCACTACCACGTCTGTCCCGTAGATTTTATCGGAATGTGGAATATTTTCAAGCCAATTACTTGATGGTGTTCCTAGGACTGTTTGCTTATTGCCTGTAAGAGTTATTTTCGACTATAAAATATTTTGACATATTATATTATTTATGTAGATTAGATTAGAATATTCTTTATTGTACACCATTACTTAATGTGACCCGTTATGTTTTTAGTATAACAACCCCACTTCTGCTGATTGCCATGGTGGCAAGTTTCTTTGGATACAGGAAGCTTACATCTGGGCCCAACACTTGGAAGGTAAGATTGAATTATTTTAATAAGATTTATATTATATACCAGACATAAAGTTTGTAATCATATTGGTTTGTTGTTTCAGCCAAAAGTAAGTTGATTTGTGTAACTATTTGTCATTTTCTAAATCTTGAAGTGTTTTCATTTCTTATATAGTATAATTTGTAAATATTAACCACTGTGTTTGTAAGGTTATCTAACAATGACTGGTGTATTAGGTTCTTTTGTTTCCTTTACTGATTAGATCTCTTCTTCACCAACTTTGTTAGATTGGTGGCTGGGAGTTGTCTAAGACACAGCAGTATGCAGTGGGGGCAGCAGGCTCGATGGCCGTGTGCTGGCTTGCTGGGGCTGGAGCTGTGCTATTCTGGGTGTTAGGTAAGATATTACAGGCAATGGTGCCGATTCTCTTGTACACCGAACTAAACTAAACTAAAACTAAAATTTCTTATTTTTAGTTAGTTGGTTATAGTAAGTTATTCTGAAAACAAGATTCACTAAATTTAAATTACAGTTTTGACACAACTAAAATCGAGTTTGACATTCGTTAAGTTGAGTTGGCCATAGACCAAGATGGCAGTAGACCATAGACACAAGCTGAGTGAAAGTGAACGAAATGATCTAATTTGCAAAAAAACCTGAGTAAAATCGAATAATTATTTAAAATTTGTCTATTAGTAATCATTAATGAAGTTCAGGGAGCATAATGATGGCGTAAAACTTTATAACTGTTTATATTTATTTTTTAGTTTTTACTATCTGTGACCATAGTAATCCTGCTAGGGTTGTAAATCGAAAATAATTTAGAACTTTGGCGATACTTTTTCGGTTTTTAATAAGAAAATTACCTATAATTTTATTAAAATCAACGTTACTGCCGTTTAAATAGAAAAACAGGTAGCATGATTTATCCTGCTATTTATTTTAGATAATTAAAGCTAGTTAGAGCTTTATTGAGAGCGGCTCCATACCGGACTGGCGTATTCGCCAGCCGAGTAGCAGAGTGCCATCCCCGTTGTCCGTAGGACGTGTGGTGATGCTCTCCTCTTGGTAGAGGTTAACCGCCTCAGGATGTTGTTTCTTGCATGCACTTTCATTTTTTTGTTTATGCAGTTTTATTGATAAAACGTTTAATTACGCACACAATTAATTACGCACAACGTTGGCCGAGTCCTGATAATATCGATTACGAGTGTAAAAAATCGATCTCGCAAAAACGGTTTGCGGATGTAGCAGTAATGACAGAAATTCAGGAATTAGGATTTAGGGTTGAAGAACAAGAAAATATTAACGAGAATATGAGAATATCAAATGTAATGTTTTGCAAGTTACTTTCAAATGACCTTCAACAATATTCTGGGAATAAACGTTTAATCATGATGCAAAAAATTATAAAGCTCTAAAAAATTATGAATAAAATTGTGTATTAAAAATATTATTTAAATAATTTAGTTAAGAGTATTTAAAATATATTTTTAAATTTCTCCTCTGTCATTTGGAATGGGTTGGATTGGTCTCGCAATCTTTCCAATTTAATTCTTTCTTGTATTTGTCTAAAAAATAGTTAAAAATAAATAAGTTCGTATTAGTTTATTACACAGAACCTAGAAGTAGGTTTGATTACGAGAAGTGGATTTATCCACTTCTTTTCCAATTAATGTAGAAAGGGCATAGATGTTGAGTACAAAAATCCCTTGTAAGTTTACATGAATGCATTTTGTATTGTATCTTAATAAAATAACACTAAATTTACCTTTCTGCCGCATCAACAACAGCTGCAATCACATAAGCTTCCATAATTAACTCAAAATCATAAAAAGAATCGAAAAATACAACAGAGAGGTGCTTTAAAAATTTTAGTTCATGACAACTAATTTTATTCCACACCTTTTTAATCGCGATTAAAAATAGTCTGATTTAGTTTGACAATCGAAATTTTAGGTGAAAAACGTCAATTTCAGAATAGCAAAATTGACATTTTCATTAAATTGAATAACTTAGTGCTGTCAAACTATAATTTATTTAAGTAACGTCACTTTAGTTAATTTCAGAATGGGAAACGTCGTTTGACAGGAACAAACTAAATTTTAGTGATTTTTAGTCTAGTTTAGAGAAATGTGTGACAAGAGAATCGGCACCATTATTTACTATTTCTAGTGTTCAGTCTCACTAGTCTTATCTCAAATCTGTTCAAGCTGACTGTACAGGGTGCGTTGTAAAGACGCTGTTTCAAAACCACGTAAGAATTATGACGCAGCGTCGCACTGTATCAAAACAATGCCGATAGTATAGAGAAACGAAATACATTTTTTTTCTATTTCTGTTTTGTTCTATTTCTTACGTATGGCCTACAATGTGCAATATGTTGCAGGCGCCACCGTCACGGTAGTGGCTCTTCACGCCAGCTTTTTCGACGCGGAGGCGCTGCCGGCGTCCGACGACCCGGAGCAGTTCCCTATGATAGAGCAGGTGTGACACGGCCACCTGCCGCTATTCCTACCACCGCCCGGCCGCATCGCCCACCGGATTAACGAGCCCAACTGACGCCTCTGATATTTCATCATGTTAACTAGACAAATTTTATACATTTGGCGTGTCATTTTGATAGTAAATTTAATAGTAAAGATTCTTTCTATAAAGAAATCTTCCTAAGAAGCTTGTACAGTCTAAAAGCAAAACTAAACTGTCCTTTTGGACGTAATTGCACATAATAAAATACCCTGTGTGTTACCTGCCTCAAACACGCTCGTGTACTTTTAGCTCAATTCTTGGCGGGCCTGGTGAATGCAGTCAGTACAAAAACTTTTTAATACATTTTAATGGATGAGGCTTATTATTGTCAGCTTTTGAAAATCCTTTCATAAATAAAAAAAAAAAGTACTTACCTCTTTGGTATTATAAATGCGAAAGTCTGTTTGATACGCTCTTACGGCTTAACTGCTGAACTGAGTTTGATATGATTATTGCTAATTAAACTTTTTCGAGTGTTTATCTAAATATTGCTATAATAATTAAATTAATGTGGCTAAGCTTCTGTAGCAACTACCTTCAGTTCAGTAACATTGATTTGGCATTTACAAACAGTAGAAACTCATCTATTTATGTGTTTGTTGTATAAATGTGAATATAGAATGAAGGAAAATTTAAGGCTGTAATTTATAAATAATTTTCAAAAATACATTTAAATTCTTGACTATAAGTTGAGCACCCAGTTCTTTAGATTATATAAATTATCCTGGGTATGTATTGACTAATGTACTGTGTGTTGTTTTGTTAATAATATAAAAGATATTTCAATCATTGATTTGTAGTGAATTAGATGTAATATTTAATGTCATAGTTTTATATGTATTATTTATAAATCATAAAATTATATGATAGTTTGTATTTTATCATACTTTTAAGATTCTCTGTAATATAAAATAATGTCATTTATTCATGTAAATAAACCCTAAGTTTCATATTATCCTTTTAATTTTACCAGATAAATTAATATTGAAAACTCCTGAGAATTTTACAAAATAAGCTTAAATAAAGGCCATTTCATTTATTATGATTACAGATTAAAAACAATAGAAAATAAAGCATACTCTATATAAATCCATGTCCACAGCTAACAGTCAGGGAATACAATACATACTTTAGTTATGTCATTATAACATAATTTGTCATAAATTGATTTTATAGAGATCCTGGACACCAGGATTAGAAAATCACATAAATAAAAATAATAATAAAAAGGAGTCCAGTCTAATCTCTCACACATGTATATATTCTTTATGCTATATATTCCACACTCCCTCTATGTATGTTTAAGTAAAAATAGAGGCAATTAAATATTATTGCGACAAATAAAATTAATCTGCTCTAAGCAACAACTGAATAAAATTTAAATATAGGAACAAAGTACATTATAATTTTGTCTATTTTATCTATAAAATAGTAGTCACTATGACATTTTATAATTATTCCTGGAAGACAAAAATAGAAAAAGGACTATATAAAAATCTGAATTAATACATTACAATTGAATTTATAATTAATCACAAGACTACTCCTTTGTTAATTCTAGTCAGTTCCATGTCAGCCACAAGCAGGATCTCATCCCATTTGTGTGACGGCGTGTGGGGTGGGGTTGTGATACCGAGCTTCAGTTCTTTGGTGGAAGTTGGGGTTGTGAACTCCAGTTTCCGCTTGGACCGGCCCGCAAACACATGGTAAGCAGAGGCCTTCTGTTGGCTGTCCAACACCGACAGTGGTGTCAGTGGAGAAGCTGTACTCATCACACTTTTCTCACATTTCTTAATTTTGAATGGCCCCACATACTTAAAAACTGGCTTCTTTAATATTAAATTACCTGACACTTTTTCAATGAGACCAATAGAAATAAACACATTGGCAATGTCATAGAGTCTCCTTACTTTAGACTTGTGTTGGCGATCCTGTTGCTCTGGAGAGAGCACTGTCTTATTTTTACTGGATGTGTCGATCAACACTCTCACAGCCATCTCCAAGTTTATTAGAGTATTCTGAAAATAAAATTTTGAGTAGAGAATATTGTATTACTTTCATGTTGAAGAACATAATTGCAATATTAAGAAAAGACTTACAGGAGGTTCCACTAAAAACAACATTAAGAATCTCTGTGCTAAGACTCCTAAAGTTTTATGTTTGGGTGTGGGGGGCTTGGGAGCTTTTCCACGTAGTGCCTCTGACAACCTGAGGTGCTCACCCTGTTTCTTCAGCATCTTTAAAAATGAATTCAAGCGGGCACCGCCATGCCAAAGATAAGTATTCTTCCTTTTATGAACAGCACATTGCATAGCTTCAAGTATGTTTATTATATCATACATTCTACGCTTTTCTACGCCTAGCCGGGCTGCAGTGCTATCCAGTTGTATTTCCACTGGACCATCTCCATGTAGAGGGTATAAATTGAGAAATCTGTAAGTAAATTCCAATTAGACTTCTTCTGTTAATCTATAGGTATTCGCAATGCACTAGAAATGTGTATTTACCTGTCACATAATATCTGGAGAGACTTTTCTTTCCTGTGAACAGCACTAGGCGGCGGTGTGGGATATTGCAACGCGACATTAGTCAGTAACTTAAGGTTGGCGGTTGGTGACACATAGTTGGCTGAATTTGTAACTTCAGTAAGCACGCAACGCTTTGGAGTACAAGTAATGTTGTCATCTTCATACATCGTGCGATAACATTATGTAAAAATCCAATTTTACAAAATATTCGCGTACTTTTTGACAGTCTTACACAAATCTAGATGGCTTATTTTATGTAGTAAGATTATTAACAAAGATACATAACTATAAAAAACTTAACATTAATCTAGTACAGAGTATGAATTGTAGGAAATTGTAGTAAATAATTTAGGAAAATTATTAAAAGTAACCTCGCAGTAAACAATTTTGACAGTAATAAATTGCGCGCGAGGCTCGAACTTCTCTAAAACTAGAAAAGTCGCTTTTTGCGTTTCGTTGTTCTCAACATGCTGATTATTATTTTAATTTATTTATACCAAGCCAAGCATTGTAAAAATTAAAATACCTACGGATGACTACCTGAATTTCAATACTCTTAGTATGAATCAGTGATGATCAGTTCAAAATTATTTTAGTGTAAATGTTATCTATTATTCTAGTACATTCTGATGAAAAAAAAAACAGAAGTAAAGTTTATATTATTTTGAATATCAATTTAAATATTATAATACATTTTACGTTCAGTTAAATCAAATTTATTGATTTTACAAGAAACGGAAGTATTGATGTAATAGTTTTAGTTTATGGAAGTTTTTTTTTTACTTGCGTCACGTCATGGCTGGCATGAAGCTTGATTACTTTTCTTGCAAAAGTGAGCTTGGCTTGGTTTTCTTTGTAACTATTTGAAAGTGGAGGTTTCCGTCAATGTTTTGACTTTTATTTACATTTTGGCTCATAAAAACTTGCAATGTCTGTTTACTGATAATTAAAGGAAGTTTTTGTGTAAGGATATGTATAGTTTGCTCTAGAGAAAGGTGTAAATCCATTACAAAATGAACGACGGGGATTGGATATGTAGTGATGCGAATTGCGGAAATATCAATTTTGCACGCAGAGTTTCATGTTATCGTTGTAATAAAGAAAGACCCGACAGTTCCAAATCGTTTAAAAAGAAACTTGGTACAGAAATAGGGAAGACTGCAGCTGAAAAGTCCCGTGGTTTATTTAATGCCGACGATTGGCAGTGCAATAAATGTGCTAACGTTAACTGGGCCCGGCGTCAAACTTGCAATGTCTGTAACGCTCCGAAATACGGCGAAGTAAGTATATTTTTGAGTGTGGTTGTATTAACCTGAGAATTGTTTAAGCTTTGAGTAACATGCGTTCCTTGTGCATGGTTCTAGGTTGAAGCTCGCACCGGGTATGGCGGAGGTTACAATGAGCGCGGCGTTGTGGAGTATCGAAGGCGCGAACCATCCTCCGATGATGAATATGATGAATTTGGCCGAAAAAAACGCAAAAGGCAATCCGTTTCTCAAGAGAAGTCTGAAAAGGTATGTGTATTGTCAACTACATAATAATGTTTGGTAGTAATTGCCATTTACTGCTTGCATTAGTTAAATAACATTTCTTCTAATTTAAATATCACTACAGCTTTAATAATAAACCCTTTCTTTATCATTAACTAAACCATCTCGTGTAAATGTCTGTCTCTCATTTAAGTTCAATATCAACAGCTTTTTGTGTAAAATTATCTTTTTTTTAACCAATATTCAGGGAATAATGGATTTTGAAGCTAAGAAGACTTGATGTTATATTATAAGTGCAATAACTTTTGAAGCACATCATTATTAAAGTGGAGATAATTTTTCCTGCCTTCAGGTTGGCATCACTGAAGGAGCAGTAGTCAAAAACTTGCCACCAACAGTGCTGCAGAAGGAATCGAATAAAGAACATAATATGCCAGTTGTTGGTCCAAACTTGTTGACGAGTACAAATGATTCACTAATAAATAGGAATGGCAGTTTCAGTGATAGCTCCATGTGTGAGCTCCTTCCACTAACAAAAACAGCTCATAGTAAATACCAGCATAAAGACCATCAAAAACAAGATCATATGCCACAAACATACAAGACCAATCGACAATCAAGAAAAAGGTATTTAAGCAATGGTGATCGGGAGCAAGCAGCTTCATCAGGCTACGAGACTAGTTCCAAGAAGAGCAAGCAGGACAGCACAGAATCACTTGTTATTAAAACCTTTAATCCTGTTATGGAAAATAGAGTTTCTTCTACAAATTGTGATGCAGCATTCAAAAATCGACAGATATCTTACACTCTTGAAGACAAAGTAAGAATCGCAGCTTATGCTATTGTTTACAATAATTGTAAGATTTGCTCAGAAAAGTTTGAATCAATATCTGACAAACCAGCTCCAGATTTCAAGACAATATTTACATTAAGACAAAGACTTTTAACCACAGGTTGTTTAGTTGATCCACATTTAGAATTTGAAAAGGCAAAAGTTAATGTAGGTAATTTGAAAAGCAACTCTATGAACACAGTTACTAGCAAGAATAAAACTGTCTGCAAAGTAAGAAACCCAGATGAGGTAATAATTCCCTCAGAGAGTGAAGAGGATGACCCCAAGAATAATAATAACTTGAGAAGGAGCATTAGTGCTGAGACTTTATGCATTGGGGCTGACACTGAACTACAAACATGGGGAGGCTCAGCAACTACCATTGAAGAACAAGTAAGAAGTCACTCACAGTCTACAAATAGAAGAACTTGTTCAAACTCCCATGACAGTCAAGACTCTAATTATCCAGAAACAGATTCTGAAAAAGGCACCAACACTCTTAAACCTTGTAATGTATTAAAACCTACGAAAATATTGGCAAGACAGACAATACATGATTCAGATTCTGATTCCGTGTCATATAACAGCGAGGAAGATAATTTCTTATCAAGAGTTTTCGGAGACAATAAGAAGAAACGAAAATTTAAAAGGCGGCCTGTGTCTGCTGCAATAGCTAAAGTTAACAATTATGTACAAAATGATGTTAATGTTTTTGAAGGATACAGCACAGTTAAAAAAACTGAGAAATCCCCTTTAGCTACTGGTAAAATATACACTTCAAATTTACGTAATATGAATGTAAAAATTCGTGAACATATTGAAATAGATGGCTATGCAAGTGAATATGTGCCTACAAAGTTGGGATCTACTGCTAAAAATAATTACCAAGACTTTAAAGATAATGTACGAAAAAAAGGCTACTGGGCAAAGGGAAATGGAGCGTCATTAATAATGAATAGGCGATCAATTGATGGGGGTCGTAAACCTAGAGCAACACCCAATAGACCTCCAAAACAAGCTAGTAAGCCTTTAGCATCAGTAGATAATATATATCATGCTACACCGCAGCCCAAACCAGTTATAACACAAACTGAAGATTTTACAAGTGGTGATTTTGATAATTTCGCTAACACTGAACAGTACATTTCTTTTGATGAGCCTCTTCAGACAAATGATGTACAAAGTTTGAGTGTAAATTCTTCTGAAAGTACGGACCGCATCTTTGCGGCTGTGCAATCAAATAATACGACAAAAAACAGAAGCATTCTAGATATTTTTGATATAAGTGAACCTGCAGAAAAGAGTTCAGAAATTAATAACGACTTAGAAAAATATGACACTATGCGAAAACAGTATGAAAATAAATGGGATGAAGATGATGATGCTCTATACAAAGAGTCTGATTGTGCTGATATCCAAGCAACGCAGCTCCAGGCTCCTTCCCGGCCTAGCTCCGTTCGAGTACAAAGCCCAACATCTAAAATGTTATATCAAACGGAGACAAACATAAAGCGACATGACACACATAACAAGAATGTTATACCGGACTTCATCAAAGATAAACATGAAATACTTTTGGGTATGTTGAAAGATCTTCAAAATAAAGAAATCAGTCAAATGGTATCACCATTAAAACATGGATCGTCACACTTGCAATCATCAGGAGAAGGAAATTTTAATTCCAATGATATAAGTGACACAGCATCCAAACTTGTCGCGACTAAGTCAGATAAAGCCAAAATTCATTCAAAAACTAAACCTCTACCAGCTCCTAATATAATTATAAAGAGTAGAACTAGTCCAAATCAAAAGCAGAATGTTACTAAAAAGCCAGAGCCAGTTCCAAAATTGACTAAATTTGATCCTAGTCCAACAAAGACGAAGCCGAGTTCAAATCAGAGCCAAATTGATCAAAGTCCAAACCGTCCCTCTAGCCGACCTAAACACTCATCGAATTCTATCAAAACTACTTCTGAGACAATCATGAACCCAAAAATGTCTCGCACTAATTCACATCGAAAGAAAAATCAAAATAAGCATCTGAATCGATCTACTGAAGTATCAAATCCTCCTATAACTAAATCAAATTCAATTCAAAATTTACCTAATACCGACAATACCGACTCTAATTTAAATATGAATAATCTTGATCAAAACCCTAACAAAGGTGCATCTAGATCTGAAACACTAAATATTAAAATGCCTAGATCTGATTCTATTCCGTCTCTTAATGCGACTCCGAATGATTCTGCACATAATTTGCCTTCTTACCGACCTAAACAATTTTCGAATAAGCCCAAGATTGGTCCTAATCGAAATGTGAATTATGAAAGACATATTTCCAATCCAAACATACAAATGAATAAATCTAATACAGTTACAGATCCTAATACAATTAGATCCGATCCAGTGCAAAATGTACCAATAAATAGACCGCGCCGGATACCAGACATTCCTTTACCAAGATCTGAATTAAATCCAAATCTGATGCTTTCTAAACCGGACCCAATTCCCACAGAACTTGACAATGAAGTTTTGCGTTTATCAGAGAAAAGTGAAGATAGCCAGAAAAATATTCAAAAATCTGTAAGTCCCTCAAAGAGAGTACAAGTTCTTGAATATGTGACGGTCAAGGCACCTACAGAGCCTCAGATTTTAGTTTCACCACAGAAACAATTCCTACATTCAACCCCTAATAAAGTGCCAGTAAATAATGAACCAGTTCCTTGTAACCAAAGCTTCGAAGCAGACAGAACTCATGAAAAACCCGTGGACCAAGAACAAAGTGTCAATCAAACTGATCTTTCTAATTTACTGGCTGGAATAAATACCAACACTTTACTGTTGGCATTGCAAAACCTTCAGCAAATGGCACAGAAAAGTTCTACAACTGACAATGCTGGAGAAGTTACTACTGAACAACAAAGCGTTGAACAGGTGCCAGCTCCTGAAACTATCAATTTAACTAATGACGAGGAGTGGGAGAAGGAGTCTAATAGAGATGGGAGCATTGAAAGAGAGCTAGAAAAGTTAGATGGGCGGGCTACAGAAACTCCTTTTTTAAGTGATATTTTTGATCCGGGCCCAGTTATAATACCTCCAAATATAGTGAGAAAGTTAAATTTAAATATAGAAACCGAAGAAGAAGCTAAAATGAACGAAAATGCAAATGTGATAGGGAATTTCAAAAGTTTCGCGTTACCGAAACCTATACTACTGAACAGGTTAAAACTTACAGTTAAAACTCCTGATAAAACATCGAAAGGCTCGGGGAAAAGAGAAAAGCGAAAGAAAAAGGTTTGTATATTGCTTATTAACTTCGGAATATTGGAAAACCAAGTGAGGGCTTTTATTTTGGAGTTATGGTATTTTCAGTATTTTGATTTTTAAATAAAATTTTGCACCATGTTCGTTTTGCTATCAGTTGGTGCAATTATTGAGACATCACGAGTAGTGAGTTCAGCGTACGGACGTGCTATTTGTTTGTTGTCTTGTTTTGATATTGCTGGGTGTTTGTTGCAGGGCAAGCCGTCGTCGGGGCCCGGCCAGGCGGGCGAGGAGGACGACGACGACGAGTCGGGGGACGAGGCCGACCTCTCTAAGTACGACTTGTGGGGCAGTGACGCGGAGCAAGGCAACTCTTCCAAAACTGGTTCGTATTCTGTTTTAGTTACATAATAATATCACTGTTGCACCTTGCCAATTTTAGTTGCACATTGCCAAAGCTCGACGCATGTTATCGCTTTGTGGCTAAATTGATTCTTTTTTTGATGGATTGCTATGGTATATTTAATTCTCCCTTTAAACTGATATAGTTGCATTTTACGAATTGTACATCTTATGGTTTTGTATGTGTAGTATCAGGTTTAGGCTCAAATTTGCTTGGCCACAGCGTACACATCGTACATAACAAAATACAATATATTCTTGGTTTCAGATAATGCGGATAAATCAAAGAGTGGTGAAAATTCTAAAGAGGTTGGGTCCGACAGTCCGAGCCGTAAAAATGACAAGTCAGCGTCCCCTAACAACAAGAGTAAGAGAAGGTTGGTCTTAGATGTGGGTAATGTTATACAGAATATATTTACGCAACTTTATTATTTCATACACGGTTTCGTCAGAAACTGCATCCTAACTTATTTCCTTCCGTTAGCATCAATTTCGGCAGACTGCTAAAACAATTACACTTATTTACTACTGTTTGCCGCTAAAATGAATCTCATTATATCAAAAGCCTTTTCAAAAAAGATGGTCGACAGCTTAATTACCGCGCATTCATGGTACTAAAGACAATCTCATTTTGTTTGAGTATACAAATTAAATTATAACAGCCCGTTTAGCAATCGATCAACACACGTTTAACATAATATATATAAATCATTTATCTTTAAACATTTAAATAAGTCTTTAATGTATTTGTTTTGTCCAGGTCTAGGAGTTCATCGTCGTCCTCCAGCTCGTCATCGAGTTCCAGTTCTAGTCATAGCTCCACAGCTCCCAAAAATAAGTGAGTTTTACATAAATTATCTATTACACTGTACATTCACTTTTTTTGCTTCGTAGTAAACTTTTTTACGTATAATATACGTAGACGTATTTCTAGCTTTAAAATGAATAACATATTCATATAGTGCTGGTTTTTCTGATGTTTTTTGTGACACAGTACAGTAAAGTAGGGCTATTTAGAAATCAGGGTTTATTAGGAACTAAAATTAGAGGCTCGAAACTAAATATCTATTCACAGTAATATTTTATGCAAATTTATAGGACAAAAAAATTACTGAATTCCTAATAACCCCAACGTTTAAAAATAGCCCACTTTACTGTATATTAGTAAAAGTGAGTTTTAAAGTCCCACATAAATAAGACGCTCATATAGTATTCGTTTACATCTAAATCTAATACTATGTACGCTGCTTCATGGATTGTGTAAGTACATTCCTAATATTTTGAGGCTTTTAATGTTGTACGGTGGGAAGTGTTGTTAAACATGTTGTATGGTGACAGATTCGACGATTTCAACTTGAACAGTGAGCGCGAGTCGCCGCCGAAGTCGCGCAAGTCGCGGTCACGTTCGCGCTCGCGGTCGCCGCGGTCGCGCGCCCCCTCGCGCCGCAAGTCGCGCGATAGTCGCTCAGCCGGGGAGTCCAGGTACTATACTAATTTTACCTCATCTACATTGCGAAGTTACAATAGCCATTGAATTGTAATGTTACTGAAACTTTACGTAATTTTATCTGTAAAACCTAACTATTTAACTTAGCAAACGAATTTAACTTACTAGCGATGTTTTAAACAGAACCTAAAGCCTAACTTTTTAAGCATTGCAATGTATAAAGCTTATCATATGATAGTGTTCATTTAGTAGAATATACTAGAAACGTAAGTCAATAATTAACTCCTAGGCGAAGAAGTCGAGTCATTGCCACTTCGCTCGGCGAATTATTATTGGTTTAGGCTGCTATTACAAATTAAATATACTAAAACATTTTAGTTGGCGACTTAAGTAATGGAATCGCTTGATTTTCAGCAGCAGGAAGCGAACCTCGCGGAAAAACTTACGATTGCCTAGATAGTGACATTTTCTGCCTGAACTTGTCCAGGAGCCACGAGTCGTCGCGCGACAAGGAGTACTCGCGCGAGCGGTCGACGCGCGAGCGGTCGCGCGGCGCCCGCGACGAGCGCTCCGAGCGCCGCTACAGCCGCGACGGCAACCACTACAGCTCGCGCGGCCGCCACCGCTAGCGCCGCGCCGACACCTCGCGGTAGTCACAGACATTGCCAAGCGATCACCGATCGCCGCGCGTATCCTATATTTTATAACATAGCCCTAACTCATTTCTGTAGCTCTTGTGAAACCGATGTATGACCTAAAATAAGTTTTTATAGTTGAAGAAATAGCTCTGCTTTGTAATTAATTGTTCTGTGTTGTCATCTCCAATTGTTGTCAAAGGTTCCTTCAGTTATTGTCGTGACATGCATCTTCATCAGTAAGCGACAATTCGATGTTCCCACTGTTGTATATAGTCCGAGGATGGTTGGAACACATGCAGTTTGAACATTACACCTAATAAATTCTTGTTTCTTGCAAGTCCAAATTATTAAATGTAAAATATTATTGTACTTTGTTAAATTTGCTGTTTGTGAGAATTTATAATTAGACTGTCAAGACATAGTAAACTTATCTTATGTAGCGCACTTGCAGGAAGAGATCTCAGCATAATAATTATGTTTTTGCAATATAACATTGAAATATATATACCAAGTAGCTAGTTCGATTTAAAGATGTTTTACATTATATTGATGTCTAATGTAACCTATTATATTTCGCCATTTTCACTTAAGCATTTAAGAAACATGATACAGTTGTAGTGATTGGTAATTTTAATTGTTGTAAACTAGACATGATACTCTGTTATTGATATTAAACATCTCTTGGACTTTGCGCTAAGATGTCATCCTTGCCCATTTCTCTTGTGTTGTGTATGAGGCTTAGTTAGAGGTTATGGGTAGCTGTAACTAATAAGTGCCTGTCATAGTTTCAGCATATAATAGCTTATAACCTCCAACTAAGCACCATTAAACCAGCCTTGTATTTTGTTGTAACCAAAACCATTTGTTTGTATGCTTGTAAAAAGGAGAGCTCTGTATAGGTGTCTGGAAGTAATAACTATTACTTGAAACGTGTTATAATGGTAAATGATGTAAGACTGATGGTAGTTTGGTTAAGAGCCGTGTAAATGAGTCGTGGGATTGGTGCCAATAGCCAAGGTGGTGGGAGTAGCTGACGCTTCCGAGCCAGCCTATCCTTACGCTATCCTTTGACGTGTGATATTGTGTTACTTTTGTAAATATTTGTAATATTAGGCGCTTGTTAAAAACAAACATTTTCAAATGATTTATCGCAGGAATTTGTTTCAATTGTCTTCTTGATATGTTATCTGGAGGTGCTCGTGTGTACTCTCAATGGTATAAGTTTCTTTCAATCTGTTTTGAAATTAGTGAAAAGACAATTTTGTTATTATTTTGAATACCTAGTGATACGAATTACATTTAAGCTAATATTGTATGGTAATTGATTTACCATTAAAATCATATAATACACAACAACGTTTTTATTTGAGACAATGCACAATACTAAAATTTTAGTTATAAAATAAATCCTTACGAATTATATTAAAATTATTTAACAATTACACGATTTATAAAGTCAAAAGAAAATATAAATGCGAAAAAACTTTCAAATATGACGCCATGAATCCTATCAGGTTTTTGAAGGACGATCTGAAACATAAACAAGGATATGATTAATTAATGCCAAACCAACAATATATCAAAACAATAAACAATATCAAGTGGCAAATTACAAAACATGATGGCGGGATATACCGGGATATAACGACAGCTTACATACCTGTCGGTTCCAAACAGCGGCATTCCTGAAAAATACAGTAAACATTAATTATGTGGGTACAATAAGTAAGGAGAGCCTTCGTAATGATACGCACTGCACTGATGATTATAGGCTTCGGGCCTTTGGGCGCCTCCGCCTTCTTCACCGGGGACTTGGGAGTGCACGTCGCCGCTCCTTCCACCGCGCCGCCTGAACACACCATTATGAATATTATATATGTGTCGCAGACTAATAGTATAATTTGCCATTTTACATACGGCGTCGTCAGTTTAAAAACGTTTGCGGTTATGTAATCTGCCGAAGGCAAAATGACAACTCATTCAATCGTTTTAATGCGACGTTAGTGTTATTTTAGGGTGACTATGCTCATTAAAATCTCGAGACAAATTTTGAATTACACACGTCGTCGCTCGCTTCGCTCGCTCTGTTGCAAGGTCACAATATCTAACCTAACCTATTGATCTCTGTCACAAAGTCGAACCTAATCAAGCAATGGATTTCTGGGCCTATGAATATATGAATATTCTATCAAATACATGTTTCTTTGACCAAAAATACTTTGCAGGAGTCCTTCACGACCCAGTTTCTATGGATACCTTAGCATTTTTGACGTGCCGGATAACCTCAAAAACTAAATACTTCAGTTTGCCTCGGCATTATGTATATGGTGTTTAAATTTTCGATGAAATGTTGAGGCGTATTATAAAGTGACACGGCAATCTACATTTTGCCTTCAGCATATTACATAACTGCAAACGTTTTTAAACTGACGACGCCGTATGTAAAATGCCATATTATACTATTTGTCTGCGACATATGCATTACTTGTTCGAAGTTTTTTCAAACGAAGTTATTTCGGAATTACGATAGTGAAATATGCAAGCAATTTATTGCGTATTTTATTCGTAGTCGTAATTGGTTAACTACATTATTATTTTCAGATTACGGATGCGAAAGTAAACGTCTGACTGTTATTTTATCATGGCTTAACTGCTGGACCGATTTTCATGAAATTTTGTATCTTACATTACTGTGTGTTTTACTAACATAGTTTTATAAGTGTTCTGTAACTAACCCATGGACCTCTGTTGTCTGATAAATAAATGAATTATTATTATTATTATTATTATTAGAATAACTGATATACACGCGGACGGAGTCGCGGAAATTAGTAAGTCATATGTACGTTATAGAATGTAAATTATAGATACGACGAATATTAGTCTTACCACTTTTGCAAAGTGTTACCAGCTAGATACAATGCGGAGATAAGATGATGTACTAACCTGGGCCCACGTTAGCACCTTCCACATTGCTCACTTTGTACAGCTGAAATGAACAAACGAAATTAAATCAATATCGATGGATACCATAAACAAAGATTTATATGATGTCTGCGTAAAAAATGAACGAATAAATAGAGGAGCCAATAAAAAAAAACTTAAGTTTATTTATTTATTCGTTGGCGTGGATCAATTCTATGAAGTTATTATTAACAAATTTATTAAAAATTTAAAAATTTGCAAATTATTTAATGAATGTAAAATTAAAACAATAACATTTAAATGTCTATTAGAGCAGTAGGAATTGTGACATAACCACCAAAAGTACGTACCAATAAAAAAAGTGGGTACATTATTATTTTTGAGTAAGTTAACCGCGGTAGGTCCGCGAGACCACGTGACTTTTTAAATTTTTTCTTCTAGTTAGCCTGAGTAAAGTCTGCCCAGTTCAACAGAATTTTAATGAGTGAAAATGACGTACAGAATTATAAATGAGGAAATAAATACCAGTTTTGATGGATGTAATAAAGAACAACATACCCTGCCATCGTCACCGGCCGCGAAGCCCGAGGAGAGCGGCAGCACCTCGGGCCCCCACTGCTTGATGAAGTGGCCGAGCCGTGCCACGCGCTGCGCCGGCGTCGTCACCGTGTGCGACCCGCCGCAGTAGCGATTGCAGAGGTGCTTGTCCGTGTCCGATCTGTGGGTGAGTGATACAAGTTATATCAGTTATAGAATCAGGCGTTACTTTGCGGATATCCATGACATTCACATACAATCCGTCCTTGGCGGGAGGGTGCTACTGCATCCTGCTGTCAAGCTTGGATTTTTGTTGGAATTAAAGCAAATTATCTTTCAGAACATTTAATGACCAGGAATATCTTTTAAATTTGTATTTTTATCAGTAGTACGTAATAGAGGACAAAATTACGCATCATGTAAGTACCTACTTAATGCAGGACCAATACACAATTATTCGGTACTATTTAAAGATACGTGTGTGTTTTTATGTAAACGATAAATCATATTTATGCGCTGTTAGTTAAAATATCGCAGTAGTAATATAATTTTGACTAACACGGATATTTCGACTTTTTAAAGGAGTATATCTATTGCACAGTGTAGACCAATCATCTATAACCTCAGTTTTCCCATGTGATATTTGCAACGCTGGTCCAAGCTCTACGGCAGTCACACGGTCTGTCGTTGCGTACACCAGTAAATTCCAGAAAATAATATTTAATAACTTCCTAGCGCGGCAAAACATAGTAATCCTAATCATGAATTAGCGATAAATGCAGCAATCATAGCAAGTGTTGGGAGGAGAAACTTAAATGAGTCTCCGCCATTTAATCCAAGCTTTACCGGGCGTTGCGCTGTTGCCACATATATCCTGTTATCCTGTATACAATGTAACTTACTGTGGAAGTTTGTAGATAATGTTTGGTCTTACACAACTAACACAACATTGTAAGTATTCATTTTAGTTTTCAAATCTTACATAGAATTATTTAAAAAGCATTAAAAATGTAACATCAGAAATAAATAATGTATAAGACCAAACTCTATGTTTTTCTGACTGTCGGGCAGTGACGTTTTTTACGGGTTTTTACTGCTAAACTGCTAAATTTTGATGAAATGTGGTAATTATGACGCCAAATACAATCATAGGTACTACTTTACTAGTAAGTACATATAATTATATCGAATGGTACGTTGTTTGTTTATTTACCTGACTTTGTAGGGCTGTTTGGGCTGCATCTGCTTGTCGATGTGTTCCCAGTCGTGCATGTTGCGATGCGGCAGGTTGCTCGCCTGCGACTTGCGGATCGCGTCTGTGTGACACAAGTTTACTTTAATAACTACATATTTAAAATTAAATATTTCTTTATTTATTATCTGAGACCACTGGTATATATAACTAAAGCTATATAGAAATAAAAAAAATATTGAATAAAAGGTTTTTTTTCTCTACAGGCATAGTAGTGTTAAAGCCATGATATTCTTTGTCTAGTATCTACTAAACCCACCCAATTCGTAGCTGAGATAAGGTTTCATAGACAACGTAGCTGGCAGAGGTTTAGGCGGCAACGGCGCAGGCGGGTCCATAGACATTATCGCCTTCGCATCGCACGATATGCAGTTCACATCCCTGAAACAATGAATTGCAGTTATATTGCAGATAGAACAAAAAAAAATTCCTTCGTATAAACGCCGCTGGTATAAACGCCGCTGGTATACTCTGGTTCTAAATTATTATGTATTTTATGTGTCTTTGTTACGCGCTAAATCCGGCAATTTCGAATAGCTTTCAAAAATTAATTGAAGATTATTTGTAATACTGATGAGTAATATATTTAGGTAATTATTGTTTGTGACGTCACCTCAGCAGCCTCCTCTTGGTGCCAGCGGCCTCGGCCTCGCGCCGCAGTGCTGCCATCTGCTTGAGGTTCTCCTGCAGCTGCTTCAGCTTGTTGTTGAAGAACTCCTTCACCGGAGACAGCTCCATCTTGTCCAGTTTCGTCTCGATCTCGCGCTGAATGTCGTCCAGAGCTTGTTGCCAGAGAGCCTCCTGTTAATTTAAGAAACAGTAGCGATAAATCGTCACTAGGTAGAACAAAAAAGCGATAAGAAAACGAGCTTATAAGTGAATTTTTACCTACTTAAAAACTTGTAACTAGTAATTTTATACCCATTCAAGATTTAAACTAAAGGTCAACGCCCAATTTATCGGGCGTGGTTCATCGGTAGGATGCACACAATATCAAAAGAGAACAACTAGCTATACCTTGCCACGGGTGAATGAGTCTGACGAAGTTATTCAGCTGTTGCTATCGACGTAGTAATTATGAATTTATGAGCTACCGTTTGTCATCACTGACCTGTACGTTAAGTTTCCCGAGCGCGTGCTCCAGGCCTTTGGAGAGGTCATCGCAGGCCATCTCGAACTGGTCGTGCGACACTTTGCGCGCCAACATGCGGAGATCAGCCTTGTCGGCCAGAGCTTCCACCATGTCTTCCCGATCGAGTTTGATGGTCTTCAGTAGTTCGATTTGTTCCAAAAGAGCCTAGAATATTTAAAAATATTTGTTGTAGGGCAAACCAAATACATGGAGAAAAATATACTGATATTTGTGAATGGTTTAAGACATAGGTACATCGATATGACTCTGTCTCTCCTCCTTTTCTCCCGCCAGCTGCAAGGCTGTCAAATGGACTTGCTGCAACTGCGTTTGCATGTCTTGCACGGTTTGGAATAGCTGCATTAAACCTGCAAGATATCCATACCACCATACATTTCTATAGAAAACTTTGTTTTCAAATGGAAGAAAATATTTCTAAGTAAGTTTCGTTATGTTTGCAAAATTTTGCTATTACAATAAATGTACTTGAGTTTTGTTAGGAAAGTAAGAAGAAAGCGACAATTACCTTGAAGATCCTTCACGAGGTCTGGAGAGAGCTTGCCACCACCCAAATCATGTCCATGGCCCTGCACTTGTTTACTTAAGTACTCAAGTTGGTCTTGGAATGAATTTAGCTGTAAAGAAATTGCTAGTTAATTTGGTAAGCTCTATCAATTTTATTTTATACTACTGAAATTTACGCATTCACAGCATTATCGGTTTTTTATGACGTATAACCTTGTACTGGTAAATCACCAATTTTAACAAATCAGTTTGTATCCCTACTAGTTTTGTTTGCTAAACCTAGTAAGAAGAGAAAGGGACGTGCTCACCTGTGTCACACTTAGCTATAAAGGCACAAAATTACCTAACATACAGCCTGGCGCTACAATGGTGACATTAATTTAACACACATATAGGTTTTCACATTTTTGTTTCGCCACGCCAGCGCCACGCTGTTTAGTATGCATTAAAAAAATCTACTCATCTAGTTAGGTGACTTTTATCCCGCCTCATAACATGTCCATACCACGACAAACGGTGGCCTCCCATCTTTTCATTCACGGGCCCTACTTTCAAGCTTCCTCTAATGTACTCATTTCTTATCCTATCCAATCTCGTTACTCCAGTCAACCATCGAAGCATTCTCATTTCAGCAACATGTAATCGTTTTTTATTCGTCCCTTTCACTCCTCCTCTGTGTACCAGCAGACCTGTATATTTATTTTTAAGAAACTTATTGTTACTAACTACAAAACAAGTTATGTTTCTAATATATGTTTGGTCGCTTGCCTGATCCTGCACAAGTCCTTCAGACTTGAAGATGGTTTCGCAGCACTTATTCAGTTTCTTCTCTAATTCGTTCAGTTTCTCCAGAACGTTGTTCGGTATTTGGCCCATTTGTATAGGCTGGGTAGCACTCTGGTACGCGGCCGCCCCTGGAAACACACGTAAGGAAATAGGTGTTAATCAGTAAGGGCACTAGTTTTTTATGCCGGTAATTTAACGGAAATGAAGTATTTAGTAATGAAGTAAATGCAGTATTTACTCTTATCGCGAAAAACAAAAGAAAAGAGATAGAATAGAATAAATATTTTTTAGACGGTTACGGTTACCTCCGCCTCCGCCATATGCAGGTTGGAACTGAGGTTGGGCAGCGGGCGGTCCGCCAGCATGGGCAGCCGCCGGTCCGGTGCCGTGTGCTGCCGCTGGTGGCGCCCCATGTCCCGCGCCAGGTGCTGCCGCAGGTGCCCCTGGCCCCGGCCCGTGTCCCGCTAAACCGTGCCCCACACCAATCAGCACTGCTGATATAGCCGGCGGTGGCTCTGGAAACGTATGAATTTAGTAAGAACTTTCTCTATATACCTACTTAGTGTGATTGTCTTACTATTTATACTAGGTGTTTCCCACGGTTTTACCCGCGTATGTAGTTCCTGTTCCTATAAGAATCAGTATTTTTTTTTTTGACTTTCGATGTTTCGATAATTATTCTGCTATGGGTGGAAACACTACCATTAATTTAAAGATCAAATTCAAAGTTATAAATAGTGTAACTAACCCGACTATTCATTATGATTTTTTATATATTAAAATTAAAGTTAATTGTGCTATCACAATCCTTAAAACTTATAAGTACTGCCGATCTATAAAAAAAAATCCTTGTGACTGGCATTATGGCTAATCGACTGAACGTCAATGTGTAAATATTTAACAATTATTGAAAATTTATCAGAGTGTTTGTCTCTAACACTCAATCAGTTTTCGTATTATGAGATATAAAAACAAAAAAAAACAAACTTTTCAATTTTGTTTTATATTTTCTTTTATAGTGCTGTTGTTCGCATGTTGCGCGTACATATACTTCGGCGTTTATTTTTAATTAAATATTTAAATAGATTTTTTAAATGCTATATGTACTTTACCAACATGTAGAAAACAAAATAAAAGAAGTATTTTAAAGGTCATTGAGTTTTGAAATCGATATTTTTTGTTGTGTGAGTTTCTAGCCCAAAAAAATAAGAAACACTTATAGGCATGCAATTATTAATAAAGTAAGTAAATGTATCAATAATACACAGTTAGTACAAGTAGATGCAATATGCATCCTCTTTGAAATGTAAATTGTATTTTGAATGCTCTCACGAATATTAATTTAAGCCTTTAAAATTACTTAAGTTTCATTTATGTAATTTTGCGTGACTTTAGTAAGTAATAGTGTTTCTCAGGGATTAAATCAGTGAGGCAGGCCCTCGCACCGCGCAGATAGCATCTAGCTGATATTACAGGCTTTCCTAGATGTTGCTAAATGCAAAGGTCGAGTATAATATGGGAATGTACATACATTTTGAAAATAAATCTTTAAAATTGCCTTAATTTGTGAAATTATTGATTTTTTTCCGTCGGATATCAACTATTTTACAGCCAGAAAATTACTATTATGTATTTTGAGCTACCTACAAAATCTAATATTTGTGTGAGCTTGCTACGATTAATTTACATTAGCAAATATGTAGTAAGTATGAATCCAACTGACCAAACGCGTCATTAACTTCTTTCATAGCGTTGCAGAAGGTGTCGGCGAGCGCGGTCAGGTCGTTCCTCAGCTGCTGCAGCTGTGCCCAAGTCTGCAGGAGCTCCTCCTTAGTGGCCGGCGCCACCATGTCCGCCTGCGACATGCCGTACATGGCCGCCATCGACTGCGAACCCTGAGCGCCCGGAGCCCCCGGAGCCCCCGGACCGCCCTGGACACCCGGAGCCATCCCTTGCTGGCCTGCTGCACCCATTGTAACTGTTGATTGGCCGCCCGGAAAGTAGCCACCCTGCACCGTCTGAACTCCGCCTTGACCCATGGACAAAGCGCCGTCGGGTCCGGAACCTCCGCCGCCGCCAGGGCCCATTTGTTGCGACCAAGCCCCAGGGCCTTGGCCAGGCGCACCCGGAGCGCCCGGAGCTCCCGGTGCCCCTCCGGGTCCTGCAAAACCTGGGCCACCCTTAGCTCCTTGCCCGCCACCAGGCCCCATGCCCCCGCCGGCGCCGGCCTGCCCCCCTGCTCCGGCCTGCCCGGCGGCGCCCGCCTGCCCGCCGGGGCCGGCCATACCGCCGCCGCCGGCAGGACCGCCAGGACCGGCGCTACCAGGACGACTGCCCATTTGTGATTGTGACATCACCTCCTTGGCTGCCTGTGCCAATTTAGATGCCGATGCACTCCTGAAAAACCAAAAATAAATTGAATATAAATTGTACTGTGCTTGGTAGGTACATATAATGATTCAGAAAGAACAATGAAAGCAGGTCATTGTTGATAGTGTTTAATTAAATTAGCATAGAAATGGAATACGCGCACTTACGGTTTGCCACTCGTAGCCTTTTGCATCTCCACCGTCTCGCCGATGAGATCTTGTATCAGCGAGCTGAGCTTGCCGATGCCTTCCTCTGCTGCTTCCAAGCGAGAGGACACGTTTAAAGACGTCCACATGTCCGTTATAGCTCTCAGGTTACTCTGAGATCTGTCCGGTTAAAACATACTTGGTATGAATTCAGATACAATAAAATTTAAAACAAAGCAATACACAACAAGAATATATACCTGACTTCTTGCAATATCTCCTCATTCTTGGGCATGCTGCCGTAAACGCGGTTCTTCAGGTCTTCCACTTGACCCTCTAGCAAGTTGAACTTGCTGATGGTGACGAGAGAGAGCCTCTCGGAGGAGGGTATGCGGCCGGCGCCCTGGGCACCGGTGCCGGGGCGCGCGCCGTGCTGCAGCATGGCGGAGGTGGCGGCCAGCGGGCCCGAGGGCGCGCCCCCGCGAGACACGGCTCCGGGCTGGCCGCCGCCGCCACCCGCGCCCGCGCCCCCTCCTGCCCCCGGACCCCCGCCTCCTTGAGCACCCCCGCCACCATGCTCATCATGAGTTGGGCTGCTCGATCCTACACATACAGTTACACTATGTTATTGCTTTTAACTAATTATTTAATCCTATATTGTGTTATTTCTAGATGAAAAAGCTATCATGAAATCATAAATATAAAGGGTATTTCAAAAAGCTCTTACTAAACTTTACCACTGACACCTTACTACAACAGTTTGCATGGAGAACTACTTTAGACAGAACTAATATCTGAAATTACTCAAATGACCTTTCAACAACTTTTTTGACGCTGGATAATCATTAACAATCAGGAAAATTCACTGCATTATACTTACTTTATTGAAAGAGCATGAAATCTAATAATTTACTCACCTGCTACGTGTCTGTGTATTCGTTCAACTGAAAATGTAAAATAGATATTATTATTTAATATTTTTATGTTGGAAAGGTACTTAACAGAACCTTTTTTTTTGACCCGGTGGGGATCCTTCATGGACTACCTCCGCCTTGGGGAAGACGGAGGATCGTGCCGGACTCTTACCGGCGAAAACCACCGAAGTGCTTCTCCGTTCCCTATTGTCGGGGACCAGGCGAGAACGCATTTTGCAATAGGTACTACCGCGACATACTTAATAGAACCTAACCAAAACTTATTTGACATATATTATAGGAAATATGTATAGAATAGACATATTTTAGTATATGTATAGAGATACTCACCCACAAGCATGGTCTCCTTATCAGGTACCGCCTGGTCTTTGCTCTTTGATGCTGAAAACAGGAATTAGACAACTTACCGATTATAACAAGCTTCATATTTTGTTTAACGATCAAATTTAATTGAATAAATCAATTATTGTTTATTTAATTTTAATTTTTAAATCTTTTTAACTATATTCCGTTTTATATTATAATTTATAACTTACGGGAAACTGGTATCGGTGTTGGAGTCTGAAAAATCAATCAGCTCATTATAATAGATCGTTAGCTAGGAATATCATGACAATGTGTGCGAATACTGAAATGTTTGGCATCAAACTGATATTGACAGCGTTTTTTATCTTTCATTCATGTATATTTTGAATTATGTACAATTTTGTACATCTTATTGTTAATTGTAATTTATTGATATAATGTACATGTAGAATTTTAAATAAAAATTATTGTGTGGTGGGCTTAATCCTGTTTTCGAAGGGTGTGTGTTGTTATAAGGATTCTTGAAGCAACAAATAAAATTTGGTGAGTATTTGAAAATAACTTTAGACAGAATTTGAATATAAAAAAAAATGTGTTTTATTATAGTCACCCCCGTATCGATGACGAACTCGGAGATCGCTATAGTCTGCCCCGTCTCCCCCGGCTTGACGGGCAGCGCGGCCACACTCCCGCGTAGCTCCACGTGCTTGCCGAGCACGCGCAGCTGCTGCGCCAGGCAGTGCAGCACCGTCTGCAGCATGTTGAAGTCCACGATGCCCACCTGGGACAACCGCAAGTATGGTCAATGATTTATAACATACCATCACGCCTGCATCCCCGAAGGGTTAGGCAGCGGTGTAACAATGTACACCCACAGTTCGCCGGTATGTTAAGGTCCCATGTAATAGGGAGCGAGCCTTGCGAACGGAGTTTGGATTTGTGCCCGGTTAGTAGTAATACTAACCGGGCACAAATCCAAACTCCGACAAACTACTGAGAATTTTATAGAAAACCCCAACAACACCTTGGTCGACTTGGGAATCGAATCCAAGACCTCTAGCGTAGCAGTCGCGCTTTGAAACCACTAGGCTAATGAGGCAGTTCAGTTCAATGATTTATGATAGTGGTAACAAACGTCGAAAGTTTAAAAAAGACTTATTTATCCATCTGTTTTATAATTAAGAATTGGTTATAAGCAGAGCTTATGGCTCATATTCACTAGTCGTTAGGGCCTGTTATAGGGACAGGCTGCATGCTGGATAACTAGTGAAATAGCGCCAGTCGTAATCGAGCAGCCAATAACCTAGCAAGAATGACACGAGCGCAGGCTAATCTCCCGCACTCGAAAAAAAAAAACCTAACGATTAGTGAAAATGAGCTATTAAATAAAAATTATATCTCAAATGCCTTTGAAAAACTATACCTAGATGGTAAAGGTTATCAATTTCAGCCGTTACGCGGAAAAACTTGACTACATGCGCGCATCAATGCAAATACTTTTTCCGCTACATTATATTCTCACTATATCAAGCTTTTCTTATCATCTAGAATTCACTTGAAAAGGAAATCAATAGTTATAAAAGGAATATTTTTCCCACCATCTCTATTGGAAATTTTCAATTAAAACTGTGGGAAAGCTTCGGCAAAAATGCATCGCATATCCAGCGACCAACGTTGAAAGTATTTGTGCTATTGTAATGTCGATCATAACTACTAGGTAACAAATATGACTATGATAGACATGAGACATCTCAAAATGTTCTATTAAGTGCTTTTTTACATAATTTAATATTTATCTTAATTTCTTGATTGCTTCTTCAACGTATGTATCACGAAAGTTGGCTGTCGTTGTTTGTAATTACAAATGAAAAACTATTGCAGTAGTATCTAAGAAGTAAATAATCTATTTTACCTCGGGAGTACCGATAGCCAGATCGATCATTTCTGATATATTCAGCAAAACAGCTTCATCCGCTGAAAATGTGTAAAAATAAGTATATTCTTTATATTGTTAGAAAATTTGTAGGAATTGCTAGAATAGCATTAGACCCCACATTATGGTAGCAGATTTTAAAGCAAAACAAGAGTCACTCGATATTGCAGTTCCAATATTTTGGATTCCCTTTAAAGGAATTATCTATCCGAAGAACATTAGATTCGACGAAAAAGGCCACGCTACTGCACAAGATATTACCTGAAACTTGGCGATATATATTGTGTTCAGTAAAGATATGCCGAATATAGTGGCCGTTGAGATTTTGCAATCCTTGGTAGATGAATCCAGAATGAGTGAAATCTAGTAAATTTGTGGTAGAGGTTAGAATACCAGTCTTGCCTGGCCCTTCACGTAAAATTCTTTCAGCTAGGTTAATGACGATGAAGAATGGAAGTGGGAATATGTTAATAAAAGGCTTGGCAGAGGAATCTTTAGTATATTATAAGTTCACTAAGCTCGTTAATCATTGTGTGGATATTGCCAAGCTATATTATTTAAGGAACTATCAATCAATTGTTAGGGTTCACTAATTTACATTATGATTAATTAAATTAAAACGCTAAAGACTAGTTTCCAAGTCAGTAATTATTTGATTCGAATATTGTGTGCTGGCAACAGTTTGGTTTTGACGACATAAAATTGTCAACCAATCACAGCACTGGATTTTTACCGCGGATTTAGAAAAACTGGGAAGGCGGGAAAAGATCGGTTGGACATTCGGGCTTGAGCGGTTGAGCGGGAAGAATAAAGTTGTGTTCTTGAAAACCTGGATTTTCTTCAGTACTCCACCTAAGCATCCTGAAACTAAGTTTAGTCCATACTCCATAGTCTCGGTTATATACTCTAATATTTGAAGTCGAGTTTCCCTGAAATTTATATCTTCTTCATTACTTCAACAAAGCGGCCAGATACTGAGAGTAATACGTAGTCTCGGTATTATAGTTGTATATTTCAGAAGTGGGATGCTAACCAAACTAAAAAGTAAGTACACGCCCATGGCTTTTATTATTTAAATTCTAAATTATATTTGTGTTTTGTGTTATATCTTTGCAGTACGAATGTTCTATAATTTTATCTTTAAAACTAAAATTTGCTTCATGTTAGTGATGGTACCGATATCAGTTATAGTTTAAATGTTTAAAATGTCGTAATGGTCGGGTTACGGTACAATGAACATGCGTTGAACAAGTGTTTAGATATAAAGTATTAAAACCTATGTAATTTGCAGCCTTAAACGTAATATAAGTCTTAGAGAGTGGTTAACTAGTTACCTAGGTAATGTATTTTAAATTGTTTTATATAAGTCATATTATTTATTTGTTTTAATGGAAAGGTATTTAAAAAAAAAAAAAAAAACAAAAATGTTATTTAACGAATTAGACCTTTCAAAACAAGCACTGGATCGAAGTAAAAAAAAAAAAAAAAAACGCACGCGCCTTTGTATAGCTGTAATATATTTTTGTCTATTGTCATAACCGTGTTTTGTTTATTTAATATATTTGTCTTTACCTTATTCGTGCCAGGACTCATTTATCGCCCAGATTATTAGTTCAAGAATTACAGAAAAAAAAAAAAAAAATGATACGAATGCTACAATATCAGCAAACACCATAGGTGTCATCCGCTAGTTCACCACGTCTTTACATTGTTATTAACAAATCTTTATTTTTCTGCGAGGGCTTACACATCATGGACGGGCCACCAGGACGCAGAGAACGCTCGAATCGCGACTCCAGTCTACGAAGGCTGGAGACACCTAGCCGAGAAGACCGCTCACGAAGTCGAAGTGGCTTGCGTATGCGCAGCCCAAATCGATCTCAAGATGAGCAAGACTTTCTGGTTGGACGGCAGCGAGTGCAGATGCTGGAGCAGGAATTGCGCCGAGAGCGTGAACGACTTCGAGCAACGGAGGATCGTCGTCGATCATCGTCACGACGTGCCAGCGAGCATCGCGAGCCCTCCAGACGTCGGGAAGCTGAGCGTCGAGTTGCTGAGCGTCGGGTTGCTGAGCGTCGTGAAGCTGAGCCTCGGGAAGCTGAGCTTCGGGAAGCTGAGCGTCGGGCAGAACTGTTTGCTGAGCAACGTCGTAATGCGGGAGAAATTATAAGGTCACGTAGTCCATCTTTTTCTAAGAACGATCTTGTAAATGTTTTAAAACTGTTGAAGGAGGATCTGTCGTCACAACCACATAACCAAACTGCACAGTCATCCCAAAAGATAGACCACAAAAATATATTGCCTAATTTTGACCCTTCAACTAAAAATCAACGTATTGATATATGGCTAAAAAAGGTTAACGAATGTGCATCGGTATATGGTTGGGATGACAGAACTACCACTCATTTTGCTATGCAAAAACTCCAAGGCTTGGCTAAAATGTGGTACGAAAGCTTGAATTCCATTCTTTTCAGCTGGAAAGAATGGCAAGATAAATTAATAAATGCATTCCCTTGTGAACAAAATTACGGCCAGACCTTGGAGGATATGCTGAAAAGGAGGAGCAAGTTCAATGAACCTATCGAAGTTTATTATTACGAAAAGCTTGCTCTCGTGAATCAATGTGATATAGTAGGAAAGCGTGCCGTGGACTGCATTATTCACGGCTTGAGTGACAGGACGCTTAGATCGAGTGCTTTGGCATTACGTTGCAATCACCCTGACCAACTTTTGCAGTTCTTATTAAGCAATAAAGATACTCATCAACCTTTAGTGGATCGTGGCCATTTTCGTAATAAAATTGTAGACAATACATATCAGAATAATAACCAAAACCAAGCTCCAAAATCTATAGCTAGATCGGGTCAGCCTAACGGTTGTTATAATTGTAAGGAGAAGGGGCATAGTTTTCTACATTGTCCTAAACCTCTCTTGAAGTGCCAACACTGCAATAAACTCGGTCATACGACAGAGACCTGTTTTAGTAAGCTAGGGCAAAAACCACAGAATTCTAGCGCTAATGTTTCTAAGACAATGCGCATAGATTCAGTCAAAAAGGGTACTGAAACCCCAAACTCCAAATTTATAAAAGAGGTTATTGCTAATGGGGTGCCCCTGCAAGGGTTCATAGATTTTGGCAGCGAGGTTACTCTGATTAAGGAGTCGGTAACTAAGGAGCTAGGCTTGATTCACGATAACACACCTTCTCAAATGAAAGGATTCGGTAACAGTATTGTTCAATCTCTTGGAGAGTTGTCGCTTGATTTGAGCATAGACGGTGTCAACGCTAGGGTTATTGGTAAGGTTGTGAGTGACGACTTTTTGGAAAAGCCTTTGCTCATTGGTCAGACTTACACGGAACTTCCCTACATAGTTGCTTATAAAAATGTTTCTGAGTTGAAATTCTTCGACAGCGGAAATAAATTGCCTTTTGCTGATGTTGACATTGAGAATGAGACTGGTAACTCATTTAAGGTTCGCACCTTAGGAGCCGTCAAATTTTGGGGACCTGTTTCGATCAGAGCCAGCGTTGAACCTACCATGAGTGGTAGTATTTTATTGAAAAGTAGTGTTGCAGGAAAACCCAATCAACAATTTTCAGTTTGTGGAGGACTTTATTATTCGACGAATGGCCGTGTGAATATAGTTGTTATGCCACATGCTAGTTTCTGTTTGATTCCAAAGGACAGTGTCTTTAGCCGAGCTGAAAAGGTTTGTTTTGTCAACAGAGTTGTTGTTGAGTCGCCTGAACCGATGAGTGATGCTGCCGATAATAAATTCGATGAAAGCCAGGTTCGCATTTGTCAACAGGTACCTGATGTTACTAGGAAACGGTTGCTAGATTTGCTCAGAAAGTACAAGCATTGTTTTGCGACATCCTTGAAGGATCTAGGTTGTACTAACGTTACTCAAATGAAAATAGAGCTTAACAGTGAACGTCCTATTGTATACCGTCCATATCGACTGTCTCATCATGAGCGCTCGCAGGTGCGTACAATGGTAGACGAGATGTTAGACGCAGGTATAGTGCGTGAATCATCTTCCGACTATGCTAGTCCTATTCTGCTTGTACGCAAGAAAGATGGATCTCATAGAATGTGCATAGATTACCGCATGCTGAATTCTGTAACTCTTAAGGAAAGATATCCAATGCCGATCATTGAAGATGAAATAGCTCGGCTTTCTGGTCAGGCCTGTTTTATTTCTTTAGACCTCGCTTCAGGTTATTATCAGGTACCAATTGTAGAGCAAAGTAAGCGATTCACCTCATTTGTCACGCCGGACGGCCAATACGAGTTTAATCGTATGCCTTTTGGCCTGGCAAATGCGCCTGCCATATTTCAGCGCATGATCAATACAATTCTAGGATCAGCTCGTTTCTGTAAGGCAACCGCATATATGGATGATATTCTAATTTTTGGGAAGGACTCGTCGGAATGTCTAAATAATTTTGAAGACATATTGCAATTGTTAGATAAGGCGAATCTTACCTTGAATTTATCGAAATGTAATTTCCTTCACGATAAAATCGACTATCTCGGATATGAAATCGGTGCAGCAGGAGTTAGGCCTGGGGAGAAAAAGATTTCTAGTGTAATGAATTTTCCGCGCCCTGAAAATGTACACAATGTTCGCCAGTTTCTCGGGCTGGCAAGCTACTTCCGGAAATTCGTTAAAGATTTTGCCTTGATAGCTTTCCCACTCAGCAAATTGTTGAAGAAGGGTGTATCATGGGAGTGGGGTGATAATCAGGAAACTGCTTTTCAGGATTTGAAGGTTAGGTTGATAAGTAGACCTATTCTTGCTATATTTGATCCATCAGCTGAGCTGGAACTGCACACTGACGCGAGTAGGATAGGCATCGGAGGCATCCTCCTTCAGCGTTCAGTGGATAACGCGCTGCGACCGGTTGCATACTATAGCAGGCAAACATCGCCGGAGGAGAAGAATTTCCATTCCTATGAACTGGAAACTTTAGCAGTGATCTGTTCCCTGCGAAAGTTCAGAGTTTATTTGCTAGGGAAAGACTTTAAAATTATTACAGATTGCAGTGCTCTTCGGTCTACTTTTACTAAACGGGATCTCATTCCTAGGATAGCGCGCTGGTGGCTCCAATTACAAGAATTTAATTGCATAATCGAGTACAGGGCCGGTATAAAAATGGGACATGTCGACGCGCTATCCCGTAATCCCGTAGTCGAGTCCGAGGAGAACCAATCTGATAATCTTCCGACCGTTATGGTCATTTCAAGCGAAGACTGGTTGCATACTCTCCAATTAGGCGATTCAGAACTTAAGAGGATTAGAGATATTTTGGATAGTAGTCTTGATCAGAAAGACTTGCAATATATTAAGGAAAACTACGTCGTTAAGGACAACAAGTTATTTCGTTGTTTAGGTGAAGACAAGGGAGATGTGCGCTGGGTAGTACCAAAGGGTGCGAGATGGCAATTATGTCGGATGAATCATGATGATATTGGTCATTTTGGGTTCGAAAAGACTTTGGAACGATTAAAAAAAAGCTATTGGTTCCCAAAAATGACACGCTTTGTTAAAAAGTACGTGAGCGCTTGTATCGAATGTGCATACGCTAAAAATAATCAATGCGGTAAAGAAGGCCTTCTTCACCCTATAACGAAAGTGGAGGTACCTTTTCATACACTGCATATTGACCATCTCGGACCCTTCGTGAAATCCAAGCGAGGGTTTTGTTACCTATTAGTAGTAGTTGACGCATTTACAAAGTTTTGTTTTGTCAGACCGGTTCGGAACACGCATACTCAGAACGTTATAAGGGTGCTAGAAGACATATTCAGGATATTTAGAACTCCTGATCGCCTCGTGAGTGACCGTGGCAGCTGCTTTACGTCACATATGTTTAAAAGATTTTGCCTAGACGAGGGCATTAAACATATCCTGAATGCTGTCTCTAGTCCCCGATCAAACGGTCAAGTCGAGCGGTATAACCGAACAATTCTAGATTCTATGAAGGCGTTTAGTGTGAAATATGGCGAAAAAGAATGGGATTGTCATTTAGGAAAGATTCAGTGGGGACTTAACAATACCATCCAAAAAACAACCGGCCGGACACCAGCCGAGGTGATGTTTGGTACCTCTATGAATGTCTCGGCAAATCCCATCCTTAATGAGATTTCAGACGAAACTCGCGAATCCACTGATTTAACCACTATACGTCGAGAAGTTAAAGGTAGAATAGACAGTGAGCAGATTAAGCAAAAACGGTATTATGATAAAGGTAGGAAACCTGCGCGCGTATACGTAGAAGGTGACCTTGTTAAAATTACTAAAACCTGTTTTAATAATGAGGGGCAGAGTAAGAAGCTCCTGCCGTCGTATATCGGACCCTATCGGGTTTCGAAGGTCTTGGGTACTGATCGATATGTAGTAGCTCCAGTACCAGGTTTATGTAGCACTCAAGGCAAACGTCCAACGACTGTTGCTGCGGATCGTATGATGCCTTGGATCCACGTGGCTGCATTAGATGTGCACGAGAACTCCGAGTCTGCTTCCGATACAGATGATGATTAGAAATGCTTAGTTAAGTTTTGGTGTCCCTTGTGAGGCATTTAACTACAGAATGGTGTGTTGTTTCAGATTAGACGCGAGAATCGATTGGTTCGCGTCTGATCAACTTTGCCAGAGCTACTCGTTCGTCTTGCTCAAGCTTAATCGATCGGCTTGAGCTAATGGTTAACAGAAGCTCCCTCGATTAATCGATCGTTGAGGTAATCTTTGAAGTATATCGACTAATCGATCGTCGATCACCAGGTATCCCGACTAATCGATCATTGGGACCTGAGTTCTTTAGTGCTTATTTTATGTTAACACATCTAATCGATCGTTGTGATAACTACACCATACCTTATGCCCATGATTAATTTCAAGTTGCTTTTCCGTATATCCCTATAAGCTAAACAATTTTGTAAACGGGTATTAAATAATTAAAATCCCATGTTCTTTGATTTAAAACTATGTATTAATTTCTAAAATTATTAAAAGTCAATGTTGTGAACTTTGTTTATTTAAATTTGTAAAACTTTTTAAGTCAATAAATTAGTTAAATAAATGTATAAATAGATAGTCAACAAAAAGTTTTGTATGTTAATATTTTTTAGGTAGTAGTAAGCATTTAATTTAAATTGATTTTGAAATATTGTGTACATGGATTGTAAGTTTGTTTAACTGACCTTATTCCGATTGTTAGGGTTCCACCCGGTGCCGTGTGCAGGGACTCACACGATATCAGGATGGTCGATTGTTAGGGTTCACTAATTTACATTATGATTAATTAAATTAAAACGCTAAAGACTAGTTTCCAAGTCAGTAATTATTTGATTCGAATATTGTGTGCTGGCAACAGTTTGGTTTTGACGACATAAAATTGTCAACCAATCACAGCACTGGATTTTTACCGCGGATTTAGAAAAACTGGGAAGGCGGGAAAAGGTCGGTTGGACATTCGGGCTTGAGCGGTTGAGCGGGAAGAATAAAGTTGTGTTCTTGAAAACCTGGATTTTCTTCAGTACTCCACCTAAGCATCCTGAAACTAAGTTTAGTCCATACTCCATAGTCTCGGTTATATACTCTAATATTTGAAGTCGAGTTTCCCTGAAATTTATATCTTCTTCATTACTTCAACAAAGCGGCCAGATACTGAGAGTAATACGTAGTCTCGGTATTATAGTTGTATACAATAATGTAAGAGGCCACAAAGACAAATTACTGTAATTACTGTTAAGGTCTGGTATTTAAGGATATATGAGATTTTGATTGGGTGTTGGATCCATTCTAATAGGTTTTCTTTAGTCCCACTCTGAACTTTGTTAAGAACTAACAAATGTTCCTACATACAGCTTTGCTACAACCTAGCATTTTTTATTTTATTGTACATTATTATGTTCTTAAGATATTTACCCGCCATATTATTTTTTTTAGTATAACTTGTTCCTTAAAAACAATTTATAGATTTTTTCAATATAAACTTAAATAATTCGAAAATATAATTAACAAGACTTGTACAAAATTTTAGTAAACATATTGAGAAAATGTACTTGAACAAAACTCATTGACGTTTAATGATTATTTTTTTGTTGCGGTTGCTGTGCAATTTTTGTTGCCCGTTGTAATCATTACACTTGTAAACTTTTTTGTAGATCTTGAAAATACCAAGGAGTTGCAATTAATCTGTTGCAAGATTCTGTAACCATGAAATAACAATTATCCTTACCTTTCATATTTATTATTTAGTTCTATCTGTCTACGTGGTGAAAAGCCAGACCCAGATATTATTTTTACATTAAATATAGTTGATTTAACCAATTCCTATTTTTCTCGAACAAATGACGTTTTACCTTATCACTTGCATGATCTCAAGACCAACTAGAAAAGAGGAACCCTATGGAAGCGCGCAAACCGGCCGCCATTTTTCTCGACTTTATGCCAGTTGTAATACAAATTACCCAGACATTACCAGGTATCGTCGAAGGCAATTAAGCTAGGTATTCTGTCAAGGCATTCGGGATTTAAATCTTCGAGTGCGATAATGATAATACTTGGTACTTTGCGTGGTGACACTGGCGGCTAAGTTTTTCAGTCGTTTTTTACAATCGAAGAGTGCACGCAAGATTTTAATGGGTTGAGTTGTGACTAGAAAACCTGTTCGAAGTCTTGCAGTTGGGTGTGGTGGGACTGGGGTCGCTAGTTCGTTACGCTCGGAGCTTACAAAGCGGCTTATGCCGAAGCCTATGTGCAGGGGTACATTGTATTGCTGCAAGCACAAATTTACTACGATTAAAAGGGCTCCTGGAAGTAGGAGTATGTTTCTAAAAACATTGTGAACACACCATAAACATCCAAACTTTGTTAAACTGTATAGCAAAGTGACTTGCTTTGTATTTGTACCATGCAAGCTTACATACTATAAATTTAAGATTTACACTTCTGGATTCTAGTTACTAGAACTAAATCCTAGTGCAAACAGGATACCCCAGACTACTTTATTTCAAAAATAAAATATTAGTACAAGGACTATGTGCACAGGCTCGCCGCGTTCTCCAAGCTTTGCTCGTTTTGCTTTTGCTGTGAGCGAGGAAACTGCGCCCAGTATTTATAGCCCAGTTTTAATATAAATTTTCTCTGTCCTCGGAACTTGTGGTTGGATAATGTTCAACAAATTAGTAGGTGTAAAGTAATATCCTCTCTTTAACTCGGCTAAGGCCAAGTTAAGTATAACATACAAATGGTATATGTCATCTAACACTTGAACGTAATGTTGAACCAATGGAATATTACTGATCTGATGTAATTTCCTGTAGATGTGATTTCAGCATAGACTACACCTATGGTCCATTTGTGTAGCGAGAACAATAAAGTAATAAAGATCGCGCAGTGAATCTTATTATTGCCACCTGTGCCTGCAGCGCAGCACGTAGGCTTCGGCAAACGTCATAAGCATTACATTATGCGGTAATCTTATCACGTAAGTTAGCACCTCGCGGCCGTTTCAGTTTTCCAATGAACGGTTTCATTATAAAACAGAAACGCTAAGTCATTATTAGAGGAAAAAATTGACCTTTTGTTCTTGTCCGCCAGTGCGAACCGACCGCTAAGGAGCGCCATTAAATTATTGGTGAAGTCTATGAATAAAGGCACTCCCGAGCTCCTTTAATAGGATTTAAGAGTTGTGAGCGGTTTGCGGGTGCTCGGACTCTATTTTAAGCCTGGGGTGCTGACTTTCTGAGTGCTTTGCCGTGTCATGCTCGCGTCGATGTCGCCTCATACTAACTCTCATTCGTCTTATTTGAGAGCAAAAAGTAATGGCTAGAGCTACCGAGATTTGCTTAAAAAGTATTAGCATGTCATTGTTTTGATACAGCAGTGAATAAACAAGCATTCCAGTGCTACCGCCGTTTCCCATGATTAGTGGCTCACCGCATCTCCTCGAATGGCGTTCGTTACCGATACGTAGATAATTCAAAGTTTTTTATTGCAGATTTATGTGTATATTTATGGGTATATACTGAATTTCGGTGAAGTTGGAAGCTCGATCTTAATTTAGGATATCGTAAAATTTTATGTATTTAAGTTCGTCAGTTTGCGTATTTGCTGAATTACGGTCGACCCAAATTGTTTGATTGTTAGGATTAAACCCGAATAGTTCGACGAATTCATTTGCGCAGTAACCATTACACAGGTTTGATGCTGCAGGGTGGCATATCAGTCTAAACGTAGTTTGTTTAAGTAACGTGCTCGAGTCAACAGAGCACCGTGCGGGTTGCTTTATTATGTAGCCACAAATATTGACGTAGGATGTTCTCAACAGATAAGGCACAGAAACAACAAGTAATTGAAGATACAATCTACCGGGAAGCGATGGGTAAGTTTGTATCACTGATTACAAATACTCTGTTAAAATGTTCTCTTGTTTACTTGTGTTATTATCAACGACACGAAATTTACTCGGCCCAGCCAGACCAACCACGAATCCCTCGGCATTCCGGTAATCTATGAGGCTGCAATAATAGATAATCTAGTAAAATTGCAGTCTGCGCGTGCGAACACGCATCAGTCTGTCCATCAGCGTCGGGGAATACGATAGGTATCGTTTATGGTAAGTAGCCTGCTACATGTACACAGGGCTATTATCTCCTGCGCGCAGTAAAGAAGTCCCGTACCTGTCTGTCTGAATGTAAGATGTTTGGTTTGGTTCACATTTCGGCGAAATGTGAGGCTTCTCATATTTTTTTAAGCGACAGGTGAGCAGCTGCGAGAGCGGGACGGCGCGGCTGCGGTGCGGCGTGCGGACGAAAGCTCGAGGGCCGAGTGTGGCAGCAGCGATAGTCTTGCGTCGGCTCGACCGGGGGCCGATCGCTTCGCGTTTTGTGTCTCCGCACAACTTGAAACGTCAAAAACTTTACGTAAATATTTAAACCACCTGTGGTTGTTACATGAAACTGTAAATTATATATCAGTGTATTTAGCGACTTTGTAGCCTTCGCTATTAGTTAATTTAGTTGTTTTATCAGAGCAGTTCTGATAGAAATAATATCGTGTATTCAGTTTTGTGGAAAGCATCGTATCGAGTGCATGCCAGGAAGATCCTGTTGCACCTTTAATAACGGTGAGTATTTTTAAACTTAATAAGCTTCACTTATTTTCGGGAGGATGTGGGATTTATCTTGATTTGCAGGATCAACGTTGTATTATGTTTTGAATGAACACACTTGTGTTGTTATCATTGATGTTTTGTATGATGTAGGTATTTGGTACCTACCATCATTATTTTCATGGGTTGTAATGAGTAGTAAATTCTTACTTTATTTCCTTGAATTATTGCTAGTAAAAACCTACAATAAATAATGTTTATTTAGTACCCAACGTAACACTGCTAACATAATATACTTAACTGGTCGTCCGAAGAGTCAATTCACATGGTAATAAAAACGTTTTATTTACTCTGTAAATACCTAAGTACCTACCTACCTAAATGAAGGTAGGTTACAGGTTAATAAAAACAAGATGACTAAAATAACATAACGTTATAATTGAATGATAGCAGATAAAGACAAACATCATAATATTTGTGATACTATTTAATTATTAGCTAATAGGTGTTTCACATTATGTAAAATTGTAATCTTTTTTTTTTATATGGTTTTGGTCTTTATTGAGGTTGAATATACCTTTCTGCGATTCTATAAAAAAATCCTACCTACCTACCTATTTCTAAAATTTTGCGAAGACTAATCACTTTAATTAGTTTATTTTCTTATCTATGAGTAAACCACCAAACGGTTTGGTGGCTTTAAAGTAGAAAGGTAAAACAAAGGTTCAAACCTGGGAGACTTATTGTTTTCAGTAGCCATAGTACATTTAATAGAGGTCCTTCGGTTCCTAGGTTTCCTACTACCTTTATATCCTAGGCTAATATTACAGATTAGATTTAAATAGTGTTCGCTACTGTGTTAAGCGATCCTTAGGCTTTGGTTTGCGGTGAACAACCGTAAATGATATTCATTCATGAAGATCGTGAATGAGCCTATGCAGAACAAAGTCAAGCCGCCCCGCCCCGGTCAGTTTGCAGATGGGTGAACTTATCCACAACTACTATCATTGCAAAATGTAATAGGACAGATTCTTTAACGAAGAAACGTTGTAAATGTTATTCTTAAAACAAATGTAGGTAGATAGAGCTGTTGCTTAGAATAACGAAATTATTAATTAATCTAAATATAAATAGGACAAGTCTGTAGCTGAAGGAAATTGAGAAGTACAAATGCTCTTCTGTGGCTGTGCAATTCGCTGATTCCCGTGGGAACTATAAGTATACGCGGAAGAAGACATCGCAAACCTACCTTGATAATATAATAAGCCTAGATTCTGGGTATTCAGCCAAAAAATATGCTCATTTATTATAAATTTAATATTTTGAAACCTTAATACACAATACTACCATGGGTAAAAGAAGATTTTAAAAAGTTGCCCAAAACACCACGACCCCCAAGCAAAATATAAAAAAAAACATCCACTATTGTGGTCATTACCGACCAAACCAAAAAAATGTTTATTAATTGTGTATTGTTTTAAAAGCTACTGACTTTTTATTCAATAAACCTGCACGGTCCAATCAATATATTTTGTTTGTTGAGGCAAAGGCACCCGACCATAAGTCCGCTTGTTTAAAGGTTGTTATTAATTAGTTCCATTCATCCCGTTTTATTGTATCATACATTTGCATATCAACTCTTTGTCGGAGGATCAGAACAATGGCTACTATACCATGTTTACTTCATTTTAGGTTAGCTCGTCGATTTTACCTTTACTTATTATCTGAAAATTCCATATTTATTTCGCTGAAGTAGATCACAATAGATATTTATATAATTACTGAAACTGAGAATAAATATATTGAACGATGCTTGAAATGAAAAATTTAAGTAACTATAATATATTCTTTATGTTATCTCGTAAATATAACAAGGTATGTAGGTTGTTACATTTATATCTAAATATTATATGGGATACTTTGTAGGTTTCAGTAAAACCACACATCAAAATGATAAATTTAAAATAGCTTGAGTCATCCCCCTACTCATTTTGACGGCCAGTTCCTAAAAAGGCTCAATTTTACTTTTTTATGACATCTAAAAACTGTAACAATAACAAATAATTTAATAAGTATTTAGTAAAGATAACAAAGTACAAAGAAACCAATTGCCGCCGGTGTGTCTAACGTCTTTTAGTGAATAAACAAGTAAATCATAAAAGCGAAGAGTACGGTGAATGCTTTCATTCTAACAACAAAGTTTAAGGAGCTCAGTGGAACAGGTAACTACTAAGTAATAGACGGTTAACGCTAACTTGACTCTGATAACTATTGTTACAAATTTCTTTTGCCTTAAAGAAACAGTTTTAGTTTCTAGTTATGTATATAGTACCTATTTATCATTACGTAAGCTACAGTTATATTAAATCACAGAAATTTCCATAATTTCCAGCGTCTTATGGTAGAAAAAACTGCAACAGATATTCATACAAACACTGCCGTCTAATGTATTGATATGCCATTTATTATGTTCCACTTATTTGTAATGCAAGCGGCGCACCTGTGTTCAAACTTCGAATGATCTAAACAATTTGAATTATTCTCTGACAGTTATTGGAACAGGGCGTTCACAGATAATGTAAGTACTAAATAAATAAATTACACGCTACGAGAAATATAGAAAAAAAAAAACATTGCGAAATATCCTTGTAACAAAGATTATAATGTAAGTATCAAAGACAGATTAGCAGGCTGTTGCTAAATTCAATATAAACTGAGTCATCGAACAGTTTTGGTATTTTCTCGGAATCGCCTTTGAAAGGAAGTACCGTTATTATTTATGTTTATCCTGTAACATTAGTATGGATTTAAAAGGATATTGTCTCAATAAATTATTTTTCGCTCAATTTTGTTGCATTGTATTTAGAGGACCGAAGTTCGTTGGAATATTAAGAAGACTGACCTAATTTAACAAAATGTTTAATTAAATATCTCACGGTTGTAACTTAAGTAAAGCGTTCTAATTGTCAATTTGGAAATGTCGCCTTATCAAACTAGATAAGTGACCGTATAGAACAGATAACATATACGGATAGTGTCGTGGCAAGATGCGCGAGCGCAACTTTTTTCATCGTTCTCACGGTGCGTGGACGAGTTTAAAGAGCGGCCGCTAATTGCGGATAATGTGCGTTTAATGTGTTATGTTACATGCATTTTAATATCTCATGAGTGGTGTTATGGGAGGCAGAGTCACGCGACTTAACCGGAGAGCTTATAGTAATGCAGTTTAGTGAATTTAATGTGAGCGTATCGAAACCTGCTAGGTCAATCCTGAACAAACGAGTTTTTCGATTTTTACTCATGGTTGCTTTCTCTATAAAATAAAATAACTGCTTTAATTTTTGAGGAATGTTGGCGTGATGATAGCACACATACCAAAATTCCAATTACATAAGTAATTCGCTTCAACCGTTAAACGTAGGAATCAAATTAAAAACGGTCACAGACAGTTTATAATTCAGTTAAATTGCACCGCGCGTCAGCGCGTACCGTTCGGCGCTACATTCCAAAAATTTGAACAATTTTTCGTCCCGCATCCCCCATGTCGAATGACCGAGGCAGGGCTCCGACCGCGGCCGACAAAGAGCCCACAATGCCCCGATTGAATGACAATAGGCCAGCCACGGTCCACCGCCGCGCTCCGCTGCGACCCTGGTACATCGACCCATTAGATAATATCAGCCTGGATAAATTTATGCCCGTTTTGACCTAGTTTTTAGGTTGAAATAATTTATATTGTCACGGTCGTAGGTCAACTCGGGATGCGTTGTCGTGTATGCCAGGATCGCACATATCATAGTTTGTAATAGAAACAGAGATTGATGACTAACTAGTAACTATTATGTTTAGGTTAGATTTTTACGTTTTTTTTTTAGGTTAAATTTTTACATCTTGTCTGTCACTGATCACTACTTAGTTACTAAGGAAAAATAGGAACGTTCCAAATTATTTCACTATTAACCAGCGTACCGTTTATCTCAAACGTTTTTACCTGGAAATTTAGCTGATAGCTGTCTGCTCAATCAGACAAGATAAGAATAATGATTGTATATTTATTACTTGAAAGTGAGTCGAGGAAGCAGGAGACCTATATTTCAAGATCAGATAATCGAGTAGTGAACCGGATTGGACAGCGTTATCGCCTGAGCATGTATAGTAACTCACGCACGATTTGCAAATGCAAATGACACTTGAGAGGTCGTAACGAAGTGTCGCAGCTCTATTATGGGCAGCGGCTTACAAATGCTTATTCTATTTTACAGCTAGTTTGTTTAAGAGCAGTTTCAAATACAAGGCATTTAAGACTGGTGCGTTCAGAAATGAGGTTTGTTTATTAATTAGAATAAGTTCTTTTGAAATTATTGGTCCACTATCTCGTTTTGATGTTGTGATTTTAACGTCATGTTGCAATTATTCCCAGATAAAAAAATGTTTTCCCACAAGAATTTAATGCCGAAAAATGGCGGTTTCAGGTTGTTTCTCACCTACACTATATTGTACCTTAGTAACCTATACACTCTTTTATATAGCAAGCCGTTACTGCGCATAGCTAGCATCATAACCATCATTAACACAAGAAGGCTTTATGGCAGCCAGCTTACCTTTAATGGATTGTAACAAGGTGATAATGGCTCCATTGAAGAAAGACAACTATGAATATACATTTATTAAAAATTATAGAACATTTAGCAACTGCAACTGCAGCAGTGTGATTTGTGGGAAAAAATATTATGTAGGATGTAGATCGCAAAGCTGTTCAAGAGAGACTAAAAGGAGAGAAAATATCATAAAGATGTAGTTTAATAACTTCCCGCCTTTGTTGTCGGTAATGCATCAAGTCAATAGCCAGGTTCAATGGTTTGGCTTGCGAATCTATACCGTAAATAATTGACCTGTATATTGTAGACGTTTTAATGTAGGTCCCAAGCCGACACAGCGGGAGGGTTATTAAAACTCGATTAAGTTTTATAAAACAGAGAGTCGGGTGTATATCGCTTAATAAATTATACTGTAACATATTTTTACGAATGATGTCGCCGGCAAATAAATAAAAATGAATTTGGTATTAGTGGCCGCGCCACTTTATTTTGCAATGCACTGAGCAATGAGCAATGAGCAATGAGCAATGAGCAGTGCGAGTCAGTGAATGAATTTTCATATAGTCCACTCGCGAAACTATTCACCTCTTAAAATACAAAAGATATTGGTAACATTGTATGAGCAGTAACACCGTAGCATGCATTGTGTCGGGCTCAGTAGTGCATTGAGCAATGCAATGCACCATTGTTAAGCTATAGTTTACTCGCGTCATACTTTAACTCTAACATATTTTTACGACGTAAGTGACCAAGAACGTTGGCCACACATTATTTCCTTTCTTTGCTAGATATGCGTAAAACAACTTGCCATAAAATTGAAGAATACCTTGACACAATACTGTATTAGATTCCATAATATGAAGGAATGGCCATGTAGAAAAGCTCAAAGCTAAATCGTTATTTTCTGAATGTCATTTATAAGTAATCAAGATTCTTAGGAAAAATATCTGAAATTAATTTTATTATTTTTGTCCACTGACCATAGTATTTACATTCCTACCTTAAGTTTAATATGTCAGGAAGTTTTTTTTTTAATAATTAATGAAGAAAGAAGTAAGATCATTTTAAATGTATCATGTGTAGTGTAAGTTGTTCCATTTACCACATTAATAAATAACATTTATTGATAATTATACGCTTGTATTTTTTGCGTTACCGTGAATGGTTACAGTTTATAATATGCCTTTATTAACTTGACGCTTTAAACATAAACACTTCAGTCTACTACTTAATAAGCGGTTGTTTTGTAAGCCTATTAGTTTTTTGTTGTTCATTCTTGAATCATTCGTTTAGCTACCTGCTTCTTATTAAACTTTACCAGTACTGATAAAGAAGGCTTTGAAAGTGAAACAAAATGGATTACGGGAGTTTCAAGTCAGTCAACTTTTAATTTAATACTAAACTACTGAAATATGTTTATAAAATAGACAATTAATGAAACAAAAAACTTTGTTACTGTCATGTCTTTAAAAAAAAAAATATTAACTTTAGATAGAGTCACTGAATGCATATTAAAAAATACTATAAATATGTCATATTATTATAAAATATGCATACAATTTGAAATTGGAATAAAAAAACTATTTTTATTTGCTATATCTGTATATGGCCGGTCCCAAGACAGTTTGTCTATTACAAGGGTCGCTTATCTAGGCATAGCTACACACTCTTATCTTGTCTATGGATGACAACAGTAGCACGACTCGCGTCCGCCGTTTATGGGAGTTCGTCTTATCTATGCTTAAATCTTCTTGGATTTCTCGTTCGCCCATTCATGTATATCTGTGAATATTCATGTTGGGTAAAACTTCACAAATAACACTCTGTCTTTATAATCTTGATGTAGTTCTGTTGGACTTTATAGCAGCTGCATTATGGTGAATGGGCCATGTTGCTATATTTTTTAAGTAGGGCTTAGTTTAATAAACTTGGGCTTATGTATTGAATTGATAATATTTAACAAAAATAGGAATGATGACATAGGAACACTGGTCGTTTTGGGGATATTCGTAGTACCTTTAATAAGGAATGATTTTAGGTAATTGCGTGCCTCTCCAGGGACTCCAGGCCACCAATAATGTCGGATACGGTCTCAGAGACTAATTAGTATTTTTCAGACCGGAGTTTTTACATATTCAATCCTTTTACAGATTTCTAACTTTACCGATCTTACTCAAAAAAGTGCAGATGACAAAATTCCTATTTCCATACGTTTACATTGGAGCACCTCCATACATTAGCGGATTGTTATCGAGCAGTGTTGAGAGCCGCTCTATAACACCGCGCCAGAATATTTTCCGACATTTTATTACTTATTTATGAAGATTCTATTCATGAATTCCAGAGACAAAGGCGTATTTCAACGGCTTGTTTCTGGATATTATATTCTCTTAATATATAAAGTTGCATGTTCTTAGTATTATGACATGGAACATTTTGTAATGGTATCTACTACTTAGAATGAGTTCTATCTTGTATACGTAAGTACATGCTTCTTTTGCAATCTTCGACTATGTAGTTTTATTAAGCAGTGATATATTTTGTTCCACATAGATTTTTTAGAAATAAAGCATTCATACGAAGGGTTTACAATTTTTATTTTCATATTTTAGAAAACATGAATGGCTAAATGTCTTGGTTTCAAATAATAGGAATCTTCATCTCCACCGTGTCGGTAGGGGCGCCAACCCTTTTTTATTGCATTGTACCAGCGGCGGATAACAAAAGAATGCTTCAAGTTATGAATGGTACTGGTATTCTCTCATTCACACATACAAAGTGGTTGGCCGCGCATGAGCCAACCACACTTGTGCAGGGACTAGGGACTGGCAATAGTAGCAATGTAGCGACTAACTACTTTATGTAAGGGTAAAGTGCCACCTATTGTAAAGTATTACCATTTAGCAGTGCTTTATTTGAAACAAACGAGTTTTGTATTCGAGGATCCTTTTTGTATTATGTTACGTTATTCTTTGATTCTTCACAAACTATTATGTGGCAAATATTAAATTTCATTTGAGGGATTGCTCTAAACTGTTATTTTATTACAGATATTTAGGTTTTTTTATGAGTTATTTTTTTTAATTGTACTTGGCCTTACTTTGGTGACATAAGTATCTTAGAAAGCTTTCAGTCGGCTTCAAGAACCGCGTTTACGACATTACCTATTCTTAAGTAGAGTTTTGAAATATGTAATAAAAACTGTAAAATGCTGGCGGCCAGTGTTTTGATTCTGTATGTTATATAGCTAAATGTATGAACAATACACGGCTCGCGTCTGTTTAGACTAGAAGCCGCGGCGCCGTCTCACATGTGCAGATAACCCGCACAGTTCAATGTTTTCGATACCCACCAGATTCCGGACCCAAGGTACCACTGATATGCCAAGGTGTTGTGGAAAAAATGTTGGATACTTGTATAGATTTCTTATGTATTTAAAAAATGTCCTTTTCACGCCTTCAATAAAAATATAGTCGTAAAAATAAAAGCATGCAAGAAATTAAGCAGCAAGCTGATTGATTTGTTATCCATCGAGAGATAAGGAAATAAGGGCTTGAAAAACGAAAAAGTTATCGTTTGCGAGAACTAGAGTTTTTTTTCCGAATAGTTTTTTATTTAGAATTTCTTGTAACTGAACTTTCATATCGTTCTGAAAGAAACACAGTGTTAATAAAACAACATTTCCATTTGTGTACAAATCGTCCGACCATTTTTGACTATAATTAGCTATAGGCAAAAAGTTTATACACCCATGCACATTAATTTGTTTGACATGGTAGGTTCTTATCTCATTTTAAACTATCTGCCTGGAATGTGCAATAACAGGATCTTTTTTACTTTAAACTAGCTGCTACAGGTTTTTTTGAGGTCGGTGCTATCGTACGTCTTATTAAAGGTTACAAGACAGTGTCTTGGAAATTTGCATCATAATAAACCTCCTTGTTAATTGCTATGCAAATTGGTGGCGCCAAATATTATGACGGATATCGAATGTGGAATGCAGATTATTATACCTACAGACTGGCAGTATAGAAAGCTTTTGGTTTATTTTTTATTTCTATGGTTGGTAGAACGACTCGATTAATCAAAGATTTAATTACATACTCCTTTTTACATGGTTTTATTTTTTGTCGATGTTTGTGTCTCCCAGGAATAGTGGTGCGCCTTTTGTGGCGGATATTTTTTGCCTACACCGTCATAGGAGAGGGTGACAAATATGGCATGTTGTTGGTGCACCAAATAGGGAACATTGGCTCGCTTGAATAATTAATTAATTCCTACTACTGCGGCCGCTAGGATTCAATTTATTTAGACCGGGATGGTCCCCAGTGGTTTTTGCAGTTAATTTAGTTTGAAATGGGTGGTCTGTGTTCTAGGAGAGTGATATTTCGGTTTGCTTTTATTAAGTTTTGTTGTCACTGTACTGGCACTCAGTATTTATTTTGAAAAAAAAGGTTGGTATCAAGCATTGATTGCGAATGTCTATGATATAGATTCGTGTAAAAAAATATATTTACAGGAACCAGATAGGAAGACCAACCGGGAATTTCCCAATAAGAAGAGGTCTTATTTGTAAGTTCTAACTTGATTCCCATTGTAGTGGTAGAGCAACAATCACTGCTTCCCCTTCGGCGAATAACGGCGTGATGTAGAGATATATTTAAATAGCCTTTACAATGCCGCTGCAGGCTTCTCGTATGATGCACCGGAGATGATGACTTTATAGTATGCTAACCTTCTTTAAACTAAAAAGGAACAAGATGACCTCATGGCGAAACCAATTGGGACCTTCGTTTAGTTTTACCAACATTTATTAATATTCGGTCGCATTTTTTTTAAGTTCGGTTGCTACTTACTTATTATTTCTTCATAGATAGTTAATAATCACAGCTATATGATACAGTTACAAAATTGATCTTAATTCAGCTAAATTGTATTGATTAGATGTTGTGTAGAATTAATATATGCAAAGGCTATAATAATAAATCTTTTGCATATCAATCTAACTGGCCTGTCATGATCCAATCAAGTTACCGCTGAGCGTTCCGTTTCGCTCTAATTTCCTTTAAAGATTCAACACCTGTCGTGAAAAGTTTGTGTGACGTAAAACGGAATACTTTAATGATTATGTTTCTTCTTTTTAGTTCAAATACGCTTTAATTTCCTGTGTGCCTTTTGAAGCTATCAAAAACTTTTGATTTTAAACTCGATATTACTACAAATATGAAAACAGTCGTATTTTAGAAATTATGAGTATCGATACCTCTTTGACCGACGAAATAGCAAAATGCGGAACAAATGGGGAATATATTTTCAGAAGACTATAGAAAAGGCCCATTTATTTCGTAGCTGCTTAGTTTCGACCCGCAGCCATTATCGTAGAAAGTCAAGCACCATTGTCTGCCTCCATAAAGCTACACACACTACAATTTCGGTACATCGAGGTCCATGTATAATACTGGCAGTAGGTAGGCGAGCTTAACCCTCAAGCGCTCGGCACTTATCGGACGCGCGGCGATCCATACCGGAGTAATGGAAAACCGTTGTATTGCCGAAGCCGGCCGTCCGTCTCCCAGCGAAATGCGACCACCATTTACGTACTGCAACGAAAAATACCACTTATCCTAATAAGGGTTGAACACTGAACTTATTTAATACTAACCTTGTAAATAAATAATTTGGGAGCAGAAACTCGTCTGTCAAACTTAACGTTTTTAAGACGGACTTTCACCCTCGCTTCTTTTGTTTTGTAGCACTTGTGGTACGACGTTACAAGTCTTTGTTTCGCTGTAAAGAAACACCTACTACGGTTATAAGTGGTGAGAATGAAAGAAAAGTAGTTAAGGACTTTTTACTCAAACATTTCTAAAATTCTTATTGTTTTATGTCGGTATTTCGTAAGAATGGTCATTTTAGATTCATATAATGTTCACTTGTACAGATTCCACATTTCTGCATATTATGTACTATCTATTAAATTCATAACATACAATATCGAGCATCTCGCCAGCCCATCTCGTAATCCCACGCCAGCCGCCAAACTTCATAGAAAATTACATTCCACATTTTGCGCGTTAACACGTACGAATATTATTATTATAGATAATTATTAAACCTAACAAACCAATTACACGATTAGCACGCTTCGCAGAGGGTCTTATCTTAATCCGTTGGCTATTTGTAGGCGGCAACTTCGAACCAGTGCTTAATTGGATATCAGCGTAAACCGCGTTCTTCAAACGAACCGTGACCATGTTATTTATTCCGTTACATTCCAAATTGTATTCTAACTTATCGAGTTATTGACTACTGGACTATAAACTGCCTGCGCATGCGTTGTCTATTAACCGTTTACGAACTTTGACAGCTCGTCTTGTAATGGCGCGAATTTACGTCCCGTTTGACGCAAACAATTACTGTTTTTTTTTTATTCATTTCTAATCAAATGATCATGTACTATAGGCCACCACAGATAAACTAGCTTTTATAAAAATTCAGTAGATTTTTTAGTTCAAAATAAAAGATAGGGTACATACCTAGATGATCTGTAAGAATGAGTGTGTTTGTTAGGTATATGTTACAATCATCAAAGCAATAAAAATAATCGAATTTGTGTGAAATTAAGCATTGATAGAATGCAGACCTACACACTGAAACGCTTTCAATCAGTTATTGTTTGAATAAATGTAAACAGTTTGACTGCATACTACAATACAGACCTACGTGCTAAGGCAAATATTAAATACTCAACCAAATAAAATGTTGTAGATAGGCACCTACAAAGGAGTGAAAAATGTCAGACAGGACGACAACGTGGATTTACGCCAAGCTGGGGTTTTAGTCGCGAGACATAAAATTTGTAACCATTTCCGTAAGGTTTTCACTTAAAATAAACCGTTGAAAATCATGTAACGTACAACACGTCTTCACGGCGAGACTTGCCGTGTATTTCTCTCGTCTTTTCTTTTTTGTCTGGCTTTATTGTTTATGAAGCACTTTTACGCTATGCCGGCTTTGGCGCCGGAGGGACAAAATCGTGAATATTACTCCGGCAGTTATTATTGGTAATAAGTCCTGTAATTATTAGACATTTAAACGTAAGTGTTAGGTAATTAAAATATTAATAATTCAAATTATTGTACAAGGTTGCAGTATCGATTTCAAGCAAGTACTGTCGGACAGTTTCAATGTTTTATTTTGGTTTTATTTTACATAATTATTTTATTATGTAGTATCCAATTTCTTTATTACTTTATTAAGCTTGTAATGCCGCAATCCAAATCAAGTTATCAAGTTATTAATCTTACTCTTCAGACTAGGACTTTCTGCTATTGGACAGTTATTATAAAGGTACCTACAGTTAGAAATGATGAAACATAATGGTAATTTTTAAGCGGAACCTAACCTAACCTCTGCTGTTTAGTATGCGATACAGTGCAATGATAGCAAAGCTTCCTTCCTGGCCCTTATCTACAACTAACAACTTAAGCCTTTCGCGAACTATGAATGCGGATCTTATTGCCATGACTTGAATATATTTCACTTCGTTATTAATATAAAATTCTAAGTAAATTATTTTTGTAAGCCTGGCCTTGATTCGTGCTTGTTAAGTGCTAGATTGTTTGTGGTAAAAGATTGTAATTTCAATTAATTTGTTCCGCGAAGGATTATTTTTATAAATTGGTTATATGATTATTTTTTAAATTAATATTTCTGTTCATAATGTTTATTTATATTTTGTAGAACTATTTAAAATAACTATGGACATAACATCAAATAAAAAGAAAAAAACATTTCCCTAACCTACGGCGGTTTCAGTGCGAAAAGACTCAAAATAGCTTTATAGAAGTGATGTTGGCAATATTATTTGTTGATCGTAGGCACGTTCAAAATCGAATAACAAATCTCGAACACGTGCAAACGGAAAAAGAATTTACATTAAAAACGACCATAAAAGTGGCTACCAGCCTTTTTGCGTACGTTGACAGGACACGTGTACTCGTACAATTATAGGCTAAGCTTACAAAAAGCCCTCTAAATATAATCCGGGCTGTAACCGTAAACTTCAGGCGGTGTAATATTCCCTCGTCGAGACGTAAGAGAAGCATGTCTTGGCGAATTTATCGTGAGACGAACCAAGCCTTAATGAGAACAGCAGGTGGCCCGACGACTGCCATTCTAAGTCCCATTGTGATAAACTACATGAACCCGGTAACGTCTGTGTTTACCTACCGACTATTCTATATTCAAATTGCAATTTAAATACTGAGGTAAGAACTAAAAAGCAATGAGACCGGTTTTTAATTAGCTACTTTCGATTAATCGATATTATGGAACTGTCAAACGCAAGAAAAAAAATGGTTTGTAATTTTAATTATGATTTTACTTTTATAACAAAAAGGGGTTTGATAGATGAGATAAGTTCAATATTATGTTTTCACTTTCGTTGTTTACATAGAGTTGAATTACGTATTTCCAGTTTTTAAATAATTACCTGCGGTATCAGCCGCAACCAATTATTTAGTGATTTATTTACCTACGTTATTCTACCGTTTACTCTCACAAACTATTTGAAATATTTCAAATACTTTGATATAATTATTAAGCGAGAAAGCATTTATTAGCGAAATTCCCGATTTATATCCAAGATAAACTAACGCAAAACTCTAACAATAACAGCATGTGTCACCGGCAGAAATCCCAAGGCAAATATTTGGCGGGAAGTCGACAACGCAGATATTAAATGGCCGCCCTCCCTCCGGAACCTTGAGGGGTTTCAGCGAAGTCCCCATTCTTAACGAAATATTTTAACCTATTTGAAAAGAAACAAGTAAGCAACTACCCCAATAAAGAGTACCAGACATCGACGTATGATATGCATAGACTGCTACTATCGCTAGGTTCCCCTTGTGGCAAGCGAGAGCAGTTTTTAGTCTGATCCTAGTACATTTCGTTTTTCATTTAGCTAGCTAAGTTAATTTTCGCGCAACGAGAAACTTATATAAGAAAACTAGCAGCCCACCCCGGCTTTGCTCGGGTGCAACGCTGATACCAAATATAACTACACAATCATAAAGTTCTGAAGGGCGAAGCACAGCCTTGGACGCACTATTTGGTATAGGCACGACCCCCGGCCCCCGCGCGGCCCTCCGGCCGGTATCGCCGCAACCGCTATGTCCCTACATTTTAAATTTGCAATATCTTCGAAAATATTCATTTAAATTACATGCTGTAAAAGGCAATATTGACCTATATTGCATGCACAATTTATTAAAGGTATTTAATTGGATAAGGATTAATGTTGTATTGCTTAAAATCGCTTTTTCGTAAATAAGTAATAAATAAACGATAAAAATGGTTTTTGTGGGTTATCCTCAAGAGATAGACATATGCCATCGCGGACTTTTTTGTAGATCTTTTTAAGGTGCACAATACTGTAGTACAATATTTTGATCTATCTCATAGGATTCAGCCAGCGTTTGCAATGAAAGCGCAAAAAATGGGTTTTACGACCTTACATTAGTAATCTCTAAGATTATCAGTATTCCTCTACTATATTATGCATGTATTATACATATAAAACTTTCTCTTGAATCACTCTATCTATTAAAAAAAACCGCATCAAAATCCGTTGCGTAGTTTTAAAGATCTAAGCATACATAGGGACAGACAGCGGGAAGCGACTTTGTTTTATACTATGTAGTGATGATAGTGATAGTGATAGTGATATCGATGGTTTTGACATTTTAGGATAATATTAGTGTTTTAGATAGATTTTATAAACCAGCAAGCTGCATCTTCATACATAATTCACGACAACACTTGTTCACACTAGTGCTTACGGTTTAAACACTGATAGGCTCACTCTATAGTTTCAGATGTATACTCTAAGGTACCAGATTATCTAAATCTGTCACACTCGGTACTGCAATATTTGGATTTCCACCACAAAAAGTATGAGTAATGTCCTTTATAAGATCCTTAATGTCCGTTAAGACTCTTTTATAGGACATTCACAAAGTTATTTGTGCAATTAATGGCCACTAAGGCTTAACTTTTGTGCTTCAATATTGGACATTATTCTTTCTAAGTTGGTACGAGGACACGCTAAATTAAGTCGCTTATTCCATACCTTAGATTATCTATATACTTTTATTTAAAGCGTATTTTATTTCCTCTACTAAGGTTTTAAACAAAACTTATTGTGAATGAATCCAACCTTTACGTTACTGCTTTTAACAATTCATTCAATGTCTGCATATAATTCCGTAGCTTCTGATCTTATCTATAGCATGATCATATGAAATTATATTAGATAGTAGAGTAGTAGAAATTATTTATTAGGTAGATGCTAGGTCTATTTACATGTTAGTTACGTTATCACGATTTTGAAGGAAATGCATAAATCCATTCAAGAAACATTGATCTAATCTAAATATCTCATATTATAAATAGGATACGACGCCGCGACGATGCACTTCCTCGACATTTCAGTGTGTCTGATATTAAAATTGCGTTTGTCGACGCATTTAAAGCGAAAATATAGATCATTTATTATGATAAGAAATGGTTGAGCAAGAGGTGTGAAGTTTAACATTTGATGGCGACTTCACATGAGATTTTCCTTTCGATTAAGTTCATTTTATGGTCTCAAACAACATGCTTCTATAATATGTTACAGCATAAAATATGCATGTATTTGGATAATAACATAAACGTCAGTTTCTTATTTACAATTTCTATAAACGCATATTAAATTTCGCCGCCAAGTTAATCGGGCGGTTATAAATAATGTGCGATTAAAACGCAGTTAACGTCTCACAATGATTACGCGCCTCTTACCGAACAGATTAACTAAATTTAGATACACTTCGAATTGCTTCATCGACTTTTATCTAGGGATGTCAGTATCAGCTTTCATAGTGCCTTAATAATGAGGAGACTGAAATGAGTAATTTTGGTTTGGTTTGTATTATTTGCTTATGTTAAGGTCTTTAGAGTAGACGTATTGGAAAATTACGTATGGCAAGATGTTATTAAAATAAATAAGTAAATGTAGTGTGTATTTTATGTATATTGTGAATCGTGGTTCACGTTATTGCAAAGCTTTGGTGATTGTAAACATTTTCGGGCGCAGTTTAATTCAAGCTTTACCAAGCTATATCGTATTGACGGTACCTTAATGGAAGAAGATACCAATAAAATATAAAGAAATATTAATTATCACTTGACAATATGGTGGACTCTATGGTCCAGAAACTTAATAACTTTATGGTACTTAAAATTAACTACCATCAACAATAAAAAGCAACAAAAGACTGTCAACACGAGCCCATCTCGATAACACACCGTATTAGAAGTGTCGAGAAGAAATATAATTAGCGGGCGAAGTATGAAAGCCGGCCATGTTTGGTGTAAGTGGGCGCGCGGTGTCGCCGGAACGTGTCTGACGAGCGCCGATATTGCCGGCCCGCCTTATACGGCCCGGATGGATCGCTACCCTCTCCTTAACGTACCTCATCCCGCAGGAGAAGCCACGCATTTCCCAAGCCACTGAATAAAAAGCAGTGATTGCCTTCGCGATAATGTCGCCATAGTATTTTATTACTAGGATTGTGTAGCAATTGGTATTTAAGTCGGTAAAGGCTTCGCGGAACTTCTGTGCCTGAAATTTAATTTCGCAGACAATGCTCTAGAGGCTTTATCTGTGAACGGCGACTAAACTAGATACACAGAATAGGTAAACTTGTTATATTTCTGGTACAGTAGTAGCTCTTCGAAGATAATTAAGTTACAGATGTCCCATCTTATATCTACCTACCTATACTACACATTCTAAATATAATTTTCCATGCCACAAAGATGAAATATTTATTTGCATTGTATTTATAGGACATGAGTATCTTATTATTTATTTAATAAATGTTTATTTAATAAATTATGTACACACACAATAGTTTACAGGAAAAATATATTATATATTTACAAAGGTACTGCTTATTTCTAATGAAATCTCTGCCAGCAGACCAGCGAAAGGAGATGTCGTCAATGTTGGCAGTCAGTGTGCGACTCAATTTATATATATAAAAAAAACAATTTATTTATTTACGACAACGATGCATATTTTCACATTCGATGTTTCGCAGGTAATGTCTCAAAATACTGTCAAAATACTTGTAACATAATTGTTGCGTGTATTTTCATGATGAAACCTCATCGCAGGTGGTCGCTAATGTCCGATGTGCCTCCTGCATAATTGTGCTTACGCCACCCACAATGTGTCATAAACATATTGTGTGCTTGCAATTGTCTATTGTCTCTTGTTTTACAGTGCTTTGCTTCATTCACTCTGATTAAGGTTAAATGTAAGCGGCATTTAACGCCTTAGGGGGCGCCATTATTAATCTATTAAAGAGTTGAGTATCGCACTTAAAGTACCCAGACAGATGAACTGTCTCGACTTCGTACGAAATGGTGTTATTGTATGAGGAGATGATGTTCTTCACAAATGCAACTTAGGTGAGCGCCAAGGTGTCTGCCTGTCACGTATGTATGAATGCTCTCAAAGTAAACGTTGGTCGACTAAGCGTCGCGAGCCGTTCCGTCTCCGGGTTCGCGCCAGACGCTGCGACTGCCGGAATTAGGATATTTAGCCATAAATCCTCCTGTCTACGATGAGTTTATTGACTTCTGGCAAGGTCGATAGCGGCCTGACACGTTCACCCAAGGTTAATAATATCAATATGGCGCTTACCAATAATATATCCATGTAAGCATAAATAAATACACGAAATTAGTCACTATACACACCCGATTACAAAATTATCGCGTAAATAACTGGTTAACTTGATCAGCATATTAATTTATTTAATAAAATTTTATTTCACATCAAAAACCTGTTTCCAATAAGTTTATTTTCGTATTGAGTATACCTACAGGTGGCGTATGGTTTGTATAGTCCATTAAGCAAACATGTCAATTATGATTATATCTGAAAGATCGTAGGCGCACAACCGCCTAGCTACGATAACATTGACAGGTAACATTTATGCACTTGTATAGGTACGCTGAAATAACGAACATTATTGTATGCAGCGATTGAAGTAAACCTCCCTAACATCGTAAATTGCGTTAAATATTTATGATTATGACCAAAAATTTTAATAAACATGCGAATTTAATTTCCAATTCCTACGCAAAATCAAGTTTCTTAACTCACAGCTTACTGACAAAATATTTCCTCTTCAAAGCTTCGATGAACAAAATTCTGGTCGAAATAGAAAATCGAGTTTAAACTTTACTGGTGTTGCTGTCTATGTGAGCGAAATGGGGAATTTTATTGTGGCTTTAGACCGATAGGATAGAGTTTTGCGTGCTTTTACTATGGAATGCCGACGGACGAGTCGCCGTCATCGCCGCATCGATCAATAGTACACACGCACTTTAACGTTCTAAACAATATAATGAGGCTTCGGAAACTCTATGCATTTCAAAGCTAGAAACTTCTTACCTTCACAGACATGAAATGTGACTCTAAAATTCTCTGCATCAAATATAACCTTGTTTTGAATGTCGATTAACACAAAATATCTTTAAAACAAGCTCAGCTCTAGTCTGTTTAATAAATCAATAAGTTTGTATAAATAGATGGACGACAGAATAAAATAAGTTAGCATAGTTAACTAGGATATTGACACCGAGATCGATGGAGCTAGGTCATTATCGTACCATCCGAAAATATACGCTGAATGTGCCACGAAACCGTTACATTGAATAAATACTGAGAACATTACTCTCTTTCTGAATTCCATTCTGGAATAATGAATACAATCTTTACACGAATCTATTAGGAATTCTCTAGTACTCTTTATTATTATTATTAGTTTATATTAAAGTCCAAAGGCATTAACGGCTATTGACAAACAATTAAGAAAATTGTGTAATTTTTATAAAAAAATGTTATTTTAGTGTGTTTTCAAATACTGAAAGCTTTTTTCGGGATCGCAAGACTATTTATGGAGTTAGACAGAGTTCTTGTATTGTGAACGTTAAAGTTATATATTTTAACATGATTTAGAATAGTCTGCTTCTCTGTACACGCAAAACACTGCAGTGTAATCCTATTCGTCTTGCAAAACACAACTGATTCGCAACAATTGATGTCCGCCGTGTGACTATAAGTGAGAAGCAAGCGAATTTGTTTCTGACATCATCCGTTGTATGCACATTTGTGAACATCTAATATTAGCTCTATGAACGCTCATATGTATATTTTAGAATGTTTTGGCGACGCATGAGAGGCTGCCAACGAAACACAAAACGAATGAAATAACATGAGAAATCTCTAGATTGGTGTTTCAGGACGAAACCGGTAACAGCTAGACTATCTAGTCTGTTTTCATGAATTATGTAATGTACAGTCGCCTTCATGACTTTTGTACACTTGGGATTTTTCTGCACTTAAAGTTTAACACCTTAAGTTCACTATTTGTCATTAACAAGTACCTAGTATGGATGTTTCAATTTTTTTGATAAATTTGGTCTTAAATAGAAAACTAAATCTCTGGAAATAACCGTTTCATTATGTCTCGTTATTAAGTTAGGTTCACTAACTGATGCAGGCCACTGTACTAGCTTTATCTTAGTATGTTTGCTTATATTCCTAGATCTCTGAAGACTGGTGGGATAATTAGGATCAGGAGTGATATGTAAAGATGTTATTATACGGAGGATTCAGTTGGCAATGCGGAACGATGTGCCCAACTACTCATCTTGAGTGACGGCTTGATTTAGTGCTGTTATTTCCTACAGCAGTATATTTTTGTATGGTGCCATCGTGTTTTTTTTTGGTAATAGCTAGTAGTTACTGAGAAATAATTCATTCAGGACATCTCCTGGATAAATTCCATCAGGATCCATCGATCCTAAGAATATTCCATGTAAAAAACTGGTCTTAAAGAAACAACATTTGAAATAGTGAGGGAAAGTTTTGAGTTGAGTTTGAACTTGAGTTTTTTTTATCTAGTTACGTTAGCTTTACCATAGTCATTAGATTTTCAAGGTAAAGACATATAATTTACAATATTATTTAGGTTAACAAAGCTGCATCGATAACTCGTGTATATTTGTTTTAGTGCCGGTATGTCAGAGCTAGACATTCAATGTTTGCTCAATAATATCTACAAGCATAGACAGTACGCAAATATAAGATGGCCTCCTTTGTGTTTCAATACCTACAGACAAACCTTCGTGAGAATTTTCCAAATCGAGTTTAAAGCCATGATTATGTGTTTGACTAAGTAAATGTGCAATTCTAGTTTTTGCGTCAATTTACAAGTTTCAAACCATGAGATCAAAAGTAAACTAACATATTTTTTTTTTAATACCTTCATCTGCCTTTCTGCGTATTTCCTTGCTTACGTTAAAATTTTCTCTATAAAATCTGATTTATTAACACTAAAATTTTTATAGACTCTTTTGCATATGCTGGTTGCCAGATTGTAAAGATATTTATGAACATTTGAATTCAATTCGTAGAATGCGCCGTTGTCGCCTTGTGTGTGAATTATAACACGATAAATGCATTAATCGTCTATGGATTTATTATTTGTACACGGGTGATAAATTTTGAGGGCGACCGACTGACTTATTGGCTCATTGTGAATAAATAAATATAAGATGCATTAGTTCAGTATTTCAGGAATAGGTCGAACATGATAAGCATCTAATAACAAACAAATCAACGTGCCTTAAGTCACGTGGAGCCATAATTGTTTAGTCTATGGTATTGTATGACGTATGCGTCTAGTGTTGCCACACAACTGTGTCAATATTTAGGAAATATGTATTTGTTGGTGAATTATCCTAGATTAGATGTTTTATGAAACAAAGAATTATAAAAACAGCGAGTAGTTCCAATAAATGTTAGGTATAATAATAATAGTATAAATGTTTTTTTAGGTATTAGAATCTAGTTGTGGCGCTAGATAGCATGTGTTGTGCTAGTACGCATGCGCCACCGTGGGAAACACTACACAATTTGTGTTTGTTTACCAAACATATTGTGCAGATTTATTCATTGTTTTGTTTATTGTCATGTTTATAGCCAAAGTAATCCGTAAAAACAAAACTGTTGTAGAACATGCAATAAACTAAATGTTTTGCAATAAAATATACATATATTTTTATTGGCTAACTATTTAGGTTAACGAAGAGAATAGGTTTAAAACGAACGTTATATTTGAATGCTTTACGCGCTAATTTTACAATCATTGTAATCAAGAAATGTACACAAAGTATTGTTATTTACTTCGTGTTTCACATTAATTTAGACGTTATGATTGGAGTCGGTGTTACTCATAGGAATATTTTGAGATTGCCCGAGTTTCGGACCTGTCTCATGAGTAATAATATGCGTAATTCTCTCTAAATGTTAAAGGTAGGTACAACTTGCACTTTTCCTTGGCCGTAAAGAATTACAATGTGGATTTATGTCAAACTTTCGCTTGACATTTTGTTCAGGACACTGGATATTACGCTGCTGCTGCATTTATCGGTGATTATTCGAGACACAGTAATTTTAAAAGTTCACTGATTTTGACAAACAAACTTCACAAAATCTCTATTATAAGTATAAAACAAAGAAAAACAGACAGTAGTATTTTATTACCGAAATATAGATGGTAGCTAAAAACCTTTTTATGTCAAAATGGGAAAACAAAATAAAAAGGAGCGTCTTCTTTCACATAAAACGAAAAACGACGATGTTGCAATAAAAAGGAACTTGTAACAAGTTCCAAAGTTGAAATAAGTACAAAAATGATAATGTTGCAGCTGTTAAAATTAATTAGAGCGTGCTTTCATAAATCGTGTGTTATTATAGGGGAAGGCTCGCATTTGTCTTATTATTGGAGTATTCTCAGCTCTGAAACGATTTTAATTACTACTGAAATCTGCGACGATAATCTGTTAGATTCATATCTCCAATTAAATACAGCCGGGTACGTTCAGAAGTTTGGTGTAATTAAAATTGACATTTCGTGATTGCAGCGGTTAGTTGCAAATCGTAATGACGGCCGTTGAAAGTTATTGCAGTTTTCTTAGTTCCCCATCCAATCAGAAAATTCTTAAACATGATTTTTTTTATACCTACAGTTTTATTTTTTTTGCTGTTTTCCTAGTGACATTTTCACTAAGCAAAGCTCGGTCCTTTTTGTTGTTGCAGTCTAGTAATATACTTGTGTAGATATGTTACGATATACAATTCCACAGCATATAAGAGCTGAGAGACGTAATCAGTCTAACCTACGACCTAATCCTTAGCAACAAATCTTGAAACAAAGCTTTGATCTCTGCAACAATTAGTACCGTCTGTTATTACAAATAACTGTTTATATAGCGTACGCAGAGCCCGTCCTAAGCTAATATCATTAATGTCAAAGCTTTGTGGGGTAGCCTGACTAAACTAGACCATATCGGTGGGAGCATTCGCTTTGTAACTATCTTACTGACGAATGGGGCTCACGTTAGAAATGGTATTAATTACTATCTGTTCCAGTGCACGGGAATACAAATACCCGAATATCGGTTTTGATTGTGGATGTTAAAACTTATTAGTATGGGAACTCTTGAATTAATTCGCATTTGTTTGTTTACAATATTTGTTGAGTGTAAAGTGATATATTTAAAAAAATAATTCCTTTTCAATTTTACAAATAATATATAATATAATATAATATTCCTGGACAATTCACACACGGTAAAAATGATGGCATAAAACTTTCTGACACGAACTTAAATTTTATTTTATTTACTAATTATAAGATGTGCAAAAAGTGAGGTTAAGAGCTCAACTCATCTGAACCTATCGTTTGTGTAAAAATTAACAAGAAACAAATAACTCGTTTAACAAGAAGAGACACTAGTTCACAACTAACAAATAAACAATAGCTGTTTATCCAACATTGTGAGAGCGGGTTCCATGAATTACTGCTTCTCAGACGAGCCTGTAATTGCTTCTGTAAATAAGGCTTTGTACAACATCCATTGCACTGTCGCTTTCTAAGTAGTTCATGAACTTGTATACAAATTCAGTATTGTACATAAAAGTAAAGTCAACAGTCCACGGGACAAACGTCACGATTTGTTACCGATTTTATTATTTAACTTTCAAACTGCCATGTTTTATGTTCGTTTTATGAATTTTTAAAAACACTGAAAAATAAATGTCAAAATGTTTGTTCATTTTTTACGATTCAGGATGCATCCATAGTTTATAAATTCTGTATTGCATGCAAAATATAATAAAACACAAAACGCAACAATTTTTGACGGTTATGTGGTTCCTCGGGGGTTTGTCCTAGGTTTTTTTAGGTTAATTATTTTTGTATCAAAATTAATGCATTACTATTATTTAGCAAAAACAAAAGCTTCTTAAAGTTTAGAAATGAATTTACATCTTATTCTGGTCTTAGGCTAACTCGATACGAAGTAAATTAAATAGAAGGGAGTTATTCTCTCCGTTCTTGTCGGGTAATAAACTGTAAAAGCAATCTTGACTAAAACCTTCAGGCTATCACGACTCCAAAAATACAATAGACGACAAATAAATATAGAAACAATAAATACTAAAAGCTCTTATCTTATTCAATAATTCATTCCATGTCAAACATTATGAAAACAAGACTTTTTCCGTTTAACAGTAAATGCTAAATACAAAATAACTAGTCAAATAAAAGCAGTTAAACGGTTATTATTAACAAAGATTAAGTTGTATGTAAAACCGTTTATTTATTACATCAAGATAGTGGTGTTAATAGGCAAGTTTCTAACTAATAACTGCTGTTGCAAGCTGCAGCGGACATTGCTTTGCAGATATATTAACCGCTTTGCCGAGCCGACTCTCATATGTCGGATTTACGTGTTACAAACTAAGTCGCATTTGATGACTTTTTAAGTCGGAGGACTCTCTTTTGTTTTCATTTTATTAGGACTGTTGGCTAGTACTATATAGTAAATGTATAGGGGCTCGTTGCTAAGTGAAAGGTAGCAATTTACTTATATGCTGAGACACGGACTCCGAGCTTCGGAAAACACATAAGCCCGACTGTAATGCGTAGATCTTTGACAGACGATAACAGTCATTCCAATTCTGAAAACCAGTCTCACTATAGATACCGTGTTTACTGCCCAGTTAAATGTGATGTGAAGGTCAGATGGTCGCTCTATGTAAAATACAGTATTCAGTTGAATCCGGTAAGACTGGAAACCAACCCCCAATAGCTTAGGAAAATGCTAGACAGATTTGTTCGAGTGCTCTAGAGTGTTAAAACCATTTTAGTTTTTTTTTCTAAAAAGTTTTAGCCCTATGGCTGTTTTCCTATATATTTAAAGATTTATTATTCACAATCGTATGATACTCCAGTGTCCATGATCTTCGTGATGTGCAAAAATAAAGCTCAGTACAAAATATATTTGTCAAATCATCTTTGCTACCTAATCGATCTATGTTGTCAATAAACTTCATAGTACTGTGTATTGTACCTGACTTCCTGTTGCCCAGTTGTCCATATTGTAGTAGGCAGTAAATTATGATGTGTAACCTGGTTAGATTGAAAGTCGGCAAGCATCGCCCACAACAATCGCAAGTGGTTTAAGCAGGTGTCGAGGTTGCCTATGGTGGGCTTGTTTTGCTATAAACCCACATGCATAGCATAAAACCAAGCTTAGTAACTCTATGAATACTTACTGGTTTCTTAGGTTTACGCGAAAATTAGACATTGAATAAAACTACTTTTTACGGATTTTTCCGCGGTTTTAATTTTAGATTTAGTCGTGATGACTTGCAGCTGCAAGACATCAAGACATAGCGAGCTCATATTGCGTAGGTCGGACCTCAATAATAAATTAAAATGTGAAGGCAGAACGAGCAACATCTTCTGTCAAGACGAACGCCATCTCAGTCTGCCCGTGACCATGATACCTGCAAAGGTGTCGAAACGACGGGACCTGAAATCTAAAATTAAAACCGCGAAAAAATCCGTAAAAAGTAGTTTTATTCAATGTCTATGAATACTATTTTGTTTGGATGTAACATATTATGTCATATAATCTATCTATGTAATTATTATGCTTTAAGAAAAAATAAAATAGACAATCGCCATGACTCTTACCTACTAATTACTTTTATTACGTGTTAGATAATAATTATTAGTGTTGTTTCATAAAAATGAAAGACAATGATATCAATTGTCGCCTCGTTGCGTCTATCACTCATGATTGCACTCTATTCCAGTTATAAATCAATGATGACTCAGAGGTAATGAGACCCAGACGTATAGTCTATGGCCTGTGCAGTTCTAAGGAGCACATGGATGTGTGAGCAAATGGAGTGATACCAGTGTCAAGGTTAGATGACAAAAGCACATGGCAATAAGGACTGTGGCCAAAATGATCAAAAGTTTGTAAAACTTAGCATCTAAGTACACTTGTGGATGATAAATTTGTTGAGTACTTATTGAATTGATACGTGTATTATTTATTTTTCAAATTGATTCGAAGTATTATCTACCAAATTAAAAAAGAAAGTGGTGTAAAGTTAGTCAGAATTAAATAGTGAAATAATTTTAATAAATTTTTAAGAGTCTTGGATTTAAATATCTTTATAAATTAAGGACCTTTTTTCATGTTGAACTAATATTATTATTACTGTAAGAGAAAATGGTACCAAAAGTCGATCAGCTACAGCTGTAGCTTTCCGTCAGTGACGATCACTCCATTCGCTCCCTCCTCTGTGTCGTAACCTGACACCTCTCGCCGGTCGCAGGTGGGCAGCCAGATGTTTTCATTAACACCGACTATTGTAACATTACTACTATATTTCTACGCATCAACGATTTCTTGGTACTGTTTTGCATATTTTTTAATTCGCTGTAGTAAATATTCCACGTGTTTTTATATGATGATTCATTGTATGTTACGTGGCAAGGATTATATTATTTGTTTGGTCTTTTCAAGTGGGTTGTTCGCTAAGTAGCGCATCTTCAAGGTGAAGTCTATTTAAACAGTGATGCGTAGTTTTCATGACTTGCTGCTTCATTGGTCGATGATTTTCCATCGCTATATTAAATAAAATTTCATATGATGCCATCAAACTATACAAAGTTACGGTAAGATGTTGCAATAAACTCCCCACTCACTAGATTAAATTAAATATTTGTTTTACACAGAAATGCCGTAAGCTTTTGCTTCTTAGGACCAAAAAAAACAAAGCAAAATAGAGCTGCAAGGAAAATAATTAATTAAGTTGAAAATAGGTAGTTCCATCAACCTGGTGGCGTAATAAGGTGGGTTGCAAGCGGTGAGGTATTAGCTTAAACCGACAGCTTGCGTTAACCGCGGCTTATCCACTGCAGCTCTGTTTGCCGGCCCACAAGGATTCTCTCATTTACACCAGTAATGGCTCGAGGGTACGTAACACCACTAATGAAACCTCCCGCCAATCCCTGGATTTAAACCATCTTGTTTATGCGACTGAAATATACCAACTTTGCAGATATTGCTTTTATATTCAATCTACCGCAGATACCCACGAAGCGCAATGTTTTCTCGTTTGAAAAGCTTTTTCACAAAAGCTCTCTCATATTTTTGGTGCCAGTTCACTGTGGATATTTTACACAAAAAAAGAGTAAAATGTTTTATTCGGTTACGAAAAAGGTTTTATTCAATTTAGTTGTCAAGTGCGCAGTTGCGGCTGTGTGCATACGTTATTAAGTGCACATGATTGGTCAATTACTGGGATACTAGTAAATGACAAAACTAATAAGCCAATGAAATACAGTCGTCGATAATATGAATACGAGGACAGTCAACACTCGTAAATATACCAAAGAGTATTTACACACGTTATTACTGGTACAATCAGTGTCGAAGTGCATTGGAGCACTTGACATTGGTACTATGTAAGACATAACTTGTTGTGACTTTAGTATAGAGCGATAAATAAGGAGTGTAAGTGATGTGTGATGAGGGCTCGGGCATATTGTAAGTATTTCGACGTTTATGGACGCAGTACTTGTCTACGAAGCGAATGAGTTCAATGAGGTTAAGTAACACGTGTAAACTCTACGTTGATTGGTAAACAGTGTTTTGTTAGTACTAAAGTAATATCGGTTTAGTTTATGGTGAGAGCTAAAAGGGGAAGAGACAGTGAGTTAGTGCCATAAAAGATTAAACGCTCCTCCCTCAGACGATAAAATCAGTTATGTGCGAGTATAGGTGATAGGTACATGTTTATCTAATATTAAGAACGGCCAAAGTAAAATATAAGTAAAGGCAAAAAAAATACAGTCACCTGTAATAATTCTTTACAATAGGAGTAGAGTGTCCATTAAAGGAAAAGAAAGCCACATTGTAAGATAAGAAAAAGTTTCCATAAGTAAATTAGAATACCTGTTTCTGTGGTTATATTTTTGTGAAACTTATTTTATATTTGTTCAATTAACACAATTTGTTTAATAGGCTTATCACGCTAGACAGATTGTTAACATTAAATTCGACTCAGCCATCGCCAACGGCCATACCACGTTGAATACACCGGTTCTCGTCCGATCACCGAAGTTAAGCAACATCGGGCGCGGTTAGTACTTGGATGGGTGACCGCCTGGGAATACCGCGTGCCGTTGGCTTTTTGCATTTTGGTTTTATAAGTGATATTTGATAATATATTACTCTTTTTTTTTGTACAATTTAATTGTATTCTAAAAATAAGTAAGATTTCGCTAACACAATATTTTTTTCTGTACCCTACTAATTAATACAAGACCGGAAAGAATTCATATATATTTAGTTGTGCTTAATTACATTACTAAGTTCTAACCATATTCATAAATATACCTACCAGAACACCTCTGAGACAAAACGATCAGAATTTGATAAATAATCTACTTAACTTTAACTTAAATTCAACAAACATTTAGTAAAAATATAAAATGCGGTAGAAACTTTACTATGATTTTGACAACAATCTGAATATTATCCGTCTAGCATGTCTTAGGGTTTATTAAGTATATAATGAACATAAGATGACTCCTTGAACGAAAACAAATTGCATCGCATATTTGTTTTATCGTAACAAGTTAATCAAGCATTCGGATTGACAGATTTATGTGTGGACCTTTGACAAGCCTGTACTTAAATAACAGTTAGCCGCTCGTCATTAATAAGTGGCAGACACGTTGAGTTATTAGCACTCGATAGGTCATCAACTATCGTACTAAGTAACATCAATAATATATTAACCTAGTAAAAATACTAGTCAATAAAATAACATTACATATCATCACGCCTGTATCCCCGAAGGGAAGGCAGAGGTGCATCAATGTACACCCACAGTTCGCCGATATGTTTAGGTCCCATGTAATAGGGGGCGAGCCTATTGCCACTAACCGGGCACAAATCCAAACTCCGACCTGCTACTGAGAATTTCATAGAAAAACCCAATAACACCTTGGTCGACTCGGAAATCGAACCCAAGACCTCTAGCGTAGCAGTCGCGCTTAGCACCACTAGGCTAAAGAGCTGTCAGTCAATAAGGTCTAGAAAAAGTCTGAAAAGCTTGTAATTTGTATCTTCATTGAAAAAACTTTATTTTCAAATAATTTGTAGTTTAGTTTCGAGTAGCCTATACGTAGCACTGGTTGCTAAATAAATAAATCAGTTACTACACATTACAGTACTTAGAACGAAGGACTGAGATTTTTCGGGTTATTAAATTTTAAAGGTAAAGATAATATCCACATAAATAATTTTTGATATTTTAATTTTTGTAAACAACGTTGAACCTGCCACCCTATATAATTTCGTACGATAGTGAAAATTAAATTAGTTATAATCATTGTCACATCTGTCTATGGTCATAAAAGTAAATGGAGTCGTGAAGTAGATCCATAGATAAACGTTTAGCACTTGACAGACAGATTGAAATAGTTTAAACGGTTCAAAAGGAGTTCACGATCATGAGAGGTCATTGGCCTACTGGCTGATGTCAAATGTTAATAACAAATCTGTCTTCATCATTAGAATTGCTAAGTTTAGGCTGCCAATGTGAAATACGGTAAAAGATTTGATCAAATATACTAGGTAAAAATACGCTGTGTTTGACATTAAATGGTTAAGTCAATCAATCAATCAATCAATCAGCCAATCATAGTCCACTGCTGGACATAGGCCTCTCCCAATTTGCGCCACAACACTCGGTCCTCCGCCTTCCGCATCCAGTCCCCTCCAGAGACCTTTCTGATTTCATACTTTATAGCATTTCAATACACCGTGTCAACGTACTACAGCTGCTTATTTAGCACCTCTATATAAAGAATTTAGAGGTTTTAGAAAGGCAAATGAAAAACCTACTGAAATCTACTCGGGAAATTGTGCTACTACATACTACTTTTTAACGTAGATAGCCATGAGCCATGTAATTTTGGAACATATTAAGTCAAACGTAACTCCAAAGGTATATCAGGTGTATATTTAAAAGTTAGATTTCATACAAATTATGTCGAAAATGAGTTTTTTATAAAAATAATTAAGCGACTTTTTTAATCATTTAATCAGTTACATGCAAGTTGCTACGGGTATAATAAAGTTTAAAAACGCTATCAGTTACTACAGAGATATTAAAAAGACGTCAATTAAGATGTCATTAAGTGTTTACATCATTGACGTACTATATACATAGACTGCTACTATCGGTAGTTTCCCCTTGTGCCAAGCGAGAGCAGTTTTAAGTTTGATCCTAGTACATTTCGTTTTTCATTTATATTAGGCTCACTCTATAGTTTCATATGTATACTCTAAGGTTTATATCAAACGTATCCATGTCCTAAACATTGTTATAAGCACTTTAATAGTTTCTATGGCCAACCACAATGATCTGAGATAATAGCGATGTACCCAATGATATGCGATCTGCACTCCTGCAGTAATCACACTAGCCAACATAACAACAATCAAACTATTACATCATGGTTGGCAACAATGTGTTTTTAATTATAGGTACTAGAAACATATGTTTCCATAAAAATAATTACATACGATGTCTTCTTAATTCTTTGGCGTTTCCCACTTGATCCGTGTTTACGGAAGTCACATTAAGGTTATTTTGTCATTTGGCAGTAATTATGATTGATTTATTATATGAAATGTATACTTTAATGCTGTAAATAGTATAGCCATACTTTAGAATTGACTCATTGGGTATTTTAGAGTTTTCGGTATTTAAATTCTACCTGAAAACTTTCTTAAAAGTAACACGATTCGGTGAGGCTTCAAAAAGTAAAACTTTACTTAAAAACTTAACCAAAACATGAGCGAAACTCAAAATATAGGTGTGTATTCCAAGTAACAAATTAATAATCGTGTCTACTCAGAATTATAGTCTTAACAAAACCAGCAAATAATGTTTACTTAGCATTAACATATCCTTTGACGACCACGCCTCCAATCTTATTTATTGCGTGTACATTGGAAAATATCGGCTGCATTTATTACGGACACAAACGTCCATTTGATTATAATCTTATAAATGTAGCCAACTGAATTACATTCGGGATAAATTGCTCTTAGATTGGATTAAGATTTGCTTAAATGAAGGATATTGTGCAATAGTGAGAAATGTTGTCGATACTAGACTATGATTACAAATAACTTGGATTTAAATAAATGATGACTGACATTTCGTAGATAAATGAACGCTGTAATGTTTGAACTTATGATGAGCTTATCGTGTTTCATTATAATAAATTTGAATGTCTCTCCAACAGTGTTTTCCCAAGAGATAGAGGCAAGTCTGCAAGTAAAATTACATTAAACATATTAGGTCTTCAATTTAGGTATTTTAATATTACCTTTATTAATTATTTATGTATTATTAATTAGCGTATACTACAAAGTCGTATACGCTGGTACGATGAATCGCATCATAGTATATTTAGAAAACATTAAATTAACAAGTAACAAAACTCGAATAGAATAAAGGTATTAGTGTTATTTCTCACTAAATTCCAAACACGTAGTTTTAAGTCCAATCTTCAATTTTATTGTCCCTTGGGGTTGTCTACAGCCTGCAAAATTAACAAATTGACAATGGGTTAAGAAATACAGACATATTTTCAAAAATAATACAGTATACGAGTATATACATGTCGACACATATGCACTTGAGGTAATGAGTATTTCATTACTAAACATCGATTCTTTGAAGGTTAACTAGTATATAATCTTACAAAAAACTTGTAATAAATAACACATAACTAACAGACATATCGCGACATAATCTTATGGAAAATTTACAGTTTTTCCGCAAATAATACTTTTGAAGGTTCAAGAAATCTTTAAAGAAATACATTCTCATACTCACATACATATAATCTTTCACTTGTAGGGGTAGTCAGATACCAGTTAGACTTCTTTCCACTTGCTACGATCCTTACACACTGTTTTGCTTCGTCCACTTTATTATTTCCTTCATACATGCGCTTTGCAAAAATCTTCCCAATCTATATACGAGTAGTAAGAACCAGTCAGTATGCTGTATATTTGTATTATTATGGTTTAAAGCGTCGTCTTAGCCAAGGTGTAACGTTGTTAGCTGAGGGAGTCCGTGACTGGAAGCGTACGAAGCCAATTACAACCCCTACTGCAGCGTGCCGGAGGAATTTATTAAAAAAAAGAGCTTTAGTCTTAAAACACGCCGCTTTTGTTTAAAATATTGATTACCAAGTTTTACTTGATTTTGATATCAGTATTACAAAATGTTACAAATAAAATAATGTCGGGTGATTTATAAGATAACTGATTTTTGATTTGTGTTTTGTTTCTACTCACAGAATATCTATAAAAAAGTTGCGAAAAAAAAAAGGAAATATATTACGGGAACGGGGATTAACTCATGATTCCGAAACCGCGGGGCTCCGCTAGTATATTTCGTATATTTAAGATTAAACCATAATCCGTTAAACCTAGGTTAGGTACGTTGGAATGCGTCTGATAGCAAAAATTGCCGTCTGTCTATAATTTAATGTAATAATTGCTGTCTGCGCAATATAACGTAATAAAAAAGGTAATTAATAGTAATAGTTGATCGATCTGCGTCGCGAACTAAATGATCTTGTAACGCAGGAATGTTATTAAGTTGTATGCGGGATTCTCGTGTACTTGTAACCACTTTCGGCTTGCCAACTATACCAAATATTGTTGCTGTGTGGCCTAAAAAACTACAGTAAATATGAATTGAATTTATGGTATGTACTTTTGTTTTGATTTTAAATATTCCCTATTTAAAAAAAAAACTGCCTAACTTTTTCACAAATGATGTGGGGTCGAATTCCAGTTCGTGAATACCGTATTTATTATGAATGTGTGCCTGTGAATGTAACATTTGATTCATAGATACCCTTACGAAACTTTTATTCAACTTGTATACGCGCCAGTCATTCCTCAATAATTCGAGCTATAAAAATAGTCGATTTCTATTACCACTATAGTGCGGCTCTACATTTATTATAATCGACTAAAAATATTCGAGTCGGCCATCGCAGTTCACACGGGCCGATGTTCTTCAAATAACCGCATAATGCCCGTATTATCAGTCTAAGCTCGTAAACATTTTATGTCATGTACTAATGAGAATGAACTACGTATTTTAATGTTAACACATTACTAAACTAGAACATGATCGGAGACTGAATTCCGAACTGATTCCAATAAGATACGTAGGCGTTATAATCCAATATTATGAGACGGGAACTAAAATAGACGTCATTTTACTATATCATGCTGCAGTAACAAGTTTATGAGGATTACTTAGTTCTGTACTTAGTGCGAATACTGTGTAGTAATAACTTTGCTCTCAAGAACTTTAGATGTTTTGTGGATTTGCATTTCACGTACAGTTCTGCATTATATGCTACGCTCGGCTGCACTCGGGCTTTTTCGGCACATCTCGACAAATCTCTTATTTTAGTATGAATGTGCACTCTGCCTAATTAACACTGTACACATACCTTGGTATATTTAAGTAAACCAGCACGTAATGGGTCATATGATAAAGTTTAAGGTACAGACCAACATCACTACCGGATCAAATCTGTAGCAGTCTGCATTTACTTTTAATACCATTTATCATTTATATTGTAATAATGTACCAGGCTTGGTAATGACGTCATGCAACACTATCTACAGATCTAAACTAGATAGATCTTGAGCACTAATAAATTTGACACATTTATAATGCCCTGCAGTCAGAATTTGACAAATTTATTGCATTCGAACCATGACAATGCAAAAGTCTCGCTGGTAACAAGGCTTGTTTGAAACCTAGCTTAGATCGTCGTCTGTTACCCTCCGGGCCACCACGACTGTTAGTTCTACAACCGCTTAATTGCTTCGTATGTTTTTCACTTAGAATAAATGTGTCACGCACTCGACGGAATGTTAAATCGTGAGCCAGTTCCATACTGCATAAACGTGTCTGCAGGCTGCAATTTGCATTCAGCTATTTCCGATATCAGACAGACATAACGGCTGGCCGTCTGCACACATTTCGTAATATCTTTATTAATATTTACTTACCTACTTATTATATGATATGCAAATACCACAAGTTGACTCATCGCAAAGATTTCTGAACTATAAAATCTACGATATTAAAATTTTGCGCTTCTATTTCTAGCGTTTCTTGTGAACTTATGAAAGGAACTTTATTATGAAATGAGAGACTTTGTGTTCTCTATGATTATAACGGTAATAAAATAAGAGTTTGACGGCAACAGCGGTCAAAACAGACAATTTAGTCTACAGCGATGCCATGATATAGTTCAAACCATGAAATGACGCAGAAATTCTCAACAATTGCAAATAATGAATACAGAAGAACTTAACAGATAAAACTCGAATCACCTTCAAGTTTGATCGAAAAACATTAGTAGGAATCTATAAAGGCGGCGTTGTTACCCAACTCGTTAACGAACAGTATAACGAGAGCACTTAAACTCTTAAACGACAGTAAAATCACGGATTAAGGATGCGTTTCACAAGAATAATGAGGTTTCATGGAATATTAAGGAATGTGGCCATTAAGTCCGTGCGCCGCCATAATAAGATTCACCCTCGCCGTGTTCCGGGGATGGAATCATTCGGAAGGCAGCCCGCCTGATAGGCTTATGCAGGACTAACACGAGGCCCTTACGTCATTTGAATCCTAAATTAAATTGTAGGAGCCTCCGACAGCGGAGTAACTGAATTGTATATGCTTAACGCAGAACACCGAATTTCTCTTTCGTTCATGTGTGGGATAGGCCTTTTGAGTAGATACGTGTTTATCTGAATAGTGTCTAAATCCACAACTAATAGGTCGTAAAACAAGGGATCAGGATCACTTAAACTCTTATTTTCTAAAGAACAAAACATTAGTAATTTAGCGAAAATGTTTTACACCAGTAATTAAATGTATTTATAGCAAAAAACCAAGTCGTACAAACTTTACGAGGGAATTAATGTTATCAAGAGTAGGTAAGTGAAGAATGAAGTTTGTTGCGGCTCCATTAAGAAGATTTACATGAAACGTTCGCAAACTCCGGCGATCGGGTGATTACCTCCTAATTTATAAGGGCTCATTAACTGTTTGTGCTCAGTACTCAGCGACTTCCTGGCCCCGAGGCGAATGTTACGCGAACTTCTAAACTTAATACCGTGTTTTAATTACGGTGATTTGTCAATATTTGCGCAGAAAATTTATACGCATTTTCTTCGTAGCGCGAATACTTAATAATAAGGAAGTCGCAAAGAATAACAGGGAAACATTTGTTTTTAAGACGGTTATGAAGATGAATATTAGATATTGTATTTTATTCTTCCATAAAAGTAGTAACAATGGAGTCGTTGAGATATATATGAGAAGAATTATTATCGAGCTCTCATTTACTGGAAGAAGATCCTCTAGTTACGAGATAACCCCGTGCTAAGAGGAGCCAGACAAAGGTATCCAATAATCCTATCGTGACGTAGTGTTTACAGGCGCGAGCTGCGCGCGGCAAATACAACTAAACCCGCTTTATCCGAGAATTGAAACAGGCAGTTTAATCTTAAGACGTAACCAACGAGGCGTTACATTCCCACTACTAATAAATATTATTATTCGGCACATGGCTCGCATAACCCCGCATAGCGACACACCGCATGTTTGCGTTTCTCTGAGAGCGTGGGCGCAGCACCCATGTATCGACAACACTCAACACCGCCATAACAATCAGCCCCATGATATTTTCATATTACATTTAGGTTATTGCACTGCTAACTAAAACAAAACCAAGGAAATGCTCCACAAATGTTCTATAAACTGGTATTTCGCGTGCTTTCTTCTCGTAAACAATGAAGAGCAAAATCGTCGGCGGTAAACTTTGTTTACAACACTGAAACGTTCTAAATAATGCTAATTAAAGCTTAGGTCAACAAAAGACGAACCAAGTCTAGTGAAATTAATTTATTGTACACAACGTAGTTGAAAAGGTCATCTATATAAAAATGCTGAATTGGATTAAGGACTAAGGTCAGGGGCCCTGTCCTTACGTCCACCCGTTTATTAATTCAGGACCTTAATTCTGAGTTGCGGTGCGTGGCTACTTAGTGCCTTTCTACCTACATTTACAATTTTCATATTACGTCAGCCATTTTTCTGGACACTCTTGTCCCTCTTCAGAAAATTATGTTGACGTTTCTCTCTGTTTTTCACAGTATTACGAATTACCCTTGCAAGCAAAGTAAGCAGGGAAGGTCACTGTTATTTAGATAGAGATAAAAAAGGTAACAAGGTTCTCCGTAGATTCTGCGAACTCATTTGAGAAAAAATCCAATTGGTCAGCGAAATTTCCTTCAAGAATTTTTACCCGTAATTTTTTCTAGCGCGCGAATTGTTTTTTCGTGACGTTTCATATATTCCGGTGTGGCTAAGTGACAGATATTTATAAAGCTGTATTGTAAAAATGCATGCAACAACGTATTTCCATTTCGAAGAACATTTCGAGCTTGCAACATAGATATAGGTATGTAAGTTAGGACAATTCCAAAGGTTACATTCAAAACGTATTGCTATTCGTATCTTCTACATAGTAAGTCTTTGAGCGCACTTGGAGCATTATGCATGTATTTTCTAGTTAACGCGTCTTGTTTAGTGTTCTCACTACACCATACCACGCGTGGATGTGAATACAGGCATTCTCATTTAAGGTGAATTGTTTTGCGAGTCGAGCAACGAACTATCGAATAATAAATAGTGTAGAGGGGCAATATAGCAGGGTGGTGTGACGTCATCGATCGCGTCTCGTCCCCTATCAATTAGGATGGCAACATAAATCAAGATGAACGGGCAGCGTGTGCGGCGAGAGCGGCGGCCGGCGTCGGCGGCGCGGGTCAGCCGCACGCGCTCACGCCCTCGCTATTAACGAACTAAAACTATATAAACACACATATTAGAAATATACACATAGGCAACTCTTCAAAAAACCTGGGTATTTAGTCTTTAATATTTAGATTAGCCATTTACAGATTTCAGATTCGGAACTATTATTGCTAAGAATTTTGCGCAGGTAGAATTTTTGTAAGATGAATTCATATTACTTTTTGTTAATTTCATTTAATATAAAATTTTATCCAAATCAGTTGTTCAAAAGTAAAGTTGAAGGCGTAAGTTTTGACAGTCATAATTGATAAACGGTGTAACTTTCCGACATGAATATTTAATTACGACAGTTATTTAATATTTTGATGATGACGCCAACAGAATTAAAAGGAATCTGTTGGTCTGAAATTCATACAAGTATATGGGATATAAATAAGAATGGAATTTATACAATACTAGCTGTGCCCCGCGGTTTCACCCGCGTGAATTCATAGGTCTCGTTCCCGGTGCCTTCATGTTATTCAGGGCGCAGTTGAATCCATCAAATCACTATCGTAACAAATATCAGGATTACTTTTTTTTTTCACCGAGCAATTTTCCAATTTTTTCATAAGAACCTTCTCCTGTTAATAACTAACAAAACAAAAAAAGAATTGGCGAAATCGGTCCAGCCGTTATTGAGTTATGCGCTTACCAACACATTTAGCGATTCATTTTTATATATAAGATAGTTGTTGCAGTAAATATTTACATTGCAAACTAAATTTTCTTTATGAACACTCGACTGCACACTATCAAATGTTAATGTTATTCATAAATCACCATGTTATTGTCCAGTTTATAGTTGCAATGCACCTTGGCTATTTATTCAAATATTCATTTCCCAGCGAGACACAGAGTAATGTTCTCGTTCATATGATGTGCTCTGCATCTATTAGACTAAACTATTTTTAATGAGACTCGTTTCTACGAAGCCTGCATCGCCATTCGCCAATGTTTTGACCAACAATTTGAGCAACCCTCGTGCAGGGAATTGCGCAGTTATTCAGCCGTCCCGACCAATACCGGTCCAATTCTGTTAAAAGCAATCCGCGATTGATGCCCCTGGTCGAATGCCATTAAATGCTACGATATTGATTGCCGGCGAAACGAAACATATTTCAATATTCAGAGCAAACACGGAATAGGCGTCGCGTCGCTCAGCCAGCGAGATACTCGCGGACCTACTTATTGAAACAACTTTCAACCAATATGATTAATTGTTTTATAATTTTGATTGACTTCTTTAATGTTCGTATTAAAGTATGTAAAAAATTACCTTCCTAACTGCCTAATTGGTTTCGGGTTTAGAGGTCACAGACGCAACTGGTCGCCCCAGGTGGAAGTTGTTTTTTTTTGGATTAATACTACTTACCTACTTGTTAACCAATTTATTAAAGGGTTTTTCCTTTTTATTTTAAGGTTAGGCTTTTCTTGTAATCTGCGAGTTTGCAAAAACACCAAAAACTACTTCGATAACCATATATGATAGATTATTCATGTTGCTGAATGAGTATTTATTTTTGTTTCAGTTGGTGTACAAAAATGGTAATACAGTGCGCGAGGCAGGGTTCCGCGTCAATAACTCACATAGCGACATACCTACGATAACTTACAAGAAACTTGATATCCACACCTTATACATCTTAAAGCAAATAAACCAATATGAATTTAAAGTTCATATCATTCCTTTTAACTTGGAATTTTATAATAATATCGGCTAGACGAGATTCGTATGAAGACGAAGAGACTTCGAGATCCAGAGAAATACGGAACAGAGAAAACAATCGCAATAGGACCACGTTCAATGGAACTCTCACGGATCTGCCCGAGAGGAGAAATCTTAGGCACAAGAACAGTTCAAGGTACAGGGGAGATAGACGAAGGTGGGATAGAGAACATGAAAATAGAAGAGATCGGCGTAAAGGCACCGACGCTCACTCCCTCGAGGACAGTGCTAACAGGACAATAGAACCCTACAGCCTGAAAAAAGATGATAAGGCACGTAGAACGGACAAACACTGGAACAGAAGTAGCTTGGAAAAGCCTTGGAATACAGCTAGAAGACCGATTAGTCAGAGTAAAGTGCAAGAAAGGTCACATTTGCCTATAAGAGAGAATTCGACCAGGTCTAAAGTGAAGCCGGCAAACAAATGGCAGAGCGGCGGCTACATACCGTACCCGCAGCCGAGGGAGAGGAAGCCGAACATCATATTAATCCTGACTGATGACCAGGACGTCGAGTTGGGAAGCTTGAACTTCATGCCGAGAACAATGAAAGCCATTAGGAGCGCCGGAGCGGAGTTCCGTCATGCTTACACCACCACGCCCATGTGCTGCCCGTCGAGGTACCGTATTTTATTACCCTTTATTTATTTATATAGACTCTTACAACGTTAAGACGCGTTCGATAATTTATTATTAGGCTTAACGTTCTTCATGTATTGTTTATGGGTCTGTACGGTTTTACTCACCTGTATATTTATGTAATGTTTGACTAGTATAAAAGCGAGTTGTTATGAGCTCTTTACTGTAAATCATGTCTAAATCATGAATAAATTTGACATTTCCCTAAATTGTTGTCTTTGACAATGATTAACTAAGGTTTACGACTACAAATAGACCCTACATCACTAAAAGCTAAAACACTAAATATAATCACTATTTCTTATCGCCTTAGATAAAATCCATAAGCAATTCTGATCGCTATTGACGCCTTTCAGCAAATAACGGCTTGGTTAAGTGCCATTAGAATATAAATTACATAGATCCCGCACCATTATCGGTTGCACTGAAATGACTCGTTGCAATGGAGCCGACTGACTGACAGCTTACAATTGCAACTAGTTCCAACGACTACATTACTAATTGGTAGCTAATGCGGCTGCTTTCGCACTATCGCCGCTCTGTTGCAAAACCTGATGTTTATGTTATGATCAGTTCATAAATTCACAAGAACTGTCTTACTTAATTGTTTGGAGTAATCGAAATGTTAATTGACCAGCTGTGTAGGCTGATTGTGTCTGAACATTAAATCGAAGTAATGTCCAGGTGTTTTATCAGATATGGCAATTATGGGTTTATTTATTGGACATCGTGGTGACTTTCTCAAACCTCCATTATCCTTACGTTTTACTTCTTGGAGTAAGACTTCAGCAACGTCACCTGTATATTATGTTTGCCAGGAGTTCGCTGCTGACTGGGGTGTACGTGCACAACCACAACGTGTACACGAACAACGACAACTGCTCGTCGCCGATGTGGCAGGCCACGCACGAGACCAACACCTTTGCTACCTACCTCTCCAACGCTGGCTACCGGACTGGTGAGTCCCATACCTTTATTATTGTCTTTAAAATAGACTTGTATGACTTCTAATATGAATTCGTGTGTTACATAATATAAAAAAAAAAACTTTACAAAACAAATATTTTTAGAGTTTAAAAATTAAAGAGAGTCACCACAAAATCTTGTAAAACTAAATTTTAAATCAGTTACTTAACATTGTTGGGGGAGTCCTATGTCCAGCAGTGGACTGCAACAGGCTGATATGATGCCTTAACATTGAATTGAGCAAACTTCATATTCCTTATTCTTCAGCAATTAGTTATTGATTGTTATGTGCGATGCTTTGTTTCAAGTAAAAAACAAAGTTTAGTTAGTAGTCTTATACAGTGTCCTCTGGTGACCTCAACACAATGCTGTGTCGAGACCGAGATAGTGTATCGCCCCCTGTATCAGTAATATATCAGAAGTAATTAACTTAGTCTCCAACGCTGGCTCTTTCTGCTCTAAATATCTGTGATATTATCAATCCTGAAAGAGGTTGTATGTTTTCTTCAATGACTGTAGTAAATGTTTTGTTTTATTGTCAAAGGCCGTATGCAAACCAATTTCGTTTTTAAAGATATTTTAGATACAAAATCATCGTGTATAATTTTTCAATATTTTATAGGTTTTCCATTTTCAAACGTGCAGATATTTATTTGACATACGCTGTCAAACTGCTCAAAATTTTATGTCGATCAAGCTATGATTTACGTAGTCATTTAACAGTTGGCGTTTATTTTGTAACGGCCTCATTATACACGAGAAGTGTTTAAGTAGGCCTAATTGATGATAATTAGCACCATTCATCATCCGCTTGCAATCAAACACATTTTACTTAGCTTACAGCAAAAGGCTCTTGAACTTTCTATCTTGTATTTTGATCAAGAAATATTTATAAAACGGTTTCTGATTGTTTATTATGCGGAAGTTAAGTAACTAGGACAGGCATTCAGAAAATTAAATTGTAAGAAAATATATTCATTAATTAATTAGATTATGAATATTATTAGCAATAAATAGACGATAAGCTCTGGGAATGGTGTTATCTCACGTAAAACGTCAACTTTCAAAGGGAAATATTTTGTTTATGATTTCACGAAAAATATTATTAAGATAAGCTGGCGTTACTTCCTCTTATTAGTACTAAATGGCTTAATTAATTTGATTTAAAACGACTACTATACATATTAAAATTCTTGTATAATTCAACATTGGTAGGTAAAAGGATCTATGAAACTAAGGTACGGCACCTTAGTTTCATAGATCCTTTTACCTATTGTTGCGATATGCGATTCTTTTCGATAATTTTCTTCAGACTGTTTCGTCTAAATTCATGCATATAATTCTATTCCAAGTTAATCTGGCTTCCTTTACATCTTCCTAAATCTCTTCTAAGTCAGTTTATATCAGTCACTAATCCAAATTACGCGCAAATACCGTCTCGTCTGAGATATACGTTTTCGTTGGCACATGAACGTAGCAATTTGCAGGCGCTTTTGAAACCGTGTCGATGGATCGACATCTATACGGCGAACTACGTATATTATGCGACAGAAGTTGTAAATTTAGTTCAGTTTTAGATTTACCATTCGATAAATATACACAACGTTGATACATATTCATGTTTTAGGTATTTTACTGTGGGCTTGATATTGCAACGACATTTGGATTATTTCAGACTTCGCTACATAAACGGTATCAGAGATATTTTGTTACAGGGGTCAATAGTTATTTCACATGGTCGTATGTACTTTAGCTAATTCGAATTATACTTTAGGGTCTCATATTTTCACTCTTATATCCAATGTAGCTAAAGCCAGTATGTTTTGTAAACCTAATATAAAAATGTATTACTACACATTAAAAACTTCTCTTTCAAAGAGAAATGAAATATAGAGTATGGCGCATTAATCACTACGCTGCGGTCATCGATTTTAGATTTATAAAGTATGCATACAGTAGACACAAAAACTAATCCGTAACTTTTGTGTCTATTTCAGCATTTGTCTCTACCTACAAAATACTAAACCTAAAATATCGTATGTTTAAAACATATCGAGGTACTACAGTTTGTTCTCAGAACAGCTTTGTATATCGGTATTGAACTTTTCGCTGACATTGATGATCGATGCATGCGTCTGGCAATGCAGTTGTTTTATTACGTACGAACAACAGGCCATAGTAACATGACCCCCGACCACCTGGGAATGCATTTCGTCTAGATACTTGATAAGCCTTTGAAGAAGGTTTTATGTTCCTAAATATATTCATGAAGTCAGCGACGTGCCGTTAAGAAGCTTTTATTTTATTGCGTTATAAAATGTCGTGTTTAAGTGTTTGGGCAAGATATTAGTAATTAGCGGTTTAAGATGAATTAACTTTATAGATTAGGCCCAGCTATTTGTAAAGTCAATTCTTTAATTTAATTTTGGGAAGATATTTAACTAATTTAAATATTTCTGACATTTTGACATTCTGACAAATTTCCCAAATTTTGGAATCCAGGTTTCCTCACGATGTTTTCCTTCACCGCTTGTCAGAAGTGTCATAGAATAATTAAGAAAGTACATATAACTTTGAAAAGTTACATTGGTACTTGCCCGGGTTCGAATCTGCAACCTTGTACATACAAATCCGTCCATTGAACCGCTAGGCAACCACGGCCTGTAATTTCTGTATATTAAGGCGATATATTCTGAACGTAAACATAAAATTTCAGAAAAAATTGTCTCGACACTAACAAGACAGTGATAGTAGTTCGGCTATACGAAGACCTGGGGTGTATCTATACCTACCTAGCTAGCTAAGTGGCTCAGGAGCGATGAACGCTTATCCGGCAGATACCAAGCTGTGATGCAATAAGGTCAGGAATGCCGACTGACTCACGGCCGGGACCTAACCAACTTCTATTGCACAATTTCACATTTTGTTTAATGTGAAACAAAATGGACGATTTCATGCATCGCAATAGGCACTATTATAAAGATTTGAAGGTAGAACTCCGATAGGCAGATGTTCTACTACTACAGATTATTTATTTGATTTATCTATTTTAATCTGTACTTCTAAATTATGAAGTTTACTATTTTGTTTATATTTTTGGGTTAGTAGCTTTATATACGTGATTGTAATATAGCTACCAAAGTTTATTTTTAAATTGAGATTTAGTTCATAATTCATATTCGTAAGATGAATTGTTAACCTATTCGCTTCAATAACAATAATGTCGTATTTAATTGACGCATTAAACCAGGAAGGGTAAGCAGCGGGTGACAGGTGTTGTGAAATATGTGCCACTTTCTATTTGTGATCAAATTAACGACTGTGCTCGTACTCGCGACTATTCCTGCTGCATAAACGTGTTTGTGACTCTGCTAATAAATGGAAGAGCATTTATATATCTGAGGGAAAGCTCGACTTACCACACAAATAAAATTATCCCATCTATGAGGAAAACGAAATTATTGCGTAAGACATTAAAAAGAAGAATTCCTAATACTAATATTAAAATCATCACAGTTTCATCATTGGTATTTCATTTCTATATCAACAAACCGTTTTGTAAGGAGTGGTAAGTATTGCACAGTTAGATATGATCAAACCATTTGCTAAAGAGACAATATATTTATCTCAAGACACCTAACGTTTCACCAGTAGTTGAGCACGAGCAAGTCGCGGAAGCAGCTCGTTGCACGAACTCTATCTAAATAGATTCGTAGAGTCCTTATCTCAGCCGTACTTAACATCGCCCATAAATCAATAGTCCAGCCAGAACAAATTGTAAACTGCACGATGCATCTCCTAAGATTTGTTCTAAATATTGTAATATTCCGGCGTGGGAGCACGTGGGTCGCCGGACGTCGATCATTTGGCCGCACTCGTCCGCAGTCCGCAAGAATAAATGTAGATGGAAGTGTCCTTGCCGGTATTTGGGGAGACCGATCGGGCCATCTATCTCCATCCGGCAACGCAAGATTTGTTGGAACGTCTTGACCTATGTCTGGATTCACTAGCTTCGGAACGGAAAATACCCATAATGTTCCTACTTAAATCTAAGAATTACTTTAATGAGTATTTCAAGCGAACGAAACCGTAGAGGACTGGTTAATTTAATACTTCCTTTGTTCTACAAGACTGATTAGCTCCGTATCTAAATCAAACAATTCCATCCTGTAGTTAAGTAACAAATGACACATTTATATTATTAGTAAAGTAAAAAAGCAAGTGCTTGTTTAAACGAGTATCTTGGAGGTTTCCATTGCGTTCGCCATTGCATCATTTCCAAACAAAGCGAGTGTCGTGGGTATCATTTATCACAAGTTAAACTGTTACACATTTATCACAGTTAAGTGAAGGTATCGTTAATTGCAAGTGACATCGTCTCAACGATATTGTGTGTCAACATTCCACAGTGAGACGCACTCACTGAAATTGTATAAACGCAGGTGCGATCTGCAAGTGTTTAACATGTGCTCAAGAATGTGCACTTTGCGCTCCGAGGGTAGTGTTCAAAGAAGTGCCTTTTAGGACACAAAGCACGTGTCGGTACTTTATCTCTGTTCTCTTAAGAATCCATTTGGCTTGTAAATTTATGCGTCAAATGTTCTATCATAAATTCGCCCCTTACTTTCCCTTCCGGCCGGCTCGTAGGCGCAGGGTCTGCCCACGGCGTGCGCATGCGCGGCGTGTGCCACTGCTAGCGCCTAATCACATACATTGCGTCTTCCGTCCTGATATGAAAGTTGAGATGTGTGGGAGTGCAAATTGTCGCTGATTGCTCGGCTCACTCTTTCTACTAGTATTAATTTGCCTGTTGGTCAACCGTGGCTTCCGTTTGTTTAGGCCAATTTCTGGAGTGTATGTTGTAATGCTTCTATTTAAAGAGCCTAAAGTAATATTACGAAACATTGTCTTCTGGTTTCGCCAGAACACCGTCAATTCCTTAGCTCGTAAGTTAAGTCCACTTCTAATTCATTTGCATTCGATTCGCACTCCTTTCCAAACAACTTATTATAATTATAAAACAATATTAGCTTTCACCTCATTGTATCGTAATCCTAAGTGTAAACTGCACTTAAAAGGGCACTGACGTTTAATGGAATCCGCTGAGCGTTGGCAACAATACAATGAATACTGAGATTAGCAGCTGCGGGTAACACCCAGTTGTTACAACTTGCTCTGCCCCTCGGAACTACGACTTGGCAATTCAAATTAATGCTGCTAGAACAACTTTTAGTTTATTTACAAATCAACGCATTACTCAGTGACAATTCGAATAAATCTAAATGATGTTGGAGCACTTCGTTGCTTGTTATTCCATTCCAGTGAGTGAAATATTTACAGTCGTTTGTTTTTGAAGTATTGGTTTATTATACGGAATTAATACTCCATTTCTATCTTAGTATTTTCTTCTGAAACTGATTGCATTTTATTGCAATTTATAATTAAACTATTAATTATTTTCAACAGTGGTAGCTTTAAGATTGCTACCTGGATTTTATACAAACATTAATTTAATCCTTCTAACAATCCGTGCAGTTGAACTTCCCTATAGGTCCATTTATACTTATTTATCCCTTTATTTAATTACCGAAGTCCAAGCGAGCTTTTAAATCGGCACAGCTGCGAAGTACAGTGTCTACAAAGTTTAACACGATAAAACTTTTATCATCGGAGTCTGCGGCCGGCAGAGCACACCCATTGTTACTTAGACCGAACTGGCTAACACAGCCTAGCCTTGTTTATCCAGCCAAATTAGTTTATTCAAGGCGGAAACACGATTTTAATTAGAAATAGCAGCATTTATCTAGATTTAAATATTTTAAAGTTGCGAAGTTTTCTCGCTTGTTTGAGGTTTTTATTCGTTGAGACTAGCTTTAGGATACTGCGTTTATCAAGTAAATATTTTTAGGCGTTTTCTTATATGACAATGATATAAATTATTATTATCAAATTACAAAATCGGTTGTGAATCTCAAAAATGGCTAGTAAATAAACAAATTCCCCTTGCTATGAAAATAAATTAAGTATGTAGATGAAGTTCTATATACGTAACTACCTAATCTTAAGCAGAGTGCAAATGAAAACTTTGTGATGAATGAACCTCCAAAATAGTAGTTTATCCGTCAAGTTCACACCCAAAATAGACTCATTATCAAAGTTTAAGTTTTATATCAGTCGACGCCATCATTAATTCTTTTAACACAACCATGCTGATGGACCGGGGCCAATAAATAATGGTTATAAATAGTGTATTGGCGAGGCTACGTATATACTCGTATGCGTAGGCGCAGCGCCGCACTGTCTAGGCAACCTGCGGAACATCATAACTTGTTTTATAACAAACGGAAATCATTAAACCGTAAACGTTAATGGCGGTATCAGATACAATCAATATTGTGTTCGGGGTTAGATCATGTGGTTGAGGGTATTGTCGTAAATGTTAATACCTAGGTTGTTAAACGATACAAGTGTAGTATTATGATTTATTATTTATTTATTATGATTTAATATTAGGAACTACGTGTACATGAGCCTTAAGTTAGACTAGATGAATATTGACGATTTATTGAAAGTAGGAAGTTGTATGCCAGCGTTTGGAAAAACGGTAAAAATATCCGAATGATTGGTTTCGTAACGATTTATCTATGCCAGTCAGATGTTTTGTTTGCTATGAAACCTTATAACTCACAATGCAGTTTTTGTTTGACAATATGATTTTTTATGTTCTAAAACGTGTTGAGTGTTTGACAAATAAATATTGTGTACATAAAACAGGATTTACCGACAGAGGGCCATTAATTTGGTGTGTGTCGGTAAAGTAGGTTTCAAGCAATGTAATCTATGATGTTTGAATAAAATCTGTGTTCGCATCGAGCCACTTTCGTACCGTTATTTGTTTACAAACTCTGTGAAATCAATTTAGTTGTCGTTTTGTCTACTGAGTAACGTAATCATGGATTAGTCAATTCAAAAATAGCTATATGATTTTATTTATATTTATAAAAGTTTATTAGGTATGTTTGGAAGGCTTTAGACACATCATTGCAGGATTGGCAGTTTATGTTTTAGTCCATATAATGCAATTTTATTTTAATCCCTTTTTAAATCTAATGCCTTCAAGAACATGGGCATACTTACCCTCTCATTAAGAGAAAGGGCCACACATTTTATTTATTAGGGAACACCAAACATTTTCGCTGACATAAAATGTTTGTAATTTATGCTCAATACCTTGGTAAGTAAACGGCTCAGAGCGATAACATTAGGTTCGAATCGCAAGAAGTTTGCTTCCAATACTAATAGTTTAGATGCTCTACGAGCTAATTACATAACTTGCTTGTTTCTTGAGAATGTTTAGATCTACTTCGGTTGACTGGCTATCAATAACGATGACGTTCCATTTAATTTAATGCCATTTAGCGTACCAAAAGGAGCTTTATTCTTTCAGTCGTCGATAAAAATACATTTAGATGGATTATGTAATAAATATAATACCAAATAATAAAATGCATTTAAATAATATAAGCCAGTTATAATTCGATGAAAAATTTCAGTGAGTGTACAGTAAGGTCCACTTTCAAAAAAAAAATACAACCCAAAGACAATGACAATGTCTACTCATTTACTGTGTTGCAAATATATTTTCTTAGCGTTAAAGTAAATGAATGTCGAGCAGTCGCAGGTCGGCGGCGATAAGGCGGGAAGCACGCGCGCCACACCGTCTGCGCCGACCGCGGACAAACGCAACTATCTCTACGTAGTTAGTGTATCTCTGTGTAGTTAGTGTACTTGTATAACTATGTAGTATGCAGTTCTAGTTGTATCCCTGTGTAGGGTTGTGTTTTGTTGTGAACATTATTTATGGAACGCTGACAGTGGAGCTATGTAAAGCTTGTTAGACTAACGTTTTTGGACTATGCTCTACACTTTCCACTTTTGCCGTACTGTTTGGATTGTGTTGTTTACTTGTTTTCGTAGATGTTAAAACTGATGACATATCTGTGGATTGGCTTTAAGTTACTAGAGGGTGCTACTTGATTCTTGTAGAGCTTTATCCTCACCGACTTTTAATGGTAATGATTACTAAAAGTATATTAATACATATAAGAAAATGTCTTAAGCTATATTACGATATCCAATAATGACGAGAAACGTTTAATAAAAGTAGTTTATAAACCGACGATTTGTTACTAGATGTGTGATATAATGGTGCAACTCGGCCCAAGAATGTTGTATTTATTACAAATGCGATAACATTCATCTTCTTCCCAACATCCTGTCTTTGATGAGTGACCGAAGAATGTACATAATTAAAAACTCTCATATGTCGTAATCGTAACTCACGGCGTTTTAAAGCAATTTTAATTTATTCAATATGTCGAGCCATAAATACCAGTAGGTTTTACTAAACTACAGCCATAAAACTGTTCATTGAACTTATTAGTCTAAGCAACATCCGCGCTAAAGACTGGACACAGACTAACTTCGAAATAGAGGTTCCAAGATGAAATCTGACATTTAGATAAACAACGTTAGGTACACCTTAAATAGTTGAAAGCACAGGAAGTTCGACAATTTGGCCATATAGGACTTTAGGTAGATAACTAAGTATATAGATGATCATATAAGCGCATAGCAAACATAATCGGCAATTTGGACTAGCACCATACCATAAAAGATGCTAGACCGCCTAAACAGATTAGTTAAAATCATTGAGTTTCATTTCAATATTTAAAAGGATGACAGGAAAAATGTCTATGTTAGATCAGTATCTTGCTAACACCTTCAAAGTTTATTCGTCATTTTATAGTAAGTTAACCCTACGCTCGCTGGTTAGTAAGGAGCATCTCTACCGAGTATGGCGGTGACCCCGATGTGGTCTAGCGGTGTACGTTACAGTGTGGTCAAACACCACTATTTTATCATTTTACTCTCAGATATTTGATAACCACGCTTTTTATAACCCGTTACTCACAATAGTGTCGTGTTAGGAGGTGTATACTTATTTTGTGTGAATGGTTCCGCTTTTATACTGGTTATTGCAACTGCTGAGATGAATGTTTCTAATAACTGTGTCATGTTTTGCTTATTGATTGATTGAGAGACTTGATTGGCGCTTTTCACGTGACGATGACGTGTGGGAGTTCAAAAACTGATTGAAGATAAAAAGTTTATGAAAAGCTTATATGTATGTGTCAGCAATAGCGTAACCCGTGAACTTCCCATTGGTATTTTCGAAAATTAACCTTCTACCACTTTTATTATCTGTTCTAAGTATTTATTATGCTATAATACATTTTAGCATTCTTAAAGACTACTCTTTACTATGTTTTTCCCTTCCCATTTTTGTGTGATATGCACTCCCGGAACTCTAATACCTATATTTAAGTTTCCGAATACAGCAACACATAACTCCTCTCATCTCCATCCATCCACAAGACGGCATAAACCAAATCGGCTCAACAAAGTGCATTGAGTTGTTAAGATGCAGAGTGCGCGATATACTAAAATGTTTGTATTAAACCGAGTAACTTTCACGCTGCAGTCGGGTAGAAAGTGCGGCTAATTATTCGTGCTTAGGGCCCTCGGCTGCGATTACCATCTTGACATTACGACTGCGACTGTGGGAGTGTGTGACCTTTGCAACGCGTTGTTAAGTGTTACCTGACAATATATTGACACGTTTATATGTTATGAGTTTGTTTCGTGTTTCGTCTTGTTAATATTTTATTTAACGCTTAAACACTGGTCAGTGACAATAAGTCGCAAGAATAAGTTAGATCATAAAGCTAAAAAAATAATTAGTACATAATACAATCTTGACGCCTTTATAGGCATCATACTTATATTGTTAAACCAAGTCTCTTTACGAGCCCCAACTTTTTATGTTTCGCAAAATAGGGGTAGAGCTAGTTATATTTTATTTATAAGGACCACCAACATGCACAACTACTATATTAAATTCTTTAACATCAAACGTAAAGAAGTAATTAGCGCATGAAATAAAGTAATTCAATAGAAAACATAAACACATAATTAAAGTTTCAACCAATATTCTAACACTTGTCGAGAAAATAATATGTGAACGTGAGCCGTCATAACACTTTCTGATTATATTTTATGGCGTTTATCTCAATTCAATATGAAAAGGTGAAAGGCAGCTTATTTGATGTTTTCTTGTATGCTATTATTTCACATCACGCCATGTAGACGAAAGGTTAATAATTAAATTAGAAACCACAAAACAATAATGAATCTTTACAATTAATTAAGTGAAAAACACCTGATTATATTCGAATTTAGAACATTGTTTTTTTTAAACAGCAATCTATGCACGTCTGTAAAAAAATTGCCTTTTTTATTAGAATCTAATTCCATTTTTAATTTTGACGTTTCATGTTCTAGTTTTATTTTGTTTTTTATTAAAGCTGTAAAGTTTGAAGTTTTGTTCATTTTGTTTTGTCGGCTCGTATCAGCTTCGGCCACCAATAGGCTTGTGTCAACGTGATCAATCGGCGTCAGTGTGCATCCGTTATTTTTCTCTCACCGCTATTTTTATCGTTTTGTTTCCAAATGTTTACCCTAATAGTATACATATACAGGAAATCACACTCTACAAATTACTTTCTACATACTAGTTGAAGAGAAAATAAATACACTTTTTTTTTTAAGTTACAAATCACTTAAATACATACTATTTCATAACATTACCAAAGTTTAAATCTGCAGTAGTCTATCAACATTTACCAAGAAGTATCTATTGAAGAACAACATCATAAATAAATAAACAAACTTGTCACGAATAATGTCTGTATAAACTAGCGACTATTCGACTAATTTCAAATACCATAAGGTTGTGTATCCGAGATGCCACGAATAGTTTCGCAACTAGACACGTTAGCGTGGGTTCGTGGGCCTAATGACGGCCCTTCTAAAGGTCGTGGGTGCTCACTCGCGGGTCAAACCGACGATGATGTATGCATAACGTCAGAGAATCGTGACAGATGATTTAGGACATCAAACACTTACCGTGACCTATCAAAATAAAAAGATACACGATCGTGTTAAAGTTCTGAACAGGAATCCCACCATTCATTAGGGCCAGAATCTATAAGTGATATGTAAAATATATGTATCTTTTACTTAATAATTTTACATTTTCATTTTTTGTCAAATTCATGTAAAATATTTATTCCACTACACCCAGGTAGATATTAATATGTAGTTAGTTACAACCTACTGCAGTACGGACCTAAATACATAGGGGAGACCAGCCCAAAACGGGTATACCGCCCAAAGCGGGTAAGCGTTCTAAATTTCGCGCCTTTTTTTTGGTAGAGATCTTTGCAGTTAGCCTGAGCGCAGGCTTTGACTGCTTCACCGGACTTTAAAATTTCGCGCCTTTCGCATAAGTTTCAATGTGTGCATGTAGAAGGATAGCGCGGGCGTCGCCCAATCACAGGCAGTATCCTCACACACACGAAACACGCGGTTGGAAGATAATTTGTAATCAAATATTTTTGCTACTTATGGTAAAATTATTAAAGAATTTTCAATTCTGATTAGTCGATTTTGGTTTGTTGGACGAAATTACTAGTTTGGTGATATTATTTTGTTGTATTTGAAGCTTTATATCCGTGAAGTGATTTGTACCCGGTAGCTTTGGTTTTGAGATTATGAATGTGCGAAATGCAATTGTGCGTTTGGGCAAATCAGGTATGGGTAAAACAGGTACCTGATTTGCCCTTACCCGATTTGCCCTGACAGATTTTCGATACGTAACTTTTGTGTGATCCTATTATTTTAATGTATACAAAACTATTGATATAGTCACAAATTATTGTTTTTTTATCACAACATAAGTCGACCAGGACTTGGTTCCTATGCGATCTCAAAACTTTTTACGATGGAAGAATTACATAAAGAGACTTGGCTTTTTTACATTGAATGTTTTTGGTGGAATCTCATTCATTTTTTGTAGGTCTCTTGAACCTGTGCATGAAAGACTTTAGCTTTTATTCAATACATTATTACAATTTGTTAATAATATAAATCGATTTGTTATACTTTTTGAACCTAAACAAAGAACAAAGTTAACAATGCAGTCAAAATTCATACACCATGTTCTTGGAAAACCGCAAATATAAATTTGTTTCCTATTATTTACTAAGTTATATAATTTCTAACCGTTTTTATAATTTTTTCTTAACATGTAGTTAAAAACCTATCTTGGTGCCAAATTTGAAGGTTCTAAGTTTGTTAGAAGTACCTTAGATTATCGGTCAGTGAGTGAATCAGTGACTGACAAAATAGCGTAACTTTGATCGCTCATAACTCGTAAACTATTGGTTCAAATGTTAGGTAATTTTGATGCTGAGCTTGCTTTATTATTAACTCTACATCATCGAAAACTTAAACCCCTTTCTTTTTCCGCATCGATGATAGGTACAGGGGGGGTGAAATAGCTTCGACAAAAGGATGGTACTTTGGTATGGTTTTTCTCGAGACTTAGCCGGGCCACTGCCGTGCCTCTAGAAAACCAAAACTGTTATTTTAAGTTCTAACTAGATGTTAAAGTTGATTAATTTCTCACTATTTTTGCTACTACCCATTTTGCCCATTAGCCTTACCCGCTTTGGCACCCCCTCCGGGCAAAACGGGTTTTTTTAAGGTTTTAGATTTTAGACATTTTTGTTTTGTAATGAAGATTTTTTTTGAGTTTGAGACTGATTTGTTAAAGTTCTTTAAATAGGGAACTATGATAATTAAAACAAAAGTTAGAAATCTGTTAAGAACCTGTTTTTTTTTAATCTAACGTTAGCTTACCCGTTTTGGGCTGGTCTCCCCTAAGCTCCCCGTAAGTTCTCAAGCTATGTTTGTTAACGGGCTATCGATACAAACTTCTCGATAAAGAGGCATTCCAATATGATTAGTACTCATTATACCTTGTTCACGGTACCTTACCTACAAAAGTGTTTTATTTTTAGAAAGGCACGCTCGATCGTCACGTCCGTGAACTTGAGGCGATTTTCATAATGAACGTAATTAGTGAAGCGGAAGAAACGTCAGGAACTGTTAGCGTCTCCTGAGATAGAAATGACGCTCGATTACATTTGAGAATGGACACGTAATTAATTTACCGTCCATTATCGTTAGACGTCCATTTAGTTTGGAATGAACTGCTTTTGTTGAGGTAAGCTATCCGAGCTGCCTTTATTCCATCTACTTTTTTTACTTTTCGTAGCTATACATGTGAGAAACCTTAAAGTATTTATGTGAGGGCCGACCCCAAATGAAGGGTTCCAAACACATTTGCCAATGACTAAGCATTTGGCTTTTGCGCTTAAGGTTTAATCCCTTCGCCAAATTTATTTGCGCATGCTCGTAACATTGATGTATTGTAATGTAAACTCTTAATCTGATATTCTTAATTAATATATGTTAAATTTACAAAAAATGCAACAAATTTTGACACTATGTGGGCTGATATAACTAACTAAATTAAGTAATCATCACGCGACACGAATTAAAACAACTCAAGCTATTCCAATCGCAGACAGTTAACGATACTCATTAGGAAATTTGTGGCAATAAAATTCCCCTATTATTTAACGAGCTCAAAAATCAAGGAAGCATCTATTGCATCCCACATAGCACTGGCCACTAATTGAATATAATTCTACTTTTTCATAATTGTCTCTGTCTGTTGGAGATTTCACGGAGAATTTTACGACACGCCAATTGTAGCAATTGTTCTGTTAAAAATATAGCCCTCTGGATGTCCTGCTTAACGACCGGATAGGGACTAATTCATACTGTCCACACCACCGTCAAATTAATAACATTACTCAGTTTGGAAGCTCACTTTAGTATTAGACGAGTCGAGACTGATTACATCGGCTCTTGTTAACAGCTAACATTCCGTTAACATGCTGAGATGTAATGTGTTCATTTATTAGCAAAACAAACTTAAATCAATTATTATGTGAGATTTATGGTGAGCGGAAATACATCTAGGTCTTACAAATATTTACATAAGCGCTAAAAGCCGATTTGTGTCCAACTACTTTTCAAAGTAATTGAACACAAACAATAATAATAAATTCGTTTATTTTATATTGTTTATCGCGCACAAATTACGTGGTAATATATTCTATTTAGATACGTAAAACTTGGCCAACTTATTTAAATGCCAGTACGCTTAATCCAAATTTATCTGAAATTGAAAACTGCACTCAGCGAGCTTTAAAGCTCCGAGAAGCATTAACCATTAGAAGACACGTAATATTATGGAAATAAATGTAAATGGCGATCAATAAACGTTTTATTTGGTAGTTCATTCATCGGTTGCCGTAAAGCGTATGAATGAACGAAGCAGGCTCGCCCACGCCTCACTCGCCGGCCGGAACATTATGTGTTATGCCATAGTATGTGGGTTACCTAGCTTATGGGCAATGGCATATCATTGACCTCCAAAGCGCTATAAGGTCTTAGTTTTGTTTTTCTTAGAACACAGGTTTATAGTTAAAGGTTTTACTTGGAACTGAACTGTAGAGAACCTTCCAATATAGCTATGACGTTATATTATAAGGTCAATAAGTAAGAATGTTACCGACATCTTGTTTTCTTAGGTTCTGTTTAGGTTTATTGCTTTATCATTTTATGTCATATTACAAGAGTGACAGCAACATATTTACAGACTGTCCAACGTTTAGTAATAAAGGTAACACCGTAATATTCTAGTTAGTAGTTTGGCTCCGTTCCAAGCTTTGTACAAATTGCACGTATAAACTTTTGCATTGATTAATCGCTCGATTTCCAAATGCCTTGAATAGATCAATGTTATTTAATTGACGTACTTCAGTCTGTTACATAAATACATGTCTGCAAGCCAGTCAATATGCAAACTAGTCTGATAGAGTAAATGTATGGAATACTATTGAGCCAGTATTTCATTTAGAACTGAATTTATTAGAGTGAAAACACCCAGTGTTATTATTGGCAGGTTTGCCCACTGAAGCTGAAAAATTACAGATTGCAGAGTAAATAGAGACGTGTCCACTGAAGGAAAATAGAAAATACTTTGAGGTAACATTACCCGTTGTTGCGTTAGTGTTGCAGCAATCTTTCAGCTTGCTTTTAGAAATATTTCGCGCTATATTTTAACTCTGAGACCGTGTGCTCTAGGTACATCGTTGGCGGTTTGGTGCAAAGCTTTTATCTTAATGCTCGTACTGAGAGTGTGCAAAACTTTATTAAATACTTACCAAGCTTTAGGTTTATTCTAAAAAGCGACATTTCACAGCTCATTTAATATAATGATGATGCATAACGGCTCAATCAAATCTGTTAGGCAAATAGCGTTAGTTGTAATCAGTGGGACTTGATTGTTAGTTATCGTGTGATGAGGCGTCAGTCGCGGTGACGGGCGGTTCCGACTGCTCGGTCCACTTGAGGCAGATCCAGTTTTTATGAGCCCTCGCCTCTCAGCCACCAACTCACCATTGTATTCCTAATTGAGCTGTCAATAGGCGACCGTCCTTGACTTGCACTCCACGGAAACTCGACAGAAGCCCACGATAATTATAATTATTTTTATAAACATTTCAAATCATCTTGATTTACATAGTTTGGTTTACATAGTAAGAAGTCGTTACAATCGGAATGCTACTCAAGAACACAAATTTTTCAATGCATCAATAATTTGGTAAATTTGTAATCAACCTTTGGTATGCATCATAAAACTTCTATTTCCGTAACATTTTCTAACAACATAAACAAGAAATTAATACGATTTGCTAAGTTGAAATATCATAAATATTCATTATGCAAACGCTAACATTAACCGTGTTCATTGAATACCTCAACAATTATCCCAATTATTGCGACAATATTTCATAACAACAAAGTGCACGTTGTCACGATAAAATGTGTATTTGTTAACAATGTATTATGTAAATGGCGGGTGTTGTCAAAGGGTGTAAATAGTTATAAGATTTATGAGCGGCGCGGGCGCCCACGCGGGTCAGCCCGCGATCACATGCAACTTACACCTTTGGGCGGTATGGTCCAATACATACGCTGAAGAGATAAGTACTTCTTAACTGCAAAGATGCAATTTAAAACAGTTTTATTATTTGTATAGAAATAAATATTTTCTAATGTAAAAATAACACCAGATTAGTGCATTATGTATGGGTCAATATTAACTTACTTTTCTAAAAAAAGGGTTTTTTGAAACATCTTAACTACACAATTAGTAAGCTTATACCTTGGGCCACCTAGTTAACCGCCTCTAGTAGCGCGACGGATGGTCAAATCGGACGCCACTTCCGGCCCGCCTCTCACTAAACCCAACGCGGGCCGTGGGCGCGGCACGTGGCCAGCACTGGCCAGCCAAGCAGCCGCCGTACTGTCACACCGTCACACTGTCACACCGCCATTCACTAAACTCACTCAATGATAAGTTGAGAAGGTTCATCAATAAAGCCGCGTATTAACGTAATGTGAGTTTCACAACTACGACTATTCCACTATATACGGTGTTTATGTTTGTAATAAAATGAAAGCCAATTTATGTCGTCTCTTGTTATTTTACGCCGCCCCATAAAGTTGGCTAGACGCCGTTAATAGACTTTTATACGGAACTATTTTTACGGCGCGAATAGCGAGCAAATTAAATAATTGTAATCTGATCAAAACTTCCATTTTATATACAGGTGGAATCTTAGTTGAAATTGTTGTTTATTTTATATTTATAGCGAATAATTAAACAATGTTATAATGATATGTAAGAATTTAATTTTTAACTGAATTACCTAATGTACACGAATAAACAAAAAGGTAATATAAAATAGTAATTATTTTTTCCGACCACGCAACTGGCATTTCAGAAAGACGCTACATAATAATAAAAAAAAAACATTTATTTCTTTTAATATGGCATCTTCCAGATTTTTCTGTAAATATAGCCAGCTACAAATTAACAACCGCTTTAGATAATCTTAAACCTATGAACCAAATAATACAAAGCTAGGTTTGAATATACTTGTCATCCTAACAGGCTAGTCTCACAGGAAAGTCATTAGTCGAAATAGAATCAAAGCGAATAGATAGTTTGAAAACTAGCTTTGAAGTTTCTAAACTTGGATCCGAGTGAGTGTTCGTCCATCCGTTCATCTGTTGTGCCACATAATTAAACCAATAGCTGACATGTTTGTTTTATGGAACTAATATATTTGTATTACGTGTACCTACTTATGACTCAATAGGAATACGACTGAGTATCTAATTGACGGAATGGATAAACATTCTATAAATAAGGTAGAGTGAATAAGACGAAGAGAAGACATAATAGCAAAAGGGTGAAAATGTTCTCTATTAATTATTATAATACAAGCAAAAAAACGAGTATCTAATAGTAAAAACACAACGATATACCATGTCGTTAAAAGTATCTTAGTTTCAAATACTTATAATAATATAAAACCTCCTTTCTTCCACATTAATGAATTTTGGTACTAAGAGTACTACACTGACCTTTTTGGAGGACCAATGAGGTCAATGTAAGGCCTCCTGGGACGTCGTCGGGCATTTTGAATGACGCAATAACCTAAATGTCTTCACGCTCCGATTGGGAATGAGGGCGAGTTCATCCCGCATAAAAATGAAAAAAGATTCAATTGTTATTTAGTGTAGCGAATGCTTGTAATCAGCCCGCAGATGTAACAGATGCTACCCTAGCACTCAATGATTATTACTGATGGTACTTTTTTATAAAAAAATATTGATTGCAATTGATGGGTTTATTGAAAAGGAACTTGGTGTTTTTTGTAGAAAGGGTCAACATTATAGAACATTTTTTTATGAATAAGAAGCCTGGCACATAACTTTACACATTTAGCTTTTTCACACATTCGCTTAGAATATACATTGAAGCTTATATTTACAACTTAATTTAAGTTTCTTCACAACATTAAAATGTCAAATTCAATTAAATAATATCTGCCAGGTTTTTACAGTTAATACATAAGTAATTTCCAAAATATATAAATAATGAGTTCATTAAGCGGAGACCACCGACGCAGCTGATATTCATCAGTATTTTTTTCTCACAACTGTAGCGCGCGAAAGTAATCACGGATTGGAAAATGGACACCTCGCAAAATTTGAAAATGGAACTTGCCTCGCACAATACGCGGGAATTTGTTGATGGAAATCAAATTCACAACAGTAGATAGATATGTCTCTGTAGATTTAAATCAAAGGTGATTAATAATTGCAAAACCCTTTTAATTTATTCGGCCACCGAATAGCTATACTAATTATCGACTAGCCGGTGTGTTCTACGTAGCTTGCGATAGTTCTAGATTACCATTTACCACAAAAAACAAGAAAGAAGTCAAACAGAAAAGGGTGTAGAATCGGAATCAGATTTTTTATTTGTAAAACAAAGGTATTTACAATTATGCAGGTTCTAAAAATATACAATGGGAACACTATACTTGCTTTGCCGTGGACAAATATATGGGACAAAAACACTAAATTCGTTATTAAATAACCTAAATTCGTTATTAAATATTTAACGGGCCTGTTGGTCTAGTGGTTAGATACCCTGAATGCTATACCGGAGGTCGTGGGTTCGATTCCCACCCGGCACAAATGTTTGTGTGATGAGCACGATCATTTGTTCGGTGTCTGGGTGTAATTTATCTATAATATGTATTTATTTAGAAATATATAAGTATGTTTATCAGTTGTCTGGTTACCATAATACAAGCTCTGCTTAGCTTGGGATCAGACAACCGTGTGTGAAGATGTCCGGGAATATTATTAATAACAGAAAAAAATATTATTGTAACAACAACAAATAAAGCCAGAAAAAAATAAACTAAAACTAGTTCTTTTCTATTTATCTTAAACATACAATCTATCTATATGTACGCTTCAGTTTATCTTAACTTCTAAAACTTATCGTTAAAAAATGTTGCGCTACAGTAACACCTATCAAATAAAGGAGAGCAGATAGTTTTCTTAAAGTTATGTTAAGGCATTTTTATTATACTGTCGGGAATATTATGAAACATTTTTGGGGCCAACTCAAAGAAACTCTTTTTAAATGAAGCAGTTTAAATTTTGTGCCGCACAATCGACTTAAATACCGAGAGTTAATTTGGTTTTTTTTCTGTTAATTTATCAATTAATCCCAAAGTTTACCTACTTTAAACTAAATTTAAATGTTGTTGCAGTGTGTTATGTGTAAATCGATTGTACTCAATCAAACCTAATTTAATACATAGCTACTTTGACATTTACAATATCGGTCCTAAGTCAACTGTATCGGAATAAAGGGCCGAACATTAATAAATAACACTTAAAATCTATTATGAACGTCTGGATTCCATAAATTAGTGCCAGCCGCGGTGGTGATATGATTAATGGCGATCTATATGATAGAAATCAAGCGATAGTAATTATTTGCCGGCCGCGGCCGCGCGCTGTCAAATATGTCCGCCCACGGTTTGAGTTTGTGCAATAAAAACAATGTTAATGCATGTTTTCCTTTCATTTGTAATATACACAACGAAGATAAACAAAACACGAATGGGAAATGAATATGCTTTTGTTTTAGTTTTGGTAGTTTGAACATGGTGTTTAATTTTTAATGAATAGTTTTATCATGCTTCAAAATTAGGGAGGTACGCAGCTTATATCCTAATGAAATTAAAAGAAAATAATCTAAACCGTTCTATTTAAGAAGTATTATTGTTACTTAAGGATCTATTGGCACTAAATAATGCCCCGTGAATTATTTTCATAAGCCCAGGAATGTCTACGTCACTCTCGGATAAGCTATAATTTTTGACTTAAGTTTTGACTAAACATTGATCTGATACAGAATAAGTACTCTAAAATATTCATGCAAAGGTTTTTGGTGAGATTTAGTGTCCTACTAACTATACTATTTTGAATCAAATGCCTACCTGCCTTTAAGATGTAGGTGTATATGTATGTTCGCGTGTCCACCGCCAGTATTGGCTCTTCGCCGAGCTTTGCCGTGAATGGCGCTCTAACTTACTGCGATAACGCTTTGCTTACCGTGACATGACACGACACGAGCTTACCCGATATACTTGTTAGCCGTAATGCCTGTTTGTGCAATACCTTATTAAAATCCTATTTTCGTTTGTGTGTGTGCACACAAAATTAATTAAGATTAATTCAGAATCAACTAAGAGTCTTACTGCGGGATAGGTAACTCTCTCGCTTTAAAAGAACAGTAGATGGTTTCCATTGTATCTTTTTTATTTTTTAAACCAGTATATTAATCAGTATTTAAGTTTCCATGCTAAAATCTTATGTAACTCATGTTTTATTAAAATAACTGAAATACAATCCATAAAAAATAATGCTTTCAAGCTAGTATAAACTCATAGGCTCCATCTTAGAATAACGTTATACCTAAGGTCTACGCAACTGGTATAAACAATACAAATAGCTTATACAAAGTGCTTATTAATCAGCTGTCAAATCTCGCAGAGTTCGCGGTAAAACAGCTCGTTTGTCTCTGGCTAACGTAATTACTGGCGGCAACCAGATTAAGGTTGCCAGTGTTGCCACTAAATGAAATTCCAACATCGAACGTGACCCGCGGTTGACATGGGCCCTACCTAGACCCGGGCCCTTTAAATCTATCAAACCGTTGCAAACCGTTCATTCCGAAATTAACATTTGGTTTTTGCCTCACGCTAATGAAATTATTTAAAAAACAATGTTTGTAATTGACGTTGATTTCTCTCGCTTGTACTTACAGTATTATTTGAATTCAAGTTTCCTAGTGTTTAAAATGATAATGTGATATTAAATTGATTCATATTTCCAATTCAATACGATGCAAAGATGCATATTGCGTAGCTATGGTTTACATATTGATAACTAGTTTAAGTAGTTCAAATTTATGTCCAGATTCAAATAACGTGGGTATCTATTGATAATACGAATGATATCTTGCTATTACTAACTAATGCTACGTATTTAATCATACAGCGCTTTCGACAGGTTGACAAAATACCAATGAATGGTTCAGATGGAAGGATACCAGAATAAACACACATCAGTTTTTACATTAGTATTGCGTACAATGTATATTAGCGGACGATTAAAAAATATTTTTCCGAAGTTTTAATGGACTTTGACTAAACTTTTAAAACCAATTAAAAAAACGCATTATTGTAAATAAAGCAGGTTTTAATACCCAAAAAGTACTTCAATAATTTAATTGTTTTAGTAACCCTGATAAGCGCTCAATTTGGACTTGTGCTAATGAAACGCATAAATATACGTAAGTTAACGTTTGTCGTAAGCTTTGTCTCTGGCATACGTCAGCACATAGCTCCTTCAACTTAGTTCGAAGGCACGCAGAATATTCAGGTCAAATCAGCTCAAAATTTACTGCATACATGGAACAATACAATTTATGTAAACAGCTTGATAGATATTACACTGAGGAACTAAATAATACAATCGCATTCCTACATAGAATTTATAAATTGTAATTTTATTGACATTTTACATTATATTTGCATTGGTCGAACGCTACTGGAATCTCGAAGCTTGCTGTTATGAAATACGGAGATATTGAATGGCGGTGTTTTATTGGATGTATTCATAGCACAAACTCCATAGATTCCTAAGGTGGCAGTTTTACTATAAAACTTCCTTGAGCAAATGTGTTGAAATGATACATTGCTCGTCTACCTAAGGACTGTCAAGCAAGACTAATGAATTAATTTAGAAAGCATTTCGTAAAAACTGATTTTATATTTTGGAAAGTCTTTATCTAGAAACAGCTGAAAATAAATGTTAGACGCATTTCTCAAAGTTCGACAACTGAACGTATTGTTTTGACGTTTAAAGTGCACAAGTTTGCAGAGTTTTAAATCAATATGACATTCAAAAGTGTTCTCAATCTGACCTAGTTTTTAGCAATACAAGAACGAATAATATCATAAAACTCTATTGCATTTATTTGAATCGTTGACAACTTGATTCTTACACGGTGTATAAATAAAGAATAAAAATATTATAACTTTTGAACTAAAAGTAACTAGCTACCACTTATTATTAAAAAAGAACTACAGGGTTTTTATAACTTAAATATTAAATTGCACAACAATATATATTGTATTTTTATCATGTTCCGATTGAAAATAGTCCTGTGCTTCTTCTATTTCGTTAATGATACTTCTAATATCAATTGAATCCAGTTAGTGCTCTGAAAGTGTCATCACGGTGTCACTAGATTCCATCGACGTATGATATGCATAGACTGCTACTATCGCTAGGTTTCCCTTGTGCCAAGCGAGAGCAGTTTTTAGTCTGATCCTAGTACATTTCGTTTTTCATTTAAGTTAATTTTCGCGCAACGAGAAACTTATACCTATAAGAAAATATCGATGGTTTTGACATTGTTAGGATAATATTAGTGTTTTAGATAGATTTTTTAAAACGGCAAGCTCCATCTTCATACATAATTCACGACAACACTTGTTCACACTAGTGCTTACGGTTTAAACTCTGACAGGCTCACTCTATAGTTTCAAATGCAACCTCGTTGCTAGATTCTATGTCAAATAACAGCTTGATAGCATGCAAGCTATAACAGTCACTAGGAGATTAGATATGAAAGATGCCTTTATTTATTACTATACTTACTATTATTGCTAGAGCGCTAGTTTGAATAGTATTTACTCATAAAGTAATAAATAAAGCAGTACTATGTAACAGATCAAAATAAAATAAAAAAGTGTTGTAGCTACTTAAACAAAGAACGAACGAAATTAAATTTACATTTACCTAACTGAAACAGCCAGTGCTTGTATTCGAAACGAAGTAAACAGGATTTAATAAAAGAGGTGTGTTGTGATAATTATCGCACGAACCTCAAGACGAATGGCTCCTGTATCAGAGTATTTCATGATAGTTTGATAGCAGCAGCTGCGGTACTTCGCTTCTCAGAAGTCGGTCTCATTTGGCAACGCGACACAATCGCGACTTGTGAGTTATGTCCATTATGTTACGATAACATCGACATATTATTACTTAACCGAATCGACTATCAATTAATTAACTGCCAATAACTGAATTGTGTTCTAAATTGGCATGTGTGTGTCATTTCTGGGGCACAATGAACTATTTAAGGATTGAAACGTAGTATGTAACTAATTACTGTTGTCAATTGATAACTATACTTACTCATTATTTTGTTAGCTGTTTTTTTCTTTTATTCTACAATATTTTTTTTTGTTGTTTTTCATCGAAATCATTCCCTTAGGTACAAGCTTTTGCTATACCGGGAAACAAGAAAATCAACCTATATTTTTTGCATTTACAAATTTCGAATACCAACGAAATTATCAGTCAAAGCAAATTGATTAATCCTCAAACGTTTCTTTTCAAAATGGCGTACAATAGCGACCTCCAATATTCGTAGAAGCTCTTGCGAAAACAAAATGGAAATCTCAAAGCTTTTATTTATGTAGCTTCCGTGTTTACGTTACGTTTACGGCTCTCTGTTGTCTTACAGCTAACAATGAGGTTCAATTTATGACCGCCCGGCGACTTTCAAATTGAATAATCCAATTTTTGGGCACAATGGGAAAATACTGTATTGTAAACGGAGCTTAAACGGTTTTATTGTACTGAGATTAATTCCAAGATGGGGCTTTTTAATACTTTGAATTGAGATTTAATGAGGCTTTGCATAATTAGCAGCATTAACCAAGTTATGTGAATGGAACTAGCTAATAACTATATTCGTACTAAAGAACGAATACTGAATCTCCGTCACAGTTCAATCAGCTTGTGTCTTGCGGCAATCGCATGCCAGAGAGTCTGTAATCATCGTCTGTGCCCACTTCATTGGAGCAGGATGGCGCCTCGCCGGCTGCCACGACACTGGCACTAAATTAAAAACCCTCCCCATTTGCATTAATGTCGCCGAAATTAAAATTCGAGAACTATTGTCTTGAACGAACAATGATCTCTTGTTACAGCACTTTTCATTCAGGAGGGATTCACTCGTTGTCCCCATTCATTCAACGAAATGTTTGCCGTTTAAATTAAGATTTATGTTGTTTTTGTACTTCGTAAAACCAATTAAATTTGTTCAATTGTTTTTTGCAGTGTCCTACACAAACTGTCCTGATTTATTAACTGTCCTAGATATTTATTTACTACTGCTACTACTACTGTTTATTTTTTAATTATACATAATCACATTAACTACTTATTCGATCCCCAACATGTTTATGTTTCCATTGAAATATATATTGAAGGAGCAGACATAAGAAAACTCATAAATTCTTTATTCTCTAAATTAAAGTTATATCTAAAGTTTTTGCAAGTGGAAGGAAACTAAAAAGGTGAATACAACTCTGATACGAATTGCACTACACCAACTTTCAAGCACTTGTACAAAAAAATCTGTGAAGTAAATAAAAAGGCGACCAACACTTTTCAAGAGTAGTCAAACTTATTCCCCATCGACAATAGCCAGAAGTGTGGAACTTTTAACTGGAGTGAGTTGTTCTTTGTGTCCAGGTTACTTCGGGAAGTACCTGAACAAGTACAACGGGTCGTACATCCCGCCGGGGTGGCGCGAGTGGGGCGGGCTCATCATGAACTCCAAGTACTACAACTACAGCATCAACATGAACGGCAAGAAGATCAAGCATGGCGATGATTATCACAAGGTAAATAGACCAAAGAATTAGCTCCTAATGCTTATAATGAAGCTGATGGCTTATCTGATTAGTGATTACGAAAATGATGACGATACTTACAGAGGAGTTTCTGCACTTAGTATGTTACATATACATGCAGAGTGTCACCAAAATGGTGTATCTATCCAAGAGAGGTGCAAAGTACACCTGGTATAGAGTCAGTATACAAAATTCCAGCTCAATATGAGCTACTAAAAAATTGACATCTAATTGCGCATATCAAGTATAAGGCTCAAAAGATCTTTTGGGCATTATTACAAATGTTTTCACTTGTTTTCCAGGATTACTACCCAGACTTGATCGCGAACGACTCGATAGCGTTCCTGCGGGCGTCCAAGCGCCGGTTCTCGCGCAAGCCGGTGCTGCTGGTGATGTCGTTCCCCGCGCCGCACGGGCCCGAGGACTCCGCCCCGCAGTACTCCCATCTGTTCTTCAATGTTACTACGCACCAGTGAGTACTATTTAATGTAGTATTGTATTTGTGCTTTATGTGTTGCAGAATCTTTAAAGCTTTGCTATTTATTACTATTTCTGGAAGTAAACATTACGCATACAAATATTGACAGTGTAAAATAATGTATCATCATTAACATCATCAGGCTTCACCTAAAAAGTAACTGAAAATGTTATACTTTTGTGACACTATATTAAAAACAATGCATAAATTTAAGGTTAGAATAGTTCCTGATTAGTTCGATAAACCCACCCCTGCACATTATGGCTTATACGACCTCAGAGTCAATTGTTGGTTACCGATAACACCGTAATCTGGCCTGACAGCGTTAGATTAACTGGACTTATGTTATTATTATATCAGCTCGGCAATTCTAATGCAGGCCATAAGTCATGAGTATTTACTGTTGCCAGTGTTGCTGTTTAGGACGTTAGATATGTTTGGTAATGTCGAGAGGCTTAAACCTGTAGCGATGTGCCAAAATCAGCCTTAAATGTAAGATGTATGTAAGACGGTATAGACACGTTTATGTTTAAAAAGCAGTTGTTATTGGTGTTTTCATAACTAAGTTATTCGTAATGATTGAAAATTTTAAAGAAAAGCAGTCAATAATGTAATGTAAATTGATTACCTACCTAAACAAATTCTGAACAAACTTTAAAAAAAAATTAAAGAAGGGTTTTGTATAAAAAGTGTAGCCATTAACATCTTGGGTCAGGGCTTAAAATAATGCTATGCTTAAAGGTACTCACTACATACATCTAGAGTTTTGACCTTAGTTCCATACAAATTACGAATCGGAGTCTTATTTGGAGGTTAATAATTTTGGGCGTAAATTTCGCATAAATCAGACCCTTTAATAAAGAGACCCAAGTATTCAAACATTGTGCCAATCGACGCCTTGTATAATTATAGTTATGTGTAGTAGGTATGTTAAGATGAATTACTGTGTGTCGGCAGTTTATCACTCATGATTTATATTGCAAGGCGTAAGAGTGGTAGGAAATAAATAACTTGAATGCTATCAGGTTATTTGTTGTGGCCGCTCGCGTTGCAATACTTGCTATGCTAGGTGTGTTCTGCCTCAGGGACTAGTATTTGTTTTAAGATACATGTTCTTACTTCTCTGGGCTACGATTGGCCGTTTTCAATTGTACAGAGGAAAACATAAAAAAACATCAGCTTAAAATCATTTTTTCTTAAAGCCAGTCTTTTCCAAGCATATGACAATGCTCTATAGTTGTGATTAAATCTGTCATGCAATCGCGTTGAAAGAACTGAAGAGGTCGTCGTTCCCTAGTCGATAAAATTCAATTTCATAAGTTACTCCTCCGGGAATACGTACTCGAAAGTCGAAACGTTCAGTCATTTCGCTGGACTGAAATAAAAAAATACTTCTGTATTTAGTTAAAAATCTGCAAAAGCTCGCGTCGCCTAAATATTTCAACAAAAACACTAATTGCTGCGGCGTTTTGCAACGCCACCAGCCATCTTGCTCTCTTTAAATATTTAAGAAGTCGGAGTTTTTGGCTACATTGAAAGCAAATAGCTTTTGGGATGCCTCTCCGATGTTTGTGGCCCCGCAACGGTTTGCTATAAAGATACGCTCAAGGATGTTACAAGGTCATTAGTAAATGAGCACTGAAGCGCGAACGATCAACTCTCCAGAAGGCCATTACAGTTTTACCCTCATGTTAATTATTTGCACACACATTTTAACGAGCCATCTCAACTTTTACGGCCGAGCAGTTCGTACATAACCTTACGAAACCATACATCAATGTATTCCAAACATAACCGTGTTAAATATTCATGCTTAAATAAAAAGCTCGTAGAAGTATACCACATTACAACTTCTTTATATGAGGTACTAAAAAGCTGTCCATTTTATACGGTGGCTCGTAGCTGCTCGTGTGTTCATAATCACGCGCGGGCTTTTTTCGCGGGTACTCGCCAAAAGTTTCGCGTGCACTTACGGCGGACGGTGCCCTGAATAATTTTACTTCCACTCGGGCGAGAGGTGGCGCAAGGCTGATTTATGTTTCATAAGAATGTTTAGCGCCAGGCCGCAGCTATATTCTGGTCTCCTGCGATTTCGGGGGCATCACACTCACTTGTTTATTCAGAGGAAGTCGTTGGTGGAGAGTAATGCAGGATATCGCTCAATGCCAAGCTCAGGTGTCGCGCGCCTGTTTGAATGGCCACATACAGATCGATTGTCTAGCCAACGCTATTTGTGCAATGCAATTGCCAGAGCCATGAAACAACTGGGATTTGGATTGTGTACTGTAAACATAAATCATTTGCAGTTCAAAACATACGAACAGTTGGAATATTTACCTACAAATTGGAAATTCTATTCCAAAACCTATTTCACATAAATCTAACATCGTTAACACCGAATTCTGTATAGCTATATGTATTATGTGCATATAAATATCACAATTCAAATTTTCCGTCCATACGATATGCAACGAAGGTGCATCTGCAGTTACGATAAATAAGCGCACTAATAAAACCTTGGTCTGATCAATTGAACTGATTATTTTAATTGGGTCGCAATTTATATCTGCCGTGAATGGTCACCAATATAAATGTACAAGGATCAACATTATTGTTATGCAAGGTAATATACCTCCTGATATTTAACTAACTGAACAGCTGTACTTTTTATAAGGGAAGAATATATGTTCCCCATAAAACATTTTAAGGTTAAAATGAGATATTTCCGTAAGATCCTTCCTCTTCCAACGTCGGCTTAACTCCGGCAAATGCCCGTCGATTACAGTAAATGCATATTTAATGCGGCGAGATGACTGCGGACATCGAGACCCACATTAATATCCCCATGAGCGTAAATTAACACTTACGATGGAATTATTTGGGAACATGAAGTTATGAAGATTCCTGCAAGCAATTTTGGGAATTAGATTTTTTTTTGGTTTTTGTTTGGTGAGCTACTTAGACAAATAATATAACTATTGGTAAACCTTAATAAATAAATAAATAAACTGTTTGGAAATCGTGAAACTACCTATAACCCTTTCGTAGTTAAAATAATCTCATAAACACCTATGTGCAAACATTAGAAAACGGTCACTCATAACTTTTTAAAAGAGTCCTCTAAATTATACTCCTTCAGAATTTGTAGACAGGAGAAGGAGTATTTTCGTGGACGAATCCAGTAAACAGAGGTAGAAACTTTCATTATGAAGCAACGTGACAATCAGAGTTGTGCGACAGCTGCATCGGAAGGTACCGCAGATGCTGCGATATTGCACGGAGCCTCCCCAGATCACAATATGCACGCTGAATATGTATTAGATCGACTACTTACCCGACTTCATCTCGCGTCTGTCAGAACTGCTCGCTGTGTTTTGGGAACTACTTATATTTCCCTTTGGAGTTCTTTGGTTGAGAATTAATCAATATTTTGCTTTCTGAAACGCTCTCATATACAAGTACTAAGAAGGAATCGTGCTTTATGTGATGACTTGTAACACAAAGTGCTCATACTTTTCGAAAATTTCGTTCGTTTTCTTCTAAAGAATAGCTCATTTATCTAGCGTCAGTTAACATTTTTAAGTATTTTTTCGTATAAAACTATCGTGTGATATCCAGACTAATCATTTATTACATTTAAACGGCTTTACGTCATCTCCTGTCACCGTATCATGAGCTCATGATTAAGGACTTCGGTCAGGTTCGGAACTCTTCGGGCATCTCCGTAAAAATCGCGTGAGTAAACCCGTTATAATGTTTAATAACTTTGGAAACTTTTTCCAGCTGAAAATATTATAACGGAGTAGCGGAAGAAAATTAATGAGAACGTCTATCAAGTTTCCATCAAGTTATCTAACCTTTCCGGAACAGATTCTATCGCACAACAATTTTCATTTTGCTCAACTAATTATCTCAGAACTTAAGTACATAGTTTCCATCACACTTATAAATACAATTTTACATAGTTTTCCGAAAACAAGTAAAACAATATGTTGATATGTTAACTGACCGAAACCTTAGGTTCCAAATATCATAAGACATACTTTGTTTATAGTAACTTTCTATTGGGTCATCGTTAAGGTAGATCGTATATAACTCAAACGACCTATATCTTGTGAAATAGGCAAAAAGTAAGTTAAACTTGAAATTCTCTCAATTGCCATCTTTTTCTTTACTTCTTCACAAATTAATACATTTACATAACTTTATGTTTTATTTAACAAAACGTCAATCAACTTTTTACATTTCCTTGTCCACCGCCGTGATATCCCCAATAATTGGAGCTTGTTAAATTTTTCAACCATCAAAGACGTGCCGCACCCCGACATAAGTATATCAGGAATGTATGTATGTGCATATTTTACGTTATTTTTTATACAGACGACTTCCTTGCATGATTTTATTTATTGTGCAGTTAAAACATTCGACGGTACGTAGGTACGTCGATCGGAGCTCGCATAAATTATACCAGTTGGGAACGGCTCTTCGGCTCCGTAGTTGAAAGTCGCCGATGCAAATAAACGAGTGTCTTTATCCCAATCATTACTTAACATATAAATGTTGAACTGTTTATTTGTAATCGTGCTAAGACCGGGATGAAGATGGTGCTTCGTTATAAAGCATTCAGGGGTGCTTTACATAGGTACTATGTAGCCTAATAGTATTATGTATAATTATGTAATAACATGACATGGTGTAGCTCCAAAAATGTTTACGAAATTATGTGCTCCCGTTCTATGTTTTATGCTTACCAACGAAAGTTACACTGACCTGTTTTCAACTGCTCGTTATAATTTTCGCAGTAAAATTAAGTGGTTTGAAGTGGGATGCTTTTCGGTGTAGAACTAATAACATATTTCTGTTTTTGTCTTTGCTACCAGTGCCAATAACTCAATTCTTCCTCGTACCTAATAAATAAAAAGCATGACCTATTCGACGTCTGTAAATTAAGTCATTTTATGATCTTGATGAAAAATATTCTTATTTCAAACGCGAGGCAGCCCTGCAGCTCTTTGAAAAGCTCCTGGTTTATCAATTATTTCCATACAATACGCCGCTCGAACCTAAAATCAATTAGAAAAAGCAGCCCTTACGTAACGACATATTGTTGATTAGTAAATATTGCTTATTAATAATCAGGGAGCTGTAACGGCCCATTGTTCAGTGGCTCTATAAATTTCATGCGCCATACAGAAAATTGTTTACCTGCGGACTTTTACTACTAAGTACTTACATTCCTTTAGTTTAATAGCTTCCCTGTTATAAATCAATAAACCATTATGATCAGTGCAATAACATTGCGACTCTACTGGGATTTGGTTGAACACGATTTCATTACCGCGACTATTTTGGCGTTCCGAACGCAAATTTATTTCTATATATTAGGTAATTTCTTTGACTCTAATTGAGTTAATGGTTTTTGGCTTTTAGTTATGTGTTGTTCGTGATTAAAGTGCAGAAAGTTATAAGTAGTTGTAAGAAAATTTGATACTCGTAACAAATAGATACTTACCTGAACAATTGTGTTGGTACGTTATAATCAGAAGTTTAACAGTTACTAGCACAGACGGATTACTAGATAACTAAAAGGAATTTTAATTATATTTGAGTTTTCGTTCAAAAATAAACAAAGTTCGATTAAATCAAGTGTACCTTGTATGCTTGGGTACCTAAGTAAGCTCATCCAATTTATCTAAAGCTCTCTTCGCATATAAACTCTTTATCTACATGTATGCAAAATACATAGTGTAATTGTTCCAGTCTTACGGATTAAGTGAATACATGTAAATTAGACGCATTAGTCTGGACTGTGTATTAGATGTAATGCATTCGATTAGTGCAAGTTGTGTATGTGCAGCGAATGGTTCGGTTCGCGACATAGCGGCGCCGGCGGGAGGCACAGGAGCGAACCAGGGTTGCTGGGGATTACGACCACATTTTATCATAAAAAATACTTGTTTTAATAGGAAATGGTATTTTTAGTAAAATAGTTTAGAGAATAATTTACTTGCATTTCGCGTTGTTTTCACAGCTTACCTAAAGGGGTAGGTACTATTTGGAGAATATATAAAAATCTAATAAAATATTTGGTTCTTATCATGAATATTAAAGTTACTAACCTAGCTGTTTTCGCTTACTTAGATACCTAGCTAGTTTTGGTTATAATTTCTGAAATGCAAGTGCACTTCATTTATTTACTCTTCTGTTTTATGAGTAAGCAGGTACGCGCACCCCAATGAAGACTAATAAAGTAATTTATTGCCATGTCTACAGGGTTATATTGGCATGGCATTACTTAAAGATATTAAAGTGGTTTTACTATCAATAAAGCCTACAGAGAATCAGCTTGAAACTCTAAGAGTACCTAATTACTTACGGGGAAGCTTATTACGTGAATATAGCGTGTGTGAGTTGAAGACAGACAGAAAATCTGAATTTACCTATATCTAAGAGAATTCCTTTTGTTTAAAAACCCAATGCTTTTACCTGAGAAAGAACTAAGAGCTTACGATCAACACCCACTTTTATAACGAAAACCAAAGAGGCGGTCAGTCTGTAAAATTTGATAAACATCTGTTAAGCCTTAAGCCTGCACATTTTAACAAATTAAGAGCTAAGTTTAAAATAAAACAAGTAAATACACATTATTTTTTATTTTGGTATGGTAACCCTGAGTTTAATATTCAGCCATCGGCGTATTGTGTGGTCGGGTATCGCATGAAACCTGTCCCTCGAGCCGTGCCGACAAACGCGAATTAAAAATCTCTAAAATGGACCTTTAATATGTAATAATGTTGTAGAGTGAATTCCTTTAAACCTTCATTTTAGTTAGATGATGTGAGATCAATTTTATTAAACGAGCTATTAATGTTATTGTAATACGAAGGGACTAACTTCGGTCGAAAATAAAATTTAGAATGCGTTTAAATGAACTCAGGAAGAATGTATTGAAATATGGAGCAACGGTTACGCTTTACATACTTATCGGTAAGAACATAATATCTGATTGATGAATAGAGACGGAGACACTTAGCAAAATCGTAAAATAAAATAAGCGAGATTTTGTGTTGAAACTCAAAAAAAATGTAGGTAGCTACATGATTAAGCAACTGTTTTCAATTTTTACTGAAAAATAGATGTCCCAATATCAATTCAGAATTGAAGAGAAAATCAATGAAAAATTTGAGAATGTATAGTTACATTTTTTGTCCGTGACTGTATAGATCCATACTAATAAAAATATCGCGTAAGCTCACAAGTTATGTTCATTATGAAAAAGGACATCATTTAAATTTGACAGATTAAAATTGGCATAGTTTTTACCATGTTATCTATTAGTTTTATGTCACATTCCTGTGATCGTATTATGATTGGAATCTGAAAGATCTCTATAGAAGAAGGATGTGACCCGACGACCTTACGACCTCTACTCGACACTCTAGAAGGCTTTTATCTATTCTATTAACAATCCAATAAAATGAACGTAAATTGGCTAATTTACGCGCTGACAACCAAGCTTATCACACTTATGTAATTAACGTCGGCAAACATCGTTATAATTTATTACTTGAATATAATTTCGTGTTCTTTTTACGTTTAAGTGACTGTGCTTTATTAATATTGAAAAGCCTTTTTAGTGCTTATATCAACATTCAGGCACTTAAGCGGCTATTCGTTTTTATTGATTTTTAATTAATTATGTAATTATTATGTGGTTAACAGTGGTTAATAAACAACATAAACGGCTTTCTGTAACTTTCATTCGAATAGCTTAAGCTAGATTAATTATAAAGCCTAGTTTGTTAAATACTTTTTATCAACGCCTGTGTTTAGGTATACAAGCTAGTTGTACTATAAGAATAATGTATTCAAGTGGTGAATATAACTCTCTAGAACATAATAATATGGCACATCCTATTAATATTAATAAAGTGGCCTCTCGTCTTCATCACAGATGAAAATAGAATTAGGTAGGCACTCTATATCGTGGCAGGCTGTTTGCCAGTAGGTGGAATATTATTTATAACATATTAATAATACCTATAATCGAATTATTAATTTTAACAAAAAAATAATAATAAAAGTATTTGATATGAAATTAGTAGGTGAAACCTCCATGGTCTGCAACTGAATTGAAACTGGTTAGAAAAGCACAAAATAATGTAAGGAAGCCATTTAAGCATGAAAAATAAAACATAAGTAGTTTTATTTTTAATTTATTTAATGACGATATTCTGAAATTTTTAACTCATACCAACCAGTTCAATTAAAAAATAATATGATTAAAACTATTTTATAAAATAATTTATTAAAATTAAAAATAAATGTCTTGATCTAAACACTCATTTTGTGAACTTCGTTTAATGCGAAATACGAAATATTAAATTGAAACAATTTCCAATCTTGGTTTTATGTACCTTTGACATAAGCTTATATTCAAAACATTTAACTGTATGTGCCAAATGTTTACAATTATATTTTGAATCCACAGCACCCCGACGTACGACATGGCGCCGAACCCCGACAAGCAATGGATCCTGCGCGTGACGGACAAGATGAAACCGATCCATCGCCAGTTCACCGACCTGCTGATGACCAAGCGACTGCAGACGCTGCAGAGCGTCGATATGGTATGTTGGTCATACTCGCTAGGTCTTTATACAATCTTCTAGTACTCACTTACTTATCAATACTTATCTATGGTCCGGCCGCTGACCGAATGCGTCCCTGACACATGTCAGTTGGTCTGGATTAGTAAGGTGAATAAAATACGATGTTTGATTGTTCATTGTAATTTAGCGTAATGACACGTTTATAGAACAAATAACTGATAGACTTTTTATATAGTTTTTAAGATGTATCTTTCTGTTGAACCACGACCTGTCAGGAACGCTTTTTTTTTGGTAGAGATCTTTGCAGTTAGCCTGAGCGCATGCTTCGACTGCTTCACCGGACTTTTGGCGAGGACCTTAAGGCCTCCAGCCAGAGCAATAGGAAAAACTAACTACGTCAGCAACGTCCACTAAGGGCACCCCCTGCGGGGTTCGGACCTCGACTTAGTGCGTTGCTAACAATCATAATAAATAAAATAAAGCAAAACAACAACTGTCAGGAACGCATTCTCTATGCATATCTCTATATATACTTACCCTAAATTTTGCGTATCTATGGTTTTAGAATCGTTCAAATGTTCAAAAGGAAATAATTTATTATGCCGTAATAATGCATGAAATGTTATCTTCGAGAAGCTACTTAAAAAAATGCAATCATAAATTACACAGAATGTTAAAAGGAACCGACTGCAATGAAATTGATATGGGGTCTCATATCAAATTCATTCACTTCTGAGGTAGATAACTATAGGTACCCTAAGTATAAAAAGAGTCTTTTAAATCGATCTTCAATTTTTCCTACCGGAGTTATCGCTTAAAAACATACCGTCGACAGGCGTCGACTCGAGATCCCTCGTCCCTTTAAAATGTGATAAATATTAGTCTCATTAGATTTTTTACTTTCAGGCCGTGGAACGTGTTTATCAAGAGTTAAAAGCGTTAGGTGAACTGGACAACACGTATCTTGTTTACACGTCTGACCACGGATACCACTTGGGCCAGTTCGGCTTAGTCAAAGGAAAGAGTTTCCCCTTCGAGTTTGATATCAGAGTACCTTTCCTCGTGAGAGGGCCTGGAGTCGAACCTGGGACTGTGTAAGTAATCTACCTACAAATTTAAATCTACCTAATTTCATACATTTCCTTTGAGAATAAAAAAATATAGAAAGTTAAGGCCATAGAAAGTTCAGCTGTAGGTCCAATAACTGTGGGTACCTATCAACCTATATAGGTACATACCTTGTTTGTAGAAATAGGTACCAAAAATACCATAATATAGAACTGATAATAAATTGCATTAAATTAAGCAAACCCATTAAGTAGTCAGGCATAAACCGATAAGCTTAGTAACCTTCTTGTAAAAAATAAAAACGACGAACCGATTGGCATACAAACGTCTTAATAATAACCTCCATGGATCATGACTATTAATATTGGAACTGGTTGGAATAGCACAAAATAATATAAGGATGCCATTAGCGTTGTAAAAAGAATAAATAGTTTTATTTTTAATTTATTTAGTGGCGCTATTGTGAAGTTTTTTAACGCATGCCAACCAGTTAAATTAAAAATAATATTAATAAAAACTATTTTCGATAAAATAATTAATAAAATTAAAATAAATCTTTGTAGCACTCTTTTAATAACGTAGTAGTAAATTGTTATTATACCTACTTAACAACTCTAGATATAATGAGAGAAATCGAAAATAAACTTCATAAATTATTTTGTATTACAGTGTCGACGACATAGTCCTGAACATAGATTTGGCGCCAACGTTCTTGGACATGGGTGGCGTGGAGCCGCCCGCGCACATGGACGGGCGCTCGCTGCTGCCGCTGCTGCAGCCGCGACGCCGACGCCACGCAACCGCACACTGGCCTGACACTTTCCTAGTCGAGAGGTAAGTTACAGAGCTTTTGACAAAAGTTGTGTGTGTGTTCAATACCTAACTTGAGGTATTACAATGATTAGCTAAGCTACGAATTCAACTACTAGCATTTCCTCCAATAGTGACAGTAAAATTTATGTAAAAGTACCTCGATTTTACAGTCCATATACGAGTAACAGTAAGTTAAAGAAATCGTAACCAGAAAGCCCAAAAGTTATTTCTTAACCAATCTTGCACAACTGCATAAACTGAAGATTCGCAGAATTCGTCTTTGTGTCTTCCTCTTTCAAAATGATTCTTAGATTAATACTAACACACAACCAACCTAGGTATTTTTTTTATTTTTTCCCGTAATTTTATTAAATCTACATTATTTTTCCAGTTCTGGGCGGCGCGACATCCCGGGCCTGGGCCACCGCCGGGAGAACAAGTACAGCCGCGAGATGAACGAGCGGACCACCTCGCCCCCGCAGTCCTCCGAGAGCGGGGACTTCGACGAGGACACCGACGATGACGACTTCCTCGAGCCTGATGATGACGACGATGATGTGAGGATAGAATAGGGTGTTAAACCTCTCAGGGTTTTGTGAATCGCACTTTTTTAGTTTCAGCAGATTTCTCCATTAAGTTTTCCTGATGAATGAACATACATGCAGAAGTAATGATAGTTTTTTTTTATATTATATTACATTTTAATATCCGGCTTCCATGTTATTTGTTATGTTAGATAGGCAGGTAAAGTATCTTATGTAGGTATTTGACATTTTAACAGGATTCAAGTTCTCCTAAATATTCCTATAAATATTTTTATTTCATACGTAATCGATGAATACTTATCAAAGCAGCTTTAAAAATGTAATTTAACATTTAAATTATTTGAAAATGTAATCTATTTATCAACCTATACCATTTCCAGGAAAGTTCGGAGAGCGACACTAGCGAAAGGAAGTTATCCGAGCCGCTGATAACAAATGAAAGTCACAACCCCCTGCTGGAGGCGAGCCTGGAGAAGGTTCTCGACGCTCAGGAACAGCCCAACTATCTCACGCCTGAGAGCAAACTCTTCGAACGTAAGTCATCTGAAGTTCAACACTTCGTATTAAGCTCAAAATTTTAACTCTTATACTTGACATTTTAACATACATACAACTGTACCCTGCATAAAAAGTATTTTGGATCAATAGTGGGATTTTTACTAAAAATTTAATCAATCGTCTAGTATTACTTTAGTTCAAAACTTCTCTTAACAATACGACCTGTATATAATACCTGATCAATATTACTAAGTCCATAATGACCGATTGCAATTCAAGAACTGTTGTGATTCCGACCCGCAGTAGCGGACGCGAGCGTGGTGGAGGGCAAGGCGGCCCGCATCGCCGCCGACTGCTCCAAGGCCGAGCTGCGCGCGCCCTGCTCCGCCGGCAGGAAGTGGAAGTGTGTGCTCGTCAACGGAAGGTGGCGGAGGCATAAATGTAGATACGAGGTAATTTGGCACTATCTAATGTATGTATCAAGTGTTAAGATGAGTTCTGGTTTAATAAGCTTGTCTTTTACAGACTGAATTAAATATTCCGCAATCAAAGATGAGCACGAAGAAATGTGCCTGCTTCACCCCCAGCGGCCTTGTATACACGAGGCTAGAAACTGATGGAACTATAGCTAGGCGTCTAGCTGAAGTCTCCAAAGGAAACAGTACCCGCAGTCGAAGATCCATAGACAATGAGGTGTACGAACCCAACACAGTTGATAGCATTCTTAAAGAAAACCCAAGTATCGGACACTTGAGTTTTAAGAACGAACCTATTGACGAACTGGAGAGTAGAAACACAAAGGACAAAATTGATAAACTTATAAAAGAAACGGAAGCATTTCTTGAGGCTTATGAACGTACCAAAGATAATATAAATCATAAGAGAATAAAACGTAGGGCTCAGCACTGGAGCCACAATAAACATAAGAAAAATGACGCAATCGTCAACAGCAATGAATCTTCTTTAGAATGTAAGATTGAAAAAGATGGCAGAGTCAACTGTTCACAAATTATATATAATGACTTAAAAGCATGGCACACAAATAGATTAAGTTTGGAAGATCAAATAAGACAGCTAAGGACGAAACTAGAGGATCTTAAGGAGATAAAGAGACATTTAAAGACTGCTAAACCAGTAACAGAAACCCAACCTCAAACCGTTCATCCCACACTTATAAATAATCATTTATTCAATAAGAGTTTAACACATGAGCACAATAGTTCAAAAGAGCATTTAAGGAAAGGTAGACTTCATAGACTAAAACCGAAACACAGAAACAGTACTACCACAGAAAAGAAACTAAAACAGTCCAATGAATACGTTGTGCCTACAGTTAATGCTCAAACCAAAGACGACCTAATTGAATTACAATTGAGAAATGAAACAAGTACCGAGGCTCCTACGATACCTACGCTAAACATAACGAACGAAGTAGATGCGACTGTTAATACTACCGCTCCTGAAATTGAAATACCAAAATCTCAAGTCACTACCATAATCATTGAAGGAAACTACTTAGATCAAAATACTGTAGACGATGATAAAACTACCTTACAGAGTATAATCACGACTACGGAACCCATTGTTACCACTGAGTCTACAAAGCATGTAGATGTTACTACGAAACGTGTAACCGAAGAAAACAGTACAGATGAGGGATACTTCTCGCACAATGCGAATTTCTTTAGCGCTGCTATTGATAAATTCCTATCGACGGAGAAAGCACCGTCTTTCTCCAGTACGACTAAACTGACAACTGCTGAGACGACCACGACGAGTAAACCATCAACTACGAAGGCCACCACCGTTTCACCTTTAAGCTTAGGTCCAACGCGATTAGACGCCTCTGAATACGAACAAAGGAACCCTAACAAAGCGACGTCAAAGAACTTGGGCATCTTTGATAAACCTGTTGATGTTTTCCAAAGAAGACTCCATCCGCTGTTTATTGAAAATGAAGACAAGCATGTGTGTTACTGTGAAGAAAATAGGTACGTATATACAACTAAACACAATAATGATAGACTAAAATATTTTTGTATTGCAACTAATGTTATGTACATAAACAGAAAGATGCGAGGTCCTGGACACAGCTATTTGGAAGCAGCGCAGAGGGCGAGAGAAGAACAGAGAAAACGAAAAGCACAGCTGCTTCAAAAGAAGTTGAGGAAAGCAAGAAAACGGGTAAGTTCTACTAGAATGAAACGTTAAAGAAATACCTTGTAATTAATGACAATTCTGCCATTATAGCTCCTTCGTCGATATAAACCAGCGTTTCCTTATCTTCAGGCGGAATTGGAGAAGTTGTGCGAGTCGGAGCGTATGAACTGCTACCGGCACGACAACGACCACTGGCGGACGGCGCCCTTCTGGACGGCGGGACCGTTCTGCTTCTGCATGAGCACCTCCAACAACACCTACAACTGCGTCAGGACCATCAACGCTACTCACAACCTGCTCTACTGCGAGTTCATCACTGGACTCGTTACATACTACAATTTAAGAATCGGTAGGTTTCTTAAGTTAGAAACGAAGTACCTACTTGCTTTAAAAAAAAAAACAAGTTTTTCCATTGCAGAACCCACTCATCATCAAACTAACCCATGACACAATTCGCTTATTTACCATCCATCATACAAAAAAATATCTGTGGTGATGTCACTATTTAACATTACCTTTGCCATTTTAGATCCATTTGAAACACAAAACAGAGTGAAGTATCTGACACCGGCTGAAAAAGATTACTTCCACAACCAGCTGCAGCAACTCCTCAGTTGTAGAGGACCTTCTTGTCGGCGGTTCTCACACTCAAATCCCATGGGTACTGTACTTAATACTTTTTGTGAAAATTTGCTTATTAGCTTATATAAGCTCATATAATTACCAGGCTATTTGGCTAAATTAACTTAAACAGTTGAGTAATATATCCACTCCATTACTGACAAGTGTTATTCAATACTTAGGGAGCAGTGAAGAAACAATAAACAGGCGATTCGATGACCGATATGAAGACCACCTGTATAGGGGCGACAATGTTGGATACAATGAAAGGTAACAAATAATACATACCAACAAGACCTAAAATTAATTTAAACTATTTTTTACATTGATTACCTAATGCGATGTTCCATTTTAGAGCTTGGCGCTGGACCTATGGACGACGGTATGCGCGAGCGAGGGAGCTGCACAGGCGCAGACACATGTCGCCCTACTAGTCTCTGTACTGTAAATATTTTGGAAAATGACATGCACTTGACGAGCAGATTCGTGGGCTGCTTAACTTGTAAAGAGATTTTGACAGGCAGTACGGGGCGAGAGCAATAACGCTAGTTCGGTATTATTTAAGGAAGAAGTCTCCAAGCGGGGTGGATATGACTTTTTAGACCTGAGAATGCAGTTCTCGAGTGAAACCAAAAACCCAGTGAAAAATATCAAAATTAGTAGTATAGAAATCGTGGAGATTTATAGGTATACAGGTCAACTTAATCTTTGTACGTAAAGGAAAAAATATAATCTTATTGCGATTATATTTTATGTGACTGTCTTAATGTATTTATTCTAAAGTACTCTTACTATACATCGAAAATAGTAGGGCTTCCTGTGTATTCTATAATATTATACATAATACTATGTGGCTGTTTTCTATTCTCTATTTATTGGGTAAGCATCTACCAGTAAGAGTAGATTCAAGTTTTTGCATTATGATAAAAAAAAAAAACAAAAATAAATACATATTTCACTGCCTGACACAAGTTTTATAGTAGTAACTATACTGTTTTAGATTTCTTTTTACGTAAATACTATTAAACAGCTAGATATAAGTGACGAAACCGAGGAGTCAGTTGGTACAATATTTTTTATAGATCTATCTTACTATGAGCCTGTATACATCTAGCTTTAAATAAATATTCTGCAATTATTATCCTTGTAATATTATTGTTATTCTTAGCTTTGAGTGGGGACTACACACATTGTGTTAGTGCTTACCCTATGAGGTAAAAGGCATGTTATGTGTAAGAGAATGAAAGAGGGATGTAATAATTAAAGTTTGTTGTAGATGTTATGATGTAACTATGCCTGTAGTACACTTGCTATTTATCTAGTAGACATTAATGAAAGTGATATTAAACTGTTGCCATTGTGATGATAATGTGTATTGGTTGTAATAATAAAAATATTGGAAAACTTATGTTTTATTTATATATACTTTTTATTGAAGTTTTTAAGCCTTATTGCAGTATGATAATGGACATAAATAATTACTATACTTTAATTATATTTACTGTGAATATTAATAAGAACATCATTATTATCTAGGCACAGATTTATTTACACTTGCCTTTTAGCTTTCCTTACATTTTTTGCATATATTGGTCCAATCCAGAATGCTAAATAAAAAATAAAATAGTGAAATGATTATGGCCTAGACATGAGAAATACTTTCATTTAAATATTCAATATATTATCCCAGTCATCATCATCACACAATGAGAACATTAAATCATTCTGTGACATGGCTACACTGGGTGCGGATGTATTATCTAATTCTTTATTATCTTTATCTTGATTACTTTCTTGAGCCTTGTCTGTGAATTGTGCCCATTTTGAGTTTTTGTTTAACACAGGCGGAATAAATTTCTTCTTAATAATACTTTTATTTACATGTTTTGGTTCCTCTCCAACTATAAGATCTTTGGAAATAATTTCACAATGAGATTTTTCTATTTTTGTGCTATGAATGTGCTCACCTCCACTGTAAACAGTATGTGTTACACCACAATCATAATTACTAGCGGTAACTTCTTGTAGCAATGGCCTTACATTAGTTTTTTGCTTAAAACTAGTGTTATTAAACTTTTTTCGCTTTTTTGGCAATTCTAAAACCACTTCAGAATCACCTAGACACATGCCGTCATCATTTGTTATTTCTTCAAGATTCTCATTTATTTCTAAAGGTTCTACAAAATTTGACCATTTGCTGGTTGTAACTTTGCTATGAGTTTTAGAAACAAAGTGTGACACATGTTCATTTTCAGTATTCTCTTCATCGTCTTGGTTACATTTCAGTTCATCTATCTCACCTCTCATACCATTTAGTTTTTGAACATGAATTCTACAATCTTTAGCAGTACCTAGTCCATAATGTCTTTTTACTGATTGCTTTTCTCCACAAAGTTTACATTCCCATTTATTAGACTTTTTTGTTTGATGTACCTGAATCGTAATAAATGTAAAATGTTTACTCAATAATTAAAAAATCGTTATTACTCAAAACCTAAGGTGATCTATCTTAGATATATATAAAAACGAATTGCTGTTCGTTAGCCTCGCTACTCGAGAACAGCTGGACCGATTTGGCTAATTTTCGTATTGACTTATTTGTGGAAGTCCCGAGAAGGTTTAAAAGGTAAATATGAAAATGCTCAGAATTAAATAAAAATAAAAATTTATTTTCTTTTTCCTAGTTTTAGGCAGAACAATGTACTAGTAATATAGGTAATATAAGTACCTATAATAATAATAAACTTACCTGAAAAACCAGGCATTTATAGCAACGTAAAACTTGAAAAATCTGCGGCATTATACAATTTATCTAATTATATATGTTGCGCAGTAATGCCAGCATTAATTATGATCCCCTTAACTATTTGGCATAAACATTGGATATTTCGTTTACCTATTTAATTTAACTATAAGCTGGTGTCAATAAATAGGTAAGCCAACTGCCAAATAGCCAATTGTCAAATGTCAATCATATTAAAGCATAGACATAACATATACATAGACTCCTACTGTCCCTAGTTTCCCCTTGTGCCAAGCGAGAGCAGTTTTTAGTTTGATCCTAGTACATTTAGTCTGTGTCTAGTACATTCGTTTACTGATCTAAATCAATTTTCCCGCAACGAGAAACTTATATACGAAAATATTGATGATTTTGACATTGTTAGGATATTATTAGTGATTTAGATAGATTTATTAAACCGGCAATCTCATCTTCACACATAATATTCACGAAAAAATAAGTTCATACTAGTGCTCACGGTTCAAACTCTGATAAACTCGCTCTATGGTTTCTTATTTATGTATTGAAGTCATTCTGTGATTGTAAGTGTCCATAGAGTAGAAAAATAACTATACTCCATGCAGTGCGCGTATCAGTAAAAGCCCGTTGTGCCGAGCGTAAGCAAAGGCTCTGTGTATAATATTTTATAGTACATTCGTTTACTGGTTTATTTCCCGTGTAGCAATAGACTTTCATTAGTAAAATATCATTAGTTCCGATATTTTGTAGTTTATATTAGGATTTGAGATCGTTTTACTCGGCGGCGGTGTGCTGTTTTCATGTTTTGATCTACCTACATATTTATACGACGAAATTAGTTCATAATAGTGTTCACGGTTCATAACATGATAGGCACACTATGTAGTTTCTTGTCTATCTTCGATCCATAACGTTGCATTTCATTTTTGTACTATCCTTAGAGTAGGTAATTACTAGCAGTAGGTACTATCAAAGTATAAGTTAAATATCACTTAAATATAATATATATTTTTTTAATATTAAATAGGTACTTAATTGGAAACTAGTTTATAAACAAATTAATACTTTGAGAAGTGTTAATATTTTTTTCTATAGAACTAGATGTATGATAGAAAAACATTTACGCAATAAAGATTAAAATCATAAACAAATACGTAATACTTGGATCACTAAATTTATTATCTATAGTTGTCAGAACAAACTGTCACCACTCTTCACGCAGTCATAGACAAAAAAATATTTACGCGGGAGCTGCTATTGTACATGAAAATAAAATTGTGTTGTAAATATTAAAAGTTATTTTTTCGTTGCAAGTTGCATTAATGGACAGTTAGAGTAACGCAAAAAGTGAAGTACGTAAGTTTTCGTTTTGTATTTTATATCGTTCATAGTTAGCACTAGCCTAGTCAAACTTTGTAAGGCTTTCAATAATGTCTATCCGCCACTTCTTACCAACTTTACACCTTTTATGACTACAACGTTCAGCACGTTAATTAACGGCGAGTTAAAATTAAGATTTACCTAAATCGTTGCGTTAAAGACTGTAGGTACGGCCTTAAAATTTCGAATTGGGAAAAATAAAACATGGGTATGAATACTTATTACATTATATTATTTCTGAGCCACATTCATCACAGTTTTTGTATGTCATGCCATATATATTTACAAGTTTGACACAATTATTAATTATTATGAATTATTTACTATGATTATAAAACTTAATAATTATAAAGATCAAGATTAACAAAATAAATACATAGGTACCGTACCTACATAAAAGTTTCAATAGAATCAAATAAGGTAGGTATGCCTATCAATACAACCCTGATGCAGTATTCATTTATTTAACAGAAATGAGAATAAAGGCTAAAAATAAGTACAGTCATTTTTTTTAAAGCACCTGTGCCATCTTTGAATAGGTAGGTAGGTATTGTTAGTTACCACATAAAAAACCACGTCAAATTTGAAATCTATCGGGTTTTGCAATTAAATTCAAAACAGGTACCTACGTTTATCGTACGTAGTATTCTAGTAGGCGTCAATATTGATTTTAATAATTATTAGAAATATATTTACACGTTGGTATTCGATTAAGCTATGCCTTAGTAACGTAGGCATTTCTGGAAAACCTACCTTTTAATTCTTACTTTCAGTCTCACATTTCGTTCCTAAATAATGATAGCCGTTTTACAATTAATTCAACGAAGACGAATACGGGACAGAATTAGTTACAGTTATGTCAGATATTCGGACAAAGATTTTACTACATAAAATTAAATTACGAAAAATAGATTTGATAACTAGATCTCTACTCGCTTTTCATTAATTATATTATCTATCTATCATCCACGTAAAACTGGTCATGAATGAAATATTTTTCATGAAAATACGTATGAGTGTTTGGCTTTAAATATAAAATGAATGCACGTTTTTTACAAATGCTTAGTTATGATCGGTTAAAACGTGATAAAGACATATTTTTAAGGCTTGATGGGGTGTTACAGATACCGGCACGTATCTTGAGCGCTCGTCGAAAGAGTGGGGATCGCTTTGCGCATCTTAAACTTATGACAAAAAAAAAACGCACACCCGTTTATTATTTATTTTTTCCTAAGTTACCTACGTAATTTCTAATGGCTCTATGGTTGAAAGAAAGATTTTAGAAACATTTATTAAATTGATAAATGGAAATTGGGATGAAAATAGGTACTCAAAAATGTTTCTTCTAATTTAAAATATAAGTTAAATCTTGTAGTTTGTCAAAAATTACGAAAATAAAACTAATACTTAACTACCTATGTACTTTTTTGTTGTCATTTTTGACTTCGAATTTAATTTATTCATTAATGAAATGAAAATCATTTTTTTTTATAAACAAGAAAAATAGATTTTAGGATATTAAAAATTATACGCTCCATAGTCGGGTAGTGACGAAACGTTACGGTGATATGGGTGTAACACCTTCCATTAAATCGCTTTCCATAATTAAACTAATACTGGTTTAAATTAAATTGGCCGGAAGTGTTCTCATCGTCGTGAGGTAGGTGCAAGCGCAGCAAAGAACGAATCCCGAGTGACAGCTATGACGCGATGCGCTGCGGGCCAATCACCGCCCTTTAGCCCACCCCGCGCCTCACTTCATACCTCAAAAGGGACCCAAAAAATTACTTCTGCGCAGGTGAAGGTCAGCGCTCAAGATCCGTGCCGATGATTGTACAATAAGTGGATTTTTTATTTTATTACAAGACATGCCTTAGAAGTTTATTTTAATTACGTTCCACTGTGGTAATGAAACCGTAATACGACTATTTAGAATTCAAATGGTTTCTTTAACATTATTGATATGAACGAAGACTATCTAATAGGAACACAATGAATAATTTAAAATGGTTTCACTCCTAAGATTTTTATCTACAAGACTTGCGATACATATACTTAAACATTAAATCCACAAAAATGGTTAAATATTTAAAATGGGTAGACACTGACAATATTATTGTGTAGATATTTACAAATTCTGGACAACTGTTGGCACACTCGTTTCTTTATTTATTGGCACTGTACCTACTTATATACATAAACTTGGCACAAATATCAAGTTTCGTTAGTTAGGTCATAGATTAGGCCGATTAGTTGGGTCATAGCAAGTTTATTGTAGGCATCGATTTCTGAAATATAATAGGCCTATTTATATAATTAATAACTTCCAATTATTTTTTATGAGCAAGACTGCTTGTAAGTTGAGAATTTAATTATTATACCACTGCACTAATACTAAATTCTTAGTTCTTATAAATCTGCATAAACTGGAGCGCGAGACTACAGAGTATTGTAGTATAGTATTGCTTGATTTACTTTTGACAATGACGACATCGAGGGACTTGTGGCTAAGTATAAGCCTAGGTTTTACCAATAATACCTAGATTGACCATTTATAAACACACCAAACTCCGTTGTGCCTTCTAAAGCCGCAAATCCCAACTGCCATACGTTGATATTTAGCAGTCGTCAAGTCATTATACAATTTCGATAACTAATCTCACCATGGAATCATCTGTTACCCAGTATGGATAGTTTGTTGAGGTCAGATAGGCAGTCGCGCCATGTAAAATGTCTGGTATTCAGCTAAAAACTGGAAGCGACCCTACATAGATTAGGAAAAGACTAGCCAGAAGACTTTTGACAATGACTGGTCAAAGAACACATCAGTCTCGTATACCTACACGTTGTTTCATTTCTTTAATATTAGGTAAAGCTATTCTAGAGGAACTTCTTGAATCGTGCTTACGACAGCGCATCTGTTCGGCGCAGAGTGTGCATAACATTGCCACGGCGCGAGTAGCCACGGCGTGCAGGGCCTGCTGAATTCGGCTGCGCCTCACACTCACGTCGCACCCGGTCTATGATATCGGCAACCAATTTTTCCTCCCGTGACCGTTTCTCTTCCCATTCCGCTTGCTTAACTGTATTGAGTTCTAAAAAAAAATAGAAAATACGATTTCCAAACCTATTTTAATTCCTAACTAGGTACTAGGTATAAGAATATGTCAATGATGATACCTTTGCTTCGATAAGTTTTTTTTGTTTCTGTTGACTTATTTGACAATTGTTTTATTGTGGTAGCCTGATAATTTAATACACTCGATTTTGGTATTACTAATTCCGGATCTGATTCCTCCTTCACTTCATGTGTCACTTCTGTACTGGCAATTTCCTTTGTGAATGGTTCTGATGGAGTATTAGTTAATACTGGACTGGAGTCTGACAGTAACTCACTATGTCTACTTGCTAAGTGACCGATATAACCTGAAAATGTAATACTTTTAGAATAATGATCATGAGAATCGTATTTTGTATTTAATATTCTGGAGTGTATTCAACTATACTTCTACATTACTAACCTTTTCTACTTTTAAAGTAGACAAAGCATTGTTCGCATTGAAATAGTGGCGTCGGATTTGTCTGTTGCGGGGCGTGGTGCTTATACTTGTGCCTGTACCAATGCGTACGCGTCTGCAGAACTTCGCCACACATCTTACAGATAACACTTCCGTCGTGTCGTAATAAGTACTCCAGCAACTCTTGCCTTCCTTTTGGTGTTTCTTTTGCACCTTCTTTATCGCCATTGGGTTTAGGTGAGAGCTCATCATTCATCTGTTCAGTTAAAAAATGCACTCCAGCTTCCTTGTTAAGAGTATCATCAAAACGGTTAGTTGTAGGGTCATTGACATAGTTATCTATTATCTGATCGGGATTTGAAGCATCCGACATTACTTCTAATGTTATTATGGGGATGCTGCCGTTGTCTCCGTCGTCATCGAATGTGTAATGGTATTCTGTAAGTTCTGTTAACAAGTTAATGCATTTAAAATCTTCAGATTTTATTAATATTATAAATTAAACAATTAGGGTATAATAATTGAAGACACAAAGTATTTTAATCGTTTTATTCGTAGTGTAGGTAAATGTTTTCACAATAATTACTCAATACGTGTTGGTAAGATCCTCTCTTCAAAATATAACTACTTTTTTGTTACAATAAAAATAAACTTTTGTCTCGTTTCATCAATTTATTGTTAAAGCTTTGATGTTTGCAACGATAATTACATATCTACTATAGTTATCTATTAATATTATCAGTTAGACTGTGGTAGTAATTTTGTTAATAGCTATCATTAATATAGACTATCGAATATCTAACGTTCTTAATCACTATATCATTACAATATTGTAGGAGTAGTCGAAATAAAAAAAAAATATTATTTAGTATGGCCCATCTTACAAAAAATAGATGTATTACCAACGGTTACTATACAGTATACAGATAAATGATTCTCGATCTTAGAGGTATTTTTATGATAGGTAGAAGTATAGATTTAAAATCATTTAGTATAAATAATAAAATAGGTATGTATTTATAAACAAGCTTGTAGGATCTCAAAGAATGTTAAAGAACTAAGGTACCAGGCGTATTTAGTAAAATACCTAGGTACGTGAAGTATAAATGATACAGTACTATATGTGAACTATAGTAAACTATTAATACTCGATACCAATAGCTTATCAAGCAACATCATAATTTGAACGTAAAATGTCTTGTCCATTTGCCAAGCGCTCGACACCGAATTATAATAAAATATGAGGTACTGGCATCGAGTAAGAATCAATAGAATATAGAAAAAAATCAACACTTGCATATAATAATTGCACTTGACACGAACCTAAATAGAAAAACTTTTCTTGCATATTAGTTAATAATAAACATTTTTAAACTTCTAGACGATTTTATATAACATAGTTTACAATTAGAATATTATTGCCGTTAGTATGTAGGCGTTTCCCTACTTAAATGTGGGTTTCATATGAAGACAGGAATAACATTTTTTTTAAGAAAATCCTCTTAGGTACAGAATTGGACCAATTTGATACAATAATTTAATATTGGTAAACAGATAACATATCCAACCAACTAATAGTAATTTCTGAATTTAATTCCAACTAAACTTGTCTTAACTTGTAGATACAATTAGAAATAACAACATATTTAATCGCCGATATTTAAATTTATAAATGACGCGTACTAGTTTCCATAATACTCTGTTCATGTAAAATACACGTTGCGATGATTTTTAATAATAATATTACGCTGCCTTGCAGCATATGTTTAGAAGTGAGAAAGTAAGAATTACAATAACTCAACAATGAACATGATCGCTAACTTAGTTAGCACTAATATCACAAAATAAAATACTACAAAAAAAGATAAAAGATAGGCATAACACTTCACCACTCTAAAATAATAAAGACAAAAAAAAAATTTAAATTTATAGAATTCCTTCCTACTTAAAGAAGTCTGTAGAATTAATAAGCATCAAAGAAAAATAAGTGGTGAAAAAAAATAAGAGAATAAGAAACAAAAACGCAATTCTTATAAAAAAATCAACGTTTTGTACGTTGAGTTGTTTGTGCGATTGACTGGCGCTGACATACCTACTTAAATAAAAATCACACTGCAAATTGTTAATACCTTGTCGGCGACTATATAATCCTAAATGTTTATGTAATACACAATTAAACTATATACAAGAACGTGTTCTAATAAAATCTTATTTGTGTAAACTTAACATAAATGAAACTATATCCAAGTTGTGCGCTAAATTTTAAAATACAGAAACTCCAATTTATAAACAATGAATGCTTTAAGTAGACATAATTATAAAACTACACTATTTTTAGTATCCAATCATTAAAAAACGTAAATCGATCTCATAAAGGTACCTAATGTGCCAAAACGTGAACTTATATTAACGTAGGTTAGGCATAATCATTCCGACATGAACTTAACGATATACACGAATATTAGGTGTTATATTAATATTACCTAACAAATATTATTTCCCTTATCAATGGAAGAACTGCTGATTTTGTTTAAGGTTCTAGTTCACCTAGAACGTCTTCTCTATTCACTAATTATAATCTAAAAGTGAAATAATAAAAGTTGGAAACTTTAGTTATATTAAAATTATACAAAATGAATAAAAATTGCGCTATGGCACTATTAAGTTACATGTTAACATAATTATATTGATATTTTCCCACTATATCTCTTGTTAAAATAGATTCAAAAAGGTACATATATCGTACATAACAGTAGCTCACTAATATTCAAATATTTTTTTTTAATTCTATTTTATAAAGTCTTTAAGAAGATAGAAAAGATTTTAATAATTAATATATCTATTTTTATTAATGCTTGCGAGTGATTCTTGTTATTGTCGCAATTTTCTTATGCCACGGGCTTTTTCTTGCTCACCGGTCCATACCTTTTGGTACCCCAGCTTATAGGGCTCGTGACCCCATGTTCCGATCACGTACCGGAAATTTTGCAATTTGCACACTTAGACGACATAAAAATAAGAATTATTTGTAATACAGTCTTTGGTTGGTGTTTTGCGGTATCTCGAATAACTATAAGTATTTTTAGGCACTTTAAGGCGACAATCTTCTAGTAATAAACTTTATTAAACTGCGTAAATGGAAGGCACGTTTCAGACTTTTGAAGCACCTACAAATGCTTTAATTTCAAAACAAGTTAAATTCAACACGCAGTAACTGGCCTCAATATTACATTGTATATTATTGTCTAATATTTGCACAACCATACTTTTAAACAAGATAACATAATGAGCTTTATTTATGTAACAAACATTCGTTATTAAATGCATAACAGTATTCTTGGAAATATGTAATACGTACAATGTAAAAATGTACATGAAAATTTTACTCCAAAAATAAAACGAATACTATAATCGAAACCTCGATATCTTGAAGACCTACAAACTAGACAAAGGAAAAGTTTACATATTGTTTACGTGGAATCCATAACAATCCAGCGGCATTCCGACGCCCACTCAGACTTGCGCTGGGTCGGGCGAGGAGTGCGAGGGCGTCGAGCCGTGCGGAGACCCGGAGCCGACCGCCTCCAGCTTGATGCCTGGTAGGAGCTGGCCCTCTATCCCCGGAATCATAAAGAACGTGTTCGGTGGATACACGCAATCTTTTGGTACATAACAATCGTGCGTCGTTTTCATGTGGTTCTTCATTTTATCTGGTCTAGAAAATTCTTTACAGCAAACGGGACACGGAAATACTTTCCTTTGATGGCCCTCGTGGTATAAGAAGGCGTGCCTCTGGAATGAATATTTATTTTTGAAGGTTTTTTGAATGTTCTCTTTCGCGCATTCTGTGCACTGATATACCCCTTCGTTTACAGACGCATATCTGAAAAGGTTGAGGCCTCTGACAGACATTTCGGTCAATTGCTCTGCGGGGTCGTTAGAAGCCGAATTTGCTCTTCTTCTAATCCGTCTTCTGACAGCTGGCCTTTGCATCTGGTTGCCTCCAGTCTGTTGTGTGTTGTTGTTGATGGAGTCATTTTGATACTCGTTAGAGGTAGAAGCCTGTGTCGCCGGGTTCACACGTATTTTTCCTGGGCCTTCGTTTGTAGGTGATGTTCGCGCATATTTCATATCCTTATTTTCTGAATCAGGGCTACCTCGTCCTGTAATAAGTTACAAATACTAATCAATAATTATTTTAATCGTGTTTAAAAATTTAACTATTACATATTACTAAAGGACAACCCCATTGCGTAAGGTATATCGAAAAAATGCATTTAAAAATATACCGTATCCATTAAATAGTGTGAGAAATTAATTATTTTAGAATTGTCCTTTGTATATAGATATATTTGGGTGGCTCAACTTACTGTACCTACAGTGAATGTACGCACTTAATTAATATTTTGCAAAATAAAAAATAGTTACTGAAATAAAATTTTATCTACTGGGTGAAGTAAGCAAAGGGTAAATAAAAAATGAAAAAAAAAAACAAACAGAAAATATATTAACTTTATTTGTTCAAATTGAATGACGAAATTTATTACACCATGATTGAAATGAAAACCACGATTTATGGAACCATGCCATGAACAAGTTTATTTCCTATTCGTAAAAGAGCATCCATTCTTATTTTGGACCTTTTGGAAATATAGCACCAGTATTAAATTCAATACTTTTATTTTACAATAAATAACGATAAACTTGTCCACGAGATGCATTCAAAATAAAACATTTTAAAACTAGAAAAAATGTGAAATAATATCAACTTTGGAATATATGTACTGTGTGTCGTACATATATTTACCAAAATTTGTATCATCAGTCCTATACATTAAAACTCATTAAGCAAAGATTTTTTTAAAGATAAGTATTCAATGTTTTTTTGTTTTAATTAAACCACGAATTTGTAGCAAAGTCAAACTGCTAAAACTATTTTAAAATAACCATAAATTAATAAATTAAAAAATAATAACAAAAAAGAATAGATTTCACTATGATATAATAGGACTCAAGTGTTTGCATTTGGAACTATTTCGGCAAGTTCAGTAGTAGGTACATAATTATAAAAATAACACTTCAGTTAACTTAAGCTCATAAGATCACATAAGGTGGGTTTATAGTTGAAAAGTAAAATTAATCATAGCAGTTGTGTTGTGTCACACATGAAAACTTATTTAGGAAATAATAGCTGCCAATATATCATAATAATTAGGAGGACATACAGAAAAAAAGTAAGCTAAAATAAAAACATGATTGGATAAAAATATCAGGAACATGTCATTAGCCTCATTAATCAATATCTGAATAATATTGCATCCGAAATATCTAAGAGTATGGTATAAATAAAAATAAAAAGCAACAATTTGTACTGGACCAACAAATCAATACTTTGATCATTGCAGAGCATCAATTTGAGCAACATAGAAAGCATTAAACGTAATCTAGCTCTAACCACACCATCTACGAAACGTGAGAGTAGCGACATAGTATAACGTACCTGCCGTCTGCAGTCCTCTCTTCGTGACTAATGTAACATTTCTATACAGTGTTTCAGTGTTGACTCCATTGTTAACAACACTTTTTATGTCTATAATAATATTATAAATAACTTAACTTTTAATCTACTCTTTACTAATAACCCGTGTTGTTACTTTGCTACTATTTAAATATAAAAAAATATTAAAATATTGTTGAAATCGTTAGTGTTCGTCATCGTTGCTGCATAAATCACGGGTGACCGACCATGTAAACATAAATAAATCGTGTCACCAAGTTTAGTATAAAATAAAACGGCAAGACATTGAATGTCAGCTATAACAGAATGTAGCGCCATACGATTACCACATGTAGGCACTGTACAATATTAGGTACGAGAACAATTTAACGATAAGTAAAATTAACATAAACATCAATCAAGATAGGCTTAAGCCTTTTCAGTGTCACAATCAATAAAATCAAAGAGGTGTAAACTTAAAATAACAATAAACAATCAAAACAAAATAATAAGTGAAAATCATTAAAAGTATTAGATGTTTTTGCTGTAACTTTTATTATTTTCTTTAAAGTTTCTAAAAATAGTAATTAACACCTTATTGTATACCATTGTATTTTGTTTCATTAACAAATATTCTATGTCGTGTAACTTTCAATTCTAAATTTATCTAAACATACTCTTTGCATTTTGCTATTGTCTAAGTGCAAATAACGAAAAAAATATGGATTTGCTTAACATTTGGCTAAATTCTATAATTATTATAATTGTTGTGTGAATGTTATCAATATATAATTTTACTTTGCATTATTATAATTCACTGTGAAAGCAAATCATTACTAGTTGTACCACGTTTTTATTTGACGAATTGGCATCAAGTTATTTTAACGGATAAATATTTGACGTTACTAATGTTTTTGGGATAGTCAATACTATTCATAAACAGATACTCAAACCATACAAAAATATTTTTTTAAATACATATTAATACCTCAAAGGTAGACCAATTCCTCAAATAAAAGTTTATCTTTAAATAAGTACAATTACATTATATTATTTTTATATAACAAATAAACTATTGTGGAATCAATTTATGTGATGAAAATACTATAAAATGTTAATAAACCGGATATATGTGTTACTATGCTATAAACTTACTATTTTTCGATTTATATGAATTTATTTATATAAATATTGCTTAAAGATTTCATAGTAAAATGTAAGTTGATAAGTATCTTATTATTTTGTTTCAATCATATATAACTTTTACTTTAATTAATATTTGAATTGAATTATATAATTGCGAATGTTTTAAGTCCCATGATAAATTTGACTCAACGGATATATAACGACTGACTGACTATGTACTTATATAGATGCTTTTAAAACAACAATATCAACAAACAATATATAATATGTATATTTTAGGGACAATCCATTTTATGTCACATCACATGTGACATTTTCTTAAGTATAATTTAGCACCAATTATGATATAACATTAACAAATAATAAAATTATTCATTAGTGAGATGATATAATAAATATAGATAGTTCAAACAAATATTATTTTTAACCTGAATCATGTTTTAAAAAGTTACACCGATGAGAAAACTAAAAAAAACAATTAACATGCATTTTTACAAATTAGACTTTTAAGTAGTAGGTATTTAGGTACACATAATAAATTAACGGGTTAAGCTTAGGCACTGGCTAAATTGACTATCATATTGTAAGCGATTTGTTTAATCGATCAATAATAGCCTCACCATATTTAAGTCTAAATTTCCTCTTTAAGTACCTATCAATGTTCAAGGTAAATTTCGTATAAAGATTTATGAAAGGTAGGTACAATAAATTCGTTTTTATGAATTTAACCAGTCTTAATATTGATTATCAAGACCCAGACGCCTCGAAAATTACACGAATTTTATATTCATTTAGTAAATAACATTCACGAGTTGTTCCGATTTCCAAACAAAATGGAAAACATGAGATGATATCTTCTTAATTTTAAATACGTCTTTTAATTTAACTACTTGGGCCTAAAAGGTTTCTAAACTCCTAAGGAAGCTTCTTAAAGTAGATATTGTAAACTCTGAATAATGAAAATAAATAATATCTACATAATATTTTTTGAAATTTCTTAGTCATCTAGTAGTCGATAAATATTTAACTTATTAATATACAAGTAAAGGCACACTAATAGGCAAGCGTTCCCTGGACCTACGTTTAATATTGGAAATTTGGTTGTTGGGTCATTACGACGTAAGTACCTAAGTACCGGTTGAAGTACTATTCACATTAACACATTGTATAATATTGATTTAAAACAATACTTTATATGTTATAATTGAAATATGAAAACGTGTCGCTATCATTACATGGAAGACTACTTTTGCCTCTAAATTTAACTAAATCGCCTGTCCCTATTAACAATGTTGGATATGCAATTTCCTCGATTTTGTTTTTTTTTCGTTTTTGACCAATAAAAAGCATTATTTTTTAATATCATTAGCAAAAAGTTATTATTTTCTCATAGTTTTTAAATTAGCCGCGTTAACAAAGTCGTATATGCCACGACCGTCGGTGAACAACGATCGATTTAAATTCGCGACATTATTGGCGGGGTGCGGGGGGCCACTGCGCCGGCGGTTGTGCCACTACGCGCCATGTTGTCGGGGCGTGCGCACGACCTGTTAGTTTAGTGCTTATTCGTGTTATGTTATATTTATGTCACAAAAAGGAAACAACCAAAATGACAATTAGTCGATCAGCACGTTTGATAAAACTCGCAACTGAACAGTTTTCTACCACAGACGATAGTGTTGATGAAAATGTTACTTCTGATGTAGCTCAAAAACATGACGAAACAGGATTATTGTTTATTATATTTTTGAATATAATGTTATCAAATAAATTCTAAATATTTTAAAGTGATTTAATACTATATTAGTGTTTATTCATTACTTGAGTATACCTAGAATAGACTAGTGAATTGTCCGATCAAAATTGTAAGATATACCACATCCGACATTGTTAACCACTTTTTGTAACATAAATTACGTCGTGACTGCCACAACCGACTTTAGACTACTTACATTTTTGAAAAAAAATATAAACATTTTTTATACCGAATATTGTTTTATTTATAAACATTATATTTTACATACGCCAAAAAAATTTGTAAGGATTTCAATTAAGAATGATTTATGTGGAACTTACGACAAATAATCAATAAAAAATTCCGGGTAATTTTGTAGGATATGTCAGATCCGTCAAAATACAGTGAGCCTAGTACCGCTAAGAAAGCCATTACTGACTTTTCACATACTTAGAAAAGAAAAAAAAATACTTTACTCCTATGTACATATCACAATAAAAGTATAAAAATTTATGGATTTTTTTTATTAATCTAACTTGCATATAAAAAAAGATATACGCATTTTCAACTTTGACGCACTCTACTGTAAAATTACGAATTTACAGATCCAACATTGTTAATAGGGACAGGCGAAATAATTTATAAGTACCATTCCTTATTTTATATTTAAGGCATTTTGTTTTCTACTAAAATAGAATTTACAAAATCATCTCATGATTCCAGTTACATATAAACTTCATTCAAAGCACCTTGCTAACATCACTTTTAACAACAACGCCTTGTTGCCTCGTTTCAAATATATACAATTTAATCGTCAACGTTTAAAATATATAATATGTTACATTTGTTATAAAGTTGTTTTAGATAGTAACTCAAATTTAAAAAGGTAGATTTGATTGTGAATCGATTATAGTACCGCGACTGCATCTATTGGATTCGATATCCAGCACGGCTTCATCTAAGTCATGCTTACAATAAATAACACGATACATGCAATACGCGATATTATGTGCATTATTATATTAACTATATTTTTTGTAAGTATTGTCTTTGACAAGTAGATATTTCACATAAGTAGATAATTTAACAAAAAAAAATATTTCCCTATTCAACTATAGATATAAAGTTAGGAATTAAAACTTTTACTAAAATATCTAAATGATTTGGGGCTCTGTTGAATACTCAGGAACTGAACGTTTAACTATAATGTGTATGTAGGCTTGCTACATTATTCGCCCTTGATACCTGTTTTACAAACTAATCTTTAATTTTATTGTATTTTACTATTGTATAATTTAAGCGATTTAAATAAGTATTTGAATAGTATAATAACATTTACAACCAAATATTTCAACATTGATAAACTATTTTAAATTAATCTTAACTAATTCTAGAAAATAAAATCATAGCCTGTGTTGAGTTTTACTTCGAAGAAGTCAAATCGTCATCTACAACTAAGATCACTATTAAAAGGCAAGTTAAAATGAAAATGCATTTCCGCTACTACTTACGCAATGGCATTTAGATTTAAAGTCTTTTCGTGGAAAGTGCGTTTAGCCTCTGGTGACATAAAAATTATAAAAGGTAGGTAGGCACTTACCAGTTAACATGTCTAAAACTCAATTTACGAAAAGCCAATGCCATTGCGGTATACTCATCAATATATTAACTAAACTTAAACTAACTAATTCAGTTCAATGAGAATTGCATTAAATTTAATATTCAGCACATTAACAATTACACTACTTTTGAATTTACGATCACCATGAGTAGTTATTTTGTACCCTGAAAATGTTGTAACTAATAAAATTAAGTAACAAGTAAGTGCAAAATAACAAGTAAATCATAGAAAATTTTATAAATCTCTTTGAAGTCAGCACTCTGAGAAACAAATGGAACAAAATAAATAAATAGATAAATATTAACAACAAACGACTGGCGTCGTCTAATATCAACAAACTTATTGATATATGCATGAAACTTAGAGCTCGAACGCTTACTCAATACGCAATCTACGCTTTAAAAACTATTGAAAAGGCAAATTTTAAGTTAAATAACGTATAACATGAATAAATTCTACTCTGGCTAATCAGATCTTATTACATCTGCGACAAAGAGTACCTACTGAGTGTTGCCGACAACCTAAACCTTCTGAATACATTAAGACTCCTGTTTTGCCATTTGCTCATTTGCATTGGGTTGGTTTTTGTGTATGATCTTTAAATGAGCGATCATGTTATCTTTTCGAGTAAACTCTTTGAAGCAAATAGGACAAGGGAAAACTTTTACATCTTTCTTGTGAGAAGTAACGTAGTGCCTACAGAAATTACTTATATGTGTGTAGACTCTCGCACATATTTTACATCTGAAAACATTTTCTCCTTCCTTAATGCAATAATCTCTCACCGATTCATTTGTCTCCTCATGATAGTTCCCCACACTTCCCATATTGGCCTTCCTTATAGGCGAAGGAAATATACGATGCTCCCAATTGGTCTGAGCTAAATCGGATACCTCGTTATTAGCCAAGTTGAGGTTATTTTGCTCTAATTCAGCGGCGAACAGCTGTGTGGCGAGGGCTGGCATCAGAACCGGGTCTGGAGGGAATTTATCGAACGTATTTAACGCGGGATTCAGATTAGATAGCCCGGAAAGCTGATTGAACAAGTTTCGAGCTCTAATTTTTGACATTTGGGGTAGCAATTTTTTACTATTCTTTGGTTTTAAGTTACGACCTAGCCTGTTTTTATCTTCTGTATCTTTTACAGGACCGTCTTGCGAATTAGAGTTTTCGCGGCTTCTGTCGGGATTATATTTATATTCGATTGGTTCGTTGTAACCATCGTTAACCTCGGCGGCGGGTTCTTGTTTTATAGATCCATTTTCTATAGATATTACAGGTCCGTTTGTTGAATAGTTTTGTTGTATTTCCTCTTTTGGTGGTTTATCGGGATCTGAAAAGTTGGTTTCAGGTCTCAATTTATGGGAAATTATGAAATAAATAAAATATAATTTATTTCATTCAACAATTACATTGGAAATATTTTAGTGAGACGCAAAAAGTCACAATATATTAAACTTAGTCTTAAACTCCGAACCTATATAAATTTATCGTAAGTGGCAAGCCACCAGAATATTTCCAATTGCTTTATTACCAAGGAAAGCTATTGGGAATAAGCCTTGTTTGTGTTCCCTTTTCTCAATCGTAAAATGTTAAGTTCAAATTTAAAGAAGTTTATAAAGATAGAAATTATCAAACCATTAAGTACCACACCGAGTTTGCCCCTGGCCATTCCTCTAATAGCTCTCCCCAAAAGCAGAAAAGCAAGCAATAGTTAAAATTGTCGATTTATAGAAGAAAATAAGCATTCTGTTACTTGTATACGTCAAAAAATTTCATAGATTATCACTTACCCCTTTTCAATAAAGTTTAAATATTATTAAATATAAGGTAGGCATTTGTAATACACTTCACTTTTCACTTATCGTATCCTAACATCAAAGCTTATATCCCATTAGCTTTTCCCTTTTTAATTTAAATTTTACTATTGTATTCAATGTTAGATGTTTGGAAAGGAAGATTAATAAAGGTAGATATTTACAAATAGTAAGCAAGTATAAACAACAATGTTCATTTATTAACTTATTGGTGTGATTTTTATTATTTTGTACATTTTTAAATTCTATACATTCATGAAACATTTTAATAGAATAAGATTAATAGTTACTACTCTATAAACAAGTGAATAGTTTTAAACGACGTAGCTGAAAAGAAAAACATTATAATGAAGACACATACCTGCCGATTCGGAGTCCTTGCCAGTCATGGGAGCTTCGGTCGATTGAGCGTCATCACCTTCATCAATGAGGAGAGCCTCGCCCGCTTCCTCACCCCCTGAAGTCGCACCGTCATCCGCGTTAAATCCATCCATTGACATCTTAACTTCCAACATCTCTGGAGAGCCTCTTATCAACTGGTCGCCTGGTCGGTTTGACGATGCATGGGATGCTGCTTCAGGAATAAACTCGCCTGGAGGACTGGCCGCTGTGTTTAACGCGTCACTTGAACTTCCACTGAGTTTTCTTGGTCGCCCTCGTTTTCTTTTGGGTTGCATTAATGCGTTGCCTAATAGAGGCATTAACAAATTAGGGGGTGCCCCACCGCTGGGCATCCCGGATGCAGGACGCTTTTGATGCATATATGGGTGTATTCTGTGCAATTGCGGTGGCGGCGTGTGTGCGTTCGTCTGCTGCTGAATTAACGAGTTAGTTAAGGCTGGAATATCACACTTCTCCTCATTAACCTCGGTTAAACCCTTAATTCTTAAGCTCTCGGCTACTTTCAAAAAAGCCGTCAACCTCTCTTGGTCTACGCTTACTTCTCCCCTATACATGAAATCTAATAAACTCTTCATGTCAGAATATGGAACATCCTTCAATATGACAATCGGATGTTTCTCTTGGTGATTAACAAAGAGAGCTTGAAAGTAGGGACTACAGGCCGATAAAACCATCTTGTGTGCTTTCAGCAACTGGCCGTCAACAGCTAAAGTAACGTCTGTAAACGTCTCTGCGTGTAGCAGTTGGTCAAACACAGATAACATGTTAGATTGGTGGTTGTTCCACCTCAAACAAAACCTTTGCGTAGCCATTTTTGCGTTTATATTTTCACCAGTCCAGGCTTAAAATCAAATTTTACCAACAACTATTCAATCGTGTATACATAAATATTCTCTCTTGTTCCATGAACAATACAACAAAACGTCAACAATAGATAATGTTTACTTTTTAAAAGCCATTTTCAGTTTCATAGTGCTTAGTGCAGTTTGTGTGACGGGCGCAGGGGGACCTGAAATAGGATAACATTATTGTTAAAAAAATTAAACCGTAATGATTAATTAATGTCCAAAACAGAAAGTGGAGGATTGACTTGATTTCTCTGCTTTCGTGTCTATTAGATATAATTAGGTACTCTGCCTATACGATTACACTATTTGTGCACATTGATGCTTGATTCTATCACGCTATTATCCTCCTAGGGAATGCACGCAATAATAAACTTATTGATTTTTTACTATATTTAATAGCTTATTTTTATGATAGAATCGACATCTCATAGAAATACTTAGCTTCACAAAATGCAGTTAGCTTTAGAAAAAAATTAAGCATGTTTTTTTTTTATAAAGAGTTTGATTTTGGCTTATGTTATTTATCGTAAGACAGTTTTGTTTCGAAACAATCGTAGAAGCAGCGTCGTGGCCATCGACAGAGCGTTAATATCAACATACTGACTACAATCCATAATAGAAATCTAACCTGCAATTTTAATGTGAAGATGGATGTTAAGTACCTACCTATGAAACAAATTACTGGCATAAATACCGATTAAATTCTGTACTTTGATAATACGAGCAACACTATATGATAAATCTGGATTTCGAGATAAATTAATCATTATTTCACTAAAAATCATTATGAACTTATTATAGGTTTGTATTGAGAAAATTCTTTAAAACAGTGGTCGACTATTATAAATAAGGTTATTATTACTACTCTTCATCGTAGATACCACATTCATTACATTTTACTAGGTTGTGAATGAATCCAATAGCTACACAATTCAATCAAGGTTAAAAAAATCGAGGGCGTCTATAGTCTAGCGGCGTGGGGAGCCTGTGCATCGCGTCGGCGAGCGCACTGCAGTAGGAAATTGAATTGTAAGCTAGATGCCACTACAGCCATGTTTAACATCAAATACGTATTCGGCATATTATGATAACGCATGATTTATACACTAGCATTTATTACAATTAATTAGGCTCAAAAAATATTAGTGATTGATGCATAGGTTAGTACTCCAACCAGAATCTAATTGGAACAGTCTCGATTTAAATTTTAAGCTATAAAAACACGAACATTTGCTCCACATCCACAGGTGCTGACCACAAACGTTATCGCGGTATAAACGGGCGCTCGAATTATTACTACGCACCCAGTCGAGCGCGTTACATTACGTCATCACAATGGCATTATTACCTCCGATATCCACATTAATTCAGCCGATACGTAGAGATAAGCACCGTTTGAGAATAATTATATCACTGCACTAACATAAAGGAACGTACCACACGTATCTGCACCACAATCAACTCGACCCTTTTATGGGAATGAGGATCAGCCCTTCCGCCATAGTCCGAGTCCGCGTTTACGTCGCACCCCGCTCACCCGACGACTGACGGCCGCAGCCCGCAACCCCGCGCGACGAACACCGACTCGCTCCGCGACTCGAATATCTCTCACAAAAAATACGCCGTCATCATCGAAATGGCGGCAGCGGATATATTCAGCGCAGGGTGCACGGTAAAATATTGATTTATTTAAACCTATTGATTTACTCTCGGAAAAGGAAGATCGTCCATCCCCTTTAGGATATGACGCATGTCTAATACGTTATTACAAGCACACGCGTTTTTAGTGTGATATCTAATTTATGTAGTTATTGCTCCTCAAACCCTTTTTTAGTAGGTACTCATCAATTTTAGTGCCTGAAAATATATTATGTGGACGAAAGTAGTTGAGATGCCGGTATACCTACCGGTAGGTAAATAATTTAGCCAAATATTGTTTTAGCTATATTTCCCTTGAATTAAATTCTTAGCTGTTAGAAATATTAAAAAAACCATAAAAAAATCTAAATTCAATAATGTACACTAAGTAATCCAGCCGCTAACCAGTTAGCCACTTCATAATTAGGTATGATGCAGCTTTAGTAACAAACAATCTAGCACATTTCTTAATAATCCTAGCTAAATTAAGAGACTCATATATAATTTGCAAAAAGTCAAGCCATTTTGTTTAGTTTTTAGATAAAATTAGTGTATTACTCGATTCATCTTTATCAACTTACCTCTACATGCATATATATCGAAGGGATGAGTTTTCCACGTGAAAAACATCAATCCATTCGTGTTGTCGCCATGTCAGCAGAGTTTTCTGTCTCTGTCCCTCTCGGGCGGGGTTGGATGGACGCCCTCTTCGCGGCGATCGCCGCCGATGATGGCCGAGTGCCGCCACTTTTCGCAACCGAACCAACCCGAGATCGCACGGAAAATAGAACGCAGGGCGCACTTATATTTTAAGTTTTAAATTCACTTGAACATACACCAATGTTTATTGTTTTTAAACAATGCTGCAAAAAATAATATTCTTTTTGTTTTTATTGAGCAATCTACCACTTCATGTTTATTTTGCAGCTTTCAAACAATAAGAGGATGAATTTCAGGACATGGAAAATAAAATTCCGCGCGCGATGTTACTCGGAAGTATTTTTAATAAAAATGGCCTGCCGCCTCGGCGGGAGGAGTGGCAATGGGCAATGAGGTCGGTACCCTCTCTCTGGCACCCGCGCGCGCCCCTCCCTGCCGCTACACTCCGGCACAGGGTTAGAAAGTTTCAAAAGTGAATCGTGGAAAACACGAACACTGATTCCTGAGCGCAATCTCTTCTATGAGGCAGAAAAGGACTACAGGAACGAAGGGTGCACATATGTTTCCCTTTCAAAGTACCTTTAAGAGAATAAATAATCCCTACAAATAACACATTTATTACAAAATAGTAATACATAAAAACATATACATTTTTAAATCTGTACCACATGCTAGCAGATTTTTTTCATGTAGTATCTACCATTATAATGTAATACTTATGTATTGATTTTTAATAGGTAGGTAGGTACCTACTATATTAAATAAAATTGCGATGAATCCCGGTGTAAGTGTGACGTATGTACGGATCATCGTTACACTGCAAGCGTAACGCCCAGAATTGTTGCATGTCAATCAATATTCCGCCATTTCAAATTACACAATATCCTGTTTCCATGTGTCGTCTGACCTCTGGTTTATATCATTACAATAATCAGAACTAACGCAGCATTACTCTATGGGTCATGTACTCAGATCACATCAAACAAGGGTCATGTAGTTACATAAATTCCACACAAAACAGAACATTTTGATTCTATGATTTTTGGCGCGATCCCAGAACTTCTGTATAAAAATACAAACATAAGAAGTTTCCTGTGCACCCTTACCAATTATTTTCGGAATATAGGTATTTAGTTTAGTTTATCAAAGCAAAAACCTTTCAATTTATATTTTAATATGGATTTACGGTTAAATTTATCTAGCCCTATTTACCTTTAGGCATCAATTCTTTTCCACTATAACCTTTGCATTTTGTCGTCTATCATCTCAGGCAGCAAGCCTGTTATTTTGTGTGTTCGATATGTAGCAAACAATACGTAGGTAGTGTAATTAGGAACTACGGCAATTAGTAATTTCCTTAGTGCATATCTTGGAATGCACACTTTTTAGCAAACAATCCATGGGTAAGTTCCCTCACTAATTTAATATACTGCACTGCATATCATAAATATGATGAATTTTACAAAATTAGCGCACCTGCCTGCGTTGTAAACTTGGTTGTATCGATTGGACGAAGCGAGAGCTATAATTCAGTAGTGACCTGACCTAGGTCATCGTGCCCGTGTTAGCTGAAGTCCTTACAGCCAGCTGACCCAGTTTTCAGGCGGCGCGGCTGATGCATAAAAGCTTGCCAACACACTTTCCCTCTAATAACAAACACGCCCTGGAATAAAGGTGCTATGTTTTGCCAGTAAAGCGGTCTTGGATGTTGCAAATTTTGAATTATATATTATCAATGATAAACTGATTATTCGATCTTCTCGTTAGGTGCTTTTCGCCGTTTAAATTTTATTTCATTTACATAAGTAGCCAAAGTGTTTAACATTCATTACGTAAGGCTAAAAAATGTGTTATTACGACTTTTATAAACATTATCAATTTATGGCTGAGACACCAAATGCTTTGAAAAGCGATTTTATATATTTGACTAAGTAACATTATTGTGTCAGTAACTAATCAGTGAAATTATATCGCGTTTGGGTTTTATACCAATATCTAGTAGGTATAAATGTAAACGTCAAATGGTCATGAGTAAAGTAATCTAAAATAAAATACTTATAACGGTTCCGATACTGTATGTAAGTTCTATAACAATATAATAGACTCTTTTCTATACTTTGGGATTTCGAGTGTCCAATGAATAAGCAGATTTTGCTGTAACGGCCCACGGCGAGCAGTCGACGTTAACTGTTAAAACTACGCAAGTGGTAAAAGCTGCAAACAAAAAGAAATCCTTCAGCTTTCTAACAGAGACGTGTGTGCACATTGTGGAGAATCTCATTCACTATGGGATGGGGTATCGTCTTTCATGAGCTATTCAAATGCATACGCGCTTTCATAACAACATTGAATTACTGGGTAACCTTAATTTCCTCAGAATCCTAGATTCATCTGTCAAAATTCTGAAAGCACAGTTTAAGACTGTTACTTACACGATACCTGGGTGTACTAATGCACTTTTTGACTATCATTAAAGGGTGAAAACTTCTTAATTTAATATGTGTTTTTATGTATGTGCAATAAAGAAATAAATAAAACTTATACTATTAAGTCAAAGTTGTGGATATGATAACATATTATACTCATTTTACAATATCTACTATTATACCAAATTACAGTGGTTCTTCAGAACTGTAACTGCGTAGTTAAATCTCGCACAATATAGTCATCATCTCCCGAGCCTTTTCGCAACTATGTTGGGGTCGGCTACCAGCCTTAACGAATTCAGCTGAACGTCGTATTTTACATGGAGCGTCTGTCTGTCTGACCTCCACAAACCATATTACTGGAAAATACAGAATCTCGCACAACTTAGTGAAGTCTTTATTTAAGGCCAACTTCAAAATACCTTTATAATTAGTGCTGATTGGTCATGTTTCATTTCAAATGAATAGTGATGGATCAAAATTTAATTATTACAAGCGACTCGCCCCGGTAGCACAGCTATACATATAGGTAATAAATCTCTTATTCAGGAAAAATGCAGCATTTTGAAGGAGAAATAATTTTTTATCGGACACAATTTTTTGAAATTTTGACCCGCTGTATTATTAATTTATTTGTTGGAAACATACAAATATTTCCTGTTTATAATATAAGCATAGAAAGATTTGATAATTATAGTTATGTAGCAAGTGTTCTACTAGTATTGTTGTTTTATAGATTAATAGGAAATAGAATTGAATAATTAGACTTTTTCTTTCATCAATATAAAAGTCTTGTTTGTTGTCTCATTAATATTCCTCTACTCAATTTATTGATTAAGAGAAACACAGCTAGTTTAGATTACTTTTAACTATTTTGTCCTAACTGTATTAGATCGACGACATTAAAGTGGAAGTCTAAGGTCTATTAGATTTACCAATCTGACCATTATCACCAACTTTGTTAGAATAGTATCGAATGCATTTTTGGTTGCCTAGTATTCACGTATGAATTAGTAAGTAGGTGTAGGTAGAAGGGCCCGTCCTGCTAGAATCGGTGCGTCTAACGGTCGGGTTTCGGTTCAATGACTCGATTCGGACGCTCAATTTTCGCCGTGTACTGTTAGATATCTCACGGAAGGCAACACTGCAGCGAACCGACAAATCTGTCCCGAAGCTGCGCTGTGGTGGATGTTACGTTATCTACCTAGGAACATATTTGACAAAAAAAATCTGTAGGTACTTCTTCGCATTTTGCTCGTCACGAAACATTATCGTTACTGTTGTAAATATAGTTTGAACTTCTAATCTTATTAAATTCTATATTTTTTTATGCATAGATAACCTAAAAATAAAATACAATGATCGGTTATCAAATAATAATACCGGCCTATAAATATCCCACAGCTGGGCAGGACTCATCTCACATAGAGAAGGAACTTATATAATATCATCACGCTTGGTCTCTTAGTTCTCTAGTAGATCTACTTATTTTTGAAATTAGACTTCTTCATCGATTCATCAATGATGTCTTCAAATATTCAGGGAACTACATAGTTATAAATTTGCAGACGTCCCATTGGTGTTTACCCGAAGTGGGTTCCAACCTGGAACAAATCTGTTCAACTAACCGCTAGGCCATTACGAGTATTAACACTAACAACTGCACTCGGGAGCTATCAGCACTATTGTCTAATTCAAATAGAACTCGATACAGATAATATTACAAGTAATACCGACCACATTTTTAACTAAGCTACAATTTTTCTTTTGGATATTGCGACTGACTGACTTCCTTATCCGCCATGTTATATGGAACTGTTGAAATCTGAAACCAACTGATGTCCATAGTAGCCTAAATAAAAATGACACCATTGCACGAATTAAACGTGCATACCTATACGATGTCAAGGTATATAGGAAATAATATTTTTGTTTGTTTTCCTATAAAACTAAACATCAGGCTTGTGATTACCCAGTTCATTACTCATATTTTATTATCGATGAATTCTTGCCATATGTGTCAACGGCGCGGAGCAAGGGGAGCGGCTGATTCCTAGTCGACCAACTCCCATTTCCGAGAAGGGCTAGTGGGTGAGAAGGCCATCTTTATTTTACCTTTTATTTTTCTCATAACATAGATTCTGAAAATGTTTGTCTGCAAATTAAACTAGTAGTAAGTATTTATTAAAGATACTTGGTACGTTTCTCTGTCTGTCGCAATTGTACCGGTATTGTTGTTAATTACGGATCGAGAAACAATAAATCATATTGTTATGAGTGTATTAATACATAAATGATTTCCTGTACTAATGAGTAATTTGTTAATGAAGATTAAGCATTATGCTTATTGAGTCTTAATTGACATTTATGACCAAATTATGATGACCTGTAGAACGTATTGCTCAATTTTATCGATTGTAAACAGCGCGAATTCCGACATTATCTTGATAAGTAATGTCTTCTTACAGTTTATCGGGCCACAGTCCCACAATCAGAGACACCTGTCGACTGCCGATGCGCAATGTGACGGCCCGGCCCTGTCTCTTATTCTGAACTTAGTAGTATCTTGTAAGATTATCATTTATCCGATTCGACATTTTACGCCATTTCGTCCATACTTGTTACAAGTGTGAGCAAGACGAAGTATTATCTATTCGAGTTGTTGGAATAGGGAGGCGTTGCGGAGTCTCAGCACAGCAGCCGTTAGCAAGCGATGTCCCGTTACTAGTCGGCTCATCACTAATTCTATCTCACGAAAGCTCAACTTTTGGCGGTGAATCAATTAACCCTAAATCATATCCGGTACGCGCAGTTGCCACGTTTCTTCTATTTTAATTTGAGGGTTATTAATTTACATAAACCATTTCACAGCATACAACTAAGTTCGTATCGAAAAAATCTAGAGCATCACAAAAGCAATGAGTTCAACTATTTACTGAGTGATACATATTTTTACAGGTGTTTAGGGATATCGTCGAGGTAGGATCGGCTCGTTTAGGCTGGGCGCTCAGCGAGCGTGTCGCGCTGTGCAGTGGTGTGAACGCAGAGGCGCGCGCGCGCCCGAGTGGTTGAGATTGCGTAAGCGCACGGGGCCGATTTCTAGCGCAGCTCCCACGCGGCAAGGTCAGCGCTTCGGAGGATTGCTCCCACTTGCCGCCGCCATCAATGTGAAATATTATTGGGGCAGTAGTACCTCTACTTCAATATTAACAATTAGTGTACCTAACGATTGGTAATAATTAATAATGCGATGAGCGTTGTTCGTTTTAATTTTAAGTACATTATGATCTGGCCGTCAGAATTAATTTCTTAAGTATTGCATATGTACACAACCTAAAAATCTTTTAATTAATATTTTCAAAACCAATGACATCTAATTTTTGTATTGTAAAGGTTTTTTTTGTAGAGATCTTTTACAGTTAGCCTGAGCGCAGGCTTTGACTGCTTCACCGGACTTAAGGGTATTGTAAAAGTGTAATATTTTATATTCGTAATAGGTACCTTTTAAAACGAAATAGTTTTCAATAATATTTATTTCCAATTATCTATAAAAATATTTGGCGCTAATTAAGTAGGTATCCTAAGTACCTAACTTAGTGTACATTCCTTCATTCGATTTCGTTGATTAAATCAATATAATGAGTTAATCACAATTAACTGCCACATTGTTCCACGGCGTATTAACTAGGTACCTACACCGTATTTCATATTAGATATTAATTTCTCTATTTATATGACTTTTCCGTACCCACATATACCTATTATGAATTTTCTTAAGCTTCAAAGCACCATGAGCTAAGAAGTCTTAATTTCTCTTGTGAATACATGTCTAGGTCTAAATACAAGCATGTGGAATTTGAAACGAGTGATGTTTTATAGTCGTTTTACGATTCGGCATTTTCATCAAAGGGATGTAAATCATAGCTTTTCGAAGTGCACATTCGATGTAGCGGTAGTGGTTTATAAGTAGGTACATGTAAATAACGATAATCTCCGCCACCATCACCGCGTGAGACCTTGAGAGGCGACGACGCCTACCTAGCTTGTTTGTGAGACTACTCTATGTAGCGCTTAATTTGCGCATCATTTGTACAAATACGAATTTAAATTCACATTCTATTTTCGAAAAGCACGTGCGTTAGCTGTTAGTCATAAATGATTCTTTGCAAAGTGGTGGAAATATTATTGCAATATCTCGCCGTATCTACCCTCTTACTTACTAATCACGGTGACTATTTTAATATTGTTTTAAAATTCATAGGTTTTATATAATACAAAAACGAACTAACCTTTCTTGATACCACGTTTAAATAATTCTTGTATATAGGTACTGGGACATCTGAAAAAGCCAATTTTTCAACTTCGACCATTAATTTACTTTCGAGTTCAGTAGATAACACGTAAATAGTGCAAGGATTTGTAGGCAGTGTAACTTACGATTTTTTGAGCATTATAAAATGTACGGTGTAACACCTTCTCAGGACCTAGCTACCAAGAAAATGACCTGCGATAAAAAAAAAACTTACAATAAACTGAAATGGCCAAGTTCATCATCTTCATACAAAACAATGTAAAAGTGATGTTATCTCTATAATTAATTTTATTTTTATAGTTCTCATCTTGAAACTTTAATAATGTATCTCAGAAAATAGAAACCATAGCTAACGTTGGCGAATTCAACCGGGACTACATAGCGGTATTTATTACATGTACCTTCTACATAATAGCCTCAGGCAGCCAAATAAATTAAAAAAACATCAGCTAGTAAAGTTAATGTTAGAAATGTTATTTGACACATTGCAGTTTGATTTACCTAGACCAGGTTTGAACAAATTTAAAAGAGATAATTAATGCGTTATCCTTAAATATGCTTCATATAATACGATTTCTTTCAAATAAATTAATGGAGGTCCTGTAAATTTGCTGTTTTGAAAAAACCTCCTTCTTTTTGTTTGGATAGATATATTATTACAGAGGATAGTTAAAATTATGGTTTTGCACCTTCTTCTCCCCATATTTATTATTAGAAGTGATTGAGTGAGTTTTGGTCAATCAAAACAGACCTACTCAGGCAATGTTTTTTTTTTTTTTCAATTCTCAAAAGACAAGAAAATCATTATATTATTATAGTGAAGTTATTTAGTGCAAAACAGCTAAGACAGTCATGGACTTTGAACACGGGATTTATTAGAAATTGCAATAATCTTCAAAACTCAAAATCTGTCTTATTATTTGAAGCTAGGAGGAACCCTCAATATATTATAGAACAAAATATATTATAATCACACTTAAAACTCGACCTAGCCAAGTGAGTACAGTTTAAAATAAAAAAATCAAAATAATTGCAGTTGGGGGTCGGTTACTTAAAACAAATCATTACAGCCCCCCCCCCGACTGCACTTATTTGACGAGTCTACTTGACTTGTTTTTAATTTAATTAGTTCACTTTTTTATTATTATTTTTTTTACAAGGCAGGCGTGTTTTTTTAGTTTTGTTTAATTATATTTTTTTTATTTAATACCTTTTAGTGATAAATAATATTTTATTCAGCGGTCCAGCTGTCAACACACAACACAAAAAAAATCGTTCGGAACACTTTGCAGGTGATCTCGACTCACACTTGACCATTTTTTAATATCCACATACTCGGGATAACTCAAAGCTTCTAATGATACCACAAATATTGAAAGCGGTCAAGCCGTTAAGAAGTTATGGTAGAATCTCACAAACATACATACATACATGAACCCTGAAAACATAACACTCCTTTTTGGGCAGTCGTGTAAAAATAGCACAAAAATATTCTGTTCGAATACCAATAATTATAATCAAATGCTTTAAAAAAAGGTATTGTTTTTTACTATTGGACAAAGCAAATAAGATTATGTTTAAAACAGTTAAAAATATTTATTATTCTGAACTGTTTTTCTTACACAGTACTTGTCAGCAACACTCATTATAGATTTGTACTAATCAATTTTATCTACTCATACGTGCAGTTTTATAGAATTTTAATTATTTATTCATTTTGCTCTTAATATGAGAACACAAAATCTGAAATCCTATATCTATCCTAGAGACAAATAGAACTTTTTGATAGGCGCCGCGTGCGACAGTGCAGCGTGCGCGCACGTGAGAATGAGCGGAGTAAGCAGGAAGGCAATACTAATCATCTATATGACAGAAAGAGACAAACTATGTGAAATCAGGGTGGTTCCACATGGGGTCAACGACCTACACGCGACACGCGTATCGGTGATTTTTATAATTTGGATTTTGGGACAAAATTTCCGACTGCCCGGAAGAGATTCACATTGCAGGTAATATACTCGTAACTCTAGCATGTAAGCAGCGACCTGTCACCTACACAACTACTCGACTCTTATCAAAGGTTTAATTTACAAAGTACTAATTAGTTACTTTGAACGTTCTTTATCATACAAACGTTATTTGTCGTTTTCTAAATGCATTAATATAAAGGAATCAATTTGCATGTTGTTTTTGCTAAGAGGTAATTGATTAACCGCTACTGGCTGCAATGAAGTAAGTTGTGTGAACTGTGAAGACACGTAATATGTATTTAGGCATTTTAACCTGTAACATTTTATATGTTTGTAGTTTTGCTCGGATCGGATTTTTTACCTAAGCTCTAGATATAATGTTGTTACGTATATAGCAAACTGTCTCTTGTGTATGTGGAACGATTTCTGTCGCATGTCTGCGATCAATACTTGCGTTTTTCTCTTACTTTGATGGCTTTTTGTTCAGTTGCGTGTTTCTAACATACGAAGAGTCGCTCGCAAGCTCACAAGTGTACAGGTACCTACACGTACTCATTGTATGTCTTATTCTGTGATCTCATCGTTGTTCCTCTCACCAAGAGCTTCTTTATAGTATAACCCTTTTTCCAAAATGATTTGATAAACACAATATAATATTCAATTAGTTTAATCTGGATTGTAGCTCTATAAAACTGAAACATAACTATTTCACATTCAAACTGGTGAGGAAACCTTACGCAGTAATGCAAAATACTGCTGTGACCTATAACAACAATAAAAAAATGTACTATATGGTGATGGCTTTTTAGTAAATAACCGTAAAGTGGTACAAAAAGCGTAGCATACGAGAAGCTCAGTATTTAAATATATTGCATAACAACGATTCTGTCACCGCCGCCGACGTCGCACCGACATACGGATCGGTTCGTTGCCATTGTATGATAATCGTGACCTTCACTTTATGGGCGTGTTTATTATCACCCCTAATATTCATAGAAATATCCATTTGACGATCTTCTACCATTCACGTTAATCGCATTGGTTATCGTATTCGTTTTTTAATGTTTAAAAATGCTACAATGTGTCCTGCAAAATATTTGGAAACTTAGAGCGATTCCGTTCCATCTATGTTAAAAGAGTCTAACTTCGATGCTACAAATTTCATACAGTTGGGATTTCGTTGGCAATGAAAGAAGTTGTATTGAATGTCCCTCCATGAAGGGTAGTGACCGTAAGGAAAGTAGCGTTGCGCGGAGGCAGGCAAGCGTTGCGCAAGCCTTCTCCACGTGTATACAGTTGGCGCGATGGCGGGCGCTGCGAGCCGCACAGGTGACTGAGCCTCCCGTGGTATACGTATACTCCAAATAACGACTACGGTTGAATATTTGTATTCATTGACATAACAAGTTATTTCAATATTACGACTTTTGTACTATTTCAAACAGTGGTTACGTGGCATCTTGTCTCTTATCCAAATACTGAGTAATAAAAGTACCTGATCATTTCATTTAATTTCGTAGCTGGGTACAGTGAACCCTGAGGTATAAACCTTTACGATCCCCATGTTACTCTCTGTATCTTATATGTTAAGGTTGGTAACTTTACCCGTAGGTGCGTAGACGAGAATTTCATATTACCTATTCAATTGCAAGTAGCTACCTAACTTAAAAACGAAAATATTTAAGTTACTTCTGTAAAGTTGTTACATGAGGCAGAGGTAACGAGTAAATAGATTTAAACTCTATTTGGAGAAATTAATTTTTAAGACTTTTTTTTTAAATCTGTTTGCATGTCTTGCGTGAATCGACCTTTCTCTGGTGGCCGCCCGCGGCCGCAGTTTGGGAGTCGCCTTGCGCAAACGCGTCCCACACGTGTGCATCCGAAAGGCGCACTCATCATTCTTTGCACCGTTAGTTTTTCCTACTTCTCAGCAGGTAGGTATTATAGCGACGCGCATATCGTAAAAGTAGGAATGTTTAATTAGTGAAAGGGCTTCACGGTACTCGGACTATTCGAATAGATATGAGGGATCTCAGTCCGCTGAGGAGTGGATAGTTATGAACTTCTCTGCCTTCACGATATCCGTAATCACTGCCTGCCATAAGAGTTGGGACGCAATAGTTTGATCGGGGTGACGTCAAGCGAATAACGAAAAGTCCCCCGGAGAGTTGCCCTCGCGACGACGGCGTAGTCGGTGCAGGCGAATTGGCGGCTGCGCGGGCGGTGATCGAGAGGCCCCGGCGGGTGCGCACCGCCCGCCGCGCCCTCTGCGCCTTGAGCCGCGCGCCCCGCGCCACCCGCACCCCGCCAGCCCCGCGTGCCACCACCCCCACCCCGCCCCGCACACACCGGCGTGCAGGAAAATTTTATAATAGGTAACTACTGTCATAAATGTAATATGTACATGACGTAGACTTTTAAGAAAATTGTTGTTAGTCTTTGAAATAAATAAGTACTAAATATTGGACATTCCTATGTAGTATGGTTAGGATTTAAAATCAGGAATTAAAATCCGCATGCTAAGTCTAGTGAGGTTTATCATTCAGCTAGTTAGATTGCAAGGCAATTATTATTAGCTGTGAAAATAATGAGCAGCAATGAGAACAAGTAGATAGATATCTGCAACATCAACAATCAAAGGTGTTTTGAAACCTGTGATATCGTGAAATATAGTTTAGAGGTATGTACTTAGTAAGTAATCAATTCTCATAATAAAGTGACTAATCCACTTACCTCACAACCGTAACCGCACATTCATAATGTTTGCAGGGATAATTTGAAATTATACTGAAATTTAATTTAAATTAGATACTTAACTAGGCACCCATTCTAAACTACGTAGGTACGTTGCGGAGGTACAACTTCGCAAGCACGTAGGTACGTATTTTAGAATTAAGTACGTGTAAAGGACCACTAGGTACGTTAGAATATGGATTGTTGCGTATCTTCAGTAGTTTCTGCCTAATCAGTATTAATTCACACCTGGTGAAGTAAGTATATCTCAATTTCGAGGATGTAAGTAGGTATGTACTTTACAGCACCCATGGCAGATTTAAAACACGTAATGATTTCCTATATTGCCTTCCTATAATGTTGCCTATGATTTTCCTGGGATCCCATCATCAGATCCTGATTGATGACCATGGGACCACCTGGGAGGCATGAAAACTTTTGAACTCGGTCCGGAGGTCTTCTAGTTATTATTCGGAGAGCATACATAAAAAACAAAGATTTCATCAAATTGAAAACGTTTAGAACTTAAGTAAATACGTAGGTAGTTTGAATGGTAGGTACTATATTTCTATTGTAGACAGTACCTAAGGAGTCGAAAATTAAGTCTATGGGCACCACCTACTGGCTTAATATTAATATTTGTAAAAACAATAATAAGCAATATTTACCGCGTTGATTGATATTCTCAAATATCCCGCTTCGTCGACGACGCAACGTAGCACGGCTCACGTGGGCTGTGCGATTCATTAAAGTTGGCGCTCACGTTGGTACCAACATTTGTTCCAACGGTTTGTCATTAGAGCATAGAAATCGTAGAACAAAGATCACGCAGGACGCGAGGGGCGAGCGTGTCCTACAATAATCAGAAGGTCATGGCAGGGTCTGCGCTCGCCACGATAAGCGCCCGTCCACTCTACTAAACTCATAGAGCGTGTTATAAGTACCTGCGCTAAAAGGCACGTTACCTATTGTTACGACTACTTACATCCATAAGTATTGTATTTTAGTTCGCTTACGTTTCAGTGTGTTTTAAGTAAGTACCTACTGTTACTTGTGCAGAAATATCATTTTAGGTCGAGGAAAATGTTTTGTATCATTAGTAGCCACGGGGGGAAAAACTAATAAAAGATAAGGATACATTTAACATTTGATTGAAAAACCTATTTGCATAAACTTGTAAATCATTTCACCGCATAGCAGCTGACATCAGCACACAACATGAACCAACTTACCCCTTGAAAACAGGTTTATTCAATATCAACCCCACGGAAAATCATAAAAAGAATTTTCTCTGTAACCGAATTAAGTACAGGAAATGGCTATTTACGGTAGAAAGATTACGATTGGGGTCAGCCACGCAGCGATGCGACGTAGGGACGAGGGTACGTTTGATTGTGATGCAAATTCTTTGCTTCCGGCGAGGGGGGCTCGCAACAGGTGGGGGTCGAAGTCACTGTCAACAAGCAATCACTGCTGGTATCAGGCTTACGTCCTCATTACAAACAAACTAGCGCTACTCCAACGTTACAGAATAAAATTGGGTAGGAACTTAAATCTTGGCTTTTAAGGGAGTTTAATATAACGTACAAACCTTTAATAACATTTATGCAGAAAATATTTGTATTCTTAATTAACCAACCTAAAAATAATGAACACCAGATCGAAGAGGACATGTGCTCTTCTATCGATAGGTTTTAGAACTTGCCTTTTGAAAGTTAAAAATTTTCTATACAGAGTTTAGTACTAATCTTCAAAACTTAGCCTTAACCTTCGACAAACGAGAATACCCTTGAACGTTTTTATTTAACAATGCCATGACAATTGATATTCGTGGACAAGTTCAGAATTAGTCTACGAGACCCGTTTGCGGTCTCATTACACCAAAGCGTTCCCACCCTGTTAGTCGATTTAATAAAAATAAATAATTATAAGCAGATACAAAATTCAAGTAGCTAGCTAGCTAACTATAATTTTATTAACTAGAAATTCTATAACTAGGAATTGTTTTTAACTTTTGTAAAAATGACACTTAAACTGTTGGCTATGACTACAGCAACCTTTTAGTTATATCATAGATATCTCCATCAGAGGTCAGGGAAATGCATGGCTAACCTTAAAAAAATATGTCAGTATCACAAAATCTCTGTCCGGTAATCAAAGTAGATAGTGTATACCTACATATACTCGTATCTAACCTATTTTGTACCATATTCATAATGAGATGCTCTTGTGAGTACATAGTTATAAAGCATGGTCAAATGAGGCAGAAGCAAAGTCATACAACTTTTTGGTAAAGACAATCATTTGGTATAAATTGAACTACTATATTTCAACTTTCTAGTTTATAATGGATTTTAAAAGAAAAAAAATATATACTGGCTACCTCGAATGTAAAATTGACATGTTGGACGTAGGCGTTCTACATATCAATTAACTTTGTCACTTGAAGAAATGTGTACTTTCGTAGGTTTCTACAAAAAAAAAACTTGTATCAGCCCATAGAATCACACTTCTATGTGCCTAAGTGAATGTGCTTAATTAGAAATATATTTTGAGTATGAAAATTGCTTAATTCTAAAGAACAAAATTAAACAACAGCAATATTATACAATGTAGGAAAATACTGTTTTTCCTACCGGTCAGGTATTTTGTAGGTGAGTTAAAGAAAATTATTAATGAAATCTATGAATAGAAACCCATTATTTTTACGTCAAGAAAAATAACTTACAATCAGTTTTTGTAACGACAATTATTTACAAAATCGACGCACAGATTAGGGGTTAATATGGTTAGATAATTTAATTTATGAATAAGGTATACTTGAAGCACGGTTTTTAGTTATATATACTAAGCGGGAATTAAATTCGGAACCTTTGCGGAGACTGTAAGGGATTTCTTAAGTCAGACCGCAAATCGGGTCAACTGATACTATGGCCGGCAAGCAATCAATCAATCAAAGCAGCCTACAATTTATGTATTGTTCTAAGTTACGGTTGCATTTGCCAAGGAGGATTCCTGAGAACAAGGAACCAGATAAATCAGATTGGAAGGGTGACTCAGATTGGACGTCAAGAGGTTATCTACCCCGTAATTGTTTTAAATTAGACTACATTATGTATCGTCTTACATGCATTCATTTAAAAGAATACAAGGATAAAAATAGTATTTAGTAATGGTATTTATATTTCAAGCTGCGATATATGCGACCGGAACTCTAGATTTTATTAAAATACTTAGTGTAGGAATGAGGGACGTTACAGACCGTCGGCCAACCGTGCGCATACGCAGGGGGCGGCCACCCCGGCGCCCGGTCGTTCACCCGTGTCCCCCCTCCTCCCTCTCGCAATCACAGCCCTTTGTGAGACACGCTGAGGGCTACTCGCTGAGGGCAAGGACTCCATTTCTTTGTTTTGAAATGCCTTCTAACTTAAAGAGGGCTCGCTCGCAGGTAGGTACTTACAGAACTGGACACAACTCGTTTTTTAACGAAGAAATGAAACTCGAGGATTGGTACTTGGTAGAATGGTAATGATCAATGAAATTGAATACGCTTCCCTTGTATTTTGATTCAAACATGTAAATTATAAATGCTACGCAGCTCCAGATATTGAAGATATGCACACAAACATTTGTAAAAAAATGCAACTACTTTGGAATAAATATGCATATTTATATCTATAACGTTTAAGTAGTTATACCATACCTGAACTTAAGGACCACGTCAACTTCAAGAAGCTTGATTAAATATTTTGTTCAATTTTGGGAAAAAGGTTATCGCACGTGACCGGCATTTGTTTCAGTGTTATAAAGGGCGTATGTGTCATGTGGCCTACATTAACAGGTCCTTTTACAAAATTTGCCAGTGCATCGATGCTGACAAAAATATTGTATTGTAAGCACTACTGCATCAAAATAAAACAAAAAAAATAAGTATTTACGAGTTTCTCTTTTTAACCAAAACAATTCAGATTTTCTAAAATATATGAGTATTTTTCTATTATTGTTATTTTTGAAGTCAGTAGGTACCTGTTTACGTATTTTGCAGGTGTCTTAGAATCCAAAACTTAATGTTAGCTGGCTGCTACTGATTTATTGTCAACGCTGAAGCAAATGACGAGTACTCTACCTTAGTATTTGTTTTTAAAGACTGTATAGAAGTTGCCAATCCATCAAAACTTTACATGTGCTGAAATATAGTACAATGTCGAAAATAGGTTTGAATATCAAAGCGGGGTAGAAAATTAACCCAGTTTAACTCATTGAAACTACATGTTAACATGAAGTAGCTATGTCGTAAACTCCATTTATATTACCTACTCATAATTTAGAATAATGGGTAATCTTGAGATATGTGACTCAAAATAATGTTTAAATGTTAAAAGAATGTCTTTTATTTAGACTCTAGTTTAGTGATTTTTTTCTGCAGTTCTACAATGAAATATTAATAGCAAACAGTAAAACGGGCTTGCTTTTATTAATAAAAATGATACTGCAGCAGTTAGTAATATCAACTTTATAATGTCGGTGGTCCCTTGACCACACAAGTGTGATGGCATGTTAGCGTGGTCGCACGTTTTTTCTTGCTGTCGAATGTAACGACTACAATTGCTCAAATTACGATCATTTCCTTAATTAAATCATGGGGCAAGGCACCCTCGCTTCCCTTAAATAATTCCACTGAGGGTACCAGAGCGTATGGTTGGAGTTAGTCTCCCATGGAGGCACCCTCCGATATTTATTGTTACCGCATATTTAAAGATGTAAAGCGTTCTAACCGCATGGTTTTGAACATAACGACAAGTGCATTGTAATCATTATAGTTTTTTTGTAGGGGTGGATATCCATTGAACTCATTATGATAAGGGGAAGTAATATCCTCTTTTACAATTCTATTTATAAGACTTCCCGCTCAGACATCGTTGCTCAGGTCATAGAATCATATGATAAGAAGAACGCATTTTTATTTAAAAAACAAAATGCTTCTTTTGTTATATTTTATCTACCGTATTCTATTATTTTCCTGCATACCGTGTAGGTAACCTGAAAAACCTGTTGGTAAAGTTAACAAGCAATATCTCGCGTAGCTAATCGCTTATCAAAGAAACATGAGCGCATACAAACGTTTAAAAAAATCACTTAATCCAGACAGAAAGTACTTACTACCACCAGTCAATATAAAAACAAAAATGCACCCTTCATCCAAATCGCCGCCGGGTAGATGGACAAATAAAAAACAAAACACAGACGCACCCCACCCGCATGCCAGCGCGCAGCACCCACTCGATCGTGTCAAATTGAACTGAATTTACTGCATTACAATCCTAACACTTACACAAACCATATACACAATAATAAACCTTATCCATATCGACATAACGTTGTTATTTGATGGTGATAATCCGGAATTTTGATAAGCGAGGGTGAAGCATGAGGGTGGTTTGTTTCTATCAATGGTTTGATTATTTCAATCGTAAAAATTTAAACTAGCAATTATCAAAGCGGAAAATTGATCCTTATCATATTAGACACCATTTTATAGAGTACTCTACCGCTATTATCACAAGAAAACCTTTTTCATTTCCTGGATTTTATATTACAAAACTTAAGGGAAAACTATAGATATCAATAGTGAAAGAACTAGGTTTTAAAAATATAGAGATACTAAACAAAAATAATATTATATTTCATTATCACACTATTTGATGAATTTTGTAAACATGAATCCAGATAGATCCTTCCCAAACATAAAAATAAAAAGAAATGATCCCCAGTGTTTTTCCACATTAATTATTATCCACTCATGGTTAGAGAATATTGACAACCTAAATAAACTGTAGATACAAATAATAACCAATAACAATTAAAATATAATTATTTTGTGAATGTGAATTTAGTGAGAAACCCATTTAGTTTGAAAACAATAATATTGGTAGCTAATCCATTATTATTGTTTTCAAACTAGCTAAATGGGTTAAGTATAAAATATCTCCTATCTAAATTTATTAAATCCTATCTAAATGCATACCAAGGTACAGCATTCTGCATATTACAAGTAAAAGGAAGCTACATTTTAAATAACTCGTCATATAAGTGGACATTTGACAATGCAATTGTGAACAATCCCCACCTTACCTACATAATTAAACCGAACAGTGTTTATTATTATAGATAGGCTTTTTATCCCTGGAAAAAACATATTTCTCCCTACTCACGATACTCAAGCACTCACATTTCGCCTACGCATTATACAGGGCACTTCAGAGAACCTCCCTACATATATTAAAGGTACGATATGAAAGTGACTGTTTATCGGTATTAATATTAAAATAAAGCAAACACTCCCCTGCCGGGGCCCAGTTTAATAACCTGTGGCTGGAGCCCCTCGCCACTTATCGCGGGGCTCCGTGTCAAACGACAAGTGATCGTGGTTTCCACACTGCTGATACACAATATACTAGAAACGATACTTGTATAGCTGAAAGGCCTGATAGATAATTATAACATGATTTTCATTTTCACAATAATGTGTTGATTAGAATTAGACTTTGGTTGAAGAGCCATTCAGTTTTGTCATGTTTAAGCTGAGAGTATTGGAAATATTAATGCATACTTTGCTACAGAGGACATAATATAACCTTAACCCTAGAAATTAGTAAAGTTCTTAATCTAAATAAAGAGTTGGTAGGACAGAACCTTGTTGCTTAAAACATAAGAGTTCATGTTTCGGATGAAACAATGCAGGCCACGAAGCCTCTTCCAGTGAAACTTGTTATTGTGAACGGTTTCCCGCGAGTTGGGTGACGATATGTCACGCGACAAATCCACCGCCATGGGGAGTGCGTTCATTCATAACTTCTATTTGCTCTAATACCCGACGTAACAATAAAACTAATTCTAAACACTGGTTAAATAGTCAAGTTGCTGAATAAATCATGAACTTTGTACAGGAAACATAAAATATGACGCCTTCTCCTTTCGCGGGTCTGCTGGCAGAAATTTCTTGAAGAAATAAGCAGCACCTTTGTACATAATTTTTAAATACGAAATATTCCTATGTTGTGTGTACATTTAATGATTAAATAAATAAATAAATATATCCGGTACGTCCGCGGTAGTGGCACGTGATTATAAAAGTGTTATCATTTTCTATTTCATTTTCCTTTGTATCAAAACGTATTTTTACATAGTTATAAAAGGGAATAAAGAATTTCAATAACCTCCGTTTTTTGTGCAAGGCAATATACTTTATTTTAATTGCAAGCACTATTCCACGAACTCAGCAAACATCGAAAATGAATGTTATTAAAATATTTGTAAACCAAAAACATAAATACGAACTAACAAAGAGAAAAATCACAACCCTCAATACGTCTAAGTAACTTTAAAGAAAGCAAAGACAAAAAGACATGGATGATCATGAAAACTCTCCCACGAGATGAAGTCGCGCCGTCCCTCGGAGGGAAGGGGACGCAAGGCATTCCTGGGAACGGCGGGAGGTGGCCCACTTTTGTACTTTTTGCTGCCGTCCAAAGGGGGATGACCGGCTCACTTTTTTGTTCGACTTTTATTTCTCTTATTTCGGAGGAACATTGGTCAGTCCACAGCGCAATAGCTTATTATGCTCATTTGTTTTTTGTAGCAACAACCTAAGCTTAAACCTGATTTCTAGGATAATTTCGATTAAAGTGGTTACGGCGCTGATTCAAACACCTTGTTTAAATAATGTGAATGTGAGTTTGCTACAAAATATCGTAGCAATGTTGAACTCAATTATTATGAACAATATGTAGAACTATCGTACTTAGTAGCGATATTCGTGTAGTTTCAGTATGTTTACCCTTATTGATTGAACTCCCGGCAATTATATAGAGCGCAGTGTAGTCTCCCGGCAATTAGCCGCCGGTGCATGATGCGGGCTCTATCGACACATCGGCGGGGGGTTGGGTGGCTAGGCCCACCCCGCCCAGGACACCAGCTAGTTATCTGCGCCGATCGATAATAGCCATGGAAAACTACCTACCTACATGAAAATATGCATCTAGATATACATGTAGATAGGTGGTTGTTGCTAGCAGCGAACTTTGTATGGTTAGTTATAGATTTTATAGTTGTTCGGCGTATAATTTTGCCAGTATTATATAAACATATATTTCATATATGCTATCTTGCAAATGACATATTCAAGCTGCAGTAACCATTTGTGGTCAAATCCTTTGTGCGTGAAAAAGTTAACCGCAAAGTTTTTGTAAGGGGTGTCGATGGTTTATTTTTATAATGCGATAGCGTAACGTGAATGGGGATACACAATTAGGTACTTAATTTAAGTGCTTTACGTATAGATGAAACGATAATGACTTTGATAAGCTAGTCTCAGAAATTCATTCCGAAAAATATTTATAGAAATGAATGGGATGGCGGCCGTTGTTAAAGATAGACACGAAGCCAGACAGGTAGGACACATTAACCTGTCTGTTTCACTCTGTAATAAATCTGCTCTGCGGCAACCCCCAAACTCCATACCATAGGGTGAGGAGGGGGGCGCACTACAGATTTCAGCCAATCAATATCATAACAAAGTGTTTTAGTTTATTTTACTGTATATATTACTCAGTGTGAACCTAAATAGCAGAACTGCTTTTAATGGAAGCATGATAAGTGGGAATAGGATTTGCAGTTCATTAGAGAATCAGGTTTACGTACCTACTGATAGACCAATAAAATAATCTAAAGTCTCTCAATAATAAATAAATTAAAAATCAAGTAGTAACATACTAAGTATAACTTTATTTGTTTCTTTTGGATTATAACTACCATGATTTCTTAAATTTGTAGTTGGCAAAATTATATCCTATTAGAAAATCTAATCAATTTTATCTTTATAAATTGTTTTTAGATGCAATAAAATACATATCTTACAGTCTCTCCATTATAACATTGATGTACGATTTGTCAAATTGATAGAAAGTAGTAAATGCCAATACTTTGGGCGAGCCTATAAATAACTATGAATAAAACATAATATATTTAGTGAGTAGTTTCAGTTGGTGATTCCGCTGCTAAGGGCACACCCAGTATTTGAAGACCTCATTAACCTCAATATCATGGATCCAATCAGAATTGCAATAACGTTAATGGATACATTTGGTTGGGAACTGCGTTGATCTCGTATCTGCTTAAAGCTTAACTTCAGAATATAAATAATACTCACAATATCCGCCTTCACTCTTAATACAGTCTCTGTAGCGTAAAACCTCTTATTGTAGGTACTTCGATATAGGGTGGAGACAAAGCTTTCCCGATAGGTAAATTTTTATATTTGATGTTAGGTCTTGATGCCTATCTAAGTAGATCGCTTCCTGGCAGGTTTATAATTTCCTTAGGATTGCTTTACATCTTAAAGATTGTCTAAGGTCTGCATTAAGATTTAAACATGTGTATTGTTCATACCACAATAATGGTGATAGTTCTAACCAAAAGTCTAATTTTATCAGACAAATCATTTTTTTATAGTTTGTTAGATACTAATAAATTTTAAACATCTGATTAATTTGTTTTACTTGCTGTTTATTAACATCTACGCCTAACATCGGAGCGGAACGATTGAACTTTTAAGTAACTCGACATTTGTGGTTAGAAATGAGGAACAGCCTTGTATTAAAAACTTCGGTCAAGCCCCTCCATAGCAAATGTGTGAAGAGCGGTGATAAGTGTGTACCATCGGTCGCAGAGATGGTCATTTGAAAAGGTTGTGGCAGATCTTAGTGGGTGACGCGCGGGGCGGTGGCAGTCCGGGCCGGACGGCGGCGGAGCGGCTCGGGCGCACACCTGTACCGCGGACATTCTAGCCGCAGCAATAGCCGAACTTATCGCCATGCGCTGACGCAACCCAAACAGGATCCACCTCCCAACAAAAAGTTCCACGGCCACTATTTCGAAACTCGTGCGCACCTAAATAGAGAAAGGCATCTATGTTCTTGTACATCATTTGTAGAGCCGCTAGTCGCAACCCACGGGGTACGGGGTGAATGCCCTTAACGTCCTCCGTCCTCTTCGAGTATCGTGCCCTCCCTTTCTCGCACGCGAGAGTCCCTCTTCTTTCGACTTTGAAAAGAGGGCACGATGCTGTCGCCGCTGAGCGATTTGGAACTGATGGCTGTTGTGGTAGAGTCGTGATTGGTGTGTCGGGTCGGGCCCGTGTACAGTTAAGGGTGTGTGCGCACGCGCATTGCGTTTGTATTCAAATGAGGACAGTGCGTTCCGCGCCGGAGAGCACTATGATTGTACTTTTTTAGTCCGTGAGCCGTAATCAGCTACAAGGAAATGGGCATCCTTAGGGGTGGCGCGCCGCGCCGCTCTGCGCTCGCTGCCTATTGAGGACACGATCTTGTTAATGCGCGACAATTAGGTGCTCTGAGAACAGACAATGTGTATTAATGGCCGGGTGGTCGACTTACTAGTCAACTATTGATATGTCCGAAAATATGCGACACGCGTCCTTATATATTGTGACACTATGTCAAGCATGATTCATCTTCCAAGTTCAACAACTCCGTAATAGATTTGTCAAATTGAAAAAAAGTAATAAGCAGCATTGGTAGTACATGAGGCCGATTTTCTTTTATTATAAATTAAAACTCTTGCAATGGCTGGTAAGTTAGCAATTTACAACAATCTATAGATTTTAAGGAAAAAATGAGGTTATAGGTCGATTTTTTTGTTCGATGAACAATCATGGTTATTATCGCGACGATCGCGTCGGTCGCGCGTCGCTCAGAAATTATGGAACCACTCAATCTTATAATCGTTTTCTATTTTTTATGACTTAATTATTGTTCTTGCAATTTTATACTCAAACATACATAATACAAAACCCGTGTTATAAAATAATATAATGGATCAAATCTTTTCGATTATAAGAGATTTTCTATATTGAGAATTGTGGTCCGTCTCTGTTCACAATATGTTCTTTTTACACATTGCTTAGATGCTAAAATGCTTATATTATATTAATAGGTGTGGTTACAGTTGATCTCACTTAAAATACTCATATTATACACACAATATGTAGGTAAACAGCATCAACTTGTAGCCAAGTTTAACATCTAAGTACCATCAATTTCTTATCAACGAAATCTGCACAGTTGATCACTTGATGACCACATTTGATCAGAGTATGTAGCTTATACAAAAACTCATCACTGAACCTTATTTGTTGTTTTTACAGTTCAACGATTGAATAACATGTGACTTATCTGTTACATATACATTACATAAATACATTTGTTTATCACCGTAATACGTAGTGACCTTCGAAATAATGTGTGTGAGATAAAAATGTATTTCAAAAAATTAGATATTAGTTCCTATAAATATGATTTATTTAAGATATCATCAATATAATCCCAAAAAAAGTATAGGTAGGTAGGCAGTAGGTACTAGTAGTACTATTCTTATAGAAGCTTTAATTTTCATGTGAATTATGCATCTTTGTATGCAGTTGTTAAACTACCTTCCTATATTTATATGCCTTTACAACTCCATACTCTAAATTTCTTTAAGAAAAAATAATCATTGGTACGTCAAGAGAAGGTTCTTGTGAAAAAAATGGGAAATTGGGCGAAAAATTTGAAAATTTAAAAATACTTAACTACGTTATTAAGTAATCTTGACTTTTTACGATAGTGATTTGTTGGATTCATCTCCGCCCCCAATAATGTAAAGACACCGGGAACGGGGCCTGCTGGGTATTCACGCGCGTGAAACCGCGGGGCAAAGCTAGTTGTTTGGCTAATTATAACGGCCTATCTACTGATGGAACATCGATAGCAGAATCTACGATTCCAAGGTTATAATTAAAAAATAATGTACTAAAAAGACCCGAACTTTTCTATAAACGCTTGATAGTTGATGATCTAGCTTTCAAAAAGAGGACAAACCAGTTCCTAGGTACCTTAGGAGTTGCGTAATACCTTAGCTATCTACACATAATCACAGTTTTACATAATGCTGTATCGAGAATGTCTGGACTAAAAACCTTGACCTTTGAATTCGTTTTGCAGCTAGCGAGAGGGAAGAAAAACTAACAACTCTATATCATGAATAGCTATGTAAAAATTGCAAAGCACTGCGGAACTGCGCTACGAACTCGCGTCTGCTAAGGGACAATTACGTTCAGGAAATTATAAGTAAGTCTTGTCTTGATGAAGACGTAATGAGTGTAATAAAGATAGTAAGTGAACACAGGTAGTGTTCGCCTAGTCATCGTCGAGTCGTGGGCGGCTCCGACCTTCGCGTGTCCTGTGAGCGACTGATGTTTTCCAACTACTGACACAATCGTTTGTGTGACTCGCGAATAATCTGTGCCGCTAATGTACTGAGTCGGGTGACGTCACTCGTGTCCCATCCCACTAGTGTGTAATAGAACAAACCTTTTGGCATAGTGACTGGCTGCAAACGTAAAACGTAGGTTCTCCGCTAGGTTTTGTAAAAAATTGTCCAAATTTTTATATGTCATGCCTGGGTAATTTGACAACATTCCTACTTTTTTGTTTTGTTATTAATTAAAGCACTAGGTACATTCCCAATCCAAATTTGCCAAATTTTGTCTTTAATTGTTCTGCTGGCATATCAGAAAGCTTTTAACGGAGCTATTCTTTTAGAAATAAGTTTCTTTTACTCAGCAATTATAAAAAAATATTCCTATGTTTGACTTAATACCCTAGGAAATGTAATATTTCGCTGTACCCACTTGAAAATTCGTGCACCAACTAAATATAGGCGGTCATCGGAAAATTTGTAAGTCTCCGCTAATACGTCGACAAACTTACCATATTCTTCGAAACACACGAGCATAATAGTGGTAATTGTGACTCAGGCATCGCTTTTATCACAAAGGAATAAGATTGATTTTCGTATCTCTGCTACTGACGAGTGGTCTACCACATGCATGGTGCGTAACTATTCATACGCCCACAGTTCCGCATATTTCAAAAACATTTTTTAAATTTCATTAACCAGCATTGCATTCTGGCCTCATTTGTATTTGACTTACAGCCTCAGATCACATCAAATGTGATCTGAGCTTACAGCCATTCTTAAATCTTATTACTCAAATCTACCTAACATCTAGGATAGTTAGGCAGGAAAATAAGTTTTTGAGCAAATTATTTATTCCCTGTTAGATATTCAAGTTAACTAAAGCTAAACATGTAATCATGCCTGATATGACAACATTATGTGATGACATGGCAAACATTTTATATCCTAACCTAATCATTATTTCACTTTAGACTACGTACACGTTTACAGATGCATCTATTTATTATAATATTTACAGAGGTTTTAGGACCATATCATGATTACAAAAATTTTCATAATTTTGAATACAATTTATATAGGTATGTGTTTTTAGCCTTCTACTAGTAGGTGCAGTATATGAAGTTGGATCGTAACTTCGTAAGTGAGGTTCTAAACACGGTGTGACACGAGCACGCGTGGCTGTGCAGGAGTGCGGCGACGGCGGTCCGTGGCCCTGACGCGACGTGCGGGGATTACACGCCTCGTTCACAGCTCGCGGGCGATGCTGCTCGGTGGATACTTCGTGACAACTGCTGCTACAAAGAAAAAAGGATAGGTATTTGGAACCGAAAAAACTAATGACCTGACCACAAAGTATTACTTATAATATTATTAAAAGGTCTTGAGTACTGGCGAAATTTGTTGTACTTATGTGACGATTTTGTTCCTGGAAGGAAAATCAAAAAGTTGTAGAATCTGACCCTGTGTAAAACGTTGACTACGAACACATTGTCAAAACAAATTTTACTTTGACGTAAACCCAAGAGAATATGAAAGGCAACAACGTCGGCACTATTCATATTCAATTATATTGCACGATTCTCTCATTACTCTCACAACGTACTCAGGCTAAATAATTTTAAATAGACACGACACATCGTTCCTACTTTCATGTTTCATTCATCCCCGGTGGGGTCTCAGTTATGACCCAAAGTACAGTTGTTGAAAAACATTGTTATACGCTAATAACTCCTTTCTAAAATGCGTGTTAATTAATATCACAATGTAAAAGTATCGGTTAATAAATTTTAGTACATCGCAACTTGCGGTTTACGATGCGCCGGTATTTCAAATGACGGATTTCATTTGCGCCCACACTGCTCTAATGTTCGTAAGTCCCGAGAGTTTTAGTGGCACCAGTACCGGTGTGGCTCACTAATAAAATATTTCTTTTTATGTCTTCCCCGAGCAACAACACGTTTGTGGGCAGGCTCAGTTGCGCAAGCGCCGGTGCATTCCGTGTTTCCGTAGTTCTGTCCGTCGCCGGTCAGCGCACCAAAACCTGTCAATGTACATTTTATAACTACTTATTAAATAGATAGTGTAGTACCGCAGCTTAGCAGTCTAGTTCAAGGCCAGGTTTTATGTGTTGTCATTTGATAACATTATTTATGCCAGCCGCGATAACTACCAGTTTGTTGACGTCGTGTGAATTGACTCCTTTCTCCTGCGTCTTAATGGATTGTAGACAGAGCCTCCAAGAGTGTACCTTCGTACTAAACAATTAGAAAGGTTCCGTGTTTGTCGATACAAACGTGTGAGCTTTTGACAAAGATGTGAGCGATTAGTGTACCTATGTTATTCATAATTTATGCTTTTATATATGGGGACTTATGATGTAGGTGCATTGTTTAGGAGTCTATAGAACGAGAAAAAAAAGGTGGATACCTTTTAAATTATACAAAATAAAACAACTTGTGGAAAGAAGCTTCGTTATTTCTATTAGCCGAATCCTAAAGATAAAAATTACTTAATTTTTTACAGAAAGCTATTGCTGTAACTTTGTTTTGAGCGAGGGCAAAAAATGGCTACCTCAAGTAGGTAGTGCGCAAAAGGTTCTGAAACCATAGGTTTCGAAGTAAGTTTTTGTGTACAAATTAAGGAGTATCTTAAGGATATCGTTGACTTATAATAAGCTGTTAATTGCTACTGCATCTCTTATAATATTTTTAAATAATCCGATTTTTAATAATCATCTACTATTTTTAATATATCTCCTGGAATTTACTTGTCATGCTTATCTATTAATCCGCAATGAAGATACTGAACGTAACCCGTTTCCCTGAACTGACGCGGGATAAGCGCGGGCTGATGAACTCTTACACGTGCCCACTATCATAACAAGGAGGTTTGATAACATGGAGAAACTCGAAACGAACTCATTCGCTATTAAATCTTACTGAAAATATTAAATGATACTTGAAATATTTACATGTGTAGTGACGTTCAGATGCTTTTCTGCATAAGCTTTGTTTTAACACAAGGAAGTATAAAAAAAAACTTTATTTTTCTAATGCGATAATATGGTAAAATGAATTCAAAATCTGTCTTTGAATCAAGTAAATAAGGAAAACTTTCCGTCATTTTATTATTAAATCTACCTAAAGTATTAGCTGGTTTACTTTTTGCCTGAACATTGATTGAAGCAGCACGTACATAGCGGGTTTAATCATTACCACACAGCACAGGTGATTGCTTTCGTACCTATATATCTGAGCCACTTTCATTGTTACACTTTTAATTGAAATATTCAGGAGCCGTAAACGGTAGTTACACGTGCCTTGCTGATGTTTTTTGTTCCCGGTCAATAGAGAGTGCAGACATACTATAAGGAAAAGGCAAGAGATAAATGTTGACCGAGACAAAAATTACAATGATAACACTTTCATCTGATAAGAATGCGATGCTTAGGAAATCCTCTTCAAATCGATATCTACAGGTGACATTAGTTGTGTTAGCTTACGAAGCTATGAACATAATTAACAGAGATATAATTTTACTGTAAGCATAAAGTGTGAGGCGTTATGTAAAGCTCGGTAAAAGGTCACGGAGCACCTGCAGCCGTAGTACTTAATATTTATGTTTGGAAGTTCGTCAAGTTGATGATGTTTTCTCTAATCGCGCTTGACAATCGACATCATTTCTAAGATCGTAGTGTAACGACAGGCAGTGTATCGGCCTCGATTCACCCCACTGTCTCCGTAGTTTCCATTTGCAATAGCAAAAAGTTGTGAACGGTGGAGCGTCGTCGGGCGGGGCGACATCGAGTGCCATTACGGGCAGCCAGCGCAGGCGGGCACGTCCCCGGCGCGGTGGCAGCGCCGCGCGCGCCCGGCGTGCTCCGCGCGCGCAGGGGTGGGCAGGCCTGCGCGCTCGGCGAGGTTTTAATGATACATTGTTGGTCGCAGACAGGGGAACGGTTTGCGATATTGAGAAGTTCTTGCGCGCTGACTATGCCGACGCACTGCGCCCGCGCACACCGTTATCCTATTTCCTCTCCCTCCTTTATGTTCAACGCATTGTGATTGGCAGTATGTAACTATCGCTACAGTTTACGGTAGTTCGTCAAAGAAACGGTGTTAAAACATAACTGCATTGTATTTTATGTTTTCGCATTGAATGCTATTAACTAGTAGCTTATGGTATAGCCATAATACTGATAATGCTCGACAATCATTGTGTATTACTGAGATAACCGTTAAAGTCCTAGTGTCAGCCTAATGTACATTATATCTAAGACCATAACTCAGTTATTTAATAGTAGGCCCGCAGGCCCTGTAATTATAACCTCTTGATTAAACATTACCAAGTAGGAATTTAGTTTATTGGTAGCGGCTGGATTTAACGACCCGGTATGAACTTCAGAATGCATTTGGGATGCGGTTAGGTAACTGCACCAAAGCACAGTTGCGATGTAGTCACCTGCCAGTGTTGGATCTTTAGATCATTGCTACGACGCAGCTTTGATAAAAGATAATGTTGGTACTGACAACACTACTATGTATTATACTTATTTCTAAGTGTTCCACTCGTTTTGATTTTGACTAATACATATTTAATATAAGAAAGCTTCTCATGGTGGTTAACAAGTAACAGCAAAAATAAAAAATAACATGTGAAGACTCTATTGAAGTATAGTTTATTAATTGATATTAGCTATATTTATTTTTTATATTTTATGCCGGCAAGAGACTGGAGTACGTACCAATGTACAATATAAGTGTTACGAGCTTTGTGACAGCTACGATTAAGAATTGGGGCATCGCGCAGACTGATACGATGATATCTTCACATCGCCATCTAAAGCTAGGTGCCCCATATCATGAGATAATACGTTACATATACATACGTGTTATCTATGTTACATTGCAATTTGATATCTCGGTAGGTACTAGAAGTAACGAAGATTTATTATGCCGGTTTAAACAAATCGGACCGACAGAAGGGGTTCAAGATAGTACAGTAAAAGTTCTAAACCGATTCTAATCTGAGGAACATCGAAAAATAGGTAAATGGATAGATTATGTGAGGTGGGAAAGATAGAAGTTAAGATGAAGAGGTACACAATGACTTTGAACTAATTTCAAATGATCGGATCGGGACAAAGAGAGGGACATCACAAATCTCAAAGTAAAGTAATTTTATTTTTACATAGCTACATACTTTAAGGAATATTTATTCAGATACAACTTAAGCAGAACCTTTGGCAGCGCACTTGAAACCTTGAATCATATGAGGCGACGTACAGTGGAATGCATGGAAAATACCCTGACTAACCTGAGTACGTCCGCCCTAGGCTTGCATTGCGTAAATCCAAACATGTTAGCATTAAACTGAAAGTTTGAATAAGTCAAAATTTTGCTCGAGGAAGTTTTTCTCAAGGAAAATTTTGTAAATACCATAAAGGAAGAAAAAGATATCCTCAATAAGTCCGGATGCGACAATTTGAGCATGATTTGCTTGTCTTTATTAACTACTTTCAGCTGTAGAAGAATTATTTTGCTAGGTAACGGTTGTTATGTTCCAAATAACTTTTCTTCTCCACAACGGTGATTTGAGCATAGATTATCCCAGCAGAGCCTGTGGCTGATAACTGTACGGGGTCGGTGTCTTGCCTCATATCACGTCATGTCATATACCTCGATGTAATGTATCCCAGGCCGGCGTCACCGGAATGCCTCATTCCTCAGTAACGAGCGATTAGAATGGACACGAGCCAAGCGGAGATTCCCCAGTTTACCAAGTTTTATAATAATGTGCACAATGCGTTACAGCTTACTTATGAACTTCAGACACATACGGTGCATTTGAAAAACCGTACGTGCAGCCCAGAAATTTGGTTACGAAGTCACTACTTGTTATCCCAGAGTAGATAGGTAATTTGACAAGTATATTTTCATAGAGATAGTTACAATGAAAATTTATATGGTGCATTGAAAATATAAGAATAAGCCTTTATATAGGTGCGTTTTTCTAGTAAATGAGGTAGAATTTCCATTCCACATCAAAACGCCGAGAGTTTTTCTTCAAACGCAAGCCTTAACAGCTAAATAAATCAAAAGGTCTACGAATAGATGGCCATAAAGGTGGCCACAAAAGCCGGAGTTTTAGAGCCCTTCAGAAAGTGTGTCGACGGGGCGGGCCCCTGCCCCGCGCCCCCGGCCCCGCGCCCCCGGCCCCGCACCCCCGGCCCCGCGCCGCGTCACCCGCGCCTCGCTGGAAAACGTCCATGTATGCATTTTATAGTTTTCCGTTGAACTGTGAACGTCATTATTGCGCAGGTACCTCCGCTGGAAGGAGTCATAAATGTTCATAGTTTCAAATGCAGTTAAAAACTTACATGACATTTCTGCGTGATAGACTGAGTGTAGGTAGAGATTGCCGCATTGCATTGTATATATAATAATGTCATCAGGGAATACGATGTGATCCCGTTATCGGTTCTTCACGAACCATTTTGTTTCTTGATGTACAGCAAATAACATTTGTAACTTAGTCTATCAAAAAAGGTGTCTGTTATGCTATCTAACTTTTTTCAGATTTACTTTAAAGTCATCAAAGCTGGAATGTAGCTCTCTGTAGGCCCGTCAGAGGAGCTGTTGCTTAGGTATATATTATATTTTAAACTCCATCATTCTCGTATATAAGTCCCATTACACATCACAATTTGGCTTATTCCCATAAGCCAACCATCAACGCAGATTGAAACAGCTATTGAAATTCACGACAAGTCATTTATTTCAATTTAGGGAAAGCTTATTTTTTATAGATTACGAATTACAAAACTAGCTTCCTTGACATTCGCGGTTCTACAACTATTGCTAATAATGTCATTGACATTCTTTTGGCCAGTTGTTTTTTTTGCATATCTGCAAGATTGTAGTGTAATCATCAGCATTAATGGGTTCAAACAGTTGAAAAAAATTTGCAATAGGCAATGTCTACGTGCATAGTATTTTTATAACGTATACTTATTTCTTTAAAACCAGATACAAGTTACAATAATAAATAAATAAAGCATTAGTTTCCACATTCCAACAATTCCTAGTGAATGTTCTAAAGCTCAGTAGTTCACATACCTTTAAAAGCCTACACTTACAATTTCAACCAATAAGTCACAGTTAGAGTTCATTGGAATTAATACCCCGGCCGGAGGGCAGTGTTGTTGGCCGAGGAGGGGAGGGGAGGGGGGATGTTGCGCAACGCATTACAATAACGCGACGCTACGTGCCGCCAGCGCCCGCGCAGCCGGGGTCACACGTTTCGGGGAACACTCGCGTTCTAACTTACACCTCACTAGGGTTGCTATCGTAATTAATATGATCACGCAAGGTAAGCGCATCACTACGGAGTTGCCGTAGACACGAGAATAGCTGCACATCTAAGCCCACAAGTACATAACTTGGGTTTTACGATTCATCGAGTTAACTTTGTACTTACGAGTACATAGGTACATTGTAGCGTGTTTGAGTTTATATCAATACGAGTAAGATCTCCCCACATTACTTAGTCAAACATTAACCGCTGCTAATAACACTCTTGCATAGGTGTGACAAAATACACCCACTTGACAAAGACATGACGTTTAATAAGCACGTATACGTCAACAGAATTCTTAATGCAGTCCTAATTACAATTTAATTTTCCGACTGGGCAGAAACTAGTTTGCAAGCATAATCAGCCCTAATAAATTGCTTGCGCCGCAAATGAGTAAAAGTAAGCGTTGAATACGTTTAATACATCGAGTGATTGAGTCCTTATCATTTTATTGTAATCACGTGTTTGTATCAGGATCCGGGAGTTGATAGACGTGACCTTTCGTATATCAACGAGAGAAGGATTTTATTCGCATGATAGATACGAAATATTTTACCAAAAACACTTTTTTGCAAAACTATCCAAGAAACGATACTCAAGTAACTACAAATTAATTAAGAACGGATTACTGAAGCAAGATTTTTTGTAACAAGCAATGTTTTATTTTAGTAATGCTTCAAAATATTAGTCTTAACTACTATCTACTTAACTTATTGGAGTAACACTACCTATATGCAATGTTTTTGGTCTCTACTGGGTACTTCCTTTATTATTCAATCAATTAGTTCTCTCTCAATCTTGTGTTAAATATATGTTGTGTAGCCACATTCTGGATGTAATCACGACCTTGGCTCATTTACGAGGAACATGTTAAGCTCAGACAGAATGTTAGCGTGAAATTCAGATACTTGACACGCGAAGGTAAGGCAAGTTGACTCATCATTATTTAAATCTTTTCAATAGTTATACCCATTTCAGATCAAACATAAATAAATATAGATTTAACTGATAAAAGCAGCTTCTGTGTGTCATCGTAGCATCTTAGCCGTGTAGCGGCATCGGCAGGTTGTTTGTAAGGAATAATTTACCTACGATTGAGACGAGCTTGCTATTTTTAGTTGGTCGTTAGGTGCCAAAATATTTTAGTCATGTAATAGAGAAGCAGCCAGTGTTCCAGCTGTCCACGCAAGGATGCGCGGGCGACGCGCGTTTCTTTTTAGAAAGTGGCACGTGTCGGGGTTGTTCACCCTACGCGATCCGGGTCAGGCGCCGCCCCCCGCGCCCCCGCGCCCCCGCCGCCGCCCCGCGCCGCGCGCCCGCACCGCGCGCCTAGCTACCTACCTCACTTGATGTGAGTGTACTAGTCCTTGATAAGGGAACTTCATTGACACCATAATCCAGAACCGGGTCAGCGGATAAGGCACTCCTTGACGCGCCCATCGACGCCGGCGCAGGACCACGCCGCCACCGCGCGCTCACTGCGAGTGCGAAAATAGATAATATATGCTAACACATACCAAAGTCACGTAAATACACACGATTTACGTAATAATAACACGTAGGTAAAATAAAATAAAAAAAAACAAGTTTACTTATGTAACGACTTTAATAAACTTAATGTAAGTGAGCACTAACAAACAATAAACTTAGTATATTAAATAAATTTACATAAATTATACAATGGTCTGCGCTAACATTGTAGCTGAATTAATTTATTGGCTATCAATTAATTACGCCGAGCAGGTAATTACATGCGTAGTAATAATTAAGTGTACGTTCTCAGCAAGTAGGTTACATTAACTTAATGTTTAGTTTAATTATAATTCCGCAGAAATGCATAATCCTAATGTGATGAGCGCGCATATCTTATCGCTGTCATGTTACATTATTATGTCGAACTAGAAGAATTAATTACTTAGGAAGGAAGCAAGACACTGTCCTAAAAACTTGAACTCAATCAAGTTTGTCCGTCTGTGTGTGATCATGATCAGCACTTGTGGTGTTGTCCGTCGGTGCAGCAGAACTCCTTGCCGGCGGAGAAGCTGGTGGGCGTCCACTCGCCGCCGCAATTCTTCACGAAGAGATACGCCTTCTCCCTGTGCACGTCGCGCTCCACGGCCCCGCAGATCACAGGACCAGCTCGCGGAAGGTACTTCAGGATCTAAACAGAGCAATAGATATTTTTGCAGATTGGGTACTTTTTTGTCTACAGATGCAGCAAAGGTGGTGTGATTAACTGAATACAGATAAACATGCAGGGCACGCGCGACCTGTCAACACTCGGTCTTTTATGATTAGATGCCATTGCATCTGCCTGCATCAGCCTTTCCATTGACAGGCTTTGTCAGGGTTTGCTAAAAAGATAGGAGCACCTCTCCTATCTTTTTAGCAAACCCTGACAAAGCCTGTCAATGGAAAGGCTGATTTGGGCAACAATAGAATCCTATACAAGCAATTTTATTGAAAACAGTAAAATGCAGTTAAAACCTCCTCAGTCACGTTGTGAAGATACTATGATTCTGTATAGCTCCTTTGCCTTCTGTCACGATCACGATCGTGGTTAAAAAACGTCATAAAACGTTCTCCGGCATCAGCTTGAGGCTTCCCACGCATAAATATTTATCGATAAATTAAATCGTCGGTGCGAATAAAGTGAATATTTACCCGATATTTTCAGGGTCATGTCAGCATGTGCATTTTTATTTCTCTTTATACAATGACTTAGTAAGTATACCTCCTTGGTACTTCTACACTTACCTACACTCTGCTGAGGTAAGCAAGGTATTGATGCATTACTGATATGCAAGCGACTATTTACCGCTAACCTTCCGCTGCATTTGATTCGTACTGTTATGATTGTGACGAGTATGCAGTGACCTCTACAACGCCAGCTAATTACAACTTTACAATGTAGGGTCGTCAGGACTAAAACCTTTACTTGTGCAAACAAAACAATTATGTCCTTAACTAACGTGTCTAGAAATATTTTATGGTGTTCAGACATTGTAGTTTAGTAGTTTAGAGTAACACGAGGTGAAACTAAAATCTATGAAGTTATTCTGATTAGCTTATTTTACTTTTTATAAATAATTATTAAGATTCTTATTACTTACTCAAATACCCAAAAAAAGGACCATGTCCAAACCAAGTTACTCTTCAGCTCCTTCCATGTACATAAACTAACTACGAGTACAAAACAGAACTAGCTAACAGAGCTACATAACAGAAATTAAATAAGGCTGATATCAATCAGAGGTTTAAAACATGCAGGGTACTAACCACGTCCAGACATCTGCTGATGCAGTTCTTGAAGCCAGCAGTGCCGCAGGGCAGGCTGGGGGAGTCGGTGTCATACGTCACGACCGGGTCCCCTGAGGGGGGCCCGCGGGGCCTGCTCCTCCGGTTCTTGATGCCCACCTGCTGCGACAAGAACACCCCGCACTGGCATGGCTCCAGCTGGAAACAAATGAAGATCAAGCTACCTTTAGAGATTGGGAGAACTTGTTTGAATACAAACCTTCCTGAAAAAATGACTGATTGTATGGCCAATAGCTGTTCGTAGGTTGTTCTTTCTGTAATATTTAGCTAACCTCAAGCAAGGGAATAATCTCCAGAGCAGAGCTGACCAATATGGAAATGGATATTTTTCCTTCTACATATACCACACCGACATAGTTGCAGTTTTATTTGTGGTTTGATAATCAATATGTATCCTTATAATTTACAATTGTTAAGCTTCAAACACTTAATTATAAGGCACAAGTTTATTTTTAAGAAAATAAGTTAAAAAAATAACCTGTCGCCTAAGTAGTTCTAAATATGTTGACCAGAATGCGCATAACCATCGTTACGTTGAATCGTCGTCCTAATGCCAGCGAAACCTTGACTCCATCACAAGGTAGCAGCAGAGTGATATAAAAACTAGTAGGATAATGATAATCACATATCGTTATACCACTACCGTTGGTAATTACATTACCTTAGTACGCAGGATTACTGATATCAAGATATAAATAATTGACGATATGATTTTGATATTTATACAACCCTAACCTACTTAAATTTCTTCAATCTTCTATCTCCATAGCAATTTCTTCTACTATGAAAGAAGATCTATTTACACCCTACCTATAATAGAAGTTTTATATATTTGCATTCCTATAAACACTGACCAACCATACACGAACCCTATTTTAAATCTCATTTTAAATAATAGAATGGAACAAAATAGTCAACGAGAGTTTCCCACGGCAACCATAACATTTGAATGATAAAACACAAAATAAACTGTATCTTACCTCCTCAAACTCGTCGTCATAATTAGCTTCTTCCTCCGAAGGGACACTTACATAATCTTCACGTTTTGTTTTCCGTTTGCCTTCCGTTACTGTTAGATATACACACACGGCAAGAAGCAACCAGAAATGACTCCCACGCATTTTGATTGTAGTCGTGTACCTGTGCAACATATTTATACGTGAGTAGATATTTATAAAAATATTAGTCTTATTACTGTACTGTTTTTGTTAGTCATTGTCCCACAGCAAGACAAAGGTATGTCTACCCTTTATCCATCCCTCTCTGGTCATGCCTGCGGTTAACCAATATTTATTGAAGAAGTCTTACTAATCGTCAGTACCTACTGGCAGTACCTAATTAGGAGTGCTTATTAATTTACAGTAAACACATAATTAATTTAATCGAGGACCTGGAACGGTTAAAAACAGCCATTTTAAGAACACTTTTTTTTTAACCCATGAAACGATTTCCCTTCAACAAAACTGTTTATCGCAACCAGCACATAACAAAATCCCACTATGGTAGTTTAGCTATAAAATATTTAATAGCTATTCAGTCCAAACATGAAGTGCCTACAGTAGGCAAATACCTTAGGAGAGTACGAGAATCGAGGACGCATAAAATGAAAGGCAGGATATTACTTACGTATTAAATCTTCGGATGTCCAATTATTCTACCGTAGTTAGTCGGCACTACTTGCCTAGTACAGTTTACAATAATTTTGTGAAACTCACATCACTCATAGCCACAAAGAACAGCTAACTGTTATCTGAAGCATAATGTGTTCTATATAAACGTTGCATCCCCAGTACAGCTTCATGTAATAAAGTGCGCGCTCAGCATATCACCGCACAACAAAACGTGTCTATTAGCCGTTGTTATAATTAACGTGAAAATATCTACTCTTTCTGTATACGTGATTATATTTTTTGAGATAAGATTTATCTTAAAATACAAGGAATTCCGTACCTTGATGCGGGTGATATAGATAATAGGTATACGCGAGGTACAGGATCACATTTCTGTATTAAAATGTGGTCCGATATTTAAAAGCTTTTCATACTTAAATTCAAATTAAGAGAGGGAGGAGCGTAGAATATAAGTACACGATGATGGCTCATCACAGTGTAGGTAGCCAGTGTAGGTATCATCACTGATAAGAATATTCTCAGTAGAAACAACGGCAGCTTTCAGAAACTTGGCGCGGGTTCTAATTAGGCTTATACTTCTCTAACTTGCCAATGGACCAAAAAATATATTTATACTATCTTCTTCTTACGCACTTGTTTGCTCAGTTTCTCAGAAAAATAGCATGATATTAAACAGGTAGGCAGGAAATTGTCACTAGCAATAAACATTTTTTTGGCTGGAAGCTCTTTGGCTTTATTATGTAGTCTATTATAGGAGTGTACTTGTGTCCTAAAGAATAAAGAAATCATAATTAAAAATAGTGATGCGAAAATTGATATATAGTAAAAACTAGTAAAAATACTAGCCATCTAAATAATAGTTACAATAGGTGCTATTATGCTACTTTGAAAAATTTTCTTTGGTTGCTTGATTAATACTAATAAAAAAAAATATTACACTAGTTACATATTTAACAACTTTCTGTAAGTTCTATAATAGGTTATTACTTGGGAATGAATTGAAAAGCGATAGAACATGATGCAGTTTTATTATCTACTTTATTATTCGAAGTACTATCAGACGAAAAAATTGACAAATATATTATAATTTCACAGACCAGGTTATTTTTCATTGTACCATGATGATAATAATATCATCATTATGTACTAATCTTGCCAAAACCACTGTTTCTTCAAAAGTTAAATTCACAGCCTTTCCAATAAATAATATTTTTATTCTACAAAATACTGAAGCAAGTTCATCTAGCATTACTCTTAATAAAATTTGAATGACCTAACGCTACGTATAACTATAGAAAGATAAAGCATATTAAGCACAATGTAAATATGAATTATTATGAAAAAGCTCTAAATTACACAAGAAACATATTAGTTGTTAATAGCTAATTCACATCCAGACGCAAGTAAATGGAACAAAGAAAAAACACAAAAAACAGGCAAATGTTTAATAAAAAAAAACATGAATGTAACATTCTAGTAATAAAAAGGAAGGCAGGTAAAAACAAAACAAAATTATTACATGCAATAAGTAATAAAGTTGATAAAAAAGCTGTTTGTGTTGGTAGTTGATGACTTGGTCACATCATATGTGACACAAAGAAAAACTAATAAAACATAAAACAACACATAGTTCTACCAATAAATAACAGAATACCCAAGTAAGACGTAATCAGCGTAATCTCTAACATCTAACTTACTAGCGGTAAATAACAAGTATGAGAAAGTTTATAAAAAGAGGAACGGTGGCATACAGTACTAATTACTACAGTTATAATTGTTTTACTTCTAATAATGTTGCCTTTTCCAAAAAATACATTAAACATAATTGTTTTATGCTCATTAATAAAATTTGTGTCATAATGTATTAGAAGATTACAAGCACATCAAAATATTATCACATTATATGTAATAATTTATTAAAATTATGCAACCAATCGTGTCTGCAGTTACCTAGCAAGAGCTTAAAATTCTATACTCAATCTCATCATTACAAAGATACATAAATTCATTATTATGCTAAAATATTTGACAGAATCATAGGAGCATTTTTTGTAAATATATTTATTAGCAAGTATTTGCAAGTCAGCCACATTATTGCATCAAGGCTTTGAAAGTTAGCATACTATCTCTATAATTGTATAGCTCTCTTTAGATATAATGTAAAGCTGTTTTTCCTAATAAGCTAAATGTCTGTCTTGAGCATTCCCTCATACAACATTGACGTTTATGTGATAGGTACTAAATGTCTTTAGGTCAAAATATTACAATGTGTGCACATCTGATACTTAAGTGTAGTAAATAGCAACACACTTATTAGAATTTATGACTTTGTAGCTTTAAACCTATAGGTCAGACAACCAAGTAAAGACTTCATCTTCTTAAATGTTATACCACCAAATGGTTACATGTTTTCAGAGAATCAAAAGTGGCAAGAGAGAAACACACATATTGTGTATTATGATTCTTATGATGCACTTCAGTGAAATGTTACTTGATAGGATACAAGAGTATCTCCTATACAGACTCATAAAAATGTGGCAATATCCATATCTTGAGTATGTTAACTATCAGTCTTAATTAGTTATAGACTATGAAAATTGTATAATAATGGACATTAAATGGACAGATCCGAGATATAACTGCAGCATGCTTGGTGTTATTACTCAATATTACATAACTACCTTGTAGGTAATAAGTTATCTAATTAAAACTAAATAATTGTACTTTACAGTTTACATTATTTGATTTTATTGATTTCATGAATTTATTGGCACATAAGACAGACTATCAATAAACTTTAGACTTTCCAATAGATTTTATAATAAATCTAATTAAAATGTTCAAAGATTTCATAGTTAAAATGCAATACAGCATCTCTAAAGTTTTCTTTTCCCTATTATTACTTAAATCTACGAAATAAGTTATCATTAAAATTAACTTAAATCTTTAACAGTCTTTGGCCAACATCAGTTTAGCCTCACCTTCAAACACAACCTTCTTTTCTTCCTCAACAATACAATAAAACTTGACTTTAAGAATCTTCCTGACATCAACAAGTTCCACACTTATTGTTAGCTTCTCACCAACAAAGCACTTGTTAGGGAACTTCATAGTTTGTGACACCAGCACTGTGCCTGGACCTGGCAAGTGAGTGCCAATCAGTCCCGCTACCAATCCATTCAGCAGAGCTCCATGAACTATTGGCCTCTTGTTACCATTGTTCTGGTGCAAGTAATTATGGTCACTTGTCAGATTTGAGAATGCATCCAAGTCTTTCTGAGTCAATGTTTTTTGTATGCGGATCTTATCTCCAGCCTTGAAAGCTGTGTTACTGAATGTTGTTGTATGAATCTTACATATCTTCTGATAATTTTTATTGCTCGCAACAATATAAGGGAACCTGTTGGACAGCATTTTGTTCATTTTAATGTTTTATCTTTTATTTATACTTTGTTTTGGTCATTTGTACCACATACATCTTGTAGGAATATAGTAGCAAGGTTAACTAATCTTTTATCATTTGACTTTTGTATATCACAAATGCGTTGAACTACTTCGGCAGTGTTGATCTCTGATCTAATTTGATTGCTGTCAAGATACAACAAAGAGGTGATTGTGTCAGCTAAAATATCAATGTTTTCTAACTTCAGCAATGCAATTAGAGGCTTCAGTCCAGAGTTTGTTATTATATACTCAGCATTCAATGGATCTGAAAACAATGTTACAAAAGATTAGTTACAGCTGTATTATAATGCTATGTCCACATAATGATTTGCACGAATAATATCTTTCACAAAAGTGTCCCTGTTATAAACATAAGTAATATATAAATAGGCAACAACTGCTTTTGTAAGGAGGCTAACAATAGAATCTAAGAATTTTAGTACCAAAAGTGATGAGGATAAAATAGGATATCAATAATGTCTAGATTACAATAGCTATAGCAATACCCCACAGTATTATCTAATATTATAATTCTTTTTACGTAACAAAAATGTTGTTGGAATATATATAAGTAATTTGCTTACCACAGCACAGGTTGCAGATACCAGCTACAGCAAAATGTAGCAGTTGATGATTGCTCTCATTCTTTATAACATAAAGGAATATGTCCAGGACGCCGACATCTCTGATGTACTGGTAATTAATAGGATCGTATGCAAAATTGGCCAAATTTGCTAGAACTTGGCATTTAGCGTCTGAAAACAATTTTACGTAAATTATTACGTGAACTCCAACTTTTCATATATAACATGGCAGTTTCTTATAAACTACTTACAACTAGAAAAATAAATAAAAGAACGACGAGAAAGGCCCTTATTAAAATACCTTTTCATACAGAACCCAAGACTTCAAAATGAATATGAGTTAGGTATTTACCATTCAATGTAGAATTCAAATATTCGTCCACTAGTAGAGACAAGAATGTTTCGCGATCAGTCCCATTTTCAGGAGTACGCTTAAGAAGTTGAGTCCTGTTACTAAACATTGAAAGCGAACATTTGCTGCTTATACACCATCTCATTTAGCAAAATATATGCCTAAAATTCACGCGCCTTATTGACATAAAAATCCTAATCCACCATCTTGCATGAATTCTTGACATAAATATTATTTCTTTTGTCGCGCAAAACCACAGATGATGTAGGTTTTTACTGTTTTATCTTTTTAATTAAGAGGTTTAAGAACTTTAATAATATTATGTTTAATTTTGCAGAATTGAAAATAGCTATTCAAGTGATTGTATTATATTTAAATAAATTCTAATAAGATCAATATTTCATAGACAGGAGAATCTGCATTGTAGGTACCTATTAGGTAGGTATATTAACAATCACTGAGACTGACTGACAGCAGTGGCTGACAACAGTTGAACTGTCAGAAAAAAATACTGAAAAAGGAAATATATGTAGCCGAATTATTCATAAAAATTCCATGTCAATTATTGTCAATCAAGAATTAAGTGGGTATTAACTCCAATTTTTGTCCACTGCTGGAAATGGACCGCTCGCCACTCCTCAGTGTCACATGGCGTATAATAAAATAAAATAATGTACTAGTGTATCCTCCCTAGGTAGCAAAAGTAAAGATAGTAGTGATAAAAAAATATATCAACGGTAAACTAGTAGGTGTTATATTTATAAGGATCGTGGTTATTTTATTTGACTTCACGGATACTGACTGTATGTAGTGTATCTCTACTATTCTCTACTGCAATGTTTTATTTCTATATGATACACAAAGATGTTGGTCGCTATGTTGCTATGTTGCTTCTTCGATTAGTTGTCAAAGTTTTTTGGCGTAAGCGTATCCATTCTATTTCATGTTCCAGCAGGAGATGTGGTAAATCGTTCGGTCGGTACACCGTAAAATACCGACTTATTTTCATGAGGATGTGAAGAGTTTTAGAACACTGAATTAGTATATTTAGCTGTGAACAACATGACTCCCTATATTGCTGGTAATTTTATTGTTCTGTTCATATGTGCTGAAAAATTAATAAATGCAGCATGTCTGGGAGGTTATATATAAAAGTTAAACCGTTCTAAACTATTTACAGGTTTGACCAGCAAAAATATATTTTTAATTGACTTCAAAGAACCATATGAAGAGAAAAATCTCAGAGATGAGACTACTACAAATATCCGTAGTATTATATTTAGTCCCAAAGGCACGTACTTTGCTTATAGGACAGATAAAAAGTGAGTATAATAATTATGCATTAATTACTAAAAGTCTAGAAGTTTAATAAATATGAGGTTCTAGATTATTTTCGTAGACAAGAAAGGTAATGGCACTATTCTTATTGTGTTCCCATGGCTTAATGAGATCAACAAATCAATGTTTATATTACTTATTTCTCTATTCTTATAGGATACTTATATAGTTATATATTTTCACTAGCACAAAAATTGCACAATGTAGACCTAATAGTAAAAATAATTATTGTGGAGGTCAGACATGCACTTCCTCCATGTAAAGCATGGTATTCAGCAGAATTTGGTAAGACTGGAAGTCAAACTCAACATAGTTTTGGAATAAGGCTATAAACTGTACTTACCTGTCCAACTTTAATGGGTCTTAGGTACTCAGGGTTATGGGGCTTTATATAGGCTACTTTTATTTGAGAAAATACTTAGGGTGTTCAAACAAAACATGAAAATCCCATGGAACTAAATCACGGACAACATTACAAGATTAGGAATACAATTCTTAATCATAACTAGCAAAAAAACTTTTTTTATTGAATCTGATGTGATATGTTGTTCCAGAGTGGAAATAGTAAGATGTTCGGACTGGTCAGTGACAGCGACCATAGATGGAAATATCAAAGACATGTTCTTTTCACCACTAGATAACTACTTCACTGTCTGGGAGATGTTTCTCATGACTAAAGACAACCCTCAGGTATGATATGATGCATTACTATTATTTTACTTCAGTATGCTAAATCTGAAATCCTATTGAAGAGTAAAAACCTTTAAAAGTAAACAGCAACCAAAATCTTAAAAGAAAGTATGTTTTAGGGCAAACCAAATTTGAAGATTTATAAATCAGCTACTGGAGAACTAGCCGGGAGCTTCACACAAAGGCATCAGACTGGATGGTGAGATTATTTACTTTATATGAATTTTTGTTTGGCATGCATTATTAAAAAAATATATTTTATTTATAATGTGCTATAAAACAATGATTGCTTAATTCCTCATTCAGGTGAATCTTATAGTAAGATAAATAAAGTATCCATATTATTGAATCTTACCAAAAACCTATATCTTATTTTTCACCATGATTTGAATTTGAAACAACACAGTAACCAGCACAAACAATTTAAAAGAATTTATGCTGTACCTACTTTTATACTTAACTATTTATAAACCATGTTTTCTATACCTTTAACTATATTTAAAATAATTGTATTATTTGAAGGGAGCCGCGGTGGACATCGGATGAGAAACTTTTGGCTATTCAGGCGAACAACAGGGTGTTGATCTATGAGGACGGTAACTTCGAGAGATATGTGCAGCAGCTGCAAGCGGAGAAGCTCCAGTCATTCAGCTTGTCGCCCAGTCCCGCACCCACGTACTATATAGCTGCATTTACTTTAGGTAAGCTATTACATACATGTTATAAGGCAATTTTTTTTTTCATTTCTTCTATCTATCAGCTTTTTTAACTTACACTGTTTTTTTTGCACACATAAGGTAATTTAATACATGATAGGTATTGATTACAAAGAAAATTCGCCATTGTTCCGTTATGGAAATGATAGTATAATCTCATCCTGTCATTGGTACATGATATAACATTGTTTTAAAACTGTAAAATATGGCCACAGTGTTTACGTCATCTGTGTCTTACACAGTTTTGATCATATATTATTGAAATGTATTTACTCATTACTGCTTTCTACTCAATGTCGTTCTCCCTATCTTATTTTTTGCTTATGTTGTGTTAATGGGCTTTCTTCATCCTTTATTTTGATGTTAACAAATGTAGTTATTGAATTATATTAATACTTCATTTGTTTATATATTTAATGCGTGTCATGGCAAAATTACATTCCCGCACGCGGTCTAAAATCCAATACCCAATAGTTGGTCAGTTAAAAATAAAATTATTCATTCCCGGAACGCAGGGAGCTAACTACTAATGACAAACAGCCTTAACGCGTATAAATTTAAAAAATAATGTATGAATATAAGAAGTTTTGGAGTTTTTTTTGGTTAGGCAAGGCGGGCCAGCCGTCGTTCTGGCGTGTGTACAAGTACCCGGACTTGGAGCTGACGCAGGCGGTGGTGAGCCGCTCCTCCTTCCAGGCCGACAAGGCCACCTTCTACTGGAACCGCCGCGGCACCAACGTCTTTGCTATGACGCAGACTGATGTTAGTAATGCTTTATTTAATTCTAGGTACATGTATATAAAAGAAATTTAAAGCCGTATTTTTGCAGCAGTATAATGGCAACTGTTGTGGTAGTGGCTAGTTTTAGCGGATGATATAATATTTAAATTTGCTGATATCGAATATAAAGTGTAAAGTAAACCAACCACAACCTAAAATATAAACATTGAAAATAAATAAAAATAAAAAAGAATAAGAGTTTTTCTGACCAATTTATCGTACTCAAGAGTGGAAAAAATCATATAAATCTCTTGTGTTTTAGGTAGACAAGACCGGTGGCTCCTACTACGGAAAGCAATCGCTTTCATACGGTGATGTCAAAGGAAACTCAGAAAACGTGACTTTCAGTAAGTACAAAATATGGTAATAATAATAATAATAACAAAGTAATAATTCAGGGGGTGGATCTACCAGTTATCTGTCCGACAGCTGGCTAGATCCACTACGGGTACGCGACCCCGGACTGCCCTAGCTGTTCCCGTCACATTCATTGTACCTCCGTGATGGTAGCATCCTATAACCCATCCTACCTTGTTATCCTTTCCAACGTATCCTTTCCAAATTCCTTATCCCGCAGGAACGCAATGGATATTATAAAAATAATTTATTTATCCAAAATGGCGGCGATGTTTTTCGCCACCCATCACGTCTCGTTTCTCGCGGGGGCGAAAAGTGGCCCACGGAAAGCCGCTTCGCTACGTTGAATGTAAGAGGAGGAATGTATGGAAAGGTGGATGAAGTATGTCAGATGATGGATGTTGAGACAAAAAATAAGAAAGGTATGCTGAGAAGGTTTGGCTATGTCGAGAGAATGAATGAAGAACGATTAAAGAATAAAGTGTATGAGGCGAGTGTGAATGAAAACAGGCCAGGTCAAGAGTACCATAAACCGAACAGCATGTATGAAGGGAATAATGAAAATGGATAAAGCGAAACACACTGTAAGGATCGTAGCAAGTGGAAAGAAGTGGTCTCTGCCGACCCCTATAAGGGAAAGAGGCGTGATTATATGTATGTATGTATGTACAAAATATGGCAAGCTTACTTGTAGACTTGCTTTAAATATAAAACATATACTATATAAATATATAATTACAAAAAAAAAAGATTGTTCTGGAAACACGTTGTGGCGTAATATAAAACATTAATTTTCTGTTTCTAAAAGGCAGAAAAAAAGCTTGGATTTAATATTTGCGATATCATTGTTTGTTTTGTATGACATAGGCAAGGAGGGTCCCATACACTCGATCGCATGGAACCCCGGCAACTCGAACGAGTGGGTGGCGGTGTACGGGCACGCGCCCGCCAAGGCCACGCTCTTCAACGCCAAGTGCGAGCCGCTCTTCGAGTTCGGCACCGGCGCCTGGAACTCCATATACTTCCCGCCTGAAGGGAACCATATCCTTTTCATATGATTTACGTAGAATACTGGTGTTTTAAAAGCTGTTATTAAAAGAAGTTTAAGGATTTCGTCTAGACTATACGATTTTCGATTTTCTATGTATAAAAACTGTAGGCTAGTTTTTCACCCACATAGGAATCTTACAAAAGTTAGTTGGAATTCCTTAACTCGTGCACACGCATGTTGCTGGGCGGGTTCGGCAACATAGCGTCGGGCCACATCGAGGTGTGGGAGCTGCGCGGCTTCCGCAAGGTGGGCGCGTGCGCGGCGCCCGACACCACAAGCCTCGCCTGGGACCCGCGCGCCGAGACCTTCCTCACCGCCACCACCTACCCCCGGCTCACCGTCGGCAACGGGTATGTTACGCTCTCCTTGACTTAGTTCGCCCAGGCTGCTAAGCCGATTCAAATACGGGTCTAAAAAAGTCGACAATAAACCTTTAAGGAAATCGATCACAAAAAATTCAGATATAGCTCACATGACCGATAAAAATAAAACAAGGTCTTGAAAAATTGTTTTTAACAAATAACTACATAATAGAAAAATTCTAACCACATGTTCATAAATCCCCTGTAGCTACAAGATATGGCACTACACGTGCGCGCTAATGCACAAGCGCGTCTGTGCGGAGAAGGAGAACCTGCTGGCCATCAGCTGGCAGCCGGGCAGCTTCCCCAAGAGCGAGCTGTCGCGCACCGCGCCGCAGGGCATCGAGGACTCCACGCCGAAGCCGGCCGCCGCCTACCGCCCGCCCGGCGCCAAGAACAGGCCGTCCACCTTCACGCTGCACGAACAGGAGAAGCCGCATAAACCCGGCGAGACTGTCAATGGTATGTAACTGGATTCTCATCAGTGAAGGTTATAATACTCCAATTAATTTATAATTGTCTTTGATAACTTCCTCCTCCAGTCCGTAGCTCAATGCCGACTGTAGTTCCGGTTTTGCGAGAAATCTCTTAAAAACATATGAATATTTTTGCGTTTTATTTCCGTACGTATAACTATGTACATATATCCATATGTAAAATCTTTCTTCGAGACGAGTAGTTAACGAGAATGTTAGCGAAATTTCCGCCAACCACCGACAAAAAAAGTCAAAAGATCAAGTAGTGCTCTTTCGACTTTTTTTATTTAGAGACCTAATCTAACCAATCCAATTCAACGCGTCGACAGTTCTTATTATAAGGGTTTCCATCTTTCCGATAGCGGCCCCATCAAAGCAAGCATTGAAACAGAAGGAGAAGCGTGAAGCCCGCAAGGCGCGCAAGGCGGAGGAGAAGGCGCGCGGCGACGCGTCCCCCCCGCCCGCCGCCGCCGCGCCGCGAGCGCCCTTCGTCTCCACAGGGGACCCCGAGAAGGATAAGAAGATTAAGAACTTGAATAAGGTAATTACTTTAGTTTTAGTATATGCTATAAATAGTCTGTATGTGGCTAGGTGGTCTAGCGAGTCAACGACCGGATTCGTTTGCAGGTGGTTGCTAGTTCGAATCCAGGCTAACCAGTGGGTCTTAATTATTATTAATATCTCAGGTTTAAAAAAACTTAAATATCGAAATAAAACTACTTTTATAGTTTTTATTGTGGTTTTAGTTCTTGACGAATCGACGGGCTAGTAGTTTTTTTATACTACGTAATGATTATTCTAAGACACCATAGCAAATCGCTAACCCTCAATTGAACAAAGCGTGATGATCAATGTTCGTATTTTTTCTATATGGAAAAAGTGTTTGCCCAGCAGTGCTGCAGATATATATATATATATTATACGGAATGTCAGTCTTATTATTATTCTCCATATCTATTAATGTTCACAAAATAACTTGATCGCGACGCGTGCGGAACATTCCGACTAAATATAATATTGTGCAATCGATTCTATTACTGAATCTGAATGAATAAATTGCAGGTTTTTTGTAAAGTAACAATAAGCTTGTATAACTCTATCCCGCTCTTATTACCTAACCTAATTTATGATATGGTTCAAGTCAGCTTTTTGTACGCGCTAATCATTGAAAGTAGAAGTAGTATATGAAAAAGTATATTTGTGTTTGATAGCTCAATTCTTCATAAAGTTAATAACGGGAATTATGTTTTTCTCGGTATTTTATTACAATAATTGTCCACTGCTCAGCAAAACTATTAATATTTATCTGCTAATAACACAATATTATTCTACTGAATGCACGTTATGCAGTAGCTTGTAAGTTAAGTCACATATATTTGGTGACTGCATTATTAGGAGTCATACAATATTTATTGCGGCGTGGGTGTGCTTTTAGTCATATTTGTGACTACCTATCTGTCATAATTTTATTGGTTTGGTTATTGTTATGTTGATATAGATTGTTGTTAGTCCATAAAATTCCGTAACTATTCAAAAAAATAAACCTGCGGTGTTTGAGGAATTTATAATCAATTGGTTTTAGTTTTATGTACATAAAAAACGTAGGTACCCATGCCTAAACGTTTATGTAGTTGTTCCTCCTATCTTTCGGCATTATTTTTTGTTGCACTAGCATCTAGCGAACTTCGATGCAAAAAGCTAAAAACTAGTCATGGTCATTCAAAATAGCAAAACGATTAAAAAAGTTAGAACATTAGCATTTCATGTTGTAGAACCCGTTTGACCTCCCAAACGGCTGACACTAGGATACACATATATACGAATTAACAAGTTCAAAATCTGTTTAAATAATGTGTGGTATGTCTGATGGTATATAATAATGTTCAAAATATGTTAATAAGGAGGTTCCGCGAATAACTGACATATATAACGTAATATGCCTTTTATCGTGAACTTAAAAGTTTTAAATGTTCGAAGAACAAAAGAGTCCTTGAACGTTATTTAAAAGTTGTAGAACACGTCGACTGTAGTAACGAGGTGCAATCGGGAATGCCCATCTAGGTTTGAACCGCGAGAAGCCATGATAATGAACTGCTTCCTCTATTGTGCCAGCATCGCCGAGTTGTGCAACTACAATATGTCTCACGATTGTTATTTTAATGTTACTGGAATGTAGGGGGTTTTTTTTAAAATGAGCTTTTTATTATACTTTTAACAATATTCAAAGTCTATAAAGACTATACGTATACTCTATTAAAATATAAGAATAACATCATTTAAAATAAAAAATACAGGCTTGTTGATAGTAACATACTTTTTAATAACCGCGCGATCTAAATATATCCGACGACTCCTAAATTGCCCGGAATTTTGCACTAAATAAAAATAATAATTAAAGAATATTTTTTTATTTGTCAGAAACTGAGCGACATCGACAAGCTGAAGCAGCAGAAAGCGTCCGGCAAGCAGTTGGAGCTGAACCAGCTCGCGAAGATCGAGCAAGAAGACGCTCTGCTGCAGGAGCTCGCGCAGCTCAGGTTATGATCGTGCAGCACCGGACCCCGAAGCTGCCGCCATCTGCTTTGTTCGTCTACCACGCTTGTGGAATACCTGACCCATATTATACTATACTATATAAAATTTATGAAAAAAGTTCAGAGTTTACTACAGTCTTTAAACGAATTATAAATATTTGATTTGATGACACTTTGTTGCTAGGTATTAATTGTTTTTTTTTTACTTGTATTTCTTTGATTTAAATATGGAAAATGTTAAAATTATAACGAATTTGCCTAAAGTTTCCATAAATATTAATTTTCAAATTATACCTTGTATTATACCATAACGTGTTCCGCCAGAATGGTATCATATTTATTACTCGTGAAGCTAATTTTGAAACGACACGTGTGGTCATGTAAAGTGTTAACGTTACTTCACGTTCTTAGTTTAAGAGGAAATGCGTTTTGTTTAACTATTTTTATATTCGGTAAGTGACATTGCGTCATACTCATATAGTTTGCATAATATAAGGATTGCGAGTGTGTCTGTATTTAACGAAATATTAAACCGGACTAACTTACTATGTGCTCACTGAGCTAATACGTGGTTGATTGTTCGCGAGTGTAGTCCTACAGATGCTATATTTTTTCACGTAAATCTGTTATTAATATGAGAAGGATTAATACATTTTTTTTTCATTCGTTGATATATCATAAGTGTAATAAATTGCCGAAAACTTTTTTTGTAATGAACACAAAGTGATTGTTGATTTGTTATACATATAAGTATAAAAATATACGTTTTGAATAAATATCAATACAAATCTGGTTACTATTTTTTGTAAGTTGGAGTTTCATTTACTACATCACACAAATTTACAGGTAAGTAAGGAAAATCCCTTATTTAGATTAAAAAAAAAACTAAATTAATATTAATTTATTCTTTCGGGAATGTGGGTGTTCGGAAGTATTCTCAATTAACATAGTCGACAAGCTTTGTTTGTAAACATACATTTACATCGGAGGATATGCAATATGTTAAACATATAGATATCTTTATCTTTATTGCCGCTTTATCTGCTGAACCAATCTTTAACTCTGATAACAATAACAGGTTATAGTAGGCTTTATTTGGTAAAATCACTTAAATGGTCAATGTCACACCAATAATAACAAACCAAAAAGTCGGCGACCTGATGCTGCATTTAGTGCAGCTTTGTTTTCCTAATTTTGACGTTCTTTTATTATCTAGTCATATTTGTATTTAATGAAACAGTAATTTTGTTCTAAATTAATTTCATTCTGATTACCTTACCATCGATTAATGCATGTCTACCAACAAAGATTATTATTTTATTTCTGAGGGACAAAGCTTCTGCCCAATGGTGGAATAGATACTTACTATATAAATATATAGAACAGTAGGCTAGAGCCCAGACCCTCATGATATGAAATGAACCTTATTGCCTTAGAATAAAGGCGCTACAGTTAATGTGCGGTCGACCTTACAAAAATTCGCATAGCAGCCCACACCCAGTATTCCTAAACCTTTAGCCATTTATAACTACATATTTTAGTAGGTGGATAGACAGCACATTAATAGGTCGAGATAAAAAAAGTAGACAGGCCCGCATGAATATTCATGGGTCAATGCCGCGTGTTCAAAACCAGGAAGACCTACTATTACTAAATTAATAAATCACATTCAATAAATCTAGTCATTTGAAGGCCGTACAAAAGAGTTTGGTTTGCAGTCTGGTTGGGAACGGATCGCAGTGTGTGTTGAACCTTGAGATCAGCTAATTACATTTGTTCTTGCCTTGGTTCTAGTGCAATGGATAATTGAAATGTGATTAATAAAAAAATCAGCAACGCCTGAGTGACGTATCAAGGTAACCGTCTTCCATGCTTTCCATAACCGTAGTACGTATTTCTAGGTGCTCTTGATTATTCTATGCCATACCCCTGCCTGTCTAATTATTCTCTCGCTTGTTATCCTAATATTAAATAATATAATTAAGCGCTATGTATCTCCTTTTGCAGATCCTGTTAGGGGCAACATTAGCAAAGCAAGCATGCAAGTAGTAGCTATCTACTTAATAGTCCGAAATTTTCCTGCGATGTGTCTAAATGGAACCCAGTTGCCTAGTGCGTTACGTGCTCAATGACTTCTTCACAGCTCATTGAGTGGTTGTAGCCGGTCCGTCGGACCAGTTAGGATCGCCTCTAGCAACGAAGAAATTTACATATTTTCAAATTAACATTCACATTTAAATGCGAAATATTTAGCTTAGATTATTTTTATAAAATTGCGACTGATGGTGTAATACCTCACTACTACAGTTATGAAAATTAATCTTGTGATATGCAATTCACTGTTCAAAAGGAACACAGTCATAACATTTACGGAAAACGCAAGAGTGAACCCAATAACTTTATCAAATAAGTGAAAAGTACGAAAAATCGGAATCTTTCCATCGTTCCTGTGGTTTGTGTGATAAACTATCTACTTACTCTTACTGACATGAATTATCGCAAGCAAACACAACCTGCAAGTACCTACATAGAAATAAATCAAAACACCGCCGCACTACAACCGTAGCGTGTCGAGTCACCGCCACTGGCTGGAAAGTGTCCTCTATCCAGGAAATTTTTATTTGCCAACGATAAGATATCGATAATAAATTGATATATACGAGGTTGGTTTTAATTGTTAACAGTAGGTAGTAGATGGTGCGCTCGGAGTGTTGACTCGCCGATAACTCGGTTTGTTTACGATTGCTTATTGCGCCTGCGACGGCGGCGGTGTAATCTAGCATATTCCGTATTGAGCCGACCGACCGACTGCGACCGCAGCAGCGTGCTCCTCCAACATGGATAGAGAGTGCGACGATGCCGACGAGAGTACGCAACTGTTAAGTGACTCGGATCGCGAAAGGACTACCAGTGACGCGGACCTGAACAGTGGAGCCGCTTGTGAGACAGGGTCCCTGGAGACTATAGTGTTTAACAGCAAAATGACGAAGACTTCGACGCACACGGAGGAGCTGGCGGCGACGTGGGGCGGGCGCCGCTCGCTGCCGGAGTCGGGCCGGCTGCGGCGCGTGCGGTCCTGGTCCGGGGGCCCGCCCGACGACATCAGCTCAGAGATCAGGATACTAAGAGAAAGGTAAGATCATCATCCATTTCTTTTAAATATCAGCATACCTACGTATTTTGTGAATGAATAGATTTTTGTTTAATTGGGTTATTAATCACACGTGCTGCAGTTTGTTAGAATTATCAAGGTATTGTAAATGTAATGATAACAGTCGCTGTCAATTAACAGTACCATACATGTACCTAGTGTGATGATATCAATAACATAGGTATATCTAATGTTACAACACTACGATGATCATGATATTAATCTATAAATACGATATAAACACAAACTACACCTACCTATGTTCCTAATTAAAAAGAATGAAGTTAACTAACACTAATCTGATTAATTAACTTAAACATAATGTTATAGATTCGCTGTGGAAACTAACAACTATTCTGATTCCTGCTGTATATTCCATTATTGTTACACTTTGAACACAAACACTAAAACCAGGTCCTGAAAAAGAAACTGTTTTACTATAGTGCGAGTCTTACAACGCGACTATAATAATCAACAAGTCACACTTGATAGAATGCCCAGTGTCCGTAAAACTGCAGTTTATACGACTTAACCCACGCCAATGACGCCGCTGTTGATTTTGCAACACTCTGAACCCAAGTACATATTCTAAAATATAACCCGAAAGAACACTTTTCTCAGGACTAGGTATGTACTTTTTTCATCATTCGTAGGTTGGTGCGCACGCAGACGCGGCTGCAGCCTGGCGCGGTGCGGCACCTGTCCAGCCGGCAGCGGCTGACGCTGGCGTCGCTGGCGCTGGTGGACTTCATGAGCTTCTGCTCCATGAGCGTGATGGCGCCCTTCTTCCCCCGCGAGGCCGCCGTCAAGGGCCTCTCGGAAACCATGTGCGGAATAGTGTTTAGTTTCTACGCAGTCGTCATGTTCCTAACGTCGCCGTTTTTCGGGAAATTTGTAAGTATTGCCTGTGGTTTTTCTATGTTAGGATATAAGAGCATCAATTAGCTATCTAGGTTTTTAACCGCAATTGTATTAAAAGTAGATATCTGTCGCTGGAAAGCACCCAGTAAAAGATTATACTTCGATTGAAGCCTAATTTCAGAAATAGGATCAGAGTAATACCTTTATTCAGATTGTTGTACCCGTACCTGTAGCTTGTTGTAAAGTAAAATCATCCCATTACATCTCCTCAGAAACTCAAAGTTGCACCTACGCGTGTCTTATAAATGCTCTTACAAGATACGCCTATGAGCACACGTTTACCTATTCTAAGATGTCCTTTAGGCGTGAACGTCATCAATCTAGTTTATTTAATTACCTACTCTAGGAATAATAGTCACATATTTACATTTCTATCTTACTGACAAGAAACTAATAGATTAGGACTCTATCGTGGGTACGTACCCACATAGTTAGCTAAGTAATAACTGCATTTCTATTCAAGGTTTTATTTCAAAATAAAAAGAAAACTTTCAAAAGTATTCCTTAAAAGGTGGACATATACTCGTACATCTCCATAATACTCGTTAACAAACTTGTTTCTTTACTTTAAAATATCTGTATCCATGTTTATTTAGGTTTATAATGAAAATAAATCAATATTTCTTGTTCTGCCATTAATTGCAGACATGTTGATATGTTTATCTCATAATCTTAATTTATGAACGAAATTAGAACATGTTCATCAAAATATTTGCTAATTATTCATAATGGAATGTTTGCCGACTATTAAACACTATTTATTGTGGCTTAGAATCCGAGTGCATCTGATTACAGCTGCCGATGGTTGGAGCAAAGTTCCTGTTTACAGCTGGTATGTTTGTCGCAGGCGCCTGCAATGTACTGTTTGGGTAAGCTAAGTAAACTCAATATCTAATTATAAATATGTTGAGATTAGGGCTAGACTAGGAACGTTCTTGTTCGTTCACAAATGCATTAAGGATAATATGACTCAGTCCTGCTGATGTAGACAGTGTTTTAATCTGTTAGTCTTATCTTTCGCCTTATTTATATTGTTGCCCTTTTTCAGCAGATTTAAACATTGTCTTTAAGGTTCAAATAATGTTGCCCCTAAGATATTGCGTAGACTTGCGTTGACTTACAGAAAGTCAATTTTACTTAACTTCGTGTAAACATGCGTAAAGATTATGCTATGTTATTTCTTTTACGGCGTTTCTCGATAAAGTTTCTCATAAAACTATACTTAACTGAAATTTTATGACAACATATAAATTCGATAGCAACGAGTTACATATGATCAAACGCATGTAACTCGGACGTCATCATTAATTGTTTCCTTATATTTATGATGGAGTGCTTTAATCTTTTAATTTTACGCTGCCTTTGCACAATGGAGCACACAGGCACAATTTCTACGCCAATTAAACGTTTTATTAATGAATCCGAACGAGCCGAACATTAAAAATCCATTTCGTGTCCTTAAAGGCATCGGAATTCATTTCATCTCTTTTTTGTTTTGTACGACGACCTTCGTTGTCATCCCGCTAAATGCCTGCAAGAGGTCAAAAAGACCGAAAAATAATTTTTTGGATGATAGCAAATTATGCTTGCCCTACCCACATAATTTACCATTTATATTAATCGCTACTATGGCTAGACATCATGCTTACGTAAGCAGTACAGATACATTAGTGCTTAGATCATTCGATGATATTCTTTCACCATAATACTTTATGCACCCAGACTGTTTATCAGTAGAGAGTAGTCGTTACACTAGGTACCTTAAAAAATAGGTATGGTATGTGGCCATGAACCCCGTTCGACAAACTTTAAGTTCTTTTATCTAAGAAATATGTAGCTATATCGTTACTAAGAGTTACTTTATTTTCTAGAACGTTAGCATTAATAGAGGACACAACAACGTTCACAACCCTCTGCTTCGTGGTGCGAGGGCTGGAGGCGCTCGGGGCCAGCGCGTACTCCACCGCCAGCTATGTGTTCGTGGTGAACGCCTTCCCCGACAGCATTGGCTCCGTGCTGGGCATCCTGGAGACCTTCATAGGCCTTGGCATGTCTGTGGGCCCGGCTATCGGAGGACTCTTGTACTCGGTAATTGTATTTATTTTGTGACATGAGAAAGTCGCAATTAGAAATGTAATAGGCGCATATTTGGTCTTGTCATGTCGTACATGAAACTTCTGTTTATGGATTTTGTCGCGGTTTATTTTAGATTTTAGTTTCCGACGTTTCAACACCTTTGCAGGTAGCACAGTCAGACTGTCCATGACCATGTAATTTTTTTCAATGCCTAACAATGTCATAAACCTAAAAGGGAATATGTCCTAACTTCCTTTATTTAATGCGGGTTGTAATTAATTTTCTAGACTTAACAAACTATTTAGAGTGCAAATCAGAATCAGAGTACCTATCAAATATACTTGTGAAATCAGTTTTTATGGTTTACGTAAAAGCAAGAACACATTATCCATGTTTACTTAAGCACAAGGATTACCAATTTGGCAGATGAAATGATGTAAATGTTCCAGGTAGATCGGGGGCTTCGGGTTACCTTTTTACACTCTTGGCGTGATCATGGTGATGACCGTGCCCATCAACTTCTTCCTGCTCACTGATTGCGAAGGTAAGCACATGGACGTGCAAACCCTAATAAGCTTGTTATTTGGGAGAATGTATTAAAGATATTCTGTTCATCTTTCTATTCATTCTAACATATCAATTAGTTTCAATTCGATCTTAAAATGTCACGTGATAGGTCAATTATTTATATCAAATTATTAACTTTATCTTCCCTTTTGAACAAGATTGCTTTTTAATTTGCATTATAACTACATTATGAAGCTAATTTAATATTTTTAAATTACAGAATATGTTTCCGGCTCAAAAACGGCGTCTATAATAGGACTCTTCAAAATTCCTTCCATAATTATCACGGGGCTGGTGATAGTGATCGTGTCCAACACCTGGGCCTTCCTGGATCCCACGCTAGAACCCCACCTGCGCCAGTTCGGCCTCTCCACCGAACAAATAGGACTGATATTCCTATTGTTCTCCAGTCTTTATGGAATATTTAGCCCCATTTGGGGGTGGGTGGCAGATCGGTAAGTTTATCAAACTTTAATTTAAATTGTCATTTGTTCAGTAAATAAAGATACTATATCGTTATTACACAACCTAGGATAACTTTAAAACTATCAACAACCAAAAACTGGTCTATAAATATTTTAGACTCTCATTTTCAGATTCAACATTTTTATTAATTCCTCATCTGCAGTTATTTAAATATTTTATCATGTATTACGTAGGTGCCGATTACGACTTACTGTAACTAAGTATTTTTTTGGATTTTTGACCGATAGTATTAATTTCCATTTAATTCTCCAGGGTTCACAATCACTGGTGTATGATGGTTTGGGGCCTGTTCTTGTCAAGCTTTGGTCTGCTGCTGCTTGGTCCGTGTCCTTTTATTCCGGGCTTACCACGGTAAGAAACTAAAGTTTTACTAAATATTGTAAACCCAGATTTCTTTATAGTTTAACTTTTCCGAGAACTAAAGCAGTAATCTATTTATTTGTACGTTTCAGAGACTTATGGTTGGATTTAGTGGCGTTGTCAATACTGGGAATGTCCGTCGCGCTAACGCTGCTGCCAACATTCCAAGGAGTACTTACTAGTTCTATGTAAGTAAACGCAAGATGCAAGATAGGCTAATTCAGACTAATTCTTTTGAATAAATATATTTTATTTTATATTTTAAATAAAAAGTATTCTAATACTCCGAAAACCGCTACCGGAAAATCTACATCAAGGTCTGACTAATCAGCAATACACTTAATCGCTTACTGGTGATAAATCGTGCCTCTTATTGAGTACAAGAGGTGAAAGTGAGTGAGGCCTTTCGTCTTTTGTTCCTGTAAGAAAACTACAGATGTTTACATGATATTGTTGTGGTGTTATAGTTACGAGGGCGGGTGCCCCGAGGCGCTGGCGACGTACAGCGCGGTGGCGGGCGTGTGGTCGTGCTGCTACTCGCTGGGCGAGGTGCTGGGCCCCGCGCTCGGCGGCGCGCTCACGCAGCGCTACGGGTTCCCGCTGTGCGCCACGCTCTGCGCCGCGGCTTGCTTCACTATGGTGAGGTTTTCTCCTTTTATACCTATATCTAAAAATATCTATTCAATCTGCTTTTGGGACTTTTATATATATTCAAAGCGTCTAAACGTATGAAAAGATTTTTGTTTCTTACGTCATTAGGGCACTCATTACTCAGCCGAGTGTGAGTTACATGTGAAAATTATAGACCAAACAAAAAATAACTACTTGTGTAAAATAAAATTCCTGAACTACCTGCGTAAAATGGTTTCAGAAGTAGTTGGTATTAATTTTTCAGTATGTACTTTCCCTTTCACTGTACATGAACCCATAATTTTTGTGTCAGGCGATAGTGACACTAACGTTCTTCTCGCTGCGCGAGTCCCGCAAGTGCGCCGTGTCGGCGGGCAGCGCGTGCGACTCCATCCCGTACACGGACTCGACGTGGAACAGCAACAACTTCTGCCGCACGCGCAGCGCGCCGCTCACGCTCGTCGAGCACTCGCCGCTGCTCACGCCATGCTCCTGCTCTAATGCGCAGAGTATGTACATCTTATTGAATCGGTGTCCATTTATATATGTATTTTTTTATATTAGCCTCTTCTTAGTGACATGACACATCAACTCTATACAACTTATATTATTTTCATGTATCGTTGTTATCAATGAAGTTACTGAATAATATGCTAATTCTGTATGTTAATCCTTAGGTTTTACATACGGCACATCACCGCCAAAGCATTTCTGTCTGCTGCACAACAAGGGCAGTAAGAGTGGTTACGCGAGCGTCGCGGAATTCGCCGCATACATACTCAAGTTCCAGTTCGTTACCAGTTTTTATATTAAAATAAGGAAATCCAGAAGTAAGGCCGTCGCCCCGACCGTTGCTCCGGTGCTTAATGAAGAACTCTACCAGAATTACCTCGAGAAAGAGAGCGATGAACTGGGGCTGAAGCGCAGAAACTCTTCAAATGAATATATTAACATAAATAATAATGTCGAGGCTGAGAAGAAAGGTGATAAGTACTGCGCGTTCCTCGAGGACGCTATATTTGGAAGCCCTGATGTGATGAGGAATGTGACGACGGAACACTTGAGGGTGAAGGGCAACAACAAGGGGCTGGTGGCCAGGGCGCTGCGCTGCCACCAGGAGCGGAGCACCACGTATGAAATCATCAGACACAACATTGAGAAGGTCCAGTTTTATGAACAGGACGAGTGTCCGTCGTTTGAAGATATATTTGTAAGTACTTCGTGTTGAAACACGACATTTAATACACTAAAATTTCACGTTGCGTTTTGTTTCAGTATTTTTGCGATTATAATTATAGACCTCCCGAATGTCATTTAGAATTTAAGAAATAATATACATATAAGCCGTTTCCCTTATTATTTTATCTAAATTTCTTAGCATTTATTTATATGCAAATCCGTAATTTGTTTATTTAATATTTTCTTTCCTTGTTTTACAGGATAGTTGCGCCTGCAGAGATGGCGTCACCTACGTAAGAGGCACAGTGACCGTCTCCTCCACGGGTGCCTGTGAAGTCTAGTTAATTTGTTCTCAATGCGTGCTAAATATACTCAATTATAATAATTTTTAGTTTTAATTACCATACAGTTTACCAAATAAACCAACATAAGTCAACAAACAAGCGATTTCATTTCCGACGCTCGGCGCCTGGCGGACAACAATAGCACAAATATTTTACAAATTGCCTGACTCACTAGGGCAAAAGAACTGTTGCGGAGGGGAGATATTTCCGCCAAAATATTCGCGATTCCTGTCCAAGCGAGAACGATCCCCTTTCATTTCGTGCTCCCCTAGTACAAACGACCTCTGCTGACGATTTCGCGACGTTGTCATGGAGATTCGCAAGGTACGCAAACTGACCAGTGTCCACCTTGCGAAAACTGAAAATCGCTTCTATTGACTGTTTTCCTTTTCGTAGACATTTAAATCAATATTTTTAAGGCTGAGGTGGAAGCAGCTACGCGACGAACGACGCCAACCTTCAACTTGGGGATTTCCACGACCAATACTAAATATATTTTGTACTCGGCGTACATAAAAACTTAAGAGGTTACTATAAATTTTGTTTATGAAAAGTTATTATAAAAATAACTATCTGGTCATTAGATAATATTTTGTAAATTGGTCAAAAAGGTTGATAGAAATTTAATTAGGTCAAAGAGTTAGGTTCTTTGTTTATATGTGAAATTTTATTCGGCACATTAAAAGAATAATAAGATTTTTCATCCCTTCATTCTTTTTTGGAAAAATAAAATCATTTCGTACACATAAAAAAAATTAAGTTGAGGTTTTTTTTTTATTTAAACTTAATTAATTGTATCAATATTATTAAATAAACAGTAGGTAGTCTATTATAAACTACATTTTAGTTCATCATTTGTTGTGATCGTCGATGATCGGCGGCGACGGCGACGCTCGACGTCGATATCGGCGACTGTTCAATAGATACGACGTCGCCAACACCAGGCAAACATAAAGCACAAGATACGTTCTGCAAAGAATCAACTACATTTTTATAGGGAAAATAGTTTCGTGGAGATTTCCGAAAGTTTTGTTAGAAAGTTTGGAGGCGAGGTTAAATTTTTTGGTAATATTTTTTTTTACCTAATATATACTTACCTACGATTTAAATAGAGCTGGTTAAATTTGTATAAAATAAGGAAAGTAATCGTGAATGGGTATTGGTTTGTGTACGATATACACACACAAGCGTAGGAGGGTTAGGGGAAAGCGATTGAGGGTGCGACCCTCCCTCCAGTCGCGGAAGCGAGAGAGATGCCGGAAGTCCTTTTCTGTTAGAGACACCCCTCTTTTATTCCTACTCGCCTAGTAACTCGCGAATTTGCCTGGAGTAACAATACGGATTAATTCTGACACGATTGTTAAGAAAAATAAAACTGGATAATTTTCTTTGTCTCTGTAATTTTCCTTTGATTTTATGTATTCACTTACACACAACGTACAAACATTAACGGATTTATACAACGTAAATAGGTGCAAAGGTATTTCTTATAAAAGTTCTACCTGTGGACCAGAATAACTAAAAAAGATAATGATATTTATTTTTATTACTTTAAAATTATGGCTTAGCGATGTGCTGGTTAGACAAATTATTTACACTCATGCGGCAAAAGTTTAACAATTTCATGAGGATTTGAGTAAATAATATTGTCTGATGCGTCGAAAGTGATCCCAAAAATATTTTTGACCCTAGCGATTTCTATTAACGTTTGATTCTTCTTGTGCGCCACATAAATTGCACTTTTAGCGCAAAAGTGTGCGATACCCTTGTGATTTACTTCGATAGCTCTGAATATTTTAGGCCCTTCGTAAGGAACTCGGCTTTTGGTGCCGCTTTTAATCTCGAACAAGCCGTCTCGTGTAGTTATAAATGTATCACCATCCCCGTCTATAGCAAACTGATATATTTTTTCATGTATGTGTTCCTGAAGAGTCACATTTTTGTGTTTCATGTGATATTTCTGCAGCCGTTGTTTTGGATATTCAATAAAGTACAAGTTTTCATGGTAAAACATATCCCAAACGTCAAATCCTTTAACGATATGCTTCAAGCCATCTGATTTTGAAAGATTATCAGAATAAATTCCTTCGGGGCTTCCAAAAAATGCTGTATGTTCGTGTACCGCGACCGCGAAGCCATTTTTGACTCCCTTTATTTCTGTCGGCATCGTATCGTTTATCTTCACAAAACCAATCCCAAACGTGTCTTCAGTGTCTTCTCCGACATTATAACTGAAAAATATTTTGTGTCCGTGGTTGTACATAGCGAGCTGATACGGCCGGTTGATGCCGTTCATGATGACATGTCTTTTATGCAGTTTTCCATGCACGTGTACACCTTCACAGACTAACGTTATATTAGAACTCTTTTCAGCTGCCTTTTCATCCTTTTTTTCTTTAGTTTTGCCATATGTTACGCTGGATACACAAAGAAACAGGAATATTACTAGAATTTTCATCTCAAATAAATAAAATAGAGACGGCCTACGCAGATCGGAACACCCACAGTACTGTTGTGCTGTAATCAATGAAATTTTATACTGCAGATAATTAACTAATAAATACGACGTATTATATTTTTATAAATATCTGGTTTGTATTAATGTTCGCCTACATTGACCTCGTTGATAAAAACATAGGTGTTACAATGGTAAAAAAAATATTGTTTATTTATTACCGCTTAAGGGGAACCAAGGTCATTACCCGTTTATCGTAAAATCGCTTATTGGCTTCAAACTGTTTTTAAAAAGCAGTTACATCGCAACCAGTCTAGACTATAAAATAAATGTAGAGTCCGTGCGGCTCACCCTTCAGCTTGCCCATTCCATTGCGGGTGGCTCGAGTGACGTCAGTGCTGAGCCACCGAACTGAAATTCGGGATCCAATTAACACAGCAAACTCAACTGTATCGGCATACAATTAAGGTTTAAATTAATTATCTGGACATAAATTCAGCCTTTGAAGAGGTGGACGGTTTAATTAGATCAACGGCGTTTACAACTGTAAACAATTTGTTGGATTTGTTAGTCAACCTTGGAGTTGGTTCTAAAATGTGAAGCATGAAATATTTTCTACGTAGGTAAGTCACGACAGGTAACTAGATATTTGTTTTAACTCACTATTACGTGTTTTATTGTTTGATTTAAATTACCGTGTTTATGCCGGTAGCACTGCTTTGCATGAATATTACTAATTTGCGGTACTAGTGACTTTATTACTCAATGTATGTGCAGTGTGTTGTATGTACTTACTTACAAAAAAAACTATTTAATTATTTTTATCAGTATAATATATTATAAATATGTGGACAAAATCACATACATTACTCTGACGTGCACTATTGTTATGGAATCTGTGATAACGACGTACAAAAGCAAATAAACCGATACAATGTAGAAAAGTGGTTTTGTGCATTACCGTCAGGAGATCGAACCCGGGACTACAGAGCTAGCGATACCTTGAAAACCAGCGTTTACGCAATTCCTTCAAATAAATAATTTACCAGCTGTTGTTTTGATAAAGTTAAAATTATCCATTACTTAACTAATTTAATGTTTTCTAATAATAGACATAAGTTCTACGTAACTTCTTCTTAAAATACAAACTCTTTGACACAAATTTACTTGTCTTCACAATATTAAATCATATTTTAATAAAGTCATACTCGCTCTTATTACAGTTGTTATTTTTCTATAAATATACCGGAACTTAAGACTCGGTGGAAACTGAATAACTAATACATAAATGAGATTTATTTCGGTAGTCGCTTGAGGAAGCCTTGTGCTAGTTGAAATATGCTTTCAGGGGCGTGTGCGATTTGGTCATCTAATCTAATATAGCTCATGTCGGATTATAGAACCACGCTCATAATGTTTAACATGTTGTACCTACCTTGTATTTGAGGTATTTTACAGTAATTAATATTTAAAATGACATTTTAAATAATGGGATATACTTACTTAATAATATGTAATAATGGGATTTTTAAGAGACAAGTTGGATATTTTGAACATTTTCAGTAGGTTACCTCATTACATTAAGAATCATAAGAATCAATTTTATTGATCATTAATACATTTTTATTGATGACTAACACAGAGTACAGGTAATTTATAAAGTTTACATAGGAGATAACAGTGGTCCCCAAACTAAGCCAAAGCTTGTATCTTGGGGGCCGGAGTTACATTCCCGTAAGTAACTAGGTAATGAGAAACGAAGGATGCAATAGTGCTATAATTATAATGATTATCTTTCTACATGTCTGGTATAATACAGAAAAGTAAGTTATGTGACTGTTATTTAACTTGAAATAAGCACAGTGTCGCGGGCATGTTGTAGAGATTTAAACTTTGTGTTAACGGTACCTAACTAAGTTATACTTACTAATTTTGTGAGAAAGTTAAATTAAAACAGGGATTACAACAGCTTTAAGTATTTATTTCGATTTACTTAAAGTTATATTTCAATTAATCTTTGGTATTTATAAATAATATGATAACTATAAACAGGTAAAGTCCAGTGTTCTGAGTTCACATTCATTACTAAAGGTGAATAAATATTCTAATATACATACATGGGTACCTAACGATACACTTAACACGGTTTTATTGTAACCATTTACTTGCACATAAACATAATGATCAAAATATAATCATAAATCATTTATAAATGTCAAGTATAAGTGAAGGGGTTAATATACCTAATAAAGAGAGACCACAAGTCACAACACAAACAGAATCCTAGTGCTGTAACTAAGTAGTGATGTGTGTTTTACAAATTAGAGTCTACAATGGCACGACAGTTGTGTAACCTAATGGATGAAATATTACATTAAACTTGACTCCGACTGTCATATCCCTAATGTGCCAGCAGTCGCCTGAATGTTGGCAGCAGTTGTTTCGACTTGCTCGGTCTAAAGACGTAAGCTGCACACATTTTTCAAAGCTTCGTACAGTCGTCTACGAAAGTACCAATATTAAAAAGTAATAATATAGATTCCTAATTAAGAAAATGAGAAAATATTCAGTGATGATTGCATACATATATAATACTTACATGCTTATGGTTTTTTTTACTTAATGCGACATCAGACATAAATCATGTGACTTGACTGATAAACTGGCACTGTACAAAAAAGTAATTGTTTTAAATTACTAGGTGTACGAATGTGGTTACAAAATCGTTGTGTACTAATATCATCTACTTATGATTATGAAGTAAGAAGGACGGATTATAATATAAGTAGATGTATTTCGGGAACCTTTGTGCCTCGCTATACTGCGAGCTCGAAACAACTCAAGTGCAGACAAGGACGCGAGATGAAACCGGTTTCATATTTTCAGAGTCAATATGCACGACTACGGCGTACACAATGGCACATTTATCGTCCGAACTGCGAAATTTCATATTATGATATTTTGCAGCCGCTTTGGCCATAAACTTTGTAACTTAAAAGCAGTTGTAAAACATTCATTTTGCTTGTATTGAACACTCATTTAGCGAATTCCAAAACACTAAGCGGAACAAAGGATTGAAATATAGAGTTCTTTAATACATATGCAGTCTTGTCTGCAGATTTAGAATGAAAAATAATTCATAATATCTTCTTAATGGTAAATGCTAAAGGATACTTATTGAACTTCCATAACTAAATCTATATCCTTTTCTATATATAGTGGAATGCAAAAAGAATAAGTTAGATTAAAGATTTAAAATACAGTATTAAATACCTAAGTGATATGTTTCTGCGTATTATATCTAATCTTTCAAGTTCAGTTTGTATTATGTCATGTCGAATATCTGCGTGGGTAAGAAAACGGATTTTCGATGATGTCATCACGTCCCAAAATATATTTTATATCAGTATTTTGAATGACGAGGTTAATAGGACCCTATTGTGTAAGCTAGTAACAGGAGGATGAAGGATGAGGCTAAGCTAACTATAGGTCTGTCGGCACTGTTACCGCACACCATTCTTCTTGAGGCGACGGAGAGTTTCTTGTTCTGCAGGAGAGCGTGGACCGAGTTCAGTTCCCATTCGGCCATGAAGCCAGGCTCGCGAGAGAACAGGACGGAGTACAGCTGCGGAGTCCTCCCGTTCACTGAGTCCTGGCAGAAGTTCAGGAGCAGGTGGTCGTTGACCGCTTTCAGCACTTGAATGCTGCCGCTGAACTGCCGGTACGTTGGTCGAGCCGCTAATGTTCCTGAAATCAATTAGATCAAGCATTAAGATACAACTTGTAAAATAAAACAATTGCTATATGTTTTATTTCATGCATTCACTATTCTCAACTGTCGTCTCGATGTCTAGTCTCTAGACGTAGACGTATTTGCTACAATTACGACGCGTCTTGGTAAAACCAGTTGTCTCAATCATTGATGCGTTGTTTTCAATCATTCAAATTCAATCAATTTCCACGCTAGCCTATTTGTGTCGCGAAAGTGTCACTCGCATTCAAATCTGACATCCGAATATTGGTATTATAAAAATGTATGTATTTTACCGTTTTGTCCATCGAAGACCTGCCAGTAGCCGGCGGAGTCGTTCCGGAAGTACAGCGAGTACTCGATGGTCTCGCCCGCCTCGTCCCACAGTAGCCGCAGGTGACGGTACTCCTGCCGGAACTTGGCGTTGATGTGCTGCACGTGGAAGAACTGGTTCTCGGTCGACGGCTGGAAGGAAATGGAAAGCATTATTGGCTGTATTTTTGTAAATGGCTATATTTCCAAAGGAGTAAGAATAGCAATAAGCATTGATAGGTCATTTTATCAGAACATTTACATACATTAGGACGCTACAAAATGCAATTGTCAATTTTGTTACCAAATACATCGTTGTCAATAATTCCAAGAAGTAATATATTTCATGATGGCTAGTTTATCAACCAAGAATTAGTCATTGTGTTTCTAGAGACTGGAAGATCATTGAAGATTATGTAGGTCAGTCAGTTTGACCTCCGAGATACTTCTGGATGCGTCACCCGTGGGAGTGCCACGCAGGTCAAATTAATTGCAATTACTATCTTAAAATTTGACGAATTACTACCTTAGGTGGTGGACTCGTCAAATAGGAGTGGAGCACTTAATTGCCTTATTGTCATATGACTCAGTTGGTAGGTGTATACTGGGATGTATGAATCTCGTTTTAGAGGCACTCGAGCGGAACAATATATTATTTGGTTCGACAGTTTGCTTCAGACGATTTTATGACACACGTTGTAAGTATAGACATGTAGATGACTACCTAGTGATTTCGCCAGTAAAGTAAAATAGTTCAAGACTATTGCGTATACCATTTAAATGTTTGAATCAATGTTCAAAATAATATTATTGGTAGCTCTAAAATGAATGTGGTCTCGGACTTATTTTTAAAAGTCTAATAAGTAAATTATACTCCTTTTCATAACACTAAGTATTTATATGAGAAGAATATCAGTATGACGATGACAAACGCAGATTATATTTGAATGACTTCCGTCCATGTTCAAAACTTAATGAAGTAATTGGTTGACAAAAATATAATAGACGCCAAAGAGCTATAAAATTGTTGACAAAATGAGTTTGTTTGAACAAATGTTTTGGACATAATTGTCCCTTATTATTAACGTTTATGAAATAATTGAAATAACAACTTTATTCGAAGATAATTGTAATAATAATTTTGGAAATACTTTTGAAACACAATAAATTCATAATTAAATAATTAAAAATATCAAAGTTTTGGCTGACGACAAACATGTAGCCTTTTTATTTTCATTGTAGCTTATTGATTTTAGGAAACGGAAACGACGAAATCATAACAAAAAACTGCAGATTAAAATCATAGGTAGGTACGACTGGTTAATATCTGGAACATTTACAGGTATAAAATTACAGTTTTGGCCGAAGCCAATAACTAATAAAATTATGATGTGAGGAGCTATTTACGACATGATGACGTTTACAGTTTCACAAATAAACGATTCATTTTATCATCTTTACTTTTATAGAGGTTATTATTTTTCTAGTCTATAGATTCATATCGGTAATTAAAAGTCCATTGATTCGCGATGCTGGAGGGTAGGAAGTTGTTTCAATTAGCCGGATGGAGCATTAAGGTCGGTGTGGACCCGGATCATCTCCCTATCCACACGTGAAATGGCACACCTATGTCACTGAACTTCTGATTGAACCAGCGAGTACATTATTTTGTTTTTTTTTTTGTTTGTGAAACTTTATGGCATCCTGGCCAGTTTTGTTGCGAATGCCATGAAGGATACGTTAAGAGCTAAATCCTGTTTTTTTTTGTTTTAAACTATGTGTCATAAGCAGGTAGGTAGGTAGGTACTGGCTGGTTGCAAATGACATAATGGAAATGATGTCTAAAAACATAGCTATTGTAAAGGAAATATCTCTGCCTACTTCTGGATACGTGACCGGTAAGCGAATTTCCGTTTTCATTTGTTATTTTACGAGATTCTAAACAAACTTAATTGTTTTTTTTTATTATAGAGCAAAAATCGATCGAATTACCTACTGGCAAGGTTGATCGTAATAAAAAGTTCTACAATCGTTAACCTCTAAAGATATGTTTTTTAGAAATTATTATGTAAATAAACGGAAAATGTGCTCCTTTGTTAGATCATAAGTAATATTTTTTCATATTTTTTTTATTAAATTGAGTATGCCATTTAAGCAAATACCTACGTAATAGTTTAACCCAATAAATATATATTTTTTAAGCTAACATCAATAGCACATAATCAAATTGTACTTTTTATTTCTGTAATTATTATCTCAGGATTTTTTCACACAGCATCACCTACAAAAGTAAAACATATTAAATTATCACCTTATTTACCTAATTGGTCCACACATAAGGTGTTATTATAACATAAAGGTTCCTATATAAGGTGTCAAAATATTGTAAGGCCATATTTGGTCATCAAAATACTCGTGACGATAGATTCTTTCAATGCCAATAAAATTATGACGGTTCGCGAATATATTATAATGTATGTTTACATATCCAACTAAAAGTAACTCAAGGTGCACTTGATTAAGTTCAAAGAAGTACAAATGATAAGCAATACTGGAACTTTTAAAACAAAACAAATTTGATATCTGTGTATGAATCATACAAAAATAATTAAAAATATCGAACTGTTTTTAAGTCTTCTGTACGTTCTATTAGTTATTTTTATATAAACCTGTACTTTTGTGTCTGAAATATAAGACTGGATAAATTAGAAATACAATTTGTGACTTAAACTTTTCGATGTGCACTGGAGACTGTTCATTTCTGTTAAGTTATTATCATTGACAAATGCCCTAATTACAATTTGCGGCCCTAATAAGAACCAGCTTATACAGTGAACTACAAACCACCTTGATGGTTTATTAGCTCTATTTCGCGTCTATTAACTACGCACTGCTACATATATTCCATCTTGTATTATTAGAAGTTGGCAGCAATTTTCAATCTTATTACTAAGGCTATTTAGAGATCAAAATAAACAGACGCATGTTAGAAAATCATTAAGGAATGCTTGCCCGACAACGGCCGTACAATAAAATTTGCTCAATTGAAGGAGTTACACAATACAATCAGCTGTAGCGTAATAACTTGCAATGTCGGTGCACAAGACCTAGCATCCTCCAGTACAACAGCCACAGACTCACTTCCTGGCAGTTTGTAGCTTTCAGTGTTTAGATATGCTATGTATGGGAATACCCGGTGGTATCAAGCGACAACTGCTCGGCTTATATTGTTTGATAGTTTTAATAGTCCGTCGGAATTAGGAATATTAAATATATTGGCGTTTCAATTTGTTAGACGCAACTATCTTAAATTGGTGTAATGGAAAGTAATAAACCTACCCCAAATGTAGTGGAGGGGAAGTGGTCTTCCTCCCAGATGGTGACCACGGGGCAGCTGTTGTAGGTGGAGACACCCTCGTTGCTGAGGTGCATGAACAGCGTGAGCACCTTCCACTTGCCCGACACTTCCCTGATGTCCAAGTGGTCGTAAAGGTGGTCGCGAACACAGGTTACACTAGTTGTATTGTACTTGCCCACTGAACTCTCTTCAGTATGGTTAGAATCTAGGTCAAAGTCATAGACCAACAGTTCTTCGGCACAGGTCGATGTAAACAGAAGCAAGATCCAAGAAATAGCTCGATAAGTAAACTCCATTTTTATTTTACCCAACAGTCTTATTCACATACCAAACACACCACTTTTCCGCCATCAAACTTCCGTCATAATAATTAAAAAAATCGTATGTATATTTCGGGCGGGACTATGTTTCGAAGTCTGCGCGCGCGCATAAATATTGCGCTTATAAAAGATCGCAGCCGACTGAGAGGAGTTGCGGCGCGCGCCTGACTCATGCGCCTTGATGTTATCAAAGTTAACCCGACGCATAGCGCGGACAGACCCGGCCGACCACGCGGTAATCCCGAGAAGAAAACTCATTCACTAAATAAAAATATTTTCCTCGAAGACGTAATTGAAAGTTTACGTGAATCATTGGGATACATATGTGGGAGTAAATACTATTTTTGTCAACTTACGTAAAAGTCGATGCGTCAAGATTTTCCCGTTTACTACAAATATTTTACTACAAGCTTATGTAAGTCATACTAACTACGCGCGTACGAAAATAGGCACAATCGTACTATTTTCAAACAGCTTGAATACACAATATAAGTTGCCTTGTACTTACTACTACAACTAATTAGCGCAATTGAGTGCTAAATAGCTATCCCTACATCAATTCCAAATATTACATGATATCCACAAAATACTACAGTTTCACACCGAGATTACATTCCTCTAAACTTGCGACTGGGTTTTCCAGTTTTGTTATTATTTACTAAATTATCTTTTCCAATAAACGATGAGTAAACGTAATTTCAAAATGATTTAGATATGAAGGCAGTGAACTATGACCGAGCTGTATTATCCGTCTGTTGTATGCGTTCTTAGATCTGTGGCGAGAAGTAATAGAGCTGGGTGGTATTTGTCACAACAATCGCGATGCAAGGGCACTCCACTAATTGACGTTCGACTTTATGGTTTTTCAATAGAAAGCTCCAATTACTCGCTTTAAGAAGCGTTAATTGTTTTATTAATAATTTACGTTATGTTTAAACGATAAAGCTCTACGTATCTTATCGTTGGAAGTATTGTTAGAAATGTATTTTTTTTACATATAAAAATATTTTCCCATATCATAACAGTGTAAACCTACCTCAAACCTAGTAGTTTAATATTTCTAACCTCTGAGATCAAAGTCTGAGATAAGGAATCGATAATATAATATGTCTAATCTAAATAATGATGACCTAAAAAGAAATACGCTAAATATTATAGATCTACCTATTTAATTGTAATTAGTTAGATCAATTTGTAAAATTGTAACATGTCAATTAATGTTTCTGAACTATTACGTATGTAAAAATGTGTTTTTCTTGCTACCGTTACGGCAATAAAACTTTCCTGTGACGCGTGACTATGTTTACACAGATGTCACATCTTAGCTCTCGGTGTAAACATATTGCGAGAGATATCAAATCCACCGGGCATTCATCTAGAATTATTACGATTAACTTTTATAAGACAGTTATATCTTGTACTTACATTATCCATGGGCTCCGATATGTGTATAACGATGCAGGTCCTCGCGTAGTCAACCCTGGAGTCTCCGGCTAGGTGCTGCACGAACTCCACGCCGTACCACATGCCCATGAGGCTGTCCACCCAGATCCCTTGCTGCGGAGACCGGTTCACACAGTACTCCCTTATGTCGTTCATGAACGGCATTTCATATGAACTGTAGCTGTTCCCGTAATTTTGTCCTGAGTTGTAGGTGTTTCCGTAATTTTGTCCTGTCTGCCCATATCCCTGGCCGTAACTCTGTCTGTTCTCTTGCCCGTAGGACTCTCCATACCTCTGAGTGCTGTACCCTCCAGGAGGATAGAACACGTTTGATCTCGGCGTCGTGTAGGTATCGTACTTGCTCGTCGAGTAGCCGGGACTGTAGTTCGGGTACCTCGTCACTTCGGGATAGTTGGATACGTCGTTCCCATAGCTTCCGGATTTGAAGGGGTATTGACTGTATGGGTTAGCCACGGTGCTGTAGCTACTGTAGCTTGAGGGTGTGGCGTACCTGGCATCACCAGGCTCGGCGTATCGTTGGTAGTTCGCACAGTCAGCTGTGGTCCACAAAACAATTAAAACGACCACGTTTCGGTACATTTCTGGTTATTTAGTGTTGTTCGGTGCGTGTCGCGTGATAGTTAGGTTGTGGTCACAATGTGTGACTGCGTCGAGCGCACTATGAGAGTGGGAAGTAAACTAATTAACATTAATTCACGACCAGCGGTCCCGGAGTTGAGAACACGTCTAACTCATATTTACGGGTTTTTGTATTTGGTTAATGAGAGATTAGTGTGTAAGCTGACTTGGACTATACACTGCCTGCATCGGATGTAGGGCTCTAAGTATATCTTAGTAGATAATATAGTCCGTCAAATAATAATCTTAAATTGTATGTCCTGTAGTAAGTTCGTTCTAGTTTACCTGAGAATTATAGACACTACCTATTTTAGATAATCACGATAATAAGAAAATGTGTAAATTGGGAGTTTGATGATAACTAATTATTTATTTAAATTTTCACTTATGTATATTAAAAGCTAAATAATATATTAAAAGCTTCACTAAGATATGTAGACGTTTTTATTAAAACAATACTTGAGCACTTCGTTTTCCGAGTGTAGCTTCCTTACTGCATTCGTTGCGGGTACTTATTAGATAAAAGCGTTTAAGTATGCAATACGAGACGCACTATGCACATATCTCACGTATTGTGCAAGGTCACTAGATTATCGAGATGAATGGTGATGATCCTTATTGCGCACTACCGCAACTCCTAGGTTTTGCTACAAAGGTAGCCGATACGATCATTACTAAGAAAAAAAAAAGATCCTCAACTGATTCTCTATGTTACTATTAGGTCTTCCTAGGATGTCAATCATTGCAATTATTTTTTACCAGATCAATACTCACCCTCGCAAACAGCATTGTCCGTGTTCTTAGATAAATAAAGTACTTCATCACCGCAAACTACATTCCGTACACATCGCGACAGTTCAAGCTTAACTATTTCAGCTTGCAAGTACAAACGCTTTTTATTATAGCCTACACAGGATCACACAGCTGGGCAAAGGTTTGCCCTCCGTCTTCCAAACCTGTCTATCTATTGCGATTTCTAACAAACGTTTACTTATGTGAAAAGCTAGTTTAATAATTTGTGTTTATAAAAATGCTTCTCGAGCATTGAATAGGTCTTACCGACCTACCGACCCTTTCCGGAGAGAGAGTGCTCATGCACCATGCAGTACATGCATACAGTGAGGTATGGCAGTAGATTTCACAGCTATTCATTTTTGTGCCTAAAATTTTTAAGGAGCTTGTTTGCATAAAGTTAACTCTACAATTCTTCTCGTCTATTTACTAAACACAGCCCTAAGTCATGTAGTTAAATGGTGTTTTTTTTATAAAGCTCAGCTACAATCATGCTGTACGCTGTAATTTCAAATTAAAACTTATATTAAAACCACGAAGTAAATAGCTGATACTGGCTGAATCATAAAATCCGGTGGTTAATTGATATAATTCGTTAATGTCAGTCCCGTAGCGTGGCTTGACCCTGTCTCCTGTTCACAGATCAGAGGCCACTGATACATCCTCGCGCGCAAACAAGTGTTATTGTGAGGACTAGTTAGGTTCACGACTCATTAGGGAATAGGAACAAATAATTTAATGCGTTGATATGTAGCAATTATACGTGATGTGGGTGGTACGTGACTAATTTACAGCATTCTTCAATATTTTTAACTATTAGACCTCAATCTTTATGATGTGTTCTGGCCAGTCTATATCCTCAGTCATCTTGTATCTGTTAACGGAAACCCTAACCATATTTTTTGAATTAAGACCGATAAGTACTTTCGTTTATATCGTAAAGGTCAGAAGTGTATCAGGACATTGTTTAACAACAGTTAAAAGATCAGAAGACTGACATATTCTAAGATTTTTTTTGTTCTTTCCCGACAGCGCCAGAAGAAGGATTATCTGTTCCATGTGTCGTTGGATGATTAATGTATAATAATAATGATTTAAGTATTTACTTAAGTAAATTAAAACAGATAGGATTGTTATATCCAAATGGATATAACAATCCCATCTGTTGAGATATAATATATCTCTTCATAGAACGTGAGTAAATAATGAAAACCACTTACCTATTTCCCTTATAGAATAGAATAGAATATTTTATTATTATTATCGATAATTTTATTATAATTATCCCTGGTTTTTTATATTTTCCCGTACCAGTACTTAGCTACTAATAGTAATTTAATTAAGAAGTTAAATTTGTGTTTAAATCATGTTATGTTTTCAAACACACATAGTCAAAATGTCATATATATCCCACATTTACTAATGAAATAATCATGTAAATGTAAACGAAATTCAAATAGAAATATTATAAAAACTAACTCATGAGACCTATCATGCATTCTATCATGGGTGAAATTGCGTGTTCTTTTTCTATAAGCAACGAACACTTGTAGGAACATTGTACTTAGTTTATTTAAAGTGTTATTTTAATATCAATTCCTTTAATTTCCGAACTTGCACAATGAACATACAGCGTAGTCACTCCCTGTGTTAATAAATAATTAAATAAAACAATGGCGTTTTCTATAAATACTTTTATTTTTCTCACTTTAAACTATCTATCCTAACACAAAAAACTTCATAACCAATCTAACAAAGCTGATACTGACGACAATGTAAAACGTAGAGCTGGTTTCCATGCAACCCGCACAAACTGCCGCATACCGCTGCACATTAGGCAGGTCGAAGTTGAAGAACTGTCGCTTGTAGTCGTACCACTCCCAGCGGTCGACCCTCGAGGGTGACCTGCGGAGTATGAGGGAGAACACTCCGCCGCCGACGTCGGAGCAGTGGTTGATGATCATGACGTGTGGCGTCACCTTCAGGACGCGGATCACTTGAGGGTGCCGTGGAGGCTCGTCTGGGTACCATACGTCTGGAAAGAGTATATTGCTTTAGTTTATAACTAAAGAGGATTTATTCAGGAGGCGTGCTTGTAGAGCACAGATTTACCTCGCTTTTAGGGATCCGTATTTTTTTCGTCTTAATTTCGGAATGGATTTTCTAAGGAAAATCATAGCAGTAATTAAAATAGATAGTTTTAAAATTAAATGTAACTTTAGATTTTACTAACTGATTATAATTTAAACAAGGAAGCAAAATCTAAAGTTTTATCTATTTTATTGTTGTTATATTTAATTCAACAATCTTATAGCCATTGCCAAATACTAACCTACTCCCTGTTCCATCAGTTGCCTCTCCAAGGGTCTCCGCTGGTCCGCGGTCCACAGCCCGGGCGCCTCCGGGGTGTAGACATATCCTTGCTCTATGGACTGGCCGTCTTCATCCCACACCACTCGAAGCCTTCTCTCGTAGATACTCCTCTTCACATTCCTCTTCACTCTGACGTCCAGCCACGACCCTGATATGACGTCATCAGACGCCCAAGGGTTGTTCTTGTATGAGCGCCATTTTTCGTCGGAATAGTTGTGTTTTTGGATCTAAGACATAATTTATTTATATTAAATAATTATTTTTACGCAAAGTTTGGACGTTAAAATGTAATTGCTTAGGTACTAGCTATCACAGTGATATTAAATTAGTAACAAAAGATTAATAAACATATAACTTTTGACATATTGTCAGAGTTTCCTAAATACCTATACAACATTTTGATGGCTAGATTGTTAAATTGAGATTCCTAACTTAAAACAGCCTCGCAAGGGATTCGATATACTCCTTAAGTACCTACAAGTTACTTAACATGCGGGTAAAGTAAACAAAACAAATGAGTACTTACCGACCAATCCAGCCAATCATCTTGGGGTTCAGTGGTGACGTCAGTGATGTGCAGAGTGACGCAGCCAATCTCGTTGGGTTTGTTGGTCATGTCGGGGGTGTGCTGTGCGTACCCCACGCCGTACCACATGCCGTACACATCCTCTATGTTAAAGTGGTGCGCCCACTTGATACTGTCGCCACAGAAACTGTAAGCCTCCATAATACAAGTGACAATTAGGAGCAGACGTAGGATTGGAGTGAACATGTTCGCGCTCGGCCTCCGCTGGGAGTATATGGCCGGTCGCAAGCGGTGGCAATTAGCGAATTGGTGCAGGTATAGCGATGCATGGCGCAATGCAATGTGACTCACACTCAGTGATATGATACTTAGGGACGATTGACAGTGATATGTAGGTGAAGAAGTAGCTTATATGGTTCTTATAATAACCATTTGATTGTAAATGGTTATGGTCATGTTGTTTAGTATTCCAAAGACGAAGATTTGTGATCAAAACAAACATACTACTTAAGTACGTTGCAATAAAATGTTCAAGGCCATTTTATATAAAGTTTATAACTTAATCTTGTTCGTAGATACCTAATTGCAGACCTCACAATCTTGTTTTCTTGCAGTTAATCATGCTGCATGCATTGATTTGACAAAAAAGCTAATAAAGCTATTCACCAATCTTAACTAAGATATTCTATAATAATTATAATTGGTCATACTCGTAACTACACATAAGATACTTTTCCTGTTCCTTTTAAATCACAAGTACAACTGATTCATCACTAATTATAACTAAGTAATCTATGGTATCTAGGTTACCTAGATATCTATTTCGAAACCTAAATCCTTAATTACTAGCTAAGTAGACAGATAATCTAAACACACTTGTAGGCGTTCCTTTGACATCTACACTACATAATAATTTAGCGTAGTGGCACCAATGATCGACACTTTAAGGATCTTAATCGATCATAGTGGGTTTCTTTATTAAATTAAAGGTATATTAGTCACTTTTAAACCAAAAGTACAATTGAGTATGGTAAGGTATATTCTTGAGATAAGAATAGAATGTATTATTTTTATTTGCTATAAACAGACAAGACAAAAATTCAAAAAAATGAAAAAGTGTAAGAATCTCCAGTAACCGACACCTAGTCATTTGACTGTTACCAGTAATCGACACCCCAGTTATCGACACCCCAGTCATCGACACCCCAGTTATCGACACTTACCAGTTATCGACACCCCAGTTATCGACTATTATCTATAATGAGTATTTGCCAAATAATCACACCATTTGACCACATTTGTCGGTCTTTAAAATAAAATTACCTGTTTAATAAGTATGCATATTTTGTTACAATAACCATATTTCTCTTACTAATGGGTATTAATCATGTAAATACTCGTACAAGACAGAAGATATTGACAAGTTGACTAGCACTTGGTGAAGGGTGGGCGATTTGGGGTCGTTTCATATCTGACAGTGGTGGCTGTCAGTCGCGTGGCGCTGGGGCGGGCGGGCGCATGATGGAGGATTCGGCCTTTCACACTGACCCGACGACGCGTCAGGTGTGGGAGGTTGGATGTAAAGTTGTGTGCTTGTTCGTTCTGGGGTTGCGCGCCGATGTTGCGCGCTGCCTTTTCCGCCGGATATGAACCGACCCCTAGGGTGCTGTCTTTTTTGTATTAAAATTTTGACGTTTGATAAGTGCTACTTTGTAGCTTAACTTAAATTAATGATTTTTTATTTTGATTTTGGTTCTGATTTTGTCTGTGTTGATAATTTTTAATTTTTGAATTGAACACTTCTTTAGCGGCTTTTCGTAATGGGTAAAAAAAATTAAACTCGCGTCAGGTTAATAAACGTTCCAGTGCACTTTACACTTGTTATAGCCACTGGCAATCCTACAAGGTCAACATTGGCAAGTAGGTGTACTTAAATTTTTCATTAAACTAAAATTATCTGGATACGAAAATACCTGCCACTCACTGACTTAAAATAGAAACATCGGGCCCCTGGACACGTGACCTGATCGAAAATTCGTATGACGGAAACTTCTTTAGCGGTGCTGTACAGTTTTTTTTTTGTAATGAGTAAAAATGATAAACCCGCGTCAGGACACGTGACCTGATCGAAAATTCGTAAGACGGATGTAATGTTTGTGTCAACAACAGGTATGATAGTACTTTAATACTGATAATGAAAGCAAATCGTGCAAAATTATTACCTAACCGTATGGTTAAAAAAACTATAATTTTTATAAGTCCTGTATAGGACTTAAATTTTTTTTTTTCTTTCGGAATCTTTCCGATTTTTTTCTTGTATTAAGTTGACCTTGTCTGTAGCAACTATTTAAGTTCTAAAAAACATGGCCCCACGACGCACCGTTTTCGAGTTATGAGCCTTTTACTTGAACGGCCTTTTTATGTAAACGGCCCATAAGTCGGAAACTGTGCGTCGTAGGGCCATACTTCTCAGACCCTAAATGGTTTCTATAGATAAGCTTAATCAGATGCTGCAATAAAAATGCTCGAATTCTATATAAAAAAAAAAACTAAAAAAGGACTCCCAATTTTTTTACTATTTTTTTTTGTTTTCTTTGGTGCTCATAGTGCCCAAGCGTATGCTCCAACTCCTACCCTCCGCCCCTAAGACGACCCACTGAGCCTAACTGGTCGGGAGTATAATGTTTTCTCAGAGCCATCTCTAAAACCAATCATTGACACATATTATTTCCCAATAATCGTCACTTGTCGATTTCTGGTAGGTCAACTTTGATTAGTTTACTTCAAATATCTACCGAGAAGCAAAGTTAGAAGAGCTATATATTCACTTATCAAATGAAAAATGTTTCTAATAATTACTATCGACACGTGTCGATAACTGGAGAAAGTCAGTTTGTGAACACCAATGATCGACACCAACATTTTACTAATATTAAAATAATCTTGAACTTGTGTTATAACAAAATTCCACCCTTTAGTTCTTATAAAAACCCGTAAAACTCATAAAATTCAAATAACGTACAATACATTAGCATAATTAACAAAGAAATGTACTCCCTTCGTTAACGATGTCAGTAAGAAATGTTGTTTTTCTCGCCGGTACTCGAGCCACAATCAGTTGTCACACCGCTACTTTCAAATAAAACTGTAAATATCGCTCAAATGTCAATGGGAGCCAGTAATAAGTGTGCTTTCTATGTTACAGTGTCGTCAAATAAATAAATCGGTATCCTACTCTTTATTTTATTAAATAAAAAAATAAAGTGTCGATTACTCGTGCATGTCGATTACTGGTGCCACTACGCTATATGGGTATTTTTATAGCTAGAATGTGTTTTCGTGGAAAACCGCAGAATTCAATATTAAAGTACTACTTTGATGTTATAGATTTTAAGGTAAGTACTAATAATAGATCATTTCTATATTTCGAACATAGACTTTCGTGTTTCTGTTTTTACTCTACATGAGGATTCGTACCTTCTACTTTCTTAATATACTTTTATTATATGTATATAATTACTATCCTTCATTCTTAATTGAAATAGCTTCTATCGGTAAAATTTATATAACCTAATCAGTACGTATAATAGAAAAAAGCAAATAGAAGATATTTGCTAATTTTGTATATCATAAAAAAATAAGAAATGAAGAATGTACTGTCCCGTTATAGGCAATTTAGTGAAGTCAAACATTTTTTTTTCATGCAGAAGAACTGGCCAATAATTATTTAGTAACAACAATACTCAGACTAGAGTCACGATACGTAATGCAAAATATATTAGAATCACTGTCGGTAGTGCTATTCTGTAACATTATTTTCATATCTCGACAGCAGAATCCGCGGTGAGATGTCAAATACGTATTCTCGAATTTGAATTCTCAATCAAGGCTTCACTTTTGAAATGAGCTTTATTGTCACTCAGGTGAAGTTCGATACCGAAATTATTTACAGAATAGACATACTAATATTAAACATAGAACCATTTTCTGTTTAAAAAGTTGCAAATGTAGGGTCCACAAATACAAGGGTTATTGTTACAACAATGATAGCAAGTCTAAATTTAATACCTAAGCCACCCTAATTCTTATTGGATGAAACAGGAGATGAGGTTTTACCTTCAGAAGATGCAATTTAGGATTAGCTATCCAGTTAGATAATACCAAGACAAACTTGAGTGGTTGGAATGATAAAACGTCATAGTCTTTTATTATTTAATTCTCATTTCTCATACAAAAATATAGCAAATATTATACAGGTAGTTATTTTATAAAACATTCAAATCCGGGATCCCCAAATTGCGTAAGATATGATAAAGAATAGTAATGTGGGTATCGTAGTTTTGTTAGCAGAGTTCTCGCAGACTCGCTTAAGCGCTGAAGTTGAGAGATGTTTCATGGTGAAGACGTTGTGGATGCTGGCCAGGTCCTCAGGAGTCAGTTGGTTCTCGTTCCTGGAGAGCACGACGCTGAACAGCTGGGAGTTCGGCAGTCGCATGCAGAAGTTCAGCACCAAGTGGTTGTTGGCTACTTTCAGTACTTGAATCACACCTCCGAAGAAACGATACATGTCACCGACAGCTGAAAAAAAATACGAACTTAATAAATAATGTTTAATCATTGTAAGTATATATGTTATGATTTCAAAATGACTAATAGTATGGCGAAGTCTGTTTAGCGGTTTTATGAACCAATGGTCAAAAAGATTTATAAATACAGTACTCCATGTTTCTGATATCAAATATAATGATGAAGGATGGCGATATGTAAAAAACCTGAGTTAAATAAAAAGGTAGTCTTACATCTGTTAGGCACATCAGTAGCCCAGAATCCCTTGTGCGAGGTGTTGACCTTGACGTGGTAGTCGTCCTGCCAGAGCCCCTCGTGCCACTCCAGCACGAAGTGGCGGATGCGGTACTGCTCGTGCATTGTGTACTGCCGGTGCACGTATGGCGTGTTCGTCAAGTGAGGGTACGGGGTCGGCGGAGTTGGCTGGAAACATAAATGATGGTGTTAATAGGTATGTCAAAAAATTGTGATGGAACTTAATGACTGTTCCAAAATATAAGTACAGGTATAGGTTAAGATTTTTTGTTGTTTAACTGATAGATTCTATAAATATTATCTAATTCTGCTCCAGTCCAGTGCAGTCCAGCTCCTGGATTGTATTTTGTTGTTATATATGTCATATTTCCTACTAATAATATAGATTAAAACGTTAAATTTTTTTTCCTTAATTTATGAACTCACTAAGTTGTGACTTAACAGACCACCTTCCACATAATCTTCAAACTTTCTTAATTGTATGATGGGGCAGTACGGGTTGGAATCTGTTTTCGTCACATTTTCCTTGTGGTACACGTACTCGTGCACGTACCACATGCCCAGCACCGCTTCCTCATCGAAATCATGAGTCGGCTCCAAATTCTGACAATAGTTCACGTTGGCAGCTAATGTACTTAGTATCCCCGAATACAATGCGATTAATACAAAGTGCGCCATAATCAATATTGTAGGTAACGTGAACGGTGTGGTCACACGACACCGGCTGATTAATTAAGGTCTGGAGTCACCCCACTTGCGTGCATTACGTCTTAAGTACGTTCTACGTGAACTACGATTAACCTATTAATTGACACAGCGAACCCAGCATCCTGTTATGCTGGGGTTTACAAATGAACACTCGCCGTAATGAACTAATTTACATATTACCGGTACACCTTTAACCTGCTCCGTTGACATGATTCATCCCGTTAACTTTTTATATTTTCAAATTTTACCGTTAATGTTATTAATGTAATGTTGGGTTTAAAAAATAACTTATTACACGTGTATAAAGTATTTACCCTAATATAGGAGTTAATTAAATAACTTTAATTTCAATTATCTGCTAGCTACATTTTAACTAACATACATAATATTAAATTGATTCATGAACATGTTATGCTCTAAATGAACTTAATAACTATTTATGAATCAGTTCCACTTTATGTAAATAACATTTAAGTAAAATAAAGATGTAAACAAACCTCAATATTAATCTCCTTGATGTCAATGTAGAAACACTCCTGTGTATATTCTATCTTATATTCACCTCTCGTGTGTGGGATTTTCTCCACACCGTACCAAACACCAGATATTTGATCTAAATTAATATCTCCATAATATGGTGACAGGTCGTCACAATATTTGTGACTTTCAAAACTATATTGGCTGTAACATTGCACTAAACTTATACACACCGAAATCAGTATAATGCTACTGAGCGCCATTGGATTAAGCGACCTGGATAACCCGGATAATATCGGATAAAGTTTCGGATAAACTGAACCGGCGGTACCAGGAGACTAGACGCGAAAGGAGATGTTTTACAGATTAGCCCGGCGGATAGAGTGAAGGCGAAGTGGCTGGGACACGTGGGCGGGCTCCCAAATGATCAACACTCGACTGGCGATGCCTCACTCGTGGTAATTTACTACTTATGCGGGAATACTTCCTTAATAAACTTTATCAACACGTTGACAGTCCCCTCACGTCGGCGTCGGACAGATGCAACTAGGTACATAATGTATTCTGTTAGTCAACTAACAGGTTTGAACGTACTATATGTAGTCTTGACTCCACTACTGTTCTGTACACTACTATGAATATGTAAATTATATTATTTTCTTGATATAGCTACTTAGTTTATGTGCTCTATCTAATAAATATTCAGAAAAATCATTCAGTATGAAAAATGAGGCGCCGAACGAAAACAAGTTTTCTTTTTCTTCAAGAATTTTCCAGTGGCTTCTCAAGTTTCCCGTAGACCGACGCTTTTCTCGGCATACTTAGATGCCAGGATAGCAGAGCTTTTAGAGTATGGGGCGGAGAAAATCAATAGAGCACTCTGACGTCACAAAGGGTGCTATCGATCGGGTCACGCTCACTACACGACTGGCGATATCGCGTACACACGGTATTGATTTGTTCACGCGTTTGTGTGCACGCGAAATTGTACGTGTGAGTTGTAAATGTAGATGTCTGAACACGCAACTTAACGCTAGAAATATGTTTTTTCATAAAACATGCAATAATATACCATGGTATAACCTATTTTATTGAAGCTTTCAAGTTATTTAATTTTGCTACCTGATTAATTAATATACTTAATAGTAAGTATAAGGCTTTATAATCCTTTATGTAATAAAATGATGTATAAAAAACCTTTCATCATTGTAACTGTAGGTATAAGTACCATGTCTGACGTAGTTCGTGCGCAATGAGTGACGTACCAAGCTGCGGAGGACGGAGCCTTTGTACTAAGACAGAAAAGCTCCAAGGATATATTTACCAAACTAAAGAGAAAGATCAGGAAATGGAGTTGACCACCGTGTCATGAGAAAAAGTTTCTTATTAAATAAAATAGTTCCCGAATAGCGTCGCTCAAAAAAAAGTTGTAGAAAGACTTTTAGCTAATGGCAAAATTACACAATCAGTTAGATTTTGTAATTGCCATTAGCTAAAAGTATATTTAATTGGTCATCCAAAAAATAAAAGTACTTGTCAATTCGAAACAAATGAGTTTATTTTTTTTTAATCGATTTATGAATCGAATAAAAATAGACTTTAGGCAACGGTATTCCTATAATCCTGTTCATAGTAAGTTCAATGACTCATTACCAACTCACTGGACACTTTGTAGGCATTAGTACCGCGCCGGTACTTCATGTACCTAAATACTGGGGAAACATACATATGTTAGGGAAGTTTCAGCCTAAACCTAGTCTAACAACGTTTCTAACCGTGTCTGGTCTCTTGGTACTTAGGTACCGAGAATCTGAGAAATCGTGATAACCCGCGATACTCAAGATTTTAGGATCTAAATATAAATAACAAAAGAACGACGGAAAAAAACGTGTATTTTCCGTTAAGTTGCGTTTCATAGTCATTTCTCCGTAAAACAATTTTATCTTTAAAGGTTTTATGTAAATTTTTTTTAATATCTATTGATTAAAGAGTCGTAAATTTATATTATACTGTTTTCTACAGCTTTATAGTTATTAAATAGGTACATCAATTATTATAAATTCAATGGAGTTGTTATTCGATAATTTCAAATTTAATTAAAAACAATAATTTTAACAATTTTTTTTTTTTACTATTAGGGCATGTTTATTTATACACAATTATAAGATAATATAAGAACAAACTCTAACTATACTAAAATTAAAACTTACATTTTTTTTTTTTATATAATTTATAATCGATTCCTTATTTATTGTAATATTTTTTTTGCAATTCTGAATTAATTACCTTCTTACTTAGGTATTTTTTTTTCTTATTTCAAATTTTTAACAATTTTAAAACTATATCAAGTGCTGCCGTTAAATTCGAATAATACCACCCCAAAGGCTTTGTGGTTTTCAGAACTAAGGCTACATAACCGCGCGTAGTCGCTCGCATGCTACGTCACGCAAGGGTCGATATTTCAGGCTACACGCGTAGCAGCTACGCACGCTTACAGCCAGCTACGCTACGCTTTGTCGTAGTGTGCTGCTATTAAAAAGTTGTAGGCACTACGGTATTGACATATTTTTAATTATAAAGTAGTTCATATGTTTGAAGATAATAAATCTTCTATTTTTCATTATATTCATTTATTTAATGTTCATGTAATTAATTAACATCCTACAAGATTAGCTATATTTCCATGAAACAAAAATATTTTTTTCCAAATATTTTGATTTGTAATAATCAGTAATCAGTTATTGTATAATATTATGTGAATTGTCCCGGAATATTATAAAAAAGAATATTCTATTATTATTATTGTATATGTGGTAAAAACTTTAAAAAATATTTTAATTGTTATTTCTCTACATGTAAGATAGGCGTCAAGTGTGCCAGATGTGAAATACCTAAATAATATGATTGATTACCCATTCATCACATAGTTAAAGTTAAATAAAAACAGGAATATAATCCATTATCTAACGTATAGTAAAAAATAATTCTGAACGCAATCCCTAGCCAGGGCCGCCTCGTTTTCAGCAATACGTGGGCCGGACGCGGCGCCAGCGTTTCAGAGGTTATTTCGACCAGGAGAGCAGAAAACACAAGATGTTAACGTTTTCAGCCAGCTCGCTACGATACATACTATAATAATATTTATTTATATTCGCGCTGTTACTACTCTAAACTATCACTGGATTTAAACTACTATAACACGTAATGAGTTAACATATTAATAACGTTATTATAATTTAATCTATATTAGAATAAACTTATTAATTAATTTGTTTGTAAACGGTAATACGATACGATTTATCTATACTTTATACAATGTTTGTTCTGACCGACGTACCCCGCTCATAAATCTTCAGCTTAGAACTAGTACGTAGGTTTTATTTCAAGTATACGACGCTAAGAATGATTAAAAAAATACATTTAAGGGATCAAGGATTAGACATCTGAACCTCATTGATTAGAAGGAGCATAATGTTTGATTGGTGGTAGCGAATGTAACTTTGTTAAAGATTTTTGGATAGCAATGAAGTCCATCATCTGTTGTCTTTTGGACATCAATTTTTTATGATGTCTAAATGTCTGCGTCTCATCAGACTTGGCGTTTAAACATAGTATTATAATATAAAAACTAACTGTTTTATAATAACATAAATAAAACAACGTTCGTTACGAATATATGAATTAGTTGAAAAGTCAGATTGATGATAACAGTTGGGTTATAGTTTCCAAAATATTAAACTTATTGCAAAATATTAAACTACAAGTGGTAAATTAAACCCTTCGAATCTACAAGTGTTTTCGTCGTGTCGTCAAATTCCGAGCTCCAACCACCATATTCGTAGCTGTAAAACTTCCCCGGTATAATTTCGTAGCGCCCCCGCAAACTGTCGTAGTCGCTAAACTCATCCTCTAACATGTTTCGTAGTGACGTAACGCTTTGACTACGAATCTACCAGGGCAGCATAAAGCACGAGAAGGGTTGTATACGCTATTAGTTGTCAACTACGCGAGCGCCCCGCGCTTGCTAGTGTAACACAATAGGGTAGCAGGATAGTGAGTAGGTGGAAATAGTTTTGTCTAACTATCGAGTGGGGTGTCGGGTATGAGGGGGAGATGACGTCATACACCTACTTGGGGGGTGATTCGCGAAACTACTAGTGTAGGGGGATTGATAATAAAATGATAACAAAGCATGTAAAGAGCGATACATTGGTGATAAGCAAATAACATTAGCGTGCATGTGTTTACTTTGATAAGGTATTACCATGGCATGTGTTGTAATTATAATAAACAGAACAGATAACCAAATCGTGTACTTTAGTGTGATAAGTTAGTTTAACTCATAATCAATCACAAATTCATTAATTATCAAATGAATCATATGAATAACTCAGAGTTATTGTAGTAAATATTATTTTTCAAATTCATCAAAACAAACTATCGCACAAAATAAAATTTGTCCTTCCAGAGTTTCAAATCAACTGCATTAGCGCATTCTATAGCCAGACATACGACGATCGATAAATGACGTTTGTGAGCCATAGGGGTTGGTTCAACTCCAATATTTTATGTTGCCCTAGTACAAAGGGTCACGAGTCGGCGCTGACGGGTACGGCCGCGTACTCGAGGGGTGACTTACCGGGGGTGAAATGGGTACATAATATTGTGACGTCAAGTATGCTAAGTAGGTAAGTAAGTGTAAATGTGTTGAATATTTTTCCGTCGTGCTCTCTATAGTTTTGGAAATCGAACTTTAGAGTTTAATTAAGTCTGTTTTGACAAACTTAGTAACTCTATCCTAGTAATACAACTCCAGAAGCTTATTTTATTTAAATGACTCTATTGATCATTTATTTTGTTTGAAGGTTCTGTCTACCTACAGTTATTTCTATTAAATTGATTGCAGATCCAATAAATACAGCTTAACCCGGCTATTATGCAATGATATTAATATGCGAGAGGGCTTTGCAGTTTACTTGTACGTGCCAAAACCATACATCTTTCTCTTTCTATTGGCACTACGCGTGTGACCTTTAAACCCCAAGGATGAAACGCGTTTCATTGGGGGTGTTCTGTCCGCACTAGAGGTCGATTGTACCAGGATAACATTACATTACAAGAGTTTTCCGCAATACTGTTTACAAAGACGGATTTAAAAATAAAATGGAAAGGGCAATCAAATAAAAAATGCTTTTATTACATACATTTGTTTATTAAAATTAGATAGGAAATCTACTAGTGAGTTCTGTTACTTTTGACCAAAATACAGCAACATTACTCCAACGCCTAGGGAAGGTCACTCAAATCAAAGAAACCTCAATGCCCGCCAAACTTTTTCCAACTCAAACTAGAAATGGGAGGTAGACGCCTAAGAATCTTTTAACATTCAAAAAATTCTAATTCAAAATAATGAAACAAGTCTGCAAGGTTTTCAGTAAAATCAAAACGAAAGACTGTTTTCCTCTAGACATAAACAACTACGTAACTGGGTTTTCACAGACTTTTATCTAACTTCTGCCCTTTACTAACGCCCTAGTACAAATCGAACGAAGGTGTCATGAACTCTTTTTTTTTTGTTGTTCTAAACCGGTTACCGGTAAATTAATTTCAAATGTAAGTAAAATAAGTAAACAATTTACTTTGTAATCTACAAATAAATCTAAGATTTTTAGCGATTTGAAGCCGCCTACGCTTTTATTAAGTGAATTTTATTTTTGCTTGGTGGGTGCCGCCCACGGTTTTCTTTGTTTCTGAAGTAAGAATTAATAAAACAAGTAAACAAAAAGATCTTAAGAAAACCTACTTAAGATTCGAAGCAATTTACACAATGATATTTTAATAAACAGATATGTTATACACATACAAAACAATCGAAATTATCGGTTTATTGAAATTAATTTCATTTCGGCCAGTATTTCTTCTGACACTTATTATTATTTTCATCACTTTAAGTTTTTGTAGGTCTAGATACCATCCCGTTTACCGTGGGGAAAATCATGAAAATTGGGCGCCGCCCACCGAGTGTTTCGAGGGCGGGCTAACTAGCCGTCACGTGGCGCTTTTACTAGGGCTTCATAGGTAACAAAGGGTATATTTCGTCTGTTTGAAGGTTTTACAAACATTGACAGGCTTCGTTTGGCTAAATGCAAACTTTCTTAAGTTTTTCTTACTTAAAAGCATTATTTTAAGAACATATACAAATATGAAACAAAGATATTTTCTTATCATGTGTCCTTCTTCTTAGTATGTGACGATTCTTGTTTATTGTACTTTTTAAGTTTGTTTAAAAACAACATAGCATTAATTTGTTTTCGAAAACCTATATCTTTGAGAAGGAAACTAAGTTTGTCTCAATAACATTCAAGTTTATTATGTTAAAAAAATTACACTGAACTTAATGCAACACTAAGGACCTAAGAGTATAGTCTGACACTACTTAGTATAACCACTTAGTCACAACTAAAAAAAAATTAGTTGTTTCAAATAACTAAAATTTACTAAAAGGTAATTAACGATGTTGAAGTGTTTCAATAAAAACAACCAATTCGTAACATTCTAAAACAAAAGTGCATTATTTGAAGGCGGACTTCCGCTCCGCCCAAACCCGCCCAGCAGTGTCCGCGAAGGGCGGCAACAATTTTCCACGGGCGGCTTCATACCAGGGCTTCAAAGAGCAAAAGAGGTATCGATTGGAAACATCTGTTCTATGACAACCGAAAGAGATAGGGCATAGGGGGAGTCCACGCATGCGCAGAAGGCGGAAAGGTCAGGTGCTTTTCATATTCTGAGTAGCCTTTGCAATCGACAGCGGACGCAGCTCTACCACTCCGTTGTCAAAAAGTTTTGTGATGTTTCTAGCAACTAACAGAATAGACTTGAAAACTAGGTTTAAAGATGAGTGTAAAGTATTTACCTATATATAGGTACTAGTTATATATAATCAATATCAACTTCAACCATTTATAGAAGCCACAAAACAACAAATAAGAACAATACATTTTATACAAGACCAAATCTAATATGTGTGGTAACGAATCTAACTCATTAGAATCAGATGCTGTGCAATAATAACAAAGGAGCGTAGAAATCAGTTAAGTTGTTATACCCAAACATTGCAATTAAATACCTTACCCACATACGTAAAAGATGATGTGGTTAGTAACTGAATACTGCAAAAGTTTTTTTTTATAAAAGCTCCCATTTTAATTATGATAATATATGTATACTACCTATAAGTTGTTTCTCATTGAATGTATCGTGCAAATTGATATTTACATTTTGCGACCACCGATCACGTAACAACTACTCGTAAATCACAAGTAATTAGGTTTTACTATTTGGTTTTCTTGCTTGTTTTACTCTTCTTTCTTACCTAGGTATCTCGAAGTAGGTAAGTATCTGAATAAAAATACATAAATACAACAGAAGCAAACAAGAGGCGACGCTTTTTTTAGTTTTGGTTCAAGTAATCAAATCACGGTTAACTTTTATTCGTTTTATTATGAACATATCATAGATAGATATGATATCCACTCGTGCCTATGTGGGTACCTGCATACCATAGTTAGTTTGATTCTGAAACAATATACTTAAGTATAAGACTGTACTTGATACGTTTCTAACCTTCATAGGTAGCTTCTTAATAGTCCATTTGACACAAATTTTGCAAAAGATTCCAACTGTGTTCGGCTAACCAAGTTTGACGTCATACAGAGATTAAAACCAATTTATTTTAGTCTTAATCCCTTTAATTGTGTACGAAGCGACCTTAACCGTATGAAAACGATGTAGTGTGCTGACGCAGGCTGGCGGAACTTTCATATTTCATTTTACGTAACGTTTCGGGAACAGCAGTGACATTTCAGGCGTGCTATTAGGGAGCGGGGTAGCGAGCGCCGGGCGGCGGCGGCGTACGGCGTCGTAGGTCGTGACGCGCCCGAGTGACGTCACTGCTGAGGGTGGAGGGTGCGACAGCCGGCAGGGCAAGGGTAGTCACCCCCCAGTGAAAGTCGGCCCGACGGCGTCAGTACAGCCTGGCTCGTCGATCGGCTCGTACACTTTGCTCGTCGCTCGTCTATACACACCGATCACTTAACCCCTAAGCTCATGTATCGCGGATTTAATATTAATATAATAGCCGAAAATATCATTTAATACTTAAACTCGAAGAGACACCGATGTTCGTATTCGTTACAGTGAGTGAAAAGTTGTTTAAGTCGAGCGTAGAGCTTTCGTGCTTGGTTGTTTTGGAATTATCTGAAAACTAATATTTCAATACTAGACTTTATCTATAACGTTTTTAATTAAGTGGCTCACATCGGAAAATGTAGCGAAATTAGGTACGGTATGCTAAATAATATCAGAACTGTTTCAATATGTGTAGATTTACAATAACTGTTTTACATGACGCTGTAAAATCGCAAAACACTATAAATAATCGTATAACCTACTTAAAGTGACCATGAAGTGAAATATTGTGCCTAACTAACTTTTCCGAATGTAAAGTGCGAACCTTTCTAAACAATACGCCGGTGTAGAAACTTTAATTACTGTTTAGGACGAAACCCTTCAGGTGTTAGACTAAGTGATGACCTACAAGAACAAATAATGAGGCCTTCGACTCCTGTTAACCCAAACTTTTTATTTACAATCTAATTTCAGCGCCGATGCACGAAAGCAGCTAAAAATAGTCGGGGTTTGCGCGCTCGTGTCTGCCCGCAGCCGGCCCGCGTTTCTCCCTACACTATTTCTGTCTTATAGGAAAGCAATAAGATATTCTACATGCAAAAGAATACCAGTGAACTGTTCCCCTGTAGATAATGAGAAAAGTGCGTAAAAAGAAGCCGGTAGTCGCGAGGCGAGTGACAAGTGACTGATGGTGTTGTTATAGTGTTTACGAAGTTATTATTGTGCCTGAATTGCAACGCATTCGCTATAAGGTAACTAAATACATGTTCCACCGAACTACTGTTACTGTTATTTGTAGAATAATATTCGCAAAATGTATGGTTATTTCAGAATTAATACTTTACCGATAGCATATCACATATGTATGGCTTCGTCATGCTATCTGTTTCGTATTTGTACCAAACTTTATGGCTGTGGATATTTCCGTGTCTACTGAGCTTTTATCCTTCGACGACAGTTTATAACCGTGTGTATAATATAGGTACATATAGATGCTTGCGATATAAGACAATAGACTTGAATAGACTTTGAAAATTACTGATCAGATCAAGCATGGTGTTGAACGATAGTGCTATAGTCTCTCACCTGCGCTAGTACAGACGATTCTAATCACATTGACGTAGATTAACGTAAACAAACAATAGCTTACTACAAACACCCATAGTAGATAGTGTTATTCTCAACAGCTGGATTACGAGCTTTCGCGTGCATGTGTTAAGATGTTCTACCATTGTTTACGAGACCTTGCGAAAATGCATTCCGACTTTCCTTTGATTGTAGAAAAAGATTTGATGAAAAAACTATTTGATAACTGTAAACATACACAGGAGTTTTGAAGTCGAGGTGAGGAAGGTTTAGTGACATTGATTGATGGATTCTAGATGAAACCAGTTTAATACAAACTATAACGTTTATTCGATATTAAATCAATTACAAACTCAAACAAGTGTATAATATAACAAAATAACTTAATATTACAGTTTGTGTGGTATCATTTGAGCTCATGTTAGCTTTGGTTGATTTTAACAATGTATATAAATATTTAGCCTGTTTAAGGCACTATATGATATAGATATTCAATACTCTAGATAAGTACATGAATGGGCAAGAGCAGTTATTTGTAAAATATGTTTTTGGAAAATGTTCATTCTACATAACTACTAATTATTATTTACACTCAATTCTCTATCCTTAATTCTAAATTGCAAAAAATTTAAAATATTTGGCTTAAAATATATGGTAACTTTACATTGGTATAAATTGATATCAAGTAATAAAAAATATCATCATTCACTTAAAAAAATATGGCAAGTAAACAATTAAAACTTTCATAACATTTACGTAAACTGCAATAACATTTTAAATAATTATAAATAACATAATTATATCAAATCCAAAAAACTGCCTACATGATAAAACCACTATAAAATTCTATTATAAACATAATTTGTGATTGTTCTGATTTTCTTAAATCTACCAATTCTAGCACCAAGTCATCTTTTATAAATTTTCTATCAAAAAAAAATTGTCTAAGAATCTATATACATATATTATTAGGCCATTTCTCACTTTCCTTCTACTTACTAAAAATAGGATCTAGATAGGTTGTCACTTTAGGCCAAATCTCATTTGAAGTGCGACCTTCAAACTCTTTGAGTATACCTTTACCTTTATAGAAATCAATGACAGGCCGAGTCATACTGTCATATATTTCCAAGCGCTGCCTCACAGCCTCAGGCTTGTCATCAGGTCGTTGAACCAAGGGCTCTCCAGTATCATCATCTTTACCTTCAACTTTAGGAGTGTTGAAACCAATGTTGTACACTCTACCTGAAGGCAGATGCACCCAGCGATTCTTCACTCGGTCAATGATCACATCAAATGGCACCACCAAGTTCAACACAACATCAACTGGTTGAATCTTCCACAAAGCATTTGCCTGAGCAACTGTCCTTGGGAACCCGTCCAGCAGCCATGGCTTACCTTCGACTTTCTTGAGCTCAGTTATCATAAACTTTATCATAACCTCATCAGGCACAAGTTTACCTTCGTTTATATACCGCTTAGCTTCCTTGCCCAGGTCTGTCTGCTTCTCAATGTGATCTCTTAGCTTATCACCACTAGACACGTGCGCCACATTGTATTTCTTCACTATCCGAGAGGAAATTGTGCCTTTCCCTGAGGCAGGAGCCCCAAGGATTAGGACTTTCAATATTTTACTTCTCACTGTCATTTTATTTGCCGACCTTTGTACTTTGATACAGTACGTATCACGCGCTTCCTATCTCAATGATTTTATCACATAACCATAGCTACGATCGATTCGAATCGTAAACTAATGACATCGCTTGTAACGAAATTTATTGATTAGGACCATACTCGAGGTATATGCATTTGTTATTTGCTAAACACGAAACACTGCTATTTATGTCGTAATATTTTGTTAACAGTTTAATGTATGAAACTGGGCTGGAAATTTGTTTGTACAGCATTCTTTGAAGTTGTATTACTACAGATATTATTTCACTTTTTATTTACGCTGTAATGGTCTTGGTTTATGTACAACTTTAATATATAAAATGATCACTGTGCACTTTATAAACACTTGCCGCCGAACTGTCTTACTTTCAAATGTCAAGTGTCAAAGAGAATTGGGAGCGTTCGTGTTAGAGTCTCGCTCGATTTACGCGCCGCCGTTTATATTCGTCGAGCACACAACGCTTAGCTATCGATTTTGTTGCCAACTGGTTACGGTTAATTTTTTTTGCAATAATGACCCATATTATAATGTTATTAATGGTTTTCACTGTATTATAGTCATTTCGCCTAATAACGTTTACCATGAACGCATTTAATTAACACGTCGTAATGACCGCGAAATTTGAAACTTTTAGGAAATTTAAGTTTCAATTTTATTTATTTATTTACAGCATGGCGCTTGTAATGTTACCTTGTGATCTACCTTGGTGGACGTCAGTGCAGAGACACTTAAAGCACCTGCTGCTGGCGTCTTCTCCGGCTAAGCTGTCTGCCAATATGTTAAAAATACACGAAATGTGCAAGTAAGTCCCAATATGTTTGATAACTGTTACTAATTTAAATTAGCAGGTAGTTAATTAAACAAATATTGCAACTCGCTTCATTTCTTTGGGTACTAAAAGAACTTTTTATCGCAAGGCAAGGTCACGCAAATCTTTAGATTATTATTTTAATTTACCTAAGGTACCCTTTAACTAGTAGTTTGTAAACAACGAATTGTATCATAAAGTAATGAAATCTACTAATACAATTTTTTTACCAAGTACCTGTTGAACCAACTGCTTTAATTTTATCTAAAGCTTGCAAGTCTGCTCAAGTACAGATCAATATTATTTCCTAGCCTATTAAGTTGTACGTATCTCAAACAGCATAGGTATAGATCCGGAAGACGACATCAAGGACCCGGAGCTCATGAAGGGGCTGGAGGTGTTCATGGAGGAAGAGATGACGGAGGAGGAGCGACGCCACTTCCTCGACAACACCATCCGTATCATGGTGAATAAAGCGCTGCACCTCAAGCGCTGGCGCCCGCCCAAGGGACTCATGTTCAGCTTACAACAACAAAGTTAGTATTTATTGCTATTAGCTACTGCGAATAGGTAGCTATGCGAAATGATCTTACATGTCAAAACTAGAATTAGAAATTAGAAGTTAGGTAGACCCGAAAATGTTTTTCTAAGATCACGATAAAAGGGAATTTTCATTTCATATGGAAATCATTGTCTGTGGTTTTTTAAGGAATTAAAAGGAGCTTCTGTATTTTTACCTGACTTCTCTTGCTTTTGCACTATAAGTTAAGCACGACAGCTTCTAAATACCTACTTGATTGCAATAGTCAGAGCCTATAAAAACCATATTATATAAATCTATTAACTACCTACTTGACTACCCTACATTTACCTGTTTTGTTTATCCCCGTACTTTTTATTTTGTCTTGTAGGTTACTACCTAACCCCTGACCCCATATAGATTAGTTATACAACACCCTGTATTATTATCGGATTCAGGAAAGCTATACAGGTTACGTCACATAACGGATGCCACATAATCCGGACTAGATAAATATGGGAACGAAGTTATATCGTGATATAAAACAATTGTGTTGAAGTTGGCGTAACTTGTTATGTAAAGGGTACGTATCGGTACTAGTGTAGGCACTGACAAGTGACGCACTGCCGAAATATCTCTTTACCCAGGGTCGCATTGTTTCATAAAAGTTAGGATTGGCCAATGAATTGGGTACAAATTTCTACGGGCATCTATTTGTTAGATATGTATCAGGTATTTCAGGGTAGTGTAAAAAGTTGCATTTTCTTTTCAAGATCGTTACGTTTTTTAACTCACTGGCTGCTGACTGCCTTGAAAGAACTTAAAAAATATTATCATTTTAATTAAAATGTGAACTTGACCTTTTCTTAAGAACGTACAGGTATCCAAATACCTTTAGGAAAGACGACACATATTTCGTATTACTTCTTAAGTACCTAATTCTCTTTTGAAAGTCTAATGAAATATATACTGATACAGCCTGATATTGTGTAGGTACCTACGTACCTAATGTTGCTAGTGCCCTAGGTATTAACAAACATTTTTTTATTAATCGGGTAGGTACGCTAACAAGCCTCTGACCTCAGATCACATCAAACATAGCTCTGACTCATATCTAATCAGACGAGTTACTCATCATAATATAAATGACACCTAGTTGACACATTATTAGGTTTATCACCTAGATTTATGTAAAGTGGTATAGGTGTTAAGTTATTAGCAATGATAAAAAGGTTCCGAAACGTTTATTTTAATATGCAGGTTTTTCCTGTTGTTGGTGATGGACTAAATAGTTTCGCTAATCCCAAGAAGACGAATAAATGCTACGAGCTAGAATCGAGGCATGTCCAATGTTTCGATTCCTAGCAGTTTTTTTACCTTGAATGGTAATATTACTTAGATTTTTGTTAGGCATTTATTGTAGGGTTACCCAGTTTTCAATTTAAGAGCAGCTTACAAGTCTTAAAGAAAGTGATGTCCCGACGAAGCTACACGTTTCAGAAACACACTCGTCGGCAACCTAGTTGTATATAGTACTTGTATATAAGAACAAATAAGATATATATTTGTTAAATGCCTTGTTATACATTGTAGGTGATGTAACGGAACTAGAGTACAACTTTGTGTCGTCGCTGGTGGCGCACGCGTTCTTCTCCACGAACCCCAAGCGCACGCAGAAGACACACCCCACCTTGCAAGACTTCAATTTTACACATTTTTTTAAGAATTTACACAGGTACGTCCATATCCTTAATTATAACTGAAAAGAGAGAATTCGATATATCAAATGCTACCTACTAACTTATAAGTCTGTGAAGACAAGCTGTCACTACAATTGAGAAAAGTGGAGCAAACAATTCGAACTGATTTGACAATTGTTTCAATTGACCGACGAATCATTTACTAATCGATCCGTGTGTTTGTTACAGAAAATCGCAGAGGAACAAATTAAAAAGTTTGCTCCACTACTTCGAATGGTTAGATAAGAGTAGCAACGAGGGATCCATTAAGTTAAGCAGACAGGTAACCGTTTTATGTGAATTAGTCAGCATATTATTAGGTAGGTACTCGTCACTATCACGTGTCTTAGCCGCATTGAATCCAACTTCACATATCAATACAATATAAAAATAAATTGACGTTTGTTGGCTTCGCAAAACACGAGAACAACTGAACCGATTTGCCTAATTTCGATTAAGAAATATTTGTGGAAGACCAAGAAAGGATGAAAATTCAGTCAATTTTTATTACCGTTACGAAGTTCGCTAGTTACAACATACAAATGTATTAACACCTCTCTGTTCTGCCTTCCGAAAGGGACTTCCCTTCTTCTAGCTTCAAAAATCTTATAGCATAAAAATTAACTTACTTCGTTATATTTTACACTTTCTATTACATCCAATCCTTTAACATATACAAGGCAATATTTTTGTCGTTCCAGGTGATGACATCAAAACAGTGGTTAACGATAGAGGACTGGCTAGAATGCTCGCTGCCGCTGTGCAAGCTGCTGGTGCGGCACGAGGGCCGGCCGGAGCGCTGCGAGAACGACGAGGCCATCCGCGTGTGCTTCGCGTCCAGCCGCGTCGGCGGAGACACGCTCGTCGATGGAGACTCGCAGGTATACACTGATCTCATAGCAGTGGGTAACGATAGAGGACTGGCTAGAATGCTCGCTGCCGCTGTGCAAGCTGCTGGTGCGGCACGAGGGCCGGCCGGAGCGCTGCGAGAACGACGAGGCCATCCGCGTGTGCTTCGCGTCCAGCCGCGTCGGCGGAGACACGCTCGTCGATGGAGACTCGCAGGTATACACTGATCTCATAGTAGTGGGTAACGATAGAGGACTGGCTAGTATGCTCGCTGCCGCTGTGCAAGCTGCTGGTGCGGCACGAGGGCCGGCCGGAGCGCTGCGAGAACGACGAGGCCATCCGCGTGTGCTTCGCGTCCAGCCGCGTCGGCGGAGACACGCTCGTCGATGGAGACTCGCAGGTATACACTGATCTCATAGCAGTGGGTAACGATAGAGGACTGGCTAGATTGCTCGCTGCCGCTGTGCAAGCTGCTGGTGCGGCACGAGGGCCGGCCGGAGCGCTGCGAGAACGACGAGGCCATCCGCGTGTGCTTCGCGTCCAGCCGCGTCGGCGGAGACACGCTCGTCGATGGAGACTCGCAGGTATACACTGATCTCATAGCAGTGGGTAACGATAGAGGACTGGCTAGATTGCTCGCTGCCGCTGTGCAAGCTGCTGGTGCGGCACGAGGGCCGGCCGGAGCGCTGCGAGAACGACGAGGCCATCCGCGTGTGCTTCGCGTCCAGCCGCGTCGGCGGAGACACGCTCGTCGATGGAGACTCGCAGGTATACACTGATCTCATAGCAGTCGATAACGATAGAGGACTGGCTAGAATGCTCGCTGCCGCTGTGCAAGCTGCTGGTGCGGCACGAGGGCCGGCCGGAGCGCTGCGAGAACGACGAGGCCATCCGCGTGTGCTTCGCGTCCAGCCGCGTCGGCGGAGACACGCTCGTCGATGGAGACTCGCAGGTATACACTGATCTCATAGCAGTGGGTAACGATAGAGGACTGGCTAGATTGCTCGCTGCCGCTGTGCAAGCTGCTGGTGCGGCACGAGGGCCGGCCGGAGCGCTGCGAGAACGACGAGGCCATCCGCGTGTGCTTCGCGTCCAGCCGCGTCGGCGGAGACACGCTCGTCGATGGAGACTCGCAGGTATACACTTATCTCATAGCAGTGGGTAACGATAGAGGACTGGCTAGATTGCTCGCTGCCGCTGTGCAAGCTGCTGGTGCGGCACGAGGGCTCAATCGATTCGATATCTAATACTGTCTTTCAACTACATCAATTAGCGCACCCATGCCCATCCGTGTGTTCTCAATTAGAACACTTATTTTAAAGTGATCCAAGATTTTACCAGTAACGTCTAGTGTATCTTCAACAAAAACTGTTACGGCTTACTGAATTCGCACATGATTTGGATGGAAATAGAAACAACAGATGGTTCGACATTACGATAATTTAAGGTTTACATAGAAGTAGGTAGGTGCTAAAGTAATTTTTTGACCAACGAAGACAGAAGATACAAAATAAGCCAATTTTTTTCTTAAGAATAAGTATATCTAATTACGCGCAGCTGGTTGCTAGCTATCAGCCATAACAGACAATTACTTGAAAAAATATTTCGCTAGTAGGAATTAGTAGTAACTTAAGCAGTTAAGCCTTTTAATCACAATGGAACTTGAACCTACATAGAAAAAGGAGTATCAACCTCAGACGTATCAAAAATTTCAAACATGCCTTAATTAATTTCAGGAGTCTCTATCAATGTTCATGATGCCGGAGCTGCTACCCGCCATGCTGTCAGTAGAAGCGCTGGAAGACAACGAGGTGCTGAAGGTGGAAGGCGTGCGGCTCTTCAGCAGGATCTGCGACAAGCGGCAAAAGACGAAGGTGGAACTGCTGGATGAACCTAAAACGGTAAGATGCTGCTAAATGTTTTAGGACTTTTTGCACTCGTAAGAAAGATGCAAATAAATAGCTTTACATATTAGTGGCTTCATTAGATTTATGCTTTTCTTGATAAAAAAAAAAACATCTCAAAGCCACATCAACACTAATTAAATTACTTGCCAAAGTATGTCTATTGTGTATTGTATACATTGTATTGTTCATGGAGTAGTCTACTAGTATGTAGTCTACCGCATAAGAAGGACTCGCGAACTTTTATCATCTTTCTAAAATTTTTAATGGACCCATTGGCTACTGTCTCAGATTATTCACTGCTCATTGAAAAAAATATATTTACATTCTTGCATGAGAAACACTCATTTTTTTTACTTAGGAACACGTCTAGCTTTGTACTTACAATCAATTTTCTTGTTACCCTACCAATAGCCTATACGTCTACTCGTTCCCCAGGTGACGGTATGTCTAATGGATGCAGAAGACTACAGCAAGCTGCCGCTCGGCCAGTGGGAGGAGGACAACGTGTTGCGCGAGCTCAACAAGTGCCTGCTCGCCTTCCAGCAGACGCCCATGAAGACCAGGGATGGCACCAGGCTGGAGAGGAGACTGTCACCTATAGGTGAGGGTTGCTTACTAAGGTTTTTAGGCTAGCAAAGTATATGGCTTCACAAACTTGAAGAACCAAGTCTAATTTTACAAGCTGAGTAGACAAAAAATAAATTATTTCCTCGTATTTTGTAAATGTAGTTAACAAACCCAGTTGACCTACTAAACAAAGGGCCAATTTACAATATACAAAGGGCCAATATGCCACCAGAAAATCGGATGCAAGTTACTATACAATCCTAATTATCATACTCTTTCTCGTTTTTTTTCAATTCTTATTATTCGCCTTTAGTCTCCAAACAAGTTTTCCTTAAATATTGGTCAATTGGACAATTATAATCCAATATTCATACATTAAAAACATCCCAGAACCGTCTCTTTTTGGATGACATGGTTTAGAAGTGCATGGAGTATCATTGGTTATTGCAGGCGAGTCGTGTAGCCACACGCCGCCGGAGGTGGAGGCGACGGTGGTGGTGAAGCAGGCGTCGTCGTGCAGCACGCTCAACAGCTGCAGCCGCTCGCCCTCGCCGCAGCACTACTGCGCCGCCACGCTCAACCTCAACGACCCTAGTTAGTATGGACACAACTTAATACCTGATATCGTGAATATACCTGTGTGTAGCAGATTAAGTTATTTATCAGTAACGGAACTGGACCCTCTTGACCTTAGCCTTTTCAATGTCGTCGCCCTGGTACTTGTTTGCCGTCAAATCAATAAGCGTAAGTTTTCGTGAAATAGAGCATAAAACTCTTCTCTGTAAACTTACACCAACATTTACTTTTACACATGGTAGTTATAGAACAAACAAGCACAAGGGCGACGATGTGATAAAAAATGTAACTTAGTTTTCCCTCTGGCTTTGTCTCCGGAACTGTCCTGATGGACGTGAATTTGGAAATGTTTTACATTTTGGGACCTTACTTTAGCTTTCTTTTTTGTCGCAATCGGTCTTCTTACTTTACTCAATAACTGTTTGTTTTTAGGTGTAGAATTATCAAAGAAGAAGTGCTGGCTATCCCCTGACGGCGACATGCTGAACAACCGTCGCGGCCGCTTCATAGTGCTGGGCTCGTCCGGCGAGTGCCTGCCGGTGACGCGGCTGCCACCCGGAGCGCAGGACACGCAGGAGGACAGCCTCTACTCCAGCTGCAACTCCAGCGACGACGAGTTCCACAGCGCTAACGATAGCTTTGACTACGGTGAGTGCACCATGGTGTAGCTTCATAGTGCTGGGCTCGTCCGGCGAGTGCCTGCCGGTGACGCGGCTGCCACCCGGAGCGCAGGACACGCAGGAGGACAGCCTCTACTCCAGCTGCAACTCCAGCGACGACGAGTTCCACAGCGCTAACGATAGCTTTGACTACGGTGAGTGCACCATGGTGTAGCTTCATAGTGCTGGGCTCGTCCGGCGAGTGCCTGCCGGTGACGCGGCTGCCACCCGGAGCGCAGGACACGCAGGAGGACAGCCTCTACTCCAGCTGCAACTCCAGCGACGACGAGTTCCACAGCGCTAACGATAGCTTTGACTACGGTGAGTGCACCATGGTGTAGCTTCATAGTGCTGGGCTCGTCCGGCGAGTGCCTGCCAGTGACGCGGCTGCCACCCGGAGCGCAGGACACGCAGGAGGACAGTCTCTACTCCAGCTGCAACTCCAGCGACGACGAGTTCCACAGCGCTAACGATAGCTTTGACTACGGTGAGTGCACCATGGTGTAGCTTCATAGTGCTGGGCTCGTCCGGCGAGTGCCTGCCAGTGACGCGGCTGCCACCCGGAGCGCAGGACACGCAGGAGGACAGCCTCTACTCCAGCTGCAACTCCAGCGACGACGAGTTCCACAGCGCTAACGATAGCTTTGACTACGGTGAGTGCACCATGGTGTAGCTTCATAGTGCTGGGCTCGTCCGGCGAGTGCCTGCCAGTGACGCGGCTGCCACCCGGAGCGCAGGACACGCAGGAGGACAGTCTCTACTCCAGCTGCAACTCCAGCGACGACGAGTTCCACAGCGCTAACGATAGCTTTGACTACGGTGAGTGCACCATGGTGTAGCTTCATAGTGCTGGGCTCGTCCGGCGAGTGCCTGCCGGTGACGCGGCTGCCACCCGGAGCGCAGGACACGCAGGAGGACAGCCTCTACTCCAGCTGCAACTCCAGCGACGACGAGTTCCACAGCGCTAACGATAGCTTTGACTACGGTGAGTGCACCATGGTGTAGCTTCATAGTGCTGGGCTCGTCCGGCGAGTGCCTGCCAGTGACGCGGCTGCCACCCGGAGCGCAGGACACGCAGGAGGACAGTCTCTACTCCAGCTGCAACTCCAGCGACGACGAGTTCCACAGCGCTAACGATAGCTTTGACTACGGTGAGTGCACCATGGTGTAGCTTCATAGTGCTGGGCTCGTCCGGCGAGTGCCTGCCGGTGACGCGGCTGCCACCCGGAGCGCAGGACACGCAGGAGGACAGCCTCTACTCCAGCTGCAACTCCAGCGACGACGAGTTCCACAGCGCTAACGATAGCTTTGACTACGGTGAGTGCACCATGGTGTAGCTTCATAGTGCTGGGCTCGTCCGGCGAGTGCCTGCCAGTGACGCGGCTGCCACCCGGAGCGCAGGACACGCAGGAGGACAGCCTCTACTCCAGCTGCAACTCCAGCGACGACGAGTTCCACAGCGCTAACGATAGCTTTGACTACGGTGAGTGCACCATGGTGAAGCTTGTATGTTGCGTGAACTTTTTCTCATGCTAACCGGTATCCACATGGATAGAAATGCGGGCAGAAACATGAATCGCAGTGGTTATATATTTCATATTTTCCATATTTGCAGGTAGCGAAGACGAGGGTCGCGGCGAGAGTGCGCGGCCCAATTCATTCCAGTACCTCAAGGAATTGTCAACGGAAGAGCGGCGGCTGAGCTTCGCGGACCGGCTGCGAGAGGCTCTGCGGCGAGAGGCGGAACACTCCACCACCACCAGCACCGGCGACTGGTCCACCGACAGCTCCAGTTACGCCGTGGGCATCAGCATCTCCGGCGCCGGCGTGCAAGACAACGATATTAGGTGAGGGACCTTCCAGAACTTCCCTAAGGAGGTGCGGGAGGGGCCACCAGAAAAGAAATGATTTCATCTTTATAGCGCTTGGCGTCAAACGGCTGAACAAGGAATGGGATGCTCAATTAAACATCTGAAAATATTTACTGGCCTTTACTTTTTTAATTCGCTTTTCTGTACAGTAGTCCAAAGCCCACCCCAAAATTTGATGTGTCAGATATTTTGTATGAAGTGAACATTAACCTAGTTTCATGTACCTCTCGTAACAGTCAGTGTATTGTTAGGGTAAAACGCGGTGGGTCAGTGGGCTTCGTGCTGACGGAGAAGGAGACGCTGAGCAACGGCGAGCCGTCGCCGCGCCGCCGCCCGCTCGCGCGCAACGACACCGGCAACAGCTCCAAGTACAGCTTCAGCACTGAATACACGTGAGTACAGACTGCCAGTAACGAAATCATTAAAAAATCTCCTCTTAAGGGATCAATGAGCGAGCTTTTCCGCGGTTTTGTTGGCTCGCCGGAAAAATGCTATCAGGCACGACGAGTGCAGAATAAAACCACGGCGAGTTTTACGGTGAGCTTGAGGCTCGCCAGTCAATAACGCCTCGAATACTGTAAACGATATGGAGATATTTTACGTAACTCGATAGGGTATGGCATAATGTTGGAAAAGGGTTATGATAGTAGACAGAACCAGAATCCAAATTTAAAGTTCGTAGCACTCGTAGCACGGAGCCTTGACGTAGACGTAACCGTAGACATTCGTTTAGAAGGTTATCTATATTTTTCTTTTTTTGTAGATCTGAGTTAGAAGAAGTGTACGAGCAGTTCAACCAGTGGCTCAACGACCCCATCGTCGACGCAGACTCTGGCGAACACAAAAACCGGGAGTTAGACTCCCGAGACTTGGCTGTGATAAGGTAAACAGAATTTCACTTTAGCTTACATTTCAAGAAGAAGTTAATAGGTCTTATCAAATATCAAATAGGCAATATGTATTACATCCTGCTTGAAATTAGTTAACTACGCTTTGAATTGCAATTCAGTATTTTGAACATTTTTATTTAACAAACAGAAAACCATTTCGTATACTATTTAATTAATAACTAGTTAGGTGTTTTCTACGATTTGCTTGATACAATTTTTGTTTATTTAAAAATTTAATGGTTTTTGCAAATCAGTGACGTCGAGAAAGAGCTTTCTAATATCGAGAAGTCATTGTCGAAGTCCAAGGAAGATTTACAATCATCTGGAACAGCAGAACAGCCACAGTCGTCATTCACTAATTACGAAATCTCAAGGTAGAATATGGCTGGAACGAGTTTTCTGCCGGATGATTTTAATTATGGATTGAATTTAATAAAACAGATATTTTTTTATATTTTTGAGCAGTTATTGGCTACGCCGAAATCATATTTACTTTGACGGCTTTTTGCTGTGCCTGTGATAGGCCAATAATATAAAATTGCAATATCAAAATGTATGATTGAAAACATGACAAAAACGATTTACGACAACGTTTATTTTAAGCATGGTCTTCAAGCAATTTTTAATCACCGAAAGAACTGCTTTTTTTCTGGATTTGTTATTCAGAGATCTATAGGCACAAACTTATTAAAGACACCTCCAAAGCTCTGGTAACTAAGACTTATAGCTTCTCTCTTCAGAATAGGACGACCTCCGTGGTCGAATGGTGTACTTACCAGTTTTTGTGGCTAGCTCTGAGGTTCCGGTTTCGTTTCCCGGACGGGTCAATGTAGACCAACTTTTCAACATTGTCTGTTCTGGGTGTTTGTAGTCACTTCGTTGTTTCTGAATTCCATAACAAAATTGCTTTACTACTTAATTTGGGTTCAGAGCAATGTATGATGTAATTTTAGCGAGACGCTACCACAAGGTTTCGTATAAAAATTTATTACGTCCTTTTGTGAAAGACCAGTCTCCAAAGTATAGTGCGATTCAAACTTGTGGCGGCTGTGAAGTGCGCTACACGTTTCGCAGTACCTCGCCCCGCACCTCCACTGGCGCAAGACTTTGTTACTGCGCAGTGACTCACCTCGTGTTCAGAGCCGCCATCAAGTTTGAATCTTACTATACGTACGTGTGTAGGTTCGCGGGCTCGCTGCTAAAGCGCACTCTGTCGGAGTCGCTGGCGGTGGGCGGAGGGTCGGGCGCGGGCGCGGACGCCGCCGAGCTGTACGGCCGCGAGCCGCGCCCGCTGCATGCGCGCCCCCTCGCCCTAGCCGCGCGCTCGCTCTCGCTGGAACTCGCCCGGCACAAGCACCGGCTGGCTGCGCATCTCGTACGTACTATCTTATATGAATACTTATTTGTTCTTCATAATTTTTGTTCATAGATTTAACAAATGTTTATTCTAAGTAATTAGTCCGAAGCCCATTTTAATACAGTCCAAAGTTTCTAATGTATCATTCTAATACCCGCTCCAGAGTCAACATCGACTTTATATCATTCTAATACAATGTTCGAATTCATCTTCAAATATTCGAATACTATCTAATCATTCTTATACAATTCACTATCAAATGCATTAGGGGGCCGCAGATATTTCAGTATCAAAAGCGAACCCTATGACATTCATACCTCATGTGCTACTATGTTTTATCCTCCGTGGTTTTATCTGTAGAGAGGTAGGTTCAATAACAGTTTCAGCTTCACTGTGTTTCAGACGTACCTACCTAACGTGAGAAAATAACAAAGCTACCCAAGACTATCTAACAAGCTCTAGAAAATGAAAGTTACTCATTGTACCCCGTAGCTCTTCTTTAGAAAACTTTAGATAATTAGAAACTTATTCTAACAGTTTTAAACAGTCTTTACCACTAATCCAGAAATAGCTGGCAGATGGAATTTCAGCAAAAACTAAAACTATAATTTGAATTAATAAATTAACCTGTAAATAAAACAGGCGAAACAGCTGGAGTAACTAACAAAATAAACCCACCCACCGGTGTTAAATTGCTATATGTTTTGACAGAAACGTAAAGTAAAAGAATCTATTCCGGAGGAGATAATAGTGAGCACGCGAGCGACCGAGACAACACACACTGACGCTGAAATCAAATCTAACGCGAGCTCGACTGATACACGAGAGAGTCAGGGCCCTAACCCTCTCAGGAAGAAAAAGTTGAACTGGATGATAAACATGATCGTAGAGACTATCGAAGAGACCGTCGAATGCGAACCGGTCACTGTAAAGCTAAAGAAGCCGAAGGTCAGGCGTGCACCTGTCGCTAATACTTCTCACTCAGTATACTAACATGATACGTCTTTGCTTTCTGTCGAAACATATACTTCTGTGGTTGCATGCTAATACGATGTATGTTCTAACGCACTCTCCTCTCAATTTTGCGACGATCCTTACCAAAATGCTCCCGTTATGCTAATACTTGATGTTTAATTAATATACCGACTGATCATCAGATAACAAGGGAATCTCGAAAATTTTAAAACGCACCCATCAATTTATAAAGATTAAAAAAAAACGAAGGTTTTAGAAAATTCTCATAGTAGATATTGTAAGAAAGCTAATCGCTAGAAAGTTTTAACTGTGTTAGTTAGTACCTAAGTCAATTATTGATACCTAATTATCAAATTCCATTACAGACAGTTAAAAGTAAAGTGTAAAAATAATTATGATCATAAATTATTCGAATACCTGCTTCAAATCTTTTTTTGGCGGCTGGGTCTGTTCCCAACTCTTTGTCGCAAGTCTTCTGCCCAGTCCATCTCTACTCAAGTCGTATTCAGAGCTGCCATGAACTTGGTTCGAAACCCACCCGTCCCCCCTAGTTATTCTATGGCACATCGTTTAACATGAGACAGCCGTTCGAATGGTGAGTGAAGTTGATCGCAACACGGTCCACAGCTGTCGCAGTTGGCGCACAAGATCGTGTCGGGCGGGTCGTGCCGGCCGGTGGCCACGGGCAACTGGGGCTGCGGCCGCCGCCTGCAGGGCCACCCGCAGCTCAAGCTGCTGCTGCAGTGGCTGGCCGCCAGCGTTGCCGGTGTGCCCGCGCTCATCTACTACACCTTCGGGAACGAGAAACTATTCAAGGTATTTAGTTATTGAGTAAATTCTTTTTGAAAAATTCAGTTCAGTATAGGATCTACAGATCACACCTTAAATTTGATAGGTTTGCTAAAGGATGTATTCAAATTAATTTATCTCTTTCCATAGCTCGACACCCTCGTCCGAGTGTTAGTGGATAGAAAATGGACAGTGGGTCAGCTAGCGCGCGCGGTGCTCAAGTTCGCGCGGCAAACGCTCAACGAGCCGCACGTCATCCCCGACAACCACTCGCTGTTCGACGAGCTCATAGGCATCGAGAAAATACCGGACGACACATAGCTAACACTATCATACGTAATATAAGGGTTTAATTTATCCGGGCTATATCCGGATTTTGTCACTGGTTTGTTTATTAAAAGACTTCGATTATAACAGGCGCCACTGAGTAGTCAATAAATAGAGCAATCAGACATAAGGTTGTCTGAGCAAACAGTAGTTAGTCAGACTGCTGGAACGCTAGAGGTTAAAGAATATGCATTTTGTAAATTATTACGTTACAGACGGTTTTTATAACTGCAATAAGGGACAAAACATTTGGTAGGAACTTGTACGTCTCTTAAATGTCTGCTCAAACAGCCAACACTTATTGCATGTTGAATGTTAATATGTACGTACTTGCTTATGGTATTCGTTCCTAAAATCTAACATAAGAGTGATTCAGATTTCAAGAGCAAGTACATTGTACATTGTATTTTGTGTAAGTATAATGGGCTCCATTTGTTGACTACTCGACGACACGCAAGAAGTACCTATGTTAGCTTCGTTCGGTCACTCCACTATAAACTCATTAATGCATTTATGTTATTCCGTCATCATAATATTCAATAGTAAGGTGGTTCAACTGTGTCTTATTTTAAATAATGTTTGTGGATTTTTAGATATTTTTTACGAAATAGGTACATAAAGCAATAATAGTGTTTGACTCGATATAAAATACAAACTAAAAAAAGTATTTTTATACAAAGCTATCGATTAAAGTACAATTATAAAGTTTATCTAATGTAAGTTTTATCAAGTAATTGTTAATAAACTTGAATAAAAACATTGTAAAGGTGATTTTTAATAATTAAATAAAATTTACATAACGTCGGGGATAGTTCAAATCCGCGTATATGCCATAGGTAAAGGGTGCGTATCTACACTAAACCTAGTTTTACAGGAGGAGGTTATAACGTCATAACTTTCTTAAATTAACGGCTACGGGGCTTATTTTGACACAGGGAGTATTAATTCATGTGTTATATGTATCGTTAACAATAGATTCATATTAAAGTAAATGATTTAATCGCTACGACATTTACGCGGTTTTGATTTGACCACCAGCTTATAAAAATAGCTCCTAATATAATAAGTTCCGCAGTATTGAAATCAAATACGTAATAATTATTCAAAATAATATTTAATCAACAAAACAAAATATGTCTTAAACTATCTTAAGAGAAGCTATATCTCTAAGAAGAATAAAATATATTCAATAAAACAAAATCAAAAACAAAATTCTCTGAAATCTGTGAAGAAAATACAAACATTTATTATTTTAAGATAATATCAATTTACTAACTCTTGTTTTAATCAGTCTTTTCAGTTACGTTATTAGGAATAGTTTTACACATTTAAACTTATAAAATATTAAACAAAAAAAGCTTTTTCAAACAATATTAAACAAAGAGAGTAATTAACATTATGAGATTAGCAGGATCACAGTTTTAGTTTCATGAAACAGAAATTAATCATTTTTATAAGGCAAGTTGTCATAGAATTCGTGACAATCCATGGGCATAACACTTTTTAATTGTTGCAAATGATCAAACTTTGATTTTGAGATTGGCAATCTATAAGTAAAGAGCTGTGGAGGAGTAACTGCCTCAATTCTTTTTGGCCTTTGAGGTAATAGTTGAAATTCGTCATTGTAGTTAAGTTTGTATTCAATAGTGCCATTGGGATTGTACTTTAAAACTCTGATATCAACCACACACTTTGCACCAGTACCTCTACCAGGCCGGATTGAATCGTAGATGAGGTTACTTTTAATACTATAATCTTTAAAAAAAGTGTGGTCAACCGTAGCTACCTCATATGGAAATGGATTCAGTCTAGCTTCTTTGGTAACCGAAGAATATTGACTTGGTAAAAATATTTCACGATGTTTTAACTTTCTTTCAATTACCGAGTGAACTGAATCCACTTCCATTTGAGTATGACCCTTCTCCAAAAATTTCTGTGTGATGATAACGTTTTTTTCCATCGCCAATCGCAAAAAAGCGTTTGAAACCACAACATTTCGATTTTGCGATGTACACCCATCAGTGAATATTATTACATTTTTAGGGTCTTCTTCAACCAATTTCTTCAAATAATCGACAAAAAATGAAGCATACGTTGATGCTTTTAAATCTGTTGTAGTCTCATCAAACCAATAACACTTTACGTTATTGGTGCCCAAATTATAAATTGTAAAGTTATGAACCATCAGCTTTGTTTTAAAATACAATGCACTAGCTGTCAAAAATGGACACAATTTCACAGCTTGCAAATCGGCAGTGATTACGTGAAGTGTTCCATTTTTCGCAGCTTCTTTGTCGAGAGTTTTTTCCTTCCTAGCTAAATCCTTTCGTGATACATGTTGTTGATACTCTTCTTCTGTAATATTGCCTACTTTATACGAACAACATAAATCACACGCATCTTTTTTTGGTTTAAACAATGCTATGTTTTCATCTTTCAAAACATCTTCAAAAAGTTGTCTGGAAGCCACTTTCTGTTCATTCTCGGTGGCCTGTTTGACATAAATACGGTAGAGTTCACGCTTTGACTGTATTATGGGTTCGAGATATAATTTTGTACTTTCTTTTCGGCAGTAGTGGGAAGGCAGTTTGGGTAGGGCTCTTAAAAATGTTTGTATTAAAACTTTCAATGTAGGCAACGCAGGATTGTCTTTCCGATTTATAATGGTTTGTTTATTTGGTTTTTCTCCCAGCCAGTACCTCACTGTCCACTCTTTAATGCCCAATGTTCCTAAGAACATTTTTAAACATACTCTGGTTTTTTGGTTATTAAGTTTTAAATAATAGACTTTTGTAACACTACGTCTTGTATCAGCCCTTTGTGTGGTTTTTCTTTTAGTCGGCTTCATATCTACTAAAGAAGAAACAAACATTTTTTTCGCTATCCAGCTCATCTCCCAAAATTCCTTAAAAATATCTAATCTTACGCTTTCTGTAAACTTTTCGCAGTTAAAGACATTGCTTTTTAAACATTTGCTTGAATTACAAGCCTCTCCAAGTTTTCGGGCCAGTTTAATAGAGTCTTGTGAAAATTTTTCATCGCTAGTCTTTCTAAAACCGATGTATTCCTGGCCTAGCATTCTCAATTTTTTATTTCTGAACCTTTTTGAAGACATTTCTTCTGATTTTCGTTTCCTTACTCTAGATTCGAATGCCACTTCAGGTTCCAAATCCCGTTCAGGAAACAAATCATTATTACCGTCCGTCGATGTTGATGCAAACGGTGCAAGCTTCGTTATTTCAGAAAGCGGTACGTAATTTGGGTCCGCGACAGAGTCATCTGATGAAAAATCAAGTACGTTATTGATATCCGTACGAACATTCTCCTCCAAATTTGAAGATACCAAATTGTTAGTTAAAGTCATAGTAGTAATAGAATCGGAACCAATTTCCAGCAAATTTACTGAATTGGAGATACTGAAAGTGGCTGTGTCACAGTTAGCTAAAGCTATAATTTCTTCCGTAAGGTCTTCATGTCTTTCCACTTCAGTAAAATTTATATTAGTTGAATTTTCAGGGACTTTTTTCGTATTTTCTTGAGCTCCAGATTGCAGTAAAAGATTTTTTTTCATCTCTAATAATTTTTCACGCCTTCTCTTTAAATCTATTAATGTTGTAACATGAAGTGTTTCGTCTTCACTACAGGAATTAGTAACACTCGCCATTTTGATCCTAAAAAAAAACAAAATAATAATGTTTACTTACTTATTTACTCATGGAGACCTTAAGGCTCCATTAGGTTTAAGATGACGAAATAATAAATACCTATCTCATAAACTGAAAACGTCCTCCAAATCAGGATAGGTTAACTATGTCAATTATTTTAGAAAGTTATAATAGGAAAACATTTAATTTAATAACACACGTAAATCAAACTTAAATTCAACTTCTACTTACAGCAACACCGCGTAAATGCATTACTTGAGTAATGCATTACTAATAAAGAAAATCATTAGATAATTTATAGAATTTGGTAGTATTTATCAATATTAAAAGTAATTATTTAATATGGGTAACTTACACACACTATACACTGTTCACATTACAATATTCAGTTGAATTTTTAAAAAAAGTGTAGTCGTTAACAAGGTTAGGACGAAAAAGTTACAAAAATAAAATACAATGGTATTTAAAGCTGATATTCGATTGAGAAAACACTTAATAAACGTTGCATTAACACTTACCTGAGATTGTAATAACTATTTTGTAATTAACACCGACTTTAACAACAAAAAATAACCACAACAAAACTCACGATGTCATATGATCACATACGCGGAATTGCCGCTTGCCGACGGTAGATGCGCAGTATTGTTATTGGGCGATACTTTTGCTTTTTATTGGTCAAACGCAACGTACGTCAAAGAGGTGACAGCTAATCAGGATCCTGCGTGCAATGCCCGCGAAATCTTAATTTGGCTACATATGTCAGATACGCGGAATTATCCAATGCTAGTTACGCGTATTTGCACTATCCCCGACGATAATTTATAGGGCAGTGCTAATATTAAGACTGTACTGTTTATAAAGATTTCCAAAGTTTACCAACTTCCCATTTTTTACTACTGCGGTATGTATTTATCCTAACGAAGTTAGAAGTCATAACAATATAATATTTGTAAATATTGGATTACGTGCTATTTCTAAAACCATCACAATTGTTTACGTAGCTTGACAATATTATCCTGTTAGTCGTAATGACATCGACACGTCTGGTTGCCTGGTATGGTGTCTCACAGTGTAAAGACTTGATTCGACAAGGTCTTCCATAGCATGAATCTCAATGTGTCCAAAGTTGTTAATTTTGAAGTGAAACTATAGAATTTTCAAACGGGATGTGTAATAAAATAATGCGTCACATACTTGACTTTTATTTCTTGATACCTGTTTCACAATGATTTTTAGTACATTATAAAGCAGTTGCATTTGGAATCAGTCACATGTTGGTTGGAACATTTAATTCACTTTGTATCAAATCAAACAAAAAACGCGAAAGCTTGACTTAAAATACACAAGTCTTTATAATTGATAACACGGATTGTTAATAACACAAATTCATGTTTGTATACAGTTGGTAAAGGTACATTACGTGTACTGCTGACCGTACATCAGTCGTAACAACATATGAGGAATATAACCTGCTTTGAAATAATGGCGCAGTAAATGTCAAGTGTTACCACTAATGTGCGGACCGTACCTACTGCTTTAAAATTTGTAAATTGAATAGGTGTTTTCAATGAGATCCTTTGAATTTTTAAAAGAAATTCTTTGAATTACACTATAAACATTACAGAAATTGCTGCTATTATTTCCAACATTATTTATACAATTCTTTAGTGTGGATATAATATATCAGTTGTGGCAAGACACACCTGCCAATATTAATTACTTAGTATATTAGTATAGAACTCATGGAAAAAACAATACAACCCAACTTACAACACACGTGAAATATAAAAATGCATTTTTTCCACTCGCTCTATGCTATCCTAGTTGCTGTACAAAAGGTAATATTAATGTCCACCCTAAAAGAAAAGGCCTCTCATACGACGACCCATGCCCTGTCTGTCGTAGAGGACATTAAATCTATTGACTAGCTGGTTGATTGCGTTGCAGCCTTTTGTGATTGTGCCCAGGTACGTCATTAGTGCTACGTCGTTACATTGCTGGAAAAGAAAACCTTGATAAGTAAAACACAAATCTAGTGATGTGGGCTGTATAAGTAGAGAAATTAAAATAACTTGATGAATATGCCTTTAACTAAATGTACTACAACTGAAAGACGAACATAGCTTAGGAAATCGCTACTAAGGAAAAATCCTAAAATATATAAATGTAACTACTTACATTATAAAAGTGTGTGCGGAACTGTTGCGAGGTGAGCAGCGGCAGGCGGTTGGATAAGGCGCGCGCTTCACGCAGCAGCGCCGGCCGCGGCGGCAGCGAGCCGTCGCGGATCGCACGCACGGTGGCGAGCACGGCGCGCACGCGGGATACCAACATCTTTATAGCCGAGCGCTGAGCTGTCAGGTGCTCCGCCACTGATATGAAATACGTACGTATTAAAATAAAGCAAGAAAATAGATGTAAAGTCAATTAAACACAATAACACACATAGAATACTAGAAGTAGGATGTATTTGATTGATTAATCTAACAGTTGTGATTATCTAATAAGGTAATAATTTACTAAGTTGATGATATAACTTTCAAAACAATTTAATATTAAAATGTACCAAATATTAAAAACTTTGAAGCAAATACAGAAAACCTTGGTCAATTCTTACTTTTTAACTGGTGCTTTGCATGTTAATGTTTATAGTAACAGTAATTAACACATAAAACCTCACTCAAATAACTCTTTACCTAAACTGTTGAGCGCCGCTTCACCAGAAGACACCCTGGCGACATGGTCCACACCAATTCTCTCAGCTTCCTCCGCCGCCAGCGTGTATGTTAGAGGTGCCAGTAACATTGTTGCTCTGCCATTCACTACATCTATTACTGACTCATATAGGACCACTGGAAGTTGCTGAAAAGTTTAGATCAAGTTGGTGCATATGAAACATATTTCTGATAACAATAAGTCAGCAAGGTTGAGTTTCCAATGTCAAAATGAATTATTTTTAAGATGTAAATAATTACACACATCATTTATTTCTTTATTGTAGACTAAGAGAAATCATTGGCAGCCTTGACGCACATGGTATTTTTTTATTACCTACCTATCAGAATAAAAAGAAAATAATCATTTTAACTTACTTCTCCATTCCGCCCAGCTGGATTAAGCATCAGCATAACTGGGCACTCATTGATATCACAGATTTGTCTATGGACAGCAATGTCTTTCTCTGTGGGAGTGTCACCCGTTGTGTACCAGCCCAGGAAGTCCATATCCGAGAACACTTGTTTAACTGAAATTAATGTCAATTTGTTAGAAATTGAGTGCCATAATATCTTATATTAAAACCAACACATAAATCTTGGAACAATGTTTCTTGTTCATTCGAAATATATGTGTATGTATTTAATGAAAGAAAAAACATTAATGGTAGCATGTGAATAAATGATTACCTCCTTTAATAAGTTAGCATTACTTAACTATTAACATTCACAATTACCATATCTCCACAATTAAGGGAATAGGCGTTATTGACACTGGTATGTTTGCAGCACACTGGTGAACTTTGTGAAAACTGGTTGGATATTTTCTGATTAGTTGTATGGGTAAGGATTTTACAGTAGAATGGTACTTTCTACTTTTTTATATTTTACTTTTAAATACTCACACTGCTCTTCTTTCAAGTTGTAGTAATCCCTGTCAATAATAATATCTCCATCAATCACACTGAACACTAATTCAAATGAGTTCATTACTTCTATATTGCGGCCTTTTTGCTTGCCAATGACTGCTCCAATTACTGAAAATAATAAAAACATTATATTGATAAGCAATTTTTGTATTTATTGTCATATAAATACTTTGTTGAATATACATACCTGTTTGTGGGGACCCTTCCTGAGCTCGTAATCTCGTCCAATGTTCAGAAACATTCATAATGACCAGTGGATGTAGAGACACTGTGACAGAGCCGGAGGTGGCGGTCGTAACTACCACGCTCTTGTTACCTCCGGGGGTCGGAGGCGCAGGGGATGTAGGGTTAGGAGGATCTACAGCCGGCCCTGATGAAGCACTCTCCACCTCAACCTCCATTTCAAAATCAATTCTATCGGCACTCGACATTATTGAATCTCGATCACTTATTGTCAAATCAAAATGTGCAATCAAGGCTGCACCACCAACAATCAAAACACTCCACCAACAAATAAATAAATATCAGTCGATGAAAAACAGCCTGCTCTTTGACGTTATATCAAATTTTTCATGTCAATTTGACAATTTACATATAATTTTTAAGACTGCGACGGCGACAAAGATTACAGACTATTTCTGTCATTGTTTTATCTGTAAGTAATCCGTAGTTTTGTAGACTAATTTGCTTTATGGGCCAAAGCTTATATTTATTTTATGTACTCTGTGATTCTTCTTCTTTCTTTATGGTTGACGGCCTATGGTTATGAACGGAGGTGTTTGTGTATTTGGTTAGACTATTATTCGTGAAAATTAAAACATCTGGCTGTATGATAATAATATTATAAAGTTCTAATGACTGCTAAGAGGCAGGCAGTTTTTAGCTAAAGTTGTAATTTTACCATAATTTAATCAAGAATACCAAATCACTGACTATCCATCTGTCATCGTGTCTTCAGCGGACTACTGTTGTTCTCAGGTCAGCAGAAATATATTATTCTACACTAAACAAAAATGGCATCAACAGCTATCAAAGCTATGACTGGCGTGGCTAAAGATATATCGCCGTTGTACTACAGGATATTGTCAAAATTTCCACAGAATTTTACATTCTGTTTCGCCTACGGGTCTGCCGTGAAGCCACAAATAGGGAACAATAAAAAACAGAACATGATCGATTTAATATACTGCGTTGATAACTCGTATCGATGGCACGGAGCTAACATAGCAGCAAACCCCTCACATTACTCCGCGCTGCGGTTCTTGGGCAAAGGGTTTGTTGCAAGATATCAGGAGAACTGGGCGGCGAAGGTGTATTTTAACACTCTTGTTGAAATGAAAGAAGAAAACATTCTAATAAAGTATGGGGTGGTATCCCAAAAAGATTTGATTGCTGATTTACTTGATTGGAATGATCTTTACCTAGCTGGCAGACTACACAAACCAGTAGAAATTATTAAGCAGACTAATAGCTCTCAGTTACAGAGTGCTCTACAATCTAACCTACGGTCTGCTGTGCACACAGCACTTCTAACTTTACCTGAAACATTTTCAGAGTATGACTTTTATTTTGCAATATCAAATTTAAGCTATGCTGGTGACTTTAGGATGACTTTTGGAGAGAATAAGAACAAAGTGAGGAACATTGTACAGCCACAACTGCTTAGTTTTCGTGAACTATACCAGCCTATCTTGCAGCAATTCCATGCCTATGTTGACTTTACTCCTGGAGAAGCCCAATGCCATCAGGATCTGCATCCAGAAACTAAATTACACCACTTAATGCAGTTACCAATGGTGCCCCAACAAAAGATTGTCAAATTCTGGAATCATGGTGGTTTGCAACAAGATATGGAAGATGTGCTACGTGCTGTAGCCTATGACATTGATTGTGCAGTTATCTTAAGACAAATACTAAAGGATATAGTCTGGCAGTCTAGTGTGAGGCAATCATTGAAGGGCATCCTAACTGCGGGGTTTATGAAGTCAATTCGTTATAGTGCTAAGAAAATAGCAAAAATGTTTTGATTACTATCTGTAGATTTTGTATATATGTATATAATAAAGGTAGTGGGTTAATTAGAAAAACTTTTTTTTATTCCTGTTTTTAAACCTCTTTTTTTGTTTTTAGGTACCAATATGATTTCTGATGAGTCAAGCAGTGATTCAGAAACAGGTAGATTTAAAGGTCGTACAAAAACACAGGATGAGAGGCCTTCAAATCAAAGAGGAGACAATCCTAGAGATTCAGGAAGAAGTAGGCCATCAGGACATGACAGATTTAGCAGAAACTTTGATAGAAAGAGGGAAGAAAGAGATCATGTAGATGGACATTCGAGAGATAGGGACAGAGACAGGCACAGGTATTCTAGACATTCTCCTATAAGAAGAAGACACTCAAGAGATAGAAGTCCAAGACATGAGAGAAACAGACATAAAGACTTAAGTGATAAACCTAAACCTAAAGAACACAGAAGTAGTAGTAGGGATAGACATAAACATGCTGGATCAGCATCTAGATCTCATGTCTCACATGATCATAGGAGAGAAAGAGAGGTTAAGGAAGAAAAACGCATTACAGAGAGGGTCAAGAGTCCTGAGAGGCCTATTAAGAAATCAAGAGAAAAATCTCTGTCCCCTGAAGTCAAAGTAAAACGATCGGAAATATATATACCCCCACCTACAGCTCCAGTGAAACGAAAAAGCGAAAGCCCTATTATCATTGAGGAACATGACAGTGATGCTTCCGAGGAAGTTTTACCTGGTTCTTACTATAGTATGATACCAGCTGTGGTAAAAGAAAAGTCAGAGGACTCTAGTGAAATCGATTCTTCTGATGATGAGAGACTAAGGGCTAAGCTCTTGAATTTAGAAAAGGAGCTTAGCAAGACAAAAAAGAAGAAGCATAAGAAAAAACACAAAAGAAAAAGTTCAAAGTCCAGTAAAGATAGAGAGAGAGATTCATCCATGTTGGTAGAAGTAAGTAGCACTACTGATATTGATCTGAAAGCCGATGTTGCTATGGATGAGTCGGAGGTTGTGGAAGAGGTCACTTCCACACAAAAAGTGGCACAGAAGGAAAGTTGTGAAGAAGGGGAGATATCAAGTGATGACTCTCTAAGTGAATTGGATATAGATCCAACAGATCTGCGCCACAAGTTAAGGCGTTCAGCTCCAAAAGGCGATAAAGCTGCAATCGATGTGTGCGGTCCCGCGCTGCCTCCCCATCTGGAGAAACGGTTCGACCGCAGTGCTTCACCAGATATAGAGGGACCAGCTCTGCCACCTCATCTACAACAGAAGTCCAAGAATATAGGTAATAATAATAATTAGATCCCTCTCTCTCTTTTACAATTTAGATTAATGTAAGATAAACTAAGATAATATAAGATAAAGAATCTCGTAAAATTTGTCAGTTAATTCTTGAAAAAAGAAACATATACAAGTAAAACATTCAACCTTATTTTAGGGCCATCTATTCCTGATGATATGCGTAAAGTACTCGCTGAGAAGGATCGTGAGGTTATTAAGTATGAGAGTTCCGATGAAGACCTAGGCATTGGTCCTCTTCCGGTCGGCTCTGAGGAAAAGTGGTCCGAGGCTCACCGGCGCCTTGAAGAAAGAGCTTTGGACATTAAAATAAAGAAACTAGATGGACAATCAGAGTCCTCGAATGTAAAGTCCAGAGAACAGTGGATGTTAGAGTTGCCAGAAGCTAAGGCAAAAATAATAGGCTTAGAAGCAAGAAGCTTCCGAGCTAAGGCGGGTCCAGATATGTCTGACAGGTAAGACCTTATTATATAGTTGTTAAAAATAAAAATAATTACCGTCTTTATTTTAAATATAAATAATAAACATAATGTGTCTTTTTCCAGGTCGAGCTGGACTGATACTCCTGAAGAGAAAGCAAGGAAAGCTGCCGGAGTAGCAAAGGAGGAGAATATGGAGTTGTCACTGAAAGAAGAAGCCAAGATGCGACATATCGCTAACAGGGATGAGGAACAGGAATCAGCAGTCAAGTGAGTCACGTAATGTAATGTGTTTTTGACCAAGCCGAAACCTTTTTCTTGAATCTGGCTGAAGACGACACTTCATTCCGTCGCTATTGTTCGATAAGATTTTCTGCATAATAATATTTTATGTATCAAAAGATTTACTGAGACATATATTTTTTTAATGAAAAATGTTTTCCTTTCAGGAAACATAAAAAGAAACACAAGAGAGAAGAGAGTCTGCTTGATCTGCACCAAAAGAAGTTGAAAAAGAAGAAAAAGGTACAAACACTGTTACTACTTAAAATTAGTAAACCTTTTCTCCCTGGAAATCTTTTAGTTAACTCCTTGTTATCTTTTCAGAAGGATGAAAAGGAGGATGGTAAAAAGGAGCGCCGGCCTTTCAGTCGTGACGTAGACTTGCAAGTGAACCGCTTCGACGAGGCGCAGAAGAAATCTATCATTAAGAAAGCTCAAGAGTTAAACACAAGGTTCTCTCGCGGCGAAGCTAAGTATTTGTAAACGTTTTCCACGACAATACAGTGACATTACTGGATTAAGGTACTTTGTGACCTAGAACTTTAAACATAACTACATTGAAATTGTTTTTAAAACTATTTGCAGTCTGATAAAATATGTGAAGTACATAATGCGACTGATTGACACTATTATTTGCATTAGTAGGTACAACATATAAACATATTTTAACAGTTTCATCAATTAATTTGTTTTTACCGTTCCACAAAAATATTTTATTGATTTAATTGTCAACCCAGAGCCCTATTAACAGATAAACAAATGACTGATTTTTGTAATATGTAATAGTGACATAAATAGGTTCAGAAAGGTTTACGTATAAAACTTTCTGGTCATAAGTAAGGGCCTCTGTTTTAAATGTGAACACTGAACATGTTTCGTCACACCACTGAACTGTTTGTTTATTCCCATGGAATATAATATCAAGGGTTTTTTTTGTTAGCTCTACGCATTATGCAATGAAATTGATTCTTAATCCTAAAACTATGTACAATGTTTTAATACTAATGAAAACCATGATATTTTAAACAGCGATCTTTGTCTTACCTTATCTAGAATACATTATAATTGATCGTGGAATGGTCTAGAATGCTATATCGGTATACCTACTGGAAGTGTCAAGCTACTTCGTTTGGAACAATTGTGCTTTAAAGTGGGTTCATGTAAAGTTGGTTGTATGTGTGCAATACTGTCCCAAGTTGTTAGGCGAATGTATGTGTTGCGTCAAACACCGCTTAAGCTCTCCCATAAGCTCCATACAAAGTATTCTTTAACTCTTTCTCTTTGGTGGTTTCATTTGCCAATGATTCTGTATGTTTTTCTCACAGATTTTTCATTTGTTTCTCATTGTAGATCCTAGCTTGTAGGAGTTACGATGCGCCACATATTCTTTTTCTGGGTGCTAAAATTTGGTACGAATTAAACTTTTTTGTATTTGTAAATTATACAAGAATACAATTCATTATCACCATAGGCAATCAACGTTATTTTGTATGGAGCACAGGTGAAAGCTTCGCCTTAAAGTAACTTTTATATTACGTAGGTACACAGGTATCCTGGATATCTGCCTGTTAGTAAGGGCGTTAGATTCAATTAGGTCATGTATATACACGAGCGATTTCAAGTTTGTGGTGGTAGAGCAAATGTTGCCTACAACTATGTAGCGCAACTAGTATTTTAGTTGATCGGACATTTTTATAAAGTAGAATGTATTTTTAGTTGAATGAGTTGAGAATTTTGTCGTAGACAAGCGTAGATTTTATTTGGTGTATTTTAAATGAGACCGTTATTTGCCAATGTACGCAGTGGATGCCAACACCAAAATCACCCGCTAGGTGAATAATGCATTAGGATTATATTAGAATAGAGCACTGATAGTAAAACCTCATTCCGAGTATTGTAACTCATGAAATAATGTATGCTCTGTGCTAAGATTGATCACATCTGCGCAACTAAAGGCAGTAAGGGGCGTTAGTGGTTCCATTGTACATTAATACAACGAATTACATGTAAGACTAAAATATAAAGATATCAATTATGTACCTAGTTACAACATTTGAGTATGTTTTGCGATAATTGTCGATGCTTTATAGGTTCGTGTCTATGATTGAGTAAGATGTGATTAAGCTTCTCATAGATTATTACATTTTATAATAACCCTCTTTTGTTCCTTGGCTGCATCTAAAAAAAAAACCTTCTATCCAGTCCCTAAGCTGAAACTATTTGAAATTTTAAAATAATTCTTGTATTTTATTTTTAATGATTTTTCCCATACTTGCTTGCCTTACCACCTTTCTCAGAAATCGTTAAACATAATGATACAGTTTCCTCTGGAATAATGTACAAAACATTCTATACATAACAATAAATTAGATGTAAATATATGGTTTTACCCTAATTCGTTTGTTTTATTGCTAGTAGGCGTGGTATTATTAGCATACTATTGATTTGTTTTATACGTCACACATCGCATGGCCTAGTAAACTTTAATATCATTCTTACAATGGTTAACTACAGTAAAACGCTCAAATTATACGGATTATAAGTATTTCGCGAAACAAAATTACATTTTTACGACATGGAAGAAGGAAAGAGAGGCCTTTGCCCTCTGTGGGCAAAGGCCTAACTAAGATGGCTCTAAGGGGGCTTAGAGCCATCTTAAGTTCTTATTACAGATAGGTTCAGGTTGAATAAAAACTGTGGAACTGATGAAATAATCAATTGTAATTCGTTGAAATGTTTAATTGCGATACATTTTCACAATCTAATTACTCACAGTGAAGGTCTGAATTCAACCTAGCTATACAATAATTGATGTGCATGTGGCTACCTACGTTAAACTCAAATACTTGCAAGAACTTGTTTTTTTTTATTCTTATCTTTTATGTCATTATGGGACAGTCAAAGAAAAACAAGAAAGTATTTAAATAATCATTCATTTACTATAATAAATGCAAGTCTAAATTCTAGCACACAATTGACCGGGCGCGTTACATGACCGTCTTAGCGTCGACTGTGTCGGTGGCGTTCGTCTTCTCCACGGAGGGGCAAGTCTTCACCTTGGATTCCTCGCAGCAGAGCGGAATGTCGGCGGTCAGTTCGGCGTAGGTCCACGGCTTGTCACAGATTTGGTAGAACGCTGACAACTGCAACAATGTTATAAGTATTTGAAGTTTTCTGTTGCCCGAAATTAATGAGTTACACTCATAGACAGGAAATAACACAAGCGCCATCCAAATTGCAGAAGTTAATATTACACAGTCGTATTCTGGTAGTAGCCACCTACGGTACCTAATGACCAAGTCGGAAGCGCAAAATGGTGTCTACACAATGCGCAATAATTATGTCGAACCTTATTACATACGGTTACTATTGTCCGAGACTAAATGGAAGGACTGCATAAATATGTGCTTACTATTCTTATTACAAAAATGAAATGATTATACCTTCAGCTCCTTGGCGTTCTTAAGTCTGTTGCACAATACTTCGGGTCCCTTCGCTTTGGTGGCGGTTGCCAGGGCGTTGCAGAGACTCTTGCATGTGCCCGCGCCCTCGTCGTCGCACTTGACGACCAGCCCCGGCGTCTGTGACAGGAGGGGCTGGCTGCCGGCCTCTATCGTACTCGTCGCGAATCCGCCGCATGAACAGTTGCCTTTAGGACCGTCATCTGGCGCCGGTAAGCTGGAATCAGGTACACAATACACTATTGTATTAAACTATAAACAAATTTTTAGCTTCGTGAGAATTAATTTAAACATTTAGGTACCTATTCTCCTTAGTCAAATAACTATGTCCTTAACAAAAAATGAACTGGGCATATTTTACCTGAACCAAAAATTTATATAATGCCAAAAATATGATAATAATAATTAAAAGTAGTAAAAAAAACGTACATGTTAGGTTTCTCTTCAGCCAAAATGAAGTTAAGTCCAAACAGCAGGATGACGCAAAGGTCGCAAAGGAGTACTCGTGCAGACATGTCGACTACGGCGGAGGCGACTCAACTGATATCCAACTCTCATTCCACACCATTTATATACAAAGGTATTTGGAAGCGTTCACCGAATTCTGTAGGGTGTCCACTTTTTACGTAAGTTTTTGGACACTGCAAAATCTACCACATCTATCGAACATAATGTACGTAAGCCTCTACGTATTGGGTTCCCAATAGGCGAAGGCCGTAAAGAAGACCTAGGTGGACCGTGTTTGGAAGGATGAACTGGACGCATACCAAAGCGAATATCAGTCAACAGAAAATTGGCCTCAGATAGCAATCAAAAGAAACCAGTGGCAAAGGAAAGGGAGGCATTTCATCTGCAGTGGGACAATTCTAACTCCAATTAAATAATCTACTTTATATTCAATTCGATTGATGAGATACACATAAAAGACAAAAGTATCTATGTTAAGGTTTTTGCCACATTGTACTCTAAAGTGTTGCTCGCTGTTAAGTTAGGTTAGGTACCTTTAGGCCATCATCTCCTTGCCTGTTACCTACACTTGATAAAAGTGACTAAGATTAAGTAAATTATTAGGTAACCAATACTTTACATATTATGCGCCTGCCTATCATTTACATCCCAAATACATGCTTACTAATACTCTAGTATGTGAGGGAGCCAAATATTAAGCCTGATGGCTGGGGTGGAGATAGCGCTGGTCAGTTAATAGGTATATATCTTTCGGTTTATTTTTTATATTGCGATATATCAGTCGCATGACCAAAAGGATATTACTTACAGGATAGCTTAAATATGTTTAACAGTAACGGATGAAGGTCTTCCTGTAATTGGGATTAGTCCTGAAGATTCCAACAGTGTGGGCACTACAGTAATATGGCTAACTATTGTTTTGATATGAGAAGATCGGAATTGTTATGGTTTTACTCTTATACAATAAGCCGTTACTTGGTTGCACGGATTTGTAATTATGCATACAGGTGTCAAGTGATGACACCTGTAGCGCAAACGGAAATCGTTATTTCGTATTTCATATCACTGTATGGACATTTGTAGGAAAGAGAATACTTACATAAGTCTTCCTGTCCTTCGAAGTCCTTTCCAAATTAACACGACGTAGCTACAACTATATAGCTATTAATTCTAAGTGTTATAAGTATAAGTAAGGTAAGGTAACAGACTTTGGGTAGCTTCAAAGACTTAGGAAAGTAACTAACTAGGTACCTAATTCCAATATCGTTCGTTAGATTTTCTACTAGCAACAGAAAGATAATGATCTCTAACATAATAATATCATTAGGTACCTATTTACTTTAATACTTTTTTCATATATAAAATTTACTTGAAATATTATTTGTATCGTTATAGGTACAGGTATTTAACTCAATAGAATACTGGTCAGTTAACATCCAATCGAAGGCAGGATACGTTCTTAATCCCGGACTGCGGCGAAGACAAAAAAGGAGGGTAATTTGTTTTTTTTTTAAGGTAAAAAATATACATTTCCCCCCAAAATTTTGTATTTCTTTTAATATATGTTGTACTCTTTCTACTCCTTTATCTATATGACTACGTAAGTATAAAGAGATGTAAAAGGTAATTAACCAGACCCTCTATATTCCTCGGTAGCCTACTATATCTACTTAGCTACAGTTTCAGAAACACCCTCTAGCTAAAGCAGATTTTCAAGTTTTCCTAACAAATATAATCCCTCACACTTTCTATCACTGTATCGTTACTTTTAACCCATTTTTACTAAGGGATTAATAATTAGAGAGTAGAGTAAAGCTGGTAAATTTACGGTAAGTATGACGTTTATAGATCGTACGACGCAAGGCCCATCGTGTTGACTAAAACATTTTTAAAGAAATGCGTAAATGTATGCATTATAAATGAAACAATTACCATAATGTTGATAAAGTATATTAACCTTTTTTACAGATAAAACTATTGACAGTCTTTAAGTATCGAAATCATGATATAAGAGAAGACCATGTAATAACAAGGCCCCTGTTCCTATGACGAAGTAGTTGGTAGTTACAGGACATGCGCAAGCGCAGTGCCCTAATCTACACATGGACGAGATTGGCATATAATTGTAGACACATTTGAACTATACTTTTTCCTTATTTATTATTTGTCTTATCAGACATGCTCTTAAATAATACAATCATCTGAATATATGTCTCTGTATTTAAAAATCAGGCATTTTTTATAGCTCCACCAGGGAGTGTGTCAAATAAAAGCGTGAAGATTTTTAGATTACAGTTGTAGATGGTACAGGAATATGGTAAAGCATAGACATACAGGAAAAGCAATGCTTCATGGAATAAAAAAAGATATGAAATTCACGTAAGAGTATTGTTATGTACTACTTCTTTGAGTCAAACTTATACATTGACATATTTTTCAAGTGTATTTTACAAATTTCAACTTAAAATTACAATATTATTATTATCAATTGATTGTAAACATTTATTTCATGTACTTATATACAATTTTCAAAAATACTGTTATGAAGCAGTTTTAGGAACATTTTAATCCTACTTTTATGAAATACAAAGGCAATAACATACTTACTAAAAATACACCTATTGTACTTATTTAAATACTCAGATTTTCTTACACATAGCACTAGTTAGTATATTCTAATATAAACTGATCATTTTGTTGAAAAATATTGTAACCTCTTGTCAGTGTAAAACTATTTATGTATTTAATTTTTAACTCTATTTAAAACTCTCTATTATTAATTTACTGTATTATAATGTATGGACATACACAATGTATGCAAATCAATGATGGATTTAACATCAATTCAACATAAAACAAACTAGTTCCAGGCTTGAAAGTTATGGAACAGTCATAAATAAGCTGTTGTAATTGGCTGACAAAAGTCCTAATATCATACAATCACCAATCGCATCACTTATGAATGGCATACCCAGTCAGATATTTCTTAACTTTTATTGTGACAATATTCTGACAATGCTAAAGTTAGACACTATTATTAAAAGTGTTATTATCTACTATCTTTGGGGTGCAGGCTTTGGTTTAGGCATTTTGACTAACAAAGCTTGTATTTCTTTCTTCTCATCATAACTCTTCCACATCTCATACAGGTTTATTATTGATCTCACTATCTCCTGGATCTGTAAATAAGCAGGTTAATATAAATATATCACCAAATCTCCACCATAAAATCCTATATGTACAGTTATTTAAAGTAAAAAAATAATTTATATTTAATCAAAAAAACTTGTTACATGATTATGAAATCCATACTGGATTCAAATTAGATAAAATCATATATTAATTGTTTAATTGATTGAATAGTCTTACACACATACACAGTATACTTTACAAATATAGGTTATGCCCATAAACTTACTTTGTCCATGTCAACATTGAGCTCAGCAAACCAAGGCTTGAGGTTCTCCTTCCCAAGCATCACACAAGCTATGTGTAGAGAAGCTATTGCTATCTGAAATCAATAAGACAATGTTAGTATTACTGAACTACATAAGTTGTAGGTGTCATCATAATGATTGTAGGTTATTTATTAGGTTCTGAGTTATTACCTGATAAGGTGGGTACAGTAAACTGACATCAGTCCTCAGAGAATCATTGACGATTCTCCACGCATATGTCAACAACTGATCGTCTTGTCCAATATCTTGCACGAACAGAAGTAACGGCCTGTATGGCTGGTACACAATCAAACAGCAATCTAAATTCTCCAACAAGTAAAACTCGCACTCTAGAATATGGTTAGTTCTGTACGGAAACTCTTGCTGTCCATACGCGTAACTAAACTTGTTTTTGATCACAGTTTGGCAAGTTGTTATAAGTCTTGAGTTTGATATAACACCGAATTCTTCAACCTTGGATGCGAGGAACACGCATGTTGGTGCTAAAAGCAAGGGGTCTATACATTTTAACGAATTTCTTGCGTAAAATCTCTTAAAGTACACTGTAGCAGTCGCTATAACTTGTTGACGAAGTTTTAACTGTTCTCCTAAAACCTGAATAATGCTTGCGAAGAAATTGAATATTTTCTGATATTCTTCCTCTGTCAATATAGCTAAATCAAGTTGGCGATCTCGTATGAGATCCTGTTTATCTAATATCCACTGCTGGTGATGAGAACTTTGCCAAAAATTACCAGCCATTATAATTTTATTTCTATTAACTTTCAGTAAAACTTAATTAAATAAATATTCTGTCACCACAAACAGTGTCAAACTGATGTCAAACTGTCAGCTCAGTACCATAGAGTAATGCTGTCATAGACTATAAAAATATTTATAACCTATGGATTACCATCCACCACAGACAAGCTGTGTTTGTGGCGCCAGTTTTAGTCACATTAGTCACATACCCTCTACGGCCTCTACCTTCCCCGGGGAGCAGAAAGTCTATGAGGGCTTCTGTACTTCTGAGGACGATTATTATTCGTCGTTTCATCTATTTATTGCTGAAGGCTTTGGATACTACACCCTACCGTATATATCTTATCTCTATAGCAGAATCTGTAAAGTACTCGATTTAAAAAAAAAAACAAAATCATTCAAGTAATAACAGATTCACGTGGTTAGTGGTTGATATCTTTACCTGTTTATTTAGACAACCCTATGGTTTGTGCCTGTTCAATGCGCAGTTGGTAGCACTGATAAATGCATTCTACTTAGGCATTCTAAAACAGAGTCTGCAGCGCCAGTTTTTTGAATGAACATTTTTATGTTTGGCTGCTCTTATTTGGAAAAAAATTGAAGCTACACCTCTAATAAGCCTCTAATAATCAAGTAAACTGGCGCTGCAGACTCTGTTTTAGAATGCATTTATCAGTGCTACCAACTGCGCATTGAACAGGCACAAACCATAGGGTTGTCTAAATAAACAGGTAAAGATATCAACCACTAACCACGTGAATCTGTTATTACTTGAATGATTTTGTTTTTTTTTTTTAAATCGAGTACTTTACAGATTCTGCTATAGAGATAAGATATATACGGTAGGGTGTAGTATCCAAAGCCTTCAGCAATAAATAGATGAAACGACGAATAATAATCGTCCTCAGAAGTACAGAAGCCCTCATAGACTTTCTGCTCCCCGGGGAAGGTAGAGGCCGTAGAGGGTATGTGAGAATCTTCTCAGCGAAGACCACCGGACTGCTTCTCCCTCATAATGGAGTTCAAGCTAAGGGAAAGCGATGCGGACTACTTTTGTTATAGGTACATTTTATAAGTGCCAAGTTTGGCCATATTTTTTTTGGTAAACATGTTTCTTGATTAATTAAGTATGATGGTTACTAAGAATGGTAACATAAAACAAAAGTTTTGTTCGAAAACCGAATTGATATATTATTCCTGTATACATATACCAATTGAGAGTAACAATTGTAAAAAAAATTGAGCATTAAAATTTCATAATTGGTTATTTTCTTAAAGTTAATTTAATATCTATCCTAGGATATCACTGAGGGTGTAGTCTTTAAGAACGTCGTTGATGACGTCAAAGAGTTCTTCGCTGATCATTTGGCTGACGTTCTCCATCTCGGATTGGATCAGATCCTGGGAAACATTCTGCACCACGCTGTTGATGAAGCCGTTGACGAGGCTGGAGCCGGTCATGCCGTGGATCTGGATCTAAAGACAAAATAAATAGGTTTAATAAAAACGTATTTTTTTAGTACCAAATAACTGCTGAAAGTACATCCTTTGCCTTTCTGCCATTAATTTGACAATAAGGTAAAACTTTTACTACTCCTCGTAACGTTGAAACATGGGTGAGTTAGTAAAGTGACTAAGCTTTAGTGGGCCTAATGATTGGTCTTGCGCCCTCGACATCATTCATCTAAGTGTATAAGGTGTTTCCAAATGTTCTTTTAACTTACATGGGTGTCATGGATGTCAATCTTGATGTCCAACTCGCGAAGAATCAAGTGTCCGCCGAAGAGGTTAGTGCCCAGTCTCATGTCAAGGCCGACTTCGATGCGGTGGGCGAAGATTCTGTAACATGATGTGGAATAGCCAAGTTAAAAACATGTCCTGTAACATTATTAGCAATAGCTTATTTTCTAAAAGCTTGAAGTAGACAAAAGCTAGTTCACGTTCTTTACTTGTTAAATACGATCTTAATCTATTTAATCTGCATATTATTGCTATGCCTTGAATATTAACACAATGTCAAATACAAAGGTTAGACACAAACAGGCTAAAATAAATCCATGGAAAAGGAAACTTCTGTATCGATCTCAAATAAAACTTAAATGGGACCACAAAAAGGCTGAACCCTTTATGCAAGAAAATTTCATAAGTACGTACCTGAAGTTTCCTCCAGCTCTGTGGGTCAGCAAACCAACCCGGGTCCTGGCGTCATAGCTTCCTGATAAAGTAAAATTATTTTGATGATCACTGTAATTAATTTTAATCCCTCCTCGTATCGGGCACTAGAGGCTCAAGTTTAGATACCAATCAAATTTAACTGTACTTTATCTAATAATCCGATTATTTGATAACGTAGCTAATTGGCATTATATTGTAGGTAATAAGATAAAAGGTAGGTTCTCTCAATAGTTCTAACAGTTTCTAACTACTTTCCATACCATGTCAAAAGATTTCTCCGTTTCTTTAAGGTAGGTAGCTAACTGGATATATTTTTTATATATATAAAAAGCTATTGTCTGTGACTATATGATAATACTGCATGGTTGGCATCGCTATGTACATATAGTGTCTAAGTTGGTAGCATGTAACTTACCAGTGACGGTAACCCACGGAACGGTGATCTGGATGCCGAAGGCAAGACGGATGGCGCTGAAATTGATGTCGTCGACGACGAACCAGCGGAGACCATCCAGATTGAAATTGTTGATGGAGATTTCACCCCTGACTCTGTAAATTGGAAACACAGATAAAAATTAATTTTCTGCTGCATACTCATGGATGAAGAAGAGTGGATGGCCTACTTTCCAGCCAATCTACTTTATATTTTTTATCATTTTTTTTGTTAAGATATATGAGCGGAAATTTAAGATGGTTATCAAAAATTCCATCATTTTGATTACGAAAGCTTGATAGGAACACCTGCAAAGTATTATCAAAACTTGATAATAGTACGAGCCCTTTCGAAGATAATTGTAAATAAGGAGCAAGAGATTTCGTAATAAGTAAATTTTGAGCATGGTAAGTTAAAAGCTATGGTATACATACTTTCAGAATGATTAACGAGTTAATTGGCGTTGATCCAGAAACATGATCTTTATTAGAAATACATTTTTAGTGCGACTATGTCTGAGTTCTCTTATCGAGCTAACAACTGAAATTACAACTTTAATAAACTATTCTTAATCTTCAAAAAATATTATGACTTATTATAAATCTAAATGTGTAGAGAACATACCCAGGAGCGTTATAATCGATGGGTCCGATAACGTCGACCACGAGGGGGTCTAGCGGGGGCACGTCGTCGTTGCCGTTGATGATGATGTCTCTGAAGTCCTCCAGCATGTTCTCGATGGCTTCAGTCACCACATTACGGCTAGCTGTCTCCTGTGCTGCTGTGATCTCGGGAGTAGCTTGCTTCTCGGCAACCTCATCCTTCGATACAAGGTTTAGTGCCAGATGCGTGTTTTCAAGCCGGTTTTCAACGTTGTCTTCTGAAAATCAATATGTAGATTTTAACTACCTATACACCCATTTGTTCATACTTTTCACACTGGATAACAGGTAGTCGACGCCTGATATACGATGGTGATGGCACTCTACGAGATTTTGAAAGTACATTTGCTTATTTTTCCAGACAGACTTATTCTTACCTATTGAAATCATCGACAAAACGGCAAAATAAGGCGAAAAATATTGTATAAATAACACGATGAAGAACAAATAACTCAACTAACCCAGAGAGAAGGCTTCATTGTTGAAGTTGGCGGCTTGCGCACTGGCGCACACCAATAACGCGACGAGACACAATACTTTCATTTTCTGTAATAAAAATAATAATTATTATAATTCGTAAATTACACATACACCAGTATAAATCAATACAATTCAATAATCAAATGTCGTACCGTTGTCTTTTTGGCGATTGGCAATTTTCAATAATTTTCACTTCTATTTATTTGTGCCTTGTGAGTATCTTCATCAATCAATCATAATTAAATATTAATCTCAGTATTTCCAGATTATAATAAATCCATTCCATCGTTATCGCAGCCGTGATTATTCCGCAGTACGGCAATTCTCTTTGTTATTACATTTTACGCGTATATTATTAAAAGCCATTAAAGCTTACATACCTACGGATTTTACAGTGGATTTTCATTAATTATCGAGTGACAATCGACGATATAGTATATAAGATGGTAATCATCCTATATGGAATATCGTCTGTAGTATTTACCATAACTAGGTAAACAACAAATATATAACTATACTTTTTTTATTTCCAATATACATATGTAAAATAAAAATCATTTATTTCAGACAAAATATAACAAAGCCCCTCAGTGTAAAACAACTCAATATACTTAAAGATAAACTTAGACATACCTACACAACTTTGTAAGTAGGTAGTACCTGTAGGAATTAAATACCTAAAAGCTGAAACTCATTAAAATCATATCTTGTATTGAAACACGGATGCGTCGCTATGGAAGATAATGTTCTCGTTTTATCTGACTATAATCGCACTTTATATTGTACAAAGAGCTGACCTGAAACAATTAAGTGCCAATCGGTGCTTTCAAATTTATTGATTGTAATCATTGTTAATCCGAAAATAGGTAAGCATATGCCTAGGTACTTAATTACCTGACGTTTTTTTTTAAATACATAGAGGGTGTTACCGAAAGGGTATATCTGTCTATAACTTAGTGCAACGGGTAGGTATAGAGTCAGTTTACAAAATGGCAGCACAAATCGAGTTGATTAAATAACTTTTATACATCAATTATTTGACACCAAAAATCATTTATACCAAGACCTGCGGACCATACCCTTTTCAATTGATTAACCCTGTAAAAAATACCGTTTCTTTGCATAGTTTTTAAGATATGTTGCCTTTGACTTACAACCTCCCGTAGGTTTCAGGGGTGGTCAACCTGGGACCAAGCGGGACGTTAAATTTTAAGCATCGCACTCGCAGATAATATTTTCTATATTATAGGAATTATTTACAATAGGTAAATTATGGGGCAGAATTACTTCGAATCAAGAAAATCATTGATTATTTTCGTATTTATTTATCAATGCATATATCAAGATTTGCAGCCCAGAATCAATTTAACGTCATCTAAGCGCAGTTTTGCAGTTTCAAGCTAAATCTGCTTTCAGTCATTTGCATGGTTATAGGTAACTCAGGTGTTTTTATAAACATTATCACCTTACCTATCAATAAACAAATTGATATATAATATACGGTATTAATTAGGTACACATGTTTAGATTAAAATCAACAAGATTGTAAAAGCTAATTTCGTCATTAACGTATTTGATAATTTTAATTAGCTATATGGAATACCTATTTTTTGCTAAAATGTTTTGGTTAGAAGAGTTTGGTTTTTCATTAGAAATATACCTGCTCTGTGCCGCCACAAAGTCTAAAGGTGTTCTGGTGACGATCTCTACGAGCTGCAAACTTCTAATGTTCCACAGTCATGATGAACCCTCTAAGCAAAAACAAAATGTGCTCGTTTTAAAATTTGAGTAGAATTCTCCCGCATTTAGAAATATACTAAATATTTCAAAATTCTTACCTTGTTAGAACTTAAATTCGAAGTGACTTCGAAGATAATCACAATCATAAAAAGTGGCTATGTCATTTGATAGATAGCCTATGTTCAATACAAGAGATTTCAGCGCAAGTGTGACTTCTGAGTAGTACAAAATTGGCGTAGGTATTACATAGGGAAGACGGAGAACTTTCTCGTGATAAGTAAACAGGATACGAAATGGAAATAAAGTCGTCATTAGAATCGTTGCCATATTTTTATGACTAATTAAGTACCAGGTATTTTTTGACGAATTCCACAGCTTGCCCATAAAAATCTATCATTTGACGACACAGAACTACAAGCTACAAGAAAGTACTTAATAGGTGTGGAAATTTTATAGCCTGTAATGCATTGTGCTGGTGGAAAATCGATTTTTTGTAACTAATATGCATTTATGCTAGAATACAGAAACAGGAATTAATTTAAAAAGATAATCTGTTATATATTCGATACTATTGTTTATTGCTTGTCAGTTGGGCACAGGTTTGGGTGCAAAAATGCGGTTTATATTAATTGTGGCTTTATGCAATGTACCTCTAATATTAGCACAATTTCAATTAAGTGAGTAATGTAGCATGGTAGTAAATAATATAAAACTTGTGTTGTGCGACACGTGCTCAAGAATTATTACTTTGTTAACATATTCCTGATTTCACCATAACATTGTGCAGTGACTACTTATAACATATTTAATACAGAGAAGTATGATAGGAATCGATTCATACAGAAAACAGAATTTTCATCCCAGTGGACAATCTAAACAAAGCAACAAAGCAAATGGGAGATCTTAGAAGACTTACCAGGCTTTAAGACTCTCCACAGTTTTTAAATTACGACCTCCGTGGTCGAGTAGTACGCACCCGTTTTGAAGGTGTCCCTTTTCTACATTGTCCTGAGTCTGGATGTTTGTGGTTCCTTCGTTGTTTCTGAATTCCCTATCACAAATGCTTGAGCAACCTACTTTGGGGTTTAGTGAAAGCGATGTTTTCGGCATTTGTTCATTAATTGGGTTAAAAGTTTCTCAAGACGTAAAGACCTACAACTGGCTACGGCTCATTGGTCTGCTCGTGAAACTAAACTTTAAACTAATAAGTATAATATAAGTTCTTAGGTCAAAGGTATCCGTATGCGGGTACCTCTATAATGTAGTTAAAAATATATTTCGTCATGCTGTAGTAAATGAGGACTTCGGCGATTTCCACTTCCACGCCAAGGCTGGGCAGTTGCCTCCGAAGTACTACCCGATGACGGAGCGCGACGTGCGAGCCAGTGAGAAAGCAGCTGACGTCATAGGCTTCGTGCAGCTGGTGCCAAAGATAGATCCCTTCATGAGGGACATACTGCAACCCGTCGGCATCGACCTGCCTTTCCTCTGGCTTAAGTAAGTGTAAGTCCAGACACGATTAACGCTGATTAATATGTTGATAAGATAATATGGGAGATGGACAAAAATCTGTATTCCGAGATTGGCGATTTCAGAATCCAACATAAACTGTTGATTTTTGAAATCGCCAATCTGCAATAATTGAGTATGGTGACTGCAATGCCCGTTCTTTCGCTACATGAGAAGATGCCCGTGCCCCGCCGTAGAAATGTTTATAGCTTAGCCAGTTATTATTATTAAATATCTGTTTCGTGTTTGTACAAATCAAATTTATTACGGACGGAGCAAGTTACTCTGAAATCAAGTTTCCATGTCATTAAACCTCATATTGGTAAATATTCATATATCACCTTTTACAGGGGTAAAATATTCATGACGAACTTTGTGGTGGCTGGAGTGAAGTCATTTGAGCTAAAAAATATCGAGCTGCGACTGAATAACCTTCGACTGGACCTGAACATCTCATTGCCGGACATTTTCGTGGAGGGTAAGGCGCTGAAAATCCATTATACACCTACCTAAGCTGCAGTGACATAAGGTAGATACACTTTAGATGGCTGTGCACATTAGTTTCCGGATTTAATCTTCTCTTCGGTCTTTTGCGTAAACAACTTCAAAAGAAAGGTATTTTTTCCAATTCGCCTGTTTTTTTTCCATGTTTCCTATGCGATATTTACGGCATTTGTAAATTGATTACAATTTTTTAAATAAGCCTCAGGTGGGTTCCCCTTTAGTTTAATTGTGTAGTATTAATTTACTTATTTTTGTGTGGAATGTTCCAGGCGACTTTAATTTGCAAGCGTCAGTAGGCTTCCTGCCAATATTGATGAGCTGTCATTTAAGGTTGGTAATGCTTGTTTTTATAATCAATAATGTAACACTAACACATAGCAAACATCCGAAAGCCTTGTCTTTTATCGGACCTTGGGATTCTATACATATATATGATTAGACATAATCCTGAAAAATATATCATGAAGTAACCATTGTTGTCTGTATACAGCTTCCACATTATAAACATGGATATATCAGTAGCTGCAGGCGGCAAACTAATGCAAGCACCAACCGTGGGAGAAGTATTGCAAACTGACAGCTCTGCGATCCAGATAGACATTCAGAACGTCCGGGTTAGTACACCATTGTCTTCCCACTGCTGGGCAAAGTTCTCTTTGACATCTGTGTTTTTAATCTGTGGTTTTAGTAAGTATTGACTTACCTTAAATACTAGATGCAAGTTAACTATAAGAATCTAATTTTAACTATAAAAATCGCTGCTGTACCCCTTAAGAAAATAGAGATAGCATGAGAATAAATAAAAGGTTTCACCATTTGATTAATAATGTTTCAGGTAAATCTATCTAATTTAGCCTTCGGTGCGTCTGAAGCTGAGACAGGGCTGGCGATCGCGCAACTGTTCGCCACTCCCGCGCACGACAGCATGTTCGATGGCCTCCTCATAACGGCACTCGACATGATCAACAAGGAACTCTTCCAAGTTTCCTCCGATATATTCAAGACATATTTGCTGAACAAATAACTATACTCTATTACATTATAATAATGTAGTCCAGTAAATTATAAGATTCCATCACTTATTTGTCGCAAAGGGCAAAACTTTCTATTAATAAAGGATCCGGAGTGAAACACTTGACGAAGCCCTCCCTCGCCTTTTATTCTATACAATATGGGATTATGACGTAAGTTATAACTATTTATGCGATACACAGGAACCTAATTCATATTTTTTATTGAAACATAAAATAATAGTGTATGCAAGCCCTTGTACAGATCTATCGCAGTTTATCGTTTTTCCTTTTCCCAATTTTTCATTGTTTTGCGAGGAGCATGGTTACTAGTAGACTGACATATCTTAACGAAATTAAACGAAAAACCGCGAGTTGTATCATGAGTTTAAATAACTTCTCTTCATAGTCTCCATGGAGAAAACTAGGAGCATATCGTTTTAATGGGCGACAAAGATTAATCTGCCGTCTGAGTTGCTAAATGTCGTGTCGAACCTTACCTATAAATATTTAACATAATCATTGTAATGTGCCTAGCTGCATAAAATATCAGACATGATAGTTACCAATAAATAGTAACTATCGACATAACTTCAAGCAACAGACTCAGAATGCAGATCCATCACATATTAGGAGCTAACTATTTTCAGTCACCCGGCTGGTATACCTGATGTGACACTATCTATATATTATCTATGATGGTCTACCGTTACCCAAAAATCTGCTAGGGTTTGTTGCATGTTACGACCTCGTCTTCGCACATCCCGGTTTAGTAGAGATACGCTGCCCGCTATGCTACTTGCCCGTTTTGTCTCCACTTTGGAGAAATGTAGACCTAAAAGTAACGTGAACAACATACATTGCTCTGAACACAAAGTAGCGAAAGAAATTGTGTCATGGTACTACGAACACACGAGACCTTAAATAAAGTTGTTTTCTACATTGCTTTGTCGACAACAATGAGGACCGTCCGAGGATTGAACAAGAGACCTAAGAGCTAACGATGCTTTGGAGAACACCGTGTTAGCCCTTCGATCAAGGAGTCTCTACCTGTCTACAATGACTAAAAACTTACTAAACATATCAATAATATTAGTTGATGCACTCTGTGTTGCTAATGTTGGTATCACAGATTCTATATCTAGTATCTTTCCGATAAGTTCTACCATGAGGTGGCATGGCACGTTATACCTTTAATCCATTTCTTTACATTTTCGATATATCTTTTTACAGTTTCTGAAAAATTCTGCTTATTATCCTAATAAGATTAAACGTTGAACGTTTATTTATAAGATAAATATTAGGTACAAGTACTTTTGTTAAAAGTTTGATCAGATATAATATCAAAAATTTAATACTGCGGGTAATACCTTAGATCATGTTCTACCTAAACAGCATATTATGTTCTTCTAACTAGTTATGACTAATTTGTAAGAACAGAATAGAAGTATTGTACAAGCTGTGTAAATATTCTATCTCTGTACCGTTCACCAGAATACGATATGCGGACCCGGGATCCATAATATATATGGGATCAATACTCAGATTGTGGGCAATTTGACTAATTGCTCCAATACATTTACAATTTTTTTGTATTGGTACGGCAAGCTTATCTCGGGAAAACATACTAGTAGGCAACTTTTAATATTTATTGTACAAAACTATAACTTACTTTATTAAGTTAATTGTTTATTAAAAATAATTATTTAGACGACCTCCGTGGTCGAGTGGCGTACGCACCGTTTTCAAGGTGTCGCTAGCTCTGAAGTCCCGGGTTCGATCCCCGGACGGGTTAATGTAGAAACCAAATTTTCGACATTGCCTCGGGTCTGGGTGTTTGTGGTACCTTCGTTGCTTCTGAATTCCATAACACAAGTGCTTTAGCAACTTACTTTGGGTTCAGGGCAATGTATATGATGTTGTCCGCATTTATTTATTTAAGTCACGCGTTATTTTTCATTAGTAAATGTGAAGTTCAGAAATGATTAATCGAAAAGTGAAAATCAGGAAATTAATGAGAGTTATTTTCATGCTATGTTCCTTTCTATACAAATAATACCATGCTGTAGACTAACTATTCATATATATATATATGAATTATAATAGAATCGAATGTACAAAAGTAAGTATTATTATTTTAGCCACGCAAATTCTGCAGAGTTTTCCATATTCTCCATATTCAAGGAAAGTAGCAACTTTAATTAATTTTGTTGCAATTGTGGTTTATCGATACATTTGCTATTGAAAAATAATTGCTAGTTGTTCAATGATGTTCTAATCAGCCTCCATAATCCTTAGACTTTCTTATAGTAAGAATGCTATTTATTCTAGGTATGCAAATAATAAAAACAATCTAATATAATCTATCTAATAGATTAGATAACTGGCTAGATGACTGATTGTATAAAGTCAAAATCTGTTTAATACGCCAGTTAGATAATAAAAATCTATAAACAAGTATGTTTTGTGTTTTCATAAGAACATACGTAGCTATATGAATATCTAATATTAAAAAGTAGTTCTTTCGAAACCATTTCCGAATAATTTAACAGGAAAAAATGAACTTTTTAGACTTTGTACTGTTATCTGTGGTTATTTGCATGTTTCAAGAAACCAAACCATCATTTATTTAAATTATAAGCAAAGAGGTAAAACCACAGGGTGACTTCGTTCATAAGCATCAAAAAATTGTATATAAATCGTGCTACATACACATGCAGCCATGTTTACAGCATTACACATTCATTTAATTTGTATGGTTGGTTAATATCATGGTGCCAAACAATGTCTTACACATTGATGTTACGCTTGCTCGCAATTTATCAATAAAAACTTGTAAGCTTTGTTTACACTGCCAGCTTTATACCTATATGCCTTACAACTACGCTTCAAAAAATCTAGCAGAGAGGTCCTCTTTTTACCCACCTACGACGAAACCAAAATTATGTTATGTTATAGTTTTACCAGGTTTTTCATCGAATCTTTTAGAATCTATCCTACGAAGATCTATGTACTCAAAACGCTCCTGACGTGGCTAAGACCTAGTACCAACTACCAAAATCGTTATGGATTTAGTATCTACCAATATATACTATATCGCATAGTATATATTGGTAGATACTAGATATACTATATCGCAAAATACTATATCGCATAGCAATATATCTACTAATATCTACCAATATGGATTTAGTATCGACCCACTGGTACTAATAACATTTACTATAATAAACAAATTAAATTGGTTAATAATAAATGTACAATGTACATACATATTGTAAACTTATTACAATATTAGTCACGGTTTATTTAGTTAGTATATACCGCGAAAGTTGTGGTCTAACTGGTACTCTAGACTTTGGAGCTGTTACGTTATGGAGCAGAAACCTACGAAGCATAGCTACGGGTAGTGTATACCTATGTTCTGTAAAGTGTACTGAAACAATAGATTAAGAAGTAGCTACCTAAAATAATTCTAAATGTATTTATTCTTGAAGATGTCGATGTTTATGGAAAACGCTAAGCCTAGTTAGGTTTACTCGTATCAATGACACCAAAAATGTCTTTGTTCTAATCCAACTATGACAGGCCATGTCCACATCTCGCCACTTAATGCCAACAAGCCAGAGAGATGGTTGCTATCGTCGACTCAACATTGGTACCCGTTTTATTGCCGACATTTCCTGTCAAAGTAACATTAGCAATTTCGTAGTTTGTACGAGTTAACGAACCTTGATTATTCACAGATATGATTTATATAGTACTAATACACAGCAATGTGCAGAAATAACACTTATCGAACAACCTAAGTACTCTTATGTCATTTATAAATGTACAAGAGGGATAGGATATGAAAACAATAATAGCATGTAATATTTTGCACAAGTGTAAAATCGATTTCTTGTGACTAATGCGGACAACTAGAAAATAATTAACACATTATTGTATAGATATTATAAATTTCAAAGTAATGTATTTGTTACGCAGTTGTTCAGAATTCTTGATACGACCATGAGAGGCTTACTAATTATAGCGTTTTGCGCTATTTCGGCACAGGCATTTTGTAAGTAATATATGTATATTATACATCCATCCCGATTCACCTCAACATTCATACTTCACTAGATGTTACGATGATATGGGAGTGGGCTACGCGCGACCCAAAAACTTGTTTGCCCATTTATGAGTTTCTTATTATTTTATGTCTCTACCTCTATTGCTAAAGTATTTTTATTATAAATCGACTAAAAAAAGGAGGTTCTAAGTTTGACCTTTGTTCTAAGTATGTATGTATGTTTGTCCGTAATTATCTCGCGTTTTGCTAAACCGATTTTGATGCGGTTTTCTGAAAATAATTTGTTAGATAAAGGAGAAGGTTTTAGTGTTTATTATTATAAGTCTATCAAAAAATTTGGTAAGAAGTATTTACGAAAAACGTCCGTCATTATTATTTTTTTTTAATATTTTTCTCACATATAAATAACCCGTATCTTTATTTAAACTTTTAGATAAATGATCCATCAACATTTTCGCGAGTTAACTGAAAACAATACAACGTATATTATACGCGACGTATAAAAGGAACAACGGCGGGCGTATTTACTGCTACCGAAAGCGGTAGCGATAACCTTAGTTAGAGCAAGTTATTCTTAAGCTTACATCTGCGAGACGTATTTTCGTCAATCTGAGGAAAACTCTAGTGTCTTTCATTTCCTAATTGAATAGTTATCATTTAACATAAAAAAATGTACATGCAAGCAATGAAAATCGCAATTTTATTGACTCTCAAAAAGCAATCATTTTGGTTTGTGTTACTTTTGAATCAGGGATATTTTACATAGAAAATGTTTATTTAAGGGCAGGGAATATTGTAGCTTTAGGTCAAAATAAATTTCAGGTCAATTTTGTTACGACATATTTTAGAGGATTATTATGATACCCAGGATTTTTTTGGTCGCCTAAAATAAACTCATAATTTTGGACTTGTGGACGAAGTAAAAGGCCCATATTTTTAAGAAGATAAAGCACATATAGCTAACTGTATTCCGACGACAGTTCGAATCAAAAATACTTCCCGAGACACCTACCGTACTGGGCTTTAAAAAAAAATTCTTCAATATTAATACTTAGTTAGACTCAATATAATCTAATATAAGAACATACTCCGACTATACTGGAACTAAAATTAAAACTTACATAAATAAAAAAAACTAACAGGCGTCGAAAAACTCATCGAAGGCTGGCAGCATTGGCACGTTGAATGGCTATGCCGATTCTCTGTGCAAGGAACAAACCAGCCCTCTGATTACGATTAGAGTCTAGCAAACGTTTAGAAAGTTCTTAAAAAAGATTTCGTGCGCTCGGACCCCATGACCCGAGCGTTTCAATCCCAAACGCCTAGAAAATACTAGGTTATTATATTTTCGCCGCTTAAGGGTTTCCGCAGTTACAGCAGCAGCGCCAGGAGAGGCTGCCGAACTTAGAACGTGGGACGGCTCAAGTCCCACACCAAAGGCCGACCCTTTCTAAGGTAGCAATGATATACCGTCAGGTCTCTTGCCATCGCCGCGCACCAAACCATTGGGTTTCAAAACAGCTGGTACACCGGCAGTGACAAGAGCACGACGAATTGTCATTCAAATTTGAGTGACGAGATATACGCCCTGCGCTCCTGCTGCAGGACAGGCCATGGTGACCGAGGCAGTCGACTGTTTCACCGCATGATCATTGACAACGATGAAAAGCGACACAGGGTATACCTAAACGTAAATATAGTTAGACTAATTATTCTGCAATCTGGAATATTAATTCTAATACTCGGGCCACTACCGTGTCACGAACTAAAAATAATTGACTCTTAATAATATTTTATATGGTATGGTATGGTATTGCACGGTGGTCATTTTAAGTAACCTTTAGGTTCTTACACTGTTTTTTTAAGTCGGTGCAGGCATACCTAGGTTACATTATAATCATTGATCCATAAATAAAAGTCGACTGATAGTTTCACAAATAAAGCACGTTCAATACTTGTTACAGGGGATCATGATTTCGGGTCTATCTATGTTCACACCCAGACTGGACTGCTTCCACCGAAGAATCCACTGACAGCAGACGACCGGCTCGCGTCCCGCAAAGCCAACACCTTCGTGAACTTCATTAAGATCGTGCCACAGCTCAACCCTCTCAAGCTGCCCAGACTTGGACCTTACTTCATTGATCTCCGCGATATCAACTTCTCGTAAGTTACTATAACTTTAATTTAAACCAAAGAAGCTCGTCTAATTTCTGTTTTTATTCTTTTTTCGGGTTGAAAGTCTAATGACTTCAACCCCCGTAGAAGGCACGGATATTTCGGACTTTGAAGATATTTTTTTGTCCTAATTTTTGTTGGTAAACCTTTCATTACAAAATTTCCCTATGACATACAAGATTTTATCTATAAATAACTAGTAACTCCATAATATAATTTGTTTGTTTAATAATTTCATAAGTTACTATGTATTTTTATTTTAGTGGTGAACTTTATTTGGAAAATTTGGAAGTAAGAGGGATCAACAGCGTCAGTGTGCCTCAGCTTGAAGTACGAATGGCGCCCTCCAGAGTTGACTTTAATGCTACTATTCCTAGCGTTTCTGCTGAAGGTAAAGTGGACTCGAAACAATTTATTCATAGAAACTCAGAGACTTGTTACTGAAATGCTATAAACACACTTTGTTACACGACTGCCCAAAAAGGAGACTGTATGTATGTATGGTTGTGAGTTTCTTTATTCCACCATAGCTTCTAAACGGTTTGACCGATTTCAATGTTTGTGGTGTCATTAGAAGCTTTGAGTTATCCTGAGTGACATAGGCTATGTGGACACTAAAAAATGGTCAAGTGTGAGTCAGAATCGGCTTTAAAGGGTTCCGTCTGAACTACGAACGATTTTTTTAGAGCTCTCTATAAAATATTATTTATCACTAAAAGGTATTAAATAAAAAAATAATATTAAAAAAAAATTAAAATCACGCCTGAGTTCCGAGTACTTAACCGTCCCCCGACTGCAATTATGGCAGGCGTATTTTTTTTTTTTTTATTATATTTTTTTTTGCCTTAGTTTTCAAAGAAATGATATATGTTGGTAGATAAAAAGTTTCGTATTTATAGCTTTTGGTTCTTTTTGATTGAAAAAAAATGGCGGCACGTTATTCCTATTCTTAATTCAAGCACCACTATTTACGCATCATATTTTTATTTATTTCAGTAAGCTATGACCTGACAGCAACTCTAGGTAATCAACCGATTCAAGTTCAAGGTCATTTAGTGTGAGTACAACCATTATTACTAAAGATCTTATTACAGTACCCAATATGTACAGACACCCTAACTACGGTGACTACGATAACATCGTCCAATTTCCTAATTATTGTCTCTACAAATTAGATAATGTAATTAGCTGTTCAGATATAATATTTTTAATTATCATACAGTTTTTAGCGTTTTCCTCTAATGATTTTTGTGTTGGACAGTGCAATGTTAAGTAACCTAGTACTTTCCGTCGCCGTGGGCACTGTCGTAGAGACAGCAAAGTTGGGACCTGTGTACCAAGTTAATTCCGCCGATGTCGACATTGACTTGAATAAACTACAGGTAAATATAAAAAATCCTCTTTTTTGTTACATTAAATTAACGCTCCTTTCCTCTTTTTTGTAATAGGCAGGATTTAATATTTATTTAAGAGCAAGTTCATGAACAAAGGTTTCCTTTTTTGGTCCTACCCTAGAATATTTATAGGAACAAGTTTTGCGTCGTTGTAGAGGTATAATCAGGTAGAATACAAATACTGGCACAATTTTTTTTTCTTCAATAAAATATAAAAATGTCGCGTAGCTATTTAAGTGCTAATGGTCTATGCATGAAAGTTCTTTAATCAAATAGAAAACCTAAACTGTCTACCTCGATGTTTAATACCGACATTATTCTACAGATTTCGCTGAACATGAACCAATTTGAGGAGGAGTTCAGACAAATATTAATCCCGTTCCTGCAAAACCCGGGTCAGTACGGCGGCGTGGTCGAGGGTCTGCTTACCACGGTCCTGGGCGGCATCAACAAGGAGCTGCAGACCATCACCGCCAAGGAGATCATCACGTACCTGCTGGGCAAGCCGCCGCCGCCGCTGCGTGGTTAAACTCATCTACAGTTATTAAATACTTTTAATGTAGATGAAGTTTACCTAATTACGAGAATAGTTGTTTTATTTACTTGTATATTTCATTAGAGATGAGAGCTTTTCATCACAGGCAAATACTTATTTTACCCGATCATTTGGACTTACAATACAAATACTTTGAAAGAGCTTTAGGGTTAAATATAATTTACTATTTTTTGTCTTGAAAAAACCTGCAAGATATGAACATCAAAATAAAAACAAAGAGAAACATAATAGTCTTTATTTCACAAGTTTCTCCAAAGAATATTTACAATACCATAAAACTCTGGCCATAGCTTTAACCTACTGAAGAAACGGGATTATTATTACATAAATTATTTCCAATAGTCCTTATAATATTCCCTGTTGTATTTCCGAGAACTTTATTTAATTCTATTTTCATCAAGTCCTTAGTCGCGGCAATGAATGTGCTTCGATATTCCTCGATGATTTCCATGCCTCTTAGGCTTAGAACCTGGTTTACTGGCCATGAACTATTTGCTAATTTGATCTGTGAAAAAAACAGTAAATAATTATCTAAGTATTAAAACTTTGTGTCCAATTTGTATTTTGATTGTTGGGCATTCATACCTTAACATTTCCAATGCTTAAGTTTAGGCTTATATCTTCAACTTGTGTTGTGACGCCTTTCGGAACTAAGTTGATTTCAGCCGATATTTCAACGTTTTGAAACGTTACACTGAAAAGCAGAAAATCTATGTAAAATAGTGTTAGGCAAACTCCTTATACGAAATGGCACATACAAATAATTAAAGCCTAAACTACATACTTCATGAATCCGGCCCCTGATAGAGAATACAGTATATACGCACGGCCATTTAATGTATAAGAATCTGAAAATAAAACGAAAATGCCTAAGCCTTATAAAATACTCACTAAAACATGGAACTTGGTCGATAATATTTTAAGTAGAAAAATAGTTTGTTAAACCTTGAGTATGATACCTTATTAAATAAATAAAAATAAAAAAATAAGTGCCTAGGTACTGGGAAAATGGAATTTCATTATTAATGCATTTGGATTTGATAATCACAGATTTTTTAATATTTAACAAAAAAAAATCTCACCTGAAGTAAGAGTCAAAAGTGGAAAGCTGAGAGTGATCGCTGCTCGTAAATAGTCCGGTGACACGGACAGATTCCGTACGGAGAAGTTATTTACACCCCTCAGCTTCATATTCCCAGTGACGTACGAAATTCTGCGTAAAATGATGATAATTTTAACAACAAATTATAAGAGTTTTGTACAAACAAGTCTCGTCAAAATTTTCACGCGGTCTAATTAAAAATAAAAAACTAAAAATAAAGGATGCATGAGTGAACAATGATGGCAATCATTATGTAAGCTAGAATACTTACTTAATCCCAAAACCTTCATATACGTTTTCAAATGATGGGATTTCTATTTCCTCCAGCGATGGAAGTGAAACAGGTAGCTCCATTCCGCGGCGCCATTTCGTCAACCAGTTTAACACTTGCTTTTCGGCACAGGTCTTCGCTGTGGAAAATATATAATTATAAGTAATTACAAAGCCTAACGACCACCTTAAATGAGCCTGTATAAAACATTGTTTCGCTTATGTAATAATATGAAACTTCTATGTTATTATAAGCAAAGCTTCCCAAGTTTCAGCAGAGGATATGTAGGGCCAAGATTTTATTCTAATTTGTCAATTTAGTTATCCAAGTTGCTCTTAATATCTGCATTATTTAAAACTTATCTATCACTACTTACGAAGAATATCTGCCCCGAAAGTTTCTGAACTCAATGCCAGTAACAAAATAAATATGAAACTATATACGTTATTCATAATTGTATCTCTATGAATAAACTAGAGCCCTACAGCCAGTTAATTCCATATTTATAGTGTAGAATACAAATATAATGTTGGCTTAGTACTAAACTAGCCTTGCTCATCTTAAGTTTCGATGATAACAAGAGCAATAAAAGGATTGTGCGCAGAACATTTGAATCATAAATAGATGTTGTCGGTCAAGGTTCCAGCTGGAAGATACTCCTGATTACTCCTGAAGTTGTATCAATACATAGGCATTATACACTACTACAGGAAGACGATGTTGTAGACCCATATTAATTGCTTCAGTGACAAAGATAAAACTAGATCTTATAGACATAGGTGGGATTAGGATAATTACGTACGTAAAACATCACTTTAACGTCAAAATTGGTCATTGGGACGGCCAATTTTGACGTTCCGACATTTAGTGGAATGCTAATTATCCTAAAATGGACCTACTAACGCCACCCACTCAGACGATTCAAACAATTGTCAATAGCAGACTCGGGCCCCTGTTCTCTCTCAGCCGTAGTCATTTGCGTCGTTTTTCTTCCTAAGTTCGATCGTCTGTTAATAGTATTACATAAAGTTGTTTTATTCTAGGGTAGAAGCATTGTTACAAATATTGCCACGAATTTCCATAGCAGCCTGAATATTACGCAAAAGAAAATGTTTTTGCACTTTAGAGTCTTTGTATTCCTGGTGCATACGGAACTAGACATACAATGCAGCTACTTACTGGTGGTATTAGCAAGTCTTAGGCACTTCCATTGCTTAAGACGTGTAAGTGTACGTAAGACAGTAGGTAATGTAGGTAGCTATATAATAAATAACAATAACGAAACGAGAACAAAACAAAGTAAGTCAAGGGTAGCAGTGGCTTGGGTTGTTTAATGTTCGTGCCGGCTAATATGAAGTCTATTTGTACACCGTTTTCATTTCATACAGAGGTTTACTGGCTTATCGTTATTTGATAATCAGATTACTGCAAGAGTATGTAAATAAATGTAGGTACGTAGTAACTAATTCAACCGCTCCTACCTAATAAGTAACATAAAATCGTAACATTGTGTAGCGCACTGCGCAGCACACTTATCACAACTAGCTACTTTTTCAGTTGGATAGATACCTATCCAACTGACAAAGTAGGTATAACTAAGATTAGTTATCACCTAATTTGTAGTAAAAGTTTAGCTGCTTGACAAATTCAGTAAGAACTAGTTTTTTATTTTGTATAACCCCTAATCATGTAAACAATCATGACTTTAATTATAACCGAAATAAAAGCGCGCTTATTTTCGCCATCTAAGAATCAAACGAATGTTTTTTAAACTATTAAACAAAATAATTTTTGTGATTATGGTGGAGCTTGCCATTTAAAAAAATCTATCTAAAACACTAATATTATCCTAACAATGTCAAAACCATCGATATTTCGTATAAAACCATAGAGATATATATACACATGGAGTGAGCATATTCTACTATATGAATAATAGTTATACAAATCTTAGACTAATAACTAACATAGACGGAGCGAACAAAATAGACACAAATTACGATGAATCTAAGCTTCTCTCCCTTATGGTGCAGATGGTATATATGAAAGAGACAAACATATATGGACTCATATATGCTTCAAACTAAATGGACGCTCCAGAATTGTCAAATGGTGTTAAATGGTCTCTTTTTAGACGACCAATTAAAAGAGCACATAGTTGCAGATTAGAACCTTTTCTACACAGTAAAATGACCTAAGTATTTGACAGGTATTTGATTTAGTCGTATCATACGTTGTGAATGTCAGTCGTTGCTGGTCATTGTTTATCTTACAAATAATATTATTTTTTTGCATAATATAAGCAAATTGATTGTGTACAAAAGGTGCAAAGGACAGATAAATAAGCGTGTAATATGGGTTGTTTTGTTTTATCGTGTAAATCATATTCATCACGGAAATATATCAATAAATATGTAAGCGTTCAACGGTAAGTGTTTTTTTGCAATTTTCTAATAAAATCATGCGTAATTTTTGTATGCGATCACTTATAACATACACATTAGACCGATAATGATCCCTTCAGCCTATCTTTTTTACTTATTATATCGTGTAAGCGAATTAATATTAAAAAAACGAAATTTGTTTATTTGTGAGGTTATGTTATGCTAGTGAAGTGAAATTTTTCATCGATATTATTCGATACAATAATTAATTTTATGTTATTAAATTGTACCTAATTTCGTTTTATTTTACAGTATGCCTCCGAATGATAGAAGAACTGGTGTAAAGTGCTAACAAGAGCCAGAAGTTGTTGGACTAAGCATAGCCGAAAAAAATGTCCTCGTCTCCGCCCCGAATATAATCGAATAAGTACAAAGACATCAGGAACTACACTTAGTTATTCACGCGGGTGAAACCTTGGGGCACAGAGAGTTTTTGTTTATTAAAAAAATAGTTTGTTTCTTTTTACTTTAACTCCTAGATTATAAAGGCCGATCAAAATAAAGATTTTTGCATTAGATCTTTTAGTCAACCAATTACGTATTTGTTTTATTTTAAACCCTTGATAATTTGTAAATTTGGGACTTAATTTGTATTGATTGCCTTGGTGATGTATATTTTACAAAAAGGCCTTTGGTGTGGGACGCAACGTGCGCCGACACCCTTGCGCTATCCCATGTTTTTAGTTCGGCGATCTCTTCTGGCGCTGCGGAGACCCATAAATGGCGAAAATATAATATAATGTATGCGAAGCGAAAATATAGTAACCTAATAGGTTATTATATTTTCGAGCCGTTTGGGGTTGAGTTTGTATGAAATCTTTTTAAAGAACGTTTGGTAGACTCTACTTGTGATCAGAGGGCTGGTTTGTTCCTTGAACAAAGAATCGGCACAGCCATTCAACGCGGCAATACTGCCAGCCTTTCGGGCACGTTTCCCACCATTGACAAGGATAATGATGAGTTTTTTGACGCATGTTAGTTATATTGATTTATATAAGATTTAATTTTAGTATAATTGTTTTATAAAAATGTTACATAAAAATAACATAAATTCAATCTAAGTACATATTCAGTCAAGAAATAAATTTATTTCGATACCTCTACCAAATACGGCACATCACTACCAAAGCAAAAATAGTGGACAACGTAGCTGCAAAAATCCCTTAAAACTATATATCTATCCTTTTTTTCATATTGAATGTGTCATAGGTAAGAAGAGTACAACTATAGTGAAATTTGATGTTCCCTCTATGCTTTAGTAATTACTCTGAGATACAAATATCCATCGTATCGACGCGCACATGTCAAAAAGCTTGTTGTCTCTTTTTAACTAAACAAGAAATGAATTTGTAAAGAGAGAGAACTAAATGTCTGACAGGGACCAAATTTGGCAACACTGTTGTGGAATGTCACCTTCATGTCATTGCGTGCCGGTCGCCATTGTAAGTTATAAAAGTACTTGTGTTGTTTGTGGTAGTTGTGCTGTCAAACAGTTGCTCGCTCAAAATATTTTTGTGGATTTAAAGAGAAATACGTATTGTAATTAGTTATTTTGGTGTTTTGAGTTTGGACAATAGTAGGATAATCATGCCCTCGTGTTGCATAAAACAGTGTGGTGCGAGGAAAAGCACAAATCAGCCTAACTTGACATTGCACAAGTAAGTAACTAATTTTCACTAATTCATTCGAATGTTGTAGAATGTATCGTTATAAGATAATCTTTTTGAATATTATTGAAACCTGTGTCATGTTTATATGGCTCATATCGTTATTATTTCATTTCTTTCTTCATTTCTTTGTATTGTTTACAAACAATAATAATTGTCAAGTACGGCTAGTGATGTGCGATGTTCGCATACCGTAAGTATCGATAAAATTAATGAAGTGTGTAAAATACATTGAAATTATATTTTAATCCACAGATTTCCTGCAAACGAAATATCAAATAAGAAATGGATGGAAGCTATTGGTTCTGAAAATATAAACCCAAGACATAAAATATGGCATGTCTGCTCCATGCACTTTGAATAATTATAGTGACCATAGTGATCTTTACTCAGAAGACTCGAGGTGGCCTTCAATACGCCTCCAACGGAGTCATAAACATTATAAAGAAAACGGAAAATTTTATAAAACCTCATCTCACTGACCAGGAAAAACCAGAAAACTATTATTTATATATTTTCAAGTTTCTGACGGACTATTATGACAGCGAAAAAATATTATACTCGCCGCACAACATAGAGCATAACATCAACCATAGGCTGTTGCTTGTGAAATCTATAATGCCTTCATAGACATAAGGTTTCGGTACAATGCTAACTATTTTAATAAGTTAATTTTGTTTAGAAACGAATAAATGCCTTTTTTACACTAGAAATTGTTTTATTTTACATAATTTGTTGTTTAAAAAGTGGGTAGGTACATAAAAATTACAAATAAACTAGCCCGTGCAACAGGTGGGTTATATTCAGATAATTCCACTTGATTTAGTAGTTTTTTTTTTGTTGCTTTGTGGCAGATGACAATTTTGGGTAATAGCTTAAATAACACTCAAAGTTAAATATCGATATCTAGCGCGTTTCAGGCAGTTACAACCCTAAGAAAGGCAGCCATCTTAATTGCCCAATTTTTGTAGGTATGCACGTTCATTTCGTAGGTATGGCAAGTCCATTTAGGTTTCTAAGTCAGTGTATAAAACTTTCTCGTTGCTCGAAAATTAACTTAAATCTACTAGGTTCAGACTAAAAACTATTCTCGCTTGGCACAAGGGGTAACTAGCGATAGTAGCAGTCTATGTATATAATATATAGTACGTCAATGCAAAAATTACCTACATTTTGGAATGTCACTGTCAATAGTGTCAATTTCACATTGTCAACGTCAGCTGTCTCAGAATGTCATAATGTCCACTGCCGCCGGGCACCGGTGCGGTGACCTAATCCTAAAATAGAAATAATAAACGAAGACTGTCAAGCTCTTTTTACATCTACGAGACACTTATTATAGACTAATAAGTGTTCTATAACCGCGTCCATCATGGGCGGCAAGAGCAAGTTTCAAGAATTCTATCATGAATTTTCGAAGATGCTAACGTGGTCCTACTTGAAAGGATTAGTTGTAAACCCTGCACAACTGAAATTTGCCGCCCTACTTCTAATCGTCAGTGAACTGGTTATTAATGTACTGGTTGTGGAACGCGTGCCTTATACTGAAATCGACTGGAAAGCATACATGCAGGAATGTGAAGGATTCCTGAATGGTACCCTCGACTACAGCCAGCTGCGTGGAGACACCGGGCCTCTCGTGTATCCAGCAGGATTCGTATACATTTATTCGTTGCTTTACTTCCTTACGGGCCAAGGTGAAAACATTAGGCTAGCTCAGTATATATTTATTGGTATTTATTTACTACAGCTATGCCTTGTCCTTCGCATTTACATTAAAACCAAAAAAGTTCCACCTTATGTTTTAGTTATAACTATATTAACATCTTATAGAATACATTCAATCTATGTGTTGAGGTTGTTTAATGATCCTATTGCTGTCTTATTTCTTTATGCTGCTTTAAATTTCTTCATGGATTCAAAATGGTACCTAGGCAGCATATTTTATAGTTTGGGTGTATCTGTTAAGATGAACATACTTTTATATGCTCCTGCCCTATTTTTCTTTTACCTCACTAATTTAGGTTTTAAGGGTACTATTGTACAGTTATCTATATGTGGTTTAATTCAGTTAGCATTAGGTTTACCCTTTTTGATCAGCAGTCCTGTAGCATATTTAAAGGGCAGTTTTGACATTGGTCGTGTTTTTAATCACACTTGGACTGTCAACTACAGATTTCTAGATGTAGACTTGTTCGAAAATAAATGTTTTCACTTGTCGCTGTTGGCAATACATGTTTTGTTGTTAATTGTTTTTATTCCAATGTGTGTTCAATACTTTAACAGTTATTGTCGCCTTAAGTTTGTACAGAAACAAGTCCAACCACAAATAGATGCTAAAAATATGGAAAATAAGAGGAAAAGCAAATTAAAGAAAGATATTAAGAAAAAATTGAACAAACACCATGATGAACAAGAAAACCTTAGCAAAGAACAAAAAGATTTCCTAAACTCTTTTGAAGTCATGTTGCAAAAGTCTTCTAAAGGAGGGAATAAGGTAGCTAAGAAACCTATTGAAGTTGAGGAAGATCCACACTATAGCATTAATTTTGATATTTTGTCTCAGTTATTTATCCTGCCTATGTTTATTGTAAACTTTATTGGTGTTATGTGTGCTCGGAGCCTTCATTACCAGTTTTATTCATGGTACTTCCACAGTTTGCCATACTTGTTATGGTCGAATAACTACTCAGTTATAGTCAGGTTCCTCCTTCTTGCATTAATTGAAATGTGTTGGAATACATACCCTAGCACCGACTTAACAAGTGCATTGTTACATGTCTGTCACATTACAGTACTTTATGGAGTTTATAGAAAAATATCTGCAGAACTTAACATGGTTTCAAAAATTGAATAACTATTTATATGATGAACAATGGCTATGTGGTTAAATGTTGTTTAAAGGTGGCTCAAGAATCCAAAATATAAATATTACAAAGTACAAGTATGTAAGGAGTCCAGAAATTGTAAAGAAATAATCAGTTGAGTATTGAATAGTTAACATTTTCTTGCACCTTATATAATAAATACTTTATAAGACAAATGTGTTCAATGTACGATTTTATGAATGTAAATAATTTTAAGAGTATTTTTAATAAACCCCTTTATAATAATAAAGTTTTTCAGTTACATTCCAATATAGAAATCAATTACCTTTTCAAATTGTTTTTGACAATCTCACATTGAAAATGATTACTAAGAATGTTATGTGTTTGTTTTGCAAGAATAAGGGAATAAGGAAGCAGGAAGGCAGTTAAATATCAGAATTAATAACAACAATATAAGCGTTTTGAGATTGTTTATTATGAACCGTATTAATACAACTAATCAAAGGAAATCTAATTATAATCTTAAATTTAGAGATTGAGGCGCAAAATACTTCCTCTGATATCACAATACCACCATTGCTCGGATCTGACGCCTCTCTACCCAAGCTTACCCAAAGTATTATAGCAGTATACCCATCATACTGTATTATCTTATATAATTTTTACTATATAACAAAGCTATATAAACAATTGAAATATTCTTGAATATTTTCTCACGCTGCCTTTGCTTGCCATCGAGCGATAGTAGAAGTACAATCAATAATGTAAACAAGGAGAGCAACCAAATGCGTTAAGTTAGGCCTTTATCAAAATAAGTCCAGAAAAATAAGATAAATAAAAGAATTTAGAAAATCAGTAAAAAATGGTTGATCTTGATTTGAATCAACTTCCAACTAATATTGGTATGTATATAGAATTGCGATTTTAGGTTCTTTTAAATAACAGTTAAATACTTATGGTCTATGAGCTTAAAAGTTTAACATTTACTATGTACTTGTGCGGACCGTTCTTGGGCCTTTTTCTAACAAAAATTACTGCATATTGAATATTACTATTCAGTCAAATATACCCAGTCATATAAAGTTGAAGATTCGTCAAGTAAAAAAAGGTCAAATAAATAAAAATACATCAGTATGTCCGTACTACAAGTAGTGTGGTTTTAAATAAAGCTCTACGATGGTACTTTTGAAAGACACGTAATTTCTCTAAACTTTTACAAAGTGACAGAATACAGCGGCAGTCTTACATGACTGGGCTTAAACTTAAGGATATACATAACATATAGTGGCGAGTGTCTAGACGAAGCCAAAGTTCTTAGCTTTGATGGCAAGCAGTAATTTATGCTTGAGCACGTGTCGCGAGGAGTAGAGCGGGATGTAGAGCCGCGATATGCACGTGTTGGCAGTGGGCAGGTGCGCGTCGTCCGCGGGCCGAATAGTCACCGACGGCATCGGCTGGAAGCCTTCCTCCGACGCGGGTAGCGCGGGTGATCCAGTCCAGAAGTACACCTGTTCCACGAAAGATACGATAAATATATTGTTAGGAAACAACTAATAGTATTCACTCTACATTGTACGAAATAGAATATTTTTCATACCAAGTCTTGTCGCTCCAAATGCGTCATTTTGTCAACAATGGCCCAAAGCCAGCGCTTGAATCGTGCTAGTCGCTCTGACTGCTCCCCGCTCTCGTCGTTGAAGCTGGTGTAAGACACCAGCGCGGCCACGTTAATATCGCCCACACCGTTCAGTAGCAGCCGAAGATCTTCTGCAGTCAATCCTTCTACTGCCGACTCGGGTAAAACGTCAAGGACACCGACGCGCATTGCCTATTGACAGTAAAGATATTTATTAATATACTGGGGAAGCATAGTTACAAATTAAATTGTAAAACATAATGGAAGTTGCATTTAGACGCATAAAAAAGGCATATGTATACATTACCTCAAGAGCCTTCTCCTGCGAGAGCAGCATTCGATGCTGTGCGTACTTGCGCACGTAGTCATACACATTGAGCGCAGTCACCTCAATGTCGCGTCCACCCGGCACCAGCTCCACGCAGCCGCCGCCTTCCTCTTCGCACATTTCCAAACTACAAACATTATAACATAGTCATTAACTCTTTTTTGTACATAATCCGAACGATTTCTACTTCGATACGATTTAACGTTGTGAAATTTTAGTGAACCTAGTCAAAATTAATTTTATGACAATAATGAGTTATTTAATTAAATAATGTAATGACATTTGAAAGCGACAAATAGTTGGTCTCATTATTTTAAGCTGGCATCTCCTACATTGAATGTAATAGACATTCTAATATAAGTTGGAAACATTACCTAAAGTTGAGATCCAAAGCCGCAAACAGGGAATGAGAGTCCCCGGTTTCAGCATCTACGACTAGTTGCCGGAGACTCTCGTAGACGATGGGATCGAAGAACGCGAGGTCATGGAACCTCACCGGTCGCCCCAACACATATTTTAGAACGTGTCTATTTAAGAACATCGGACACAATTCGTTCTGCAGGAGGCACAATCCAATTATTCTGAAATAAACATGATAAATGTTTAGAACAAGATTCCTATAAGTCAAGACATAGGTATGAAAGTATTATAATCGAGCGCGTGAATTACCTGCCAACATTTCTAAAAGCGTTGATCCGCTCGGGCGTGGCCCGGCCCTGGCGCGGCGAGTAGTACCCGCGCTTGCCGGGCGAGTAGAAGAGCGGCGCGGCGTCGTCGGCGGGCGCCGCGGCCGCAGCCGACGAGCCCGCCGCGCCCGCGCCCGCCGCCGCGCTCGTCGCGCCGCTGCCGCGCTCCGACAGCGAGAACACGTCCAAGTCTGGGGATGCTTGCATTTCAATTTTTGTTTGTATGTTTATATGAAAAAGCAAGAATATATATTATTCTGCTAATAAATGCCTCAATAAGTAGTCGATATACATACCTAGTATTGCCTCTGAGGGATGCATGACTATGAGATCCATGGCCTCGCGCACCTTCTGCCGCAGCGCATCCTCACTGGCGAGCAGCACGAGTAACTGCGCAGGCGTCAGTTCCAGTAACATTCCGGTTATTTTACCCGCGAAAGTAGGATGTAAGGAATGAACCTAATAACAAAAATAATAATTTAGTTGGAGAATAAAAAATGTAGATACATAACGACTGAAATAACAAAAATACACCTTCGCTCAATATCATAAATTACTACTCACCCTTGGATAGAGCCGTTCTCCTAATTGAGCTTGATGGAGTGTTAGGTGTTCATTATGACCTCCAGGCCGGTCACCGCTGTAGCCAGCGCCTTCGGTGCCTGGAGCTGCCTGCAGACAAATAGCAAACGAATTATAGGATTTTACGTAACATTCACACCTATTTGTATAACAGCACTGGTTAGTGTATTTATTTTGACAGCCATATGTTAGGTACCTGTGGCGAGTACGGCCTGGCGTCGACGCTGAGCACGCGACGAGGCTCGCGCGGTGCGGTGGGTCGCGGCGCGGGTCGGCCCGGCGTGCGGCGCGCTGCGTCCTTAGTGCGCGCGCGACCGGCACCGCTACTGCTATTATAACAAAAATGCTCCTTCAATGTATGCAACCCAATCGTCGGAAATAGGATGGTATACTCTCTGAAACATTCGCTGGAATGAGGGTTAGACAGGGAAGTCTAAGTCCCAACACTATTTAACATCTACATCGATAGCCCCAACCAAAGGCAACATTAAAAGCATGCATTAATTATACGTCCGTACGACGAAATGGTGCTGCTAAATTGTCGAATAATTAGAGAGCTACTCAAAACGTCGTAATACATAAAATTATTCAATAAGTATACATCAGTCTTTGAAGATGCGCGGGACCCCATTTATTTGTAATGGGTCAATAATTAACAGGGTTTCGACGATTAAATACCTAGGGCTTTTTCTTGCAGACGGCCTTAGGGACGACGACATTGAGAGGGAGCGTAGGGCTCTAGCGGTCCGGAGCAATATGTTGGCCCGTAGATTAGCACGGTGTACAGACCTAGTAAAAATCAGACTGTTTCAAGGCTTACTGCCAACGACTGTACACGGGCAATCTATGAGTCAAATATACACCAATAGATCGCTGGATGACCTACGCGTCCAGCAAAACAGCGCTTTCAGGAAGTTGTTCAGAAAGCCTGTTCACCAAGGCATTACGAAAAGTTCGCACAAGCTTGTACCAACGGTTAGTACGCGAAAAATTGTTGCGATATTGACAATGGTTAGAATCAGACACAACAGCATCCTGAAAACTATGGGTGACATTCAGCTCATTGATTTACGTATCAGTTTGTCTGAATGGGGATAGGTAAGGTTTATAATGTGACTTATAGTAATGTTATGATTGCACTATGGGAATGATTTTGAGGTTTTTTTAATGTAATGTATAGTTACCGCGCTCCACTGTTGCTGCTGGCACCGCTGGCGTTCGCATTTGCCGAGCCTGATGTGCCGTTGGTGCTGCTACTGTTGGTACCACTTCCGGTTGTTGGTTCCAGTGGTGGGAGTTTCTCGTTAGCTAGTAATGCCTGTTTCAAAAAATAAATGTTAAAATACATAGACTTCAGATAACAGACCATACGCTCTCTGTAGTATTGAATAGAATCTGTTTTGTATTGAAGACACACATATTTAAACAGAAGCATAGCTTTAATAAATAGCATTTATTATACAAAAAAACTAATGTAGTATTTATAGATCACAAAGTATTGAGTACATAATAAATAAGAGAAACTGGGTAGTATTTTGGTTGTGTTACCTCGGCGACACTGGTGTAGAAAGAGCGTGCGACGCCGCTGCCCTCGCCCGGCTCGTCGCGGAAGGTGACTTTGACGCGGTTAACAGCGAGCGGCGGCTGAGCGCTGTGAGCTCGCCGGTTTTGTCCGGCAAACGCACTATTTAACTCCGCGAATGTTTGTTGTAATAGTTTGGCTCGATCGCGTTCCATCTAAAGGATAAATTAAATTGTTGTTAGCATGTCAGACCTTACTTAGGCTGAATATTAAAGTGTAATTTTTTCTGTGAATCAGTTATCAAGTACGTGGTAAGCTGATCACTTAAAATGTCGATTATTTTAATTATCAAACATACCTTATGTAGTGTCAAGTCCCTCTGCTGGGAGTTCCTTAGTTTTTCCATATCTCTGCGGAATTTGACCTCTTTGAGGGGGAAACCGCCAAGTTCTGCAACCACGGATCCGGGCTCTAAGCCCACGTCCTCGGTGAACACGCGTCCGAACAGGTCCAAAGACAATCGCCATCTACCCAGCAAGAGATCGTGTGACACCGAGGCTCCGAGACTCGGGCATGCGCGACTGAAATAAGACATACTTTAAGAATAAATTCTATGAGATATGTACTAAATTGCATATGTTATAGACAGCTAGAATAGTCTACACTTATGATTAAGTAAATATTGAACTTACGGCTGCGCTGGCGCATTGAGCGACGGCGGCAATAGATGCGGCGGCGGTAGGCCGGTTGTCTCCACAGTCACGTGGGCGGATATCTCCTGGGACTCCAGAGGGTCTGCGGCACTTAGAAGCTCACCCTAACGATGACAACATACAATATTATTATATTATCTTAAGCATAATAAAATCCACCTATATTCTAACGCGATTACGATTACGCGTACTTATATTAAGTATCAGTCCATTTAAACCTTCTTTTTCAAATTTCAATATTAGTAATTACAGAACGAATTACGTCCAATTGAAGAGTAGGGTGTAATTTTGATAAGAAAAAGTCCCCCAAATAAGTGGAGTGACTTACAGCACGTACAATAACAGTCTTGCCGGGGCTTCGCGACGAAGAAGCACGCGGTTCCGCGGCTACCGTATTCGAGCCACTGGGTCCTAAAACAATAAGGAAATTTAAAATAACAGTTAAAGGTAGTTTTCAGACAATAATTGAAGTAAGCCTATTATTTACAACATAAATATCATCTGAAATAGGTACAATACGGTTGTGCAGCATTTACAAAAAAAAAAAGTATAAATACCAAAACAATGTATTAGTACCTGGCGAAGGTGAAGCAGAAATACTCTGTTGATGCGGAGCTTCGATGATAGAGCATGCCGTGTCCACCAGCGTGTGGAACTCCGATGGTTGGGCAATAGAATCATGCATAGAACTGCTACCCGCCGACAGGTTCACAGAATGTGGATGTCTGAAACACAAATGTAACATGACACATGGACTTGTTGTAATTCTGTGTTAATTTACTTGATTACTAACATACCTGTGATGCTTTTTCCTCGGGATCTGTCGAGCTTCGTTAGAATCAGAGTCTGATAAGTATTCACCATCAGAGTCAATGTCCATTTTGGTGACGGGATCCTTTGTGCAGGATAAGTCCTAAAAACAAAAAAAAAAGATTGTATATCGGATTGGCAGCATGCATACATCAGACGGATGTTGTGGTAAGATGAGTAGATACCTGCGGCTCGTCCCTAGTGAGCGTGTGCGTGTGCGTGGGCGGCGCGGAGGCGGGGCGCGCGGGCGGCGACCAGCCGCGAGCCGGCCCGCGGCTCGACAGCCCCAGCCGCCGCGGGACTACTGCCGAATAACACCACATCATGTACGCGCTTATAACTCAATATAGCTTTGCTAAGCTGCCTTTGATACTGTTCTAGTTAACGATGTTACTGATGGTAACATCGTCTTTCTGGTAACTAGAAATACAATCAAATCAAATGCATGTCATGTATGTTTTAAACCATCGGGAATTTACAATTGACTGATCATCTCAAATTGAATTGAACTGATTATAGCACTACATTCGACTTATTATCTAATAAATACATAAAAGTGAATATTTACGTGCAATGTTACCTTCTAGCGGGTTGTTCACACCGGGCGGTGCGTCTCCGGATGCGGGCACCGTAACGGGTTGTCGAGGCATGCCAAATAACTCTTCGCGACGAGCGTTCGGCTGAAGAAGTTGCGGCTGGTCCGCAAGAGGCAATGCGTCTTGCAAAGTCACTGTTTTATACAAGAATTAAGTAGCACAAAGAATTTCAACACCATCGTTTATGCCATACAAAGATAGCGTTTTACCTACCGTATCCTCGGTACTGCTAACATAACAAACTTATCTTATTTTAAATATGGTTGAATACATAAATTTGTCATTAGAAATTTATTAAAATCTGATGATGAATGAATGAATGAAATTATGAATTTTATCAATACACTGTTACATATTTGGTAACACAAGGCTGTGAAACAGCAAGAGGCGTAAGAAATGAAGGCAAAATTACGAAAAGAAAATATATTTTTACACTGCATAGGCTAGACCTTGAATACCAGATACAAACTTCGTTAAGTCGTGACGGGTTTGTTCGGGGTAACAAATGAGAGTACTAACTGTTGAAGGGATCCGGCGGCGGGCAGCCGAGGCACAGCGTGGAGTCGGAGCGCTGGAAGAAGGCGTGAGCGCGGCCGCGCGCGCCCTCGCCCTCGCCGTCAGACTCCGCCGCCGCGCCTCCGCCGACCACCATCTCCTCGTCGCCTTCCTCGTTCTCATTCTCATCCTGTCATTTTATATGAGAGTAAGTTACACTGACACTAGGATTCCTAGGATAGGAACAACAAACTATATTGATTCCTAACTGACTATCCTGAAACAAGGAAGTCAAAGGCAGTAAGGCTGTCTTCAAATCAAATTTAACTAAATCCAAGGAATGGTTGCGCGTGTTACCGGGGTCCACAGATGCTGGTGGTGGTGCGGCTGCGGCTGCGCGGCGCGCATGTAGTAGACGAGCGCGTCCAGCACGTAGGCCACGTGCTTGAGCGCGGCCACGTCCAGCACGGGCAGCTGCTCCGCGTGCTCGGCGCTGTGCGCGCGCAGCAGCGACAGGCAGTACGCCAGGAACTCCCGCCGCGCGCTGCCGGCCTCCACACCTGCCACAAATCCTTACAAAATTATAATATGATGTAACTATAAATATAATTTAACACCCTGATTATAAATACGATCTGTCAATATACAGACCTTGTTCACGGTCTCTGGCCCTGGGACCTTCAGAGAATCCCATGATGCGTGTAGCGGGCGATGGAAGAGATGTAGTGCGACGCGCTGCCGGAGCGGCGGCCCGGCCGCCCTCTCCGGTTGACGTACCCGCGTTGTTAGATGTTAACGAAGCGCCAAATCTGTTAAAATTTACTGTAGTTATAGAAAGACCAACATAATTATAGTTCTGCATTAATTACTTATCCATTAATATGTTTTCTTACATGGTTCATATTCCCTCTTTTAGAAAATAGATACAAATAAATAAAATCTTACCGTAGTTGGGCCTCAGTGGCGTCCATTACGGTGACAAGCCAGTCCCAGGTGGGTTTCAGCTGGCGCTCGAGGTAGCATTGCAAACGCAGCGCCTCGCGATAAGCCAGCGGGACCATGCGGGGCAACGGTAGGGTTACACGCTCGTACTCCCACAGTAGGTCAGCTATCTGTCGTATGACTATGCCTGGTAACAGATATTTAGGTTAGCAGTGGTCTTCACTCAGTTTATATTCAGAGTGTAACTTTCTAGCGCCAAATACTCCAATATTATTACATTCTTAAAAAGAATATAGTAACAGATTAGCGTGAAGTTTGTCAATGATGTAGGATAGAAGTATAATTGGTAGAAATAGTATACAAGTAAGCAACATACCAAATGCCCTGGCGAGGCAGGAGGCGGTGGTGGAGGTGGAGTGCGGGTCGTGCGCGCCGGCGGCGGCGGCGGTGGAGCGGCGCAGCGACGCGTGGTCGATGAACACCAGCGACGAGCTGCCCGTCAGCCGCACGCCGCCCGCGCTGCCGCTCGTGCCGCGGTGCGGCTCGCGGGATCTGAACACAACAGTTACATTCCTTATGCTACCTATTTACTTCGTTTTTATACAGCTATCTATTTAAATCGACTTCAAACAACAGGCTGAAACACATACATAATTTACTTCTTTAACTGATAATGAACACAACACATACATTCTGTGTGCTTCATACTCAGTTACATACCGTATTGCCCACTGCATGGAGTGGGGCGCTAGGTTGGGCCTGGCTGGAGGCGCGGCCCGTCTCTCGGAGGTGTCACCGTCATGTAGCGGCGGCTCGGCCTCGCCGTCCTGTTCGTCTGTCTCGCCGGCTTCGGAGTCTTCATCCTCCGGCTGGGTAGAGTCGCCACTCTCCTCTTCAGGGTATAGAAGTAATGACGCAATGCCTGTGATACAACATGATGTTGATTTCATTATAGAACATATCTTTATGTAGAATATATCTTTAAATTAACTGATCTATAATATCTTTCGATAACTCAGTCCTTTAGATATGATTTCATGGCTAAATTCAAAGGAGTCTTCCCTATACATATTTTATTCACGATAACAGAAAAGCAAAGGCCTCGATGTCTATACCATACACACATTTATAATATCCGTACCTTTAGCACTTACAAATAATGTGATGAAACGATGAATGATGAATGAAATGATGAATGCATCATGAAACTTGCAAATTCAGCAGATAAGATTTAAGTTATTTAAAATAAACAATATTTACCGGCATCGGAGCCCTGCGTGGCGCCGGTCTGCACGCTGCGCTGCGCCGACTCGGCGTTGTCTTGATCATCGGAGTCGCTCTCTGTCTCCACTTCCGCTAGCAGATCCAGCTCGCTCTCGCTCTCACCACCTTCAGCACGCTCAGTGCCGTTTTCAACTACAACATGCTGTTCTTGTCCCCTGTTACAATAATAACATATGAAACATTAGTCCATTAATTGTTAGGAGATACATACTGTACTAAATTATTAGTTTAGACAGATCCAATTTATTTATTTCATTAGAGTGATTGTATGTTTACCTGTCGCCCATGGCGTCGTCGTGATGCTGTGCATCGGCGGCGGGCGCGGGCGCGGGCTGGCTGGGCTCGTCTGTCTCGGAGGCGTCGTCGTCGCCGCCCAGCGCCTCGCCCGCCACGTCGTCCGCGTACTCGGTGGCCACGGGCGTGGACGAACGGTCCGGCACTAGAGTCGAGCTGCCCATTGAGGTACCTCCCGCAGCTGCACCGCGAGCTCCGCCCGCAGCGGACTCTCTGCACATACATCGAACACCTTACTAACGCGATTCAATGGACGTGTTATGATGACATTAACATTTTATTTGATCTCTATTATAACTTAACTATTATAAATATAAAACAAGAACTAAATTGTAAGAACATTAAAAAGAGGAGTTTACACAGATGATATACCTGCGCGCATGAGAAAGACGCGAATGTCCTGTCGAAAGTGGTTCCACACCAAACAAATCTTCGCTGCCGTTGACGAGGTCCACATAGGTTGTGGCTAGCGGGAAGGGTGCCGTGGGTCGTACGACGCCCAGTCGAACTGGGGCCAGTAGAGCATCAGCAGCTTCTACTAGTTCCTCTACAGCGAGAGCTACTAGTGCCGCGAACACGCGACGACAACGGACCAATGATGAAGTAATCGATAGAGGTCTATAACAATAAAATGATTGGATTAATTATGTGTCGTACATTATAAATGGCATACGTGTTATCAATTAAGGTTGTTTCTTACCCTTTTTTCTTGGCCGCTCCGGGAGCCATCTCGACACTGAATATGACAAAAATCCTGGCGACGGAACGCACAAATCGGCGTGCCACTTCACGAGCCCTCTCTGCGCGACCCGGAATTGTATCGTTTTGTTGCTCACGAATCAATGTATGTAAGAGAGTGTCTAGCATCTGCGGGACGGAACATAATTTATTAAAAAGGTACAGATACATACATAGTCGTACTGGCTTAACGCTTACGTTAAGTAGTTAACTAACCTCATTGGTGCATTTAACGATAAGCGCATGTGTGAACTTGTCCAACAGCGTAGTGCCAGACTGTGACGGCACGGGGCTGGTGGGCCGGCTCTCGGTCTCGGTCGCGGCTCCACTGGCGCCACACATCACTGCCGCTTCCACAGCCGGCCAGTCACCTAAACAGACGTGATTAGTAACACTTGTCGGTCTATCTGTCCTTTAAGATAGTAATAAAATGTGTCATGATTCCTTTCAAAGAAACTATTTTTCTTCGACGTCAGGACTTACCCAATAAATGCAAAAGTGCACGCCTAGCAAACTTCGGCGGTTCAAGATCATGATCAGGAGCATCTACTTCGGCGTCAGAGCCGGGCTGCTTGCGTGGCCCGCGCCCGCGCCCTCCACCCGCACGGAACTGGCGCTGTTCTACAGCCTGGCGACCCACTGTCTGGACTAGAAACAGGAGGATGGACTCGCCCCTGTTCAACATTAAAGGATTTGTAGAACGTTTTCCTAATTTTTTTTTTTAGTTATGTAAGCCACGAATTTTTAATGATATTTATACCTCGAGTTGAAGTTAGTGGCAAGGGATGTGTCTCGCGCGAGTCGTGCGAGTAAATCGCAACGCGCAGTCCAGTTGCCGCCGACCAGAGCTTTGCAACGGCATTTCTCCCAGCAGTCGCAATACGCCGTCGGTGACGTGCGCTTCAACTTGCAATCGTGCCCCTTGTGACATACCTGTAAATGGAATTCCATGTTTATATCGGGAGCATAAAAACAGTTAGTAAATATCATTAAATACATATAGCCCATTCTATATGGTTATACTTAGAGGTTCAATTATTTATATAATCTTACCTTAGCACATTCAGTGCAGCAACAAAGCGATCCTGTTAGACCACATGTTTTGCACTCAAAGATATCCTGGAACAAATCAGAAATAAGCATTTTTTATATTCTATATAATGTAATGATTATGACATTCAGCATGTACACTGTACATACTTCATATAAAAATATGTATAAAGAGATGCTAACCTGATTAATATGTTCCTGTCCAGTCCAGGTGAAGCTGCAGGTATCGTTGCAGCAGAGCACCAGCAGCGGGGAGTGGTCCGGGCTGGCATTGGGTGGGAAGATGGCGGCCGAGCGCTGGGCCTCGTCCGTGTCGGGACACGCGCGGATCGCGTCTAACAATACTAGTGCCGCGCGGTAGGCGCGCTCGGCTACTGCGGCCATCAGAGGCGTCTGACCCATTCCGTCCCTGAGCAAAATATAATGTGTGATACAGTGAATAATATTTGAGCAAATTATGTCAATTTTACGTTAATGTACTATTAACTACTTCATTAGTGTAAAATTCGAATTTTAGGTAATTTGTAAAGCATTCACTATTTATCAGTTAAATGATTAATATAATTTATGATTGCCACAAGTGTTTGGGCTACTAAACATAAAAACATTTAACATAAGCTGTGAACGAGGTGAACGAGTTATGGTGTGGTGTGGGTACTCACTTGGCTGTGAGCAGCTGCATGAGGTAGGGCTGCAGCACGGCGCTGTCGCAGAGCGCGCGCAGGGCTGCCAGCGCGTTGCCGCGACGTTCCGCCGGGTCCGCGCTCACCGCGCCGCTACCACTGTTACCGCCGCCCGACATTTTACTATAAATGCATGATAACATTACATTGCCTTTTATTTGAGATCTTTACCTACATATAGGCAAGACTCAACCTACACGAACTACAATACCATGATTTCTAACTCCTATGCTGTTTTCTGACTATGGTATTTACTTAAATTGATGGTATTTTTATGAAAATAAAAGGCGTATGTCTATTTATCACTCACAAGGATTCTATTTATTATAGTTACTTTCTTACTTTCTGGGAAGCTCAAAGAAAAACTTATTCGGAGGATATTTGAGAATAATGGCTACACTTCAACTAATCTTTAAGGTGTAGTTAAATGACTTACCCATTATTGGTGAGTCCCATCAGACTGTCTTCGTCCCCGGAGGCTTCGAAGGTCTCCGGCGGCCAGGAGATGGCGGGCACGGCCTCCTCAGTGCTGGCGCCGCTGCCACCCGTGCCACCCGCTAAATTGGGCATCGAAGCGTTTTCCACTGATTGTAAACATGATTCAGTTAGAAATACCTGCACTATACTAATGAACAATTTAACTTCTAAATAGTAACCATTGCTTACCTATATCAGGTTCCTTGTTGGACGTTGGCGCACACATATGTACGCACGCATGTAATATGTTCCTGTTGCCATCGCAACGCTCTTGGAGAATCGACAAGATTTGTTGTTCTGTTAACAAACATTACAAATTACATCGCAAATGATACTAATTAAAATATCTAAAAATAAATATTATAAGTGTTATGTGAATACTTACTGCTGGTGTCCGATTCGAGCTGATGTAGTAATTGACGTACACCGTCAAGATCGCATCGTAATACTCGCGGCATCATAAGCTGCGGCTCCGGCACCAAAATTATAAGAGCCACCTGCGCAAATGAAGATTAAAACACATTTAACGTACGTAACTTAAGTTATTACATATAACCACAATAGCACGCAATGATCACCTTATTGTTGCCGGCACATAAGTTGGAAAGAGTCGTTAGATGCGCAGAAATCGTTTTTTACATCTATTTGGTGGTCAAGCGGGACGCGGGGTATGGGGTAGCGCGATCCGAGCGCGCGATTGGTGCGTTAGCACCGATCCAAGCGCGTGATTGGTGCGTTAGTCGACCGAGTTGATTAGAGATTGGTGAGTTAGGTCGAGTATAATAATCCAGCCTATAAACGTCTCACTGCTGGGCACAGGCCTCTTCCCATATAGAGTAGGTATGAGCATTGATCACCACGCTTGCTCTCTGCGGGTTGGCGATTTCAGATCCCAAGTTTTGGAATCCAGGTTTCCTCACGATGTTTTCCTAAACCGTTTGTCAGAAGTGTCTTAGAATAATTAAGAAAGTACATATAACTTTGAAAAGTTACATTGGTACTTGCCCGGGTACGAACCTGCAACCTCGTGCATACAAATCCGTTCATTGAACCGCTAGGCCACCACGACAATTTTTCCAAGGTCGAGTATGTGCGTGTTTATCCACTACGGCAATTCTTGGCAACTTAGGTGCCGGGTACAATACGAAAGGTGAAACAGATGCACGTGTATGTCGAGTATGTATGGGTCTGTACCTGTGACTTGAGCGCGGTGTGGTGCGGGTGCGCGGCGGCGGCGGCGGCGGCGTGCGGGTTGAGCGGCAGCGCGTGCGCGGTGAGTGCGCGCGCGGGCGGCAGGTTGAGCGCGGGCGGCTCACGCACCATGCCCACGCAGTCGCGCGACACCGGGTACAGCGCGCCGTTGCCGTCCACCATGATCACCACCGGCTCGCTGCCCTGCGACGCCACACAATACATTAATACTCCACCCTTTTAGTGCTCATGCACTAACATACTGACAGTAAACTTTGGAAATTATGACATAAAAATATACATCGACATTCAATATTGAAATCAGATGGGAAATAGGTATTACAAAAAACGAAAAACCTACATGTCAGGCTGCGACATAAAATCTATTTACTAGATAAAAAAAACTTACTTCAGCGGCTGTGGCCAATTGTATTGCTTGTCCATTGGAGTATCCCAGCAGAGCACTGTTATCAGTTGGGAAGGCGCTGTCAGTGAGGGCACGGGTGGTGCCGACTGCGTAAACAGCATAAGCTAAGGCGCCTCCTGGTCTGCGTACCACGGCGTGTACACCGCGGCTGTCCACCTATACACAAATAGAAATAAGTAACTAGTGCTAACAGTCTTAGAATACCTAATAATTTGTACGTCTAATCTGTGTTATATTTATAAATACTGAAAACGTACCGCAATAGTAATAACTTGAACATCGGATGGGATGGCTATCTTTCTGGGCGATCGTTGCAGGCAGTCCGGTCCGCGCGGGCCGGCAGTCCCTCCTACGCCCCACTTGACGGCCACCAAGTCATCTTTACGCACAAGCCGACAATCTTGCAACAACGTCGACAAATCATCAGGAGTTGACGGCACGACTTCTTTGCCGTCCTTGCCGATAGTCGGGAACCGCACAGCAGCGTACGCTCCGTCCACTTTGAGCACTCTGCCTAACGGAACACTCTTCACGTCTTCAAGGAATACAACTTCTTTCAGAGGCCACTCCTCTTCGTCGCGTTTAGAACCGTCATTCGAAGATCCTTCTTCGCCGCGTACTGTTACGCGTTTAGCACGTTCTAAAAGGAAACATTATTTTTTAATAAAACTGCTTGTGTTTGAGATACCTTAATATGACCACCCTTTTTGTTATTCACGATAATTCAATCACGATAATCAAACGAAATTAAATGAAATCAATTATCGCTAGGGAACTTAAATAAATTGAAAGTTGTATAAACAAAATTATCCCATTCTTACTGTGTGATGTGCTGGTGTCACTGCAAGTAGACGAAGCCGGGCTGGGCGGCGGAGGCATGTCGAGCCGGTCCGCCATGTCTTTGTTGCTGTCCTTAGCGCCATCTTTGCTGTTGCTGCTTGACGACGAAGCTTTCACTGATGACACAGTAAGCGGAGACTGGTTCTAAAGCAAAAGGGTGTATGAAAATATCTGGTGGAAAACAATCATACAAAATCCAACTTATTTCGTAATAGTTTACCTGCAAATCTCGTTTGTCTTTATCAGAGACAGAGCGGTCAGGTTGCGGCGGAGGCAGCAACTTGAACCGGCACATATCTGAGAGATTCCATGCAGCATTCTGCAGAACTCCTACTTTCGGCACTCCCGTGGACATGTTAAATCCTGTTGCAAAACATAGTCATGTTATAAATTGATACTTTTTCTATATAAGGTGAAAACTTACAAAAAAAATAAACAATTTCGTGTGCCCTACCTACGGCACCAGGTTGGTACATAGGTGCATTCTTCATAGTAACACTCTGTCCGGCCTGCAAGTCTTGCGGCGCTGTCGACGAATGTCCACGCTGCTGCTTGCGAGAGCGAGCGCGGTGCTTCTCCCATAGACGGGCTCGCTGGCCCAAGGGAAGAACCCCCCTAAAAATAATAATATTAAGAATATATTTTTACATGTGTACAAGGACCATTTAAATAAATTTATTCACTTGTAGTATATGCAGTAATGATATACTAATTGTGTATAATTATGTCTTATTGAACTCACCACCAGTAAAGAGCTCCACTGTCCAATCTCGCGACAGTATACAGTGAGCATACGTGCAGAGAAATGGCCTTGTCAACTCCGAACTCCATGAATGTCTGCAGAGGATGCTCCAGGCGAGACGCGCCCGGGGCATGAGCTGCAAAATACAAAAGTTATTTAGAAACATTAAGGAAAAATAAATTTATCCATTTATATAAAGTTACATATAAAGATATGTATCTTAAGTTTACCTATAGATTCGTCCAAGAAAGTGGCAATTCTGCCAGTGTCAGTCAGAACTGAGATACGTATCCCAGCGGCGCTAATGTTGATCACTCTCTCGCCGGGAGTCATGCCCAGCCAGGTCGAACGCGGGTGATACGCAGTCACCGATCCCGATGCCTATGTAGCAAAAAAGAAACCATTATATTTAAGATTTAACACTACGAAACGAAAACAAAATCTAAGATACTTCTTCTTTCCCCTGCTTGTTTTATTCTGTTGATATAGCTATGTCATTAATTTACATAAGGCAAATCAGTACATAAGGATGCAATACATGGTGTTTACTTATAATGAAATGTATTTTTAGTCCAAAATTTATACCATCAACTAAATAAATATGAGAATAATGAGACCGAATGAAATCTAATTAAAAGAAAAAGAAACCTAATCTCATGTTTATATTATTATTATATGTTATGCACAGCATATTTGCTAAATAGAACAAGAGTCGTTGACTTACATCATTGCGCTGATAAGGGTGAGCGTCAGCCCAGCGCCACTGGTGCAGTTGTCCTTGAGTGGAGATCGCGATCAGCTCGCTGTATGTGGCCGCGATGTGAGTGAAACGAATATTGCTGTCCCAGTACTCCAACTCTTCCGACACCCAAAGGGGTGACGCCGCAATAGATGAATCTTTTTTCTTACTCTCAGCTAGGAAAATCACAAAGATATTATACAATAAACAATTTAAAACGACATTATTCAAGTACAAATAAAGTAAAAGGAAATTGAATATTTACCTCCTTCATTATTACTTCCGTCCTTATCCCAGGAGGTATCACGCAATGCCGATTCGAGCCACCTACGAGGGCCGAAATACTGGCGTTCGCGCCACCTACTAAACTCGGACGGGCGCTCCTGCGTGGAGCTGCTGCTCTCGCGACTGGCGCCGCCGCGCGCCCCGCTGCTGCCGCCTCCGCCCCCGCTGCGACTGTTGCAAACACATACTTTATCCCCATCCTCCATGGGTCGACACTACTACTACTTCTACACTGTACACAGACACATACTAGGACATTACAAATTACATACAGTGATCAGTGCGGATCGAACAACAACATGCTACGTTTCTAGAGCATGTCATCTATGTACAGAACTAAACATCAAGTAACACCCAATCACAACAAACGGAAACTGCGTAAGCTTGCCAGCGTGCTAGAGATTGGGTCGAGGGCTATGATTACTACAGGCAGGAGTGTGTGTAGAGGCAGAGGAGCGTAGCTTGACAGGTATACCTTCTGATAGCCGCGTACCCGAAGATGTCCTCAGAAAACATGGTGTCCGCGTCGATGATGACGGAGTGGTCCTGCTGCGCGGCGTGGAACCCGCCGTCCAGCAGGGAGATGAGGTCCTCGGGCACGTAGCCGTCGCCACCCTCTCCGCCCTCCGGCTCCTCGCCTTCCTCGTCGTCACGCGACAGCAGGTTGTTCACAGCCAAATTTACATCCAAGTTTGTTCTCTGAATAATTAATCACTTATATTTAGACCACATCGCCTTGTACACCTCCTTTTCATGAACATTTAATTTACAAAAGCAACATTCATTGGGTGCCATATGAAAACAATAATTGCAATAAAAGCATTTAAAACATAATTAAAAACTTGTTGGCAATACTGCATTATACACTACACAATGAAAAACAACACTAATCAGTCTAAAAAAATTGGCTTTTCATTAAACACACAGTTCTTATTAATGATTTCATTTATAAGATTGTCAGCCTCCATCCTGACTCATATTGCACTCTGGGTGTCATTTTACAGGATTTCAAAATACTTCATGTAAATTTTAATCCTGTTTATCATGCATACTTAACTTATATTTTCTTTCCCTTCATAATTCATGTTTAATTAAATGTCGGAATGTCGGCATTAAAGTTTATTTTAATAAAGCCTCATCATACCTGTAACTCCCTTATTATGAGGCTTCGACTCTTGCCCTGGAGTACGACTTGGGCCTGCGTAACCAGATCTTCTGGTACAAATGGAGCTGGAACCGACACCACTCGCCCCGATCCAGAAGCTCCGATAATAACACCCGTCGCACGGCTCGTTGAACCTATCCCAATTGAATGTCAAGACCTTTAGATTATCCTTTTAGTGAAAGAATACATTGAATAAAATTGATTACTTGATATGTATATTATAATATAATATATATTAATTGATATGTATCTGTCACATAACTGCCTATATCTAAAAAAGGAATTGTCAAAAACCAAATAATAAATTTAGATAAATGTGTGAAAAAATGCACATAAACCCATAGATTTTAATTTTTGTTCAGAATCTCTAACAGGTTACCACTATATTACATATTATTATGATAGATGTTTTGCAGTTTTAGGTATGGCTAACTATACACATTTAATATGAACCAACTTGGCAACATCCTTCATTGAGGTGATAAAAAGGGGTATTTTATGGTAATAGTACCTTGTGAGCTAGGTGTAGCTCGAATAGAATTCCTCATAATCCGGGCTCTGGTGCGCGGTTGCTGCCGGGAGCCGCACCCGCCTCCACTGCCACCTTGCTTGCCCCCGCTCGTTCCGCCGCCGCCGCTTCCTCCCCCACCGTTCCCACCATTCTTACTTGCATCCGTTTTACTCAAGTCCAATCTATCTGGGATAATGGAGAAGGCAGCACGGCATATCGTGCCATCTTCGAGTAGACACGCAATGTGCGCTGGACCGGCAGCCACTGCGCGCACTCCACGCAGTGAACTGAGTGCCGAAGATCCAGCGCCAGTGCCATATCTATTCCATCGATCAGCTACTTCCTTTAGCCTAAAACAATTGAAACAGTTCAAGTTTAATTATTGGTAGTTAATAATTGAAGAAACAGTTCTTTATTTCCATGAAATGGATCAACACATTTACTCTAAATTAGCTATGCTAACTAAGTATGATTTTACGATAGAAATCAATATTATTTTATGCAAGTTAACATATTAGACGAAATTATATATTGTGCAACAATTCCAATGATTAGGGAGCAAACAAAACAAATGTTGATAAATAATTTTCCCAAAAGTATGTTAACCATGTTCAACACACAACAGTGTGACTATTTACTGCAAGCAGTGCCACACATAAATAGCTAAAACCTCCATCACCATACAAGTAAAGCAGGTAATTCACCTGACACATCCGAGTAATGAAAATGAGCTTAATAATCAAAATGTAAAGACAGTGCAGTCTGTGCCATGTTACACCCTAGATTTTAGTCTAACATTATGATCTGTTTTCACTGTACCATTACCATAATAATGTTCAATTAAAAGAACAATCAAGAAGATTTATAACCTCTAAATATCACAACTCAAACAACTAAAGCTATAAATATACCATTTGACATAGACACCCTCAAATAATCTTATAACTGTTCATACTAAGTACTATACTTTAACTTGTTGTCATGTTATTTTTTTATATTTTGATGACAATGTAAACTCATCATAATTACAAATAAACAACCTCAAAATGGTGGCAAAAATCCAACCTAAATATAAATATGAGCATAATTAAGCTCATTCAATCAATAAAAGACTTTCTTGTTCTATTTGCAATTTTGTAACCAATCAAAAAAATAATAATGAAAGTAAAGTTTAATCACTAAAGTGTGAAATGTTTTTTTTATTTATATGTTCTTTTTTGTGTTATAATTCCTTTTAGCAGTTACAATTTTATTGTCATCTCCCAATTTTCCAATCTACAATAAATCCTACGCCTTTTTTTTGACTAAATACACTATCCACAAGTATTTGCCATAATATAAACAATCTACAGTTATAAAAAGGTATTTTAGAGGTATTTCACAGGCTTTGACTGCTTCAGTAGACCTAGCTAGCAGGTGGCTGTTGTCAATTACAATAGCAAGACAAGTATTAAATCATGCATTTTAAGAGCCTAAAAGAACTAAGAGGAGCAATAATAAGGAAAGTACTACTTATTTGTGATGAAATTTTTGTTTGCATTTTATTAAAGTTACTTATTAAAATCACATTGTTTTAATTTAACTGTTTACTTTGACCAAACTGCACAGACATCTGATCTTGGGCATCATTATCTCAGACATCATCTCTTTTAGAAATCATTTCTTAATTAATGAGGGTACCAATAATGCATTGTAATAAGTAATTGCAATTCAATACAGTTCATATCAAGGCATTGGATTCAAATGATATATAATTTAATTTAGAAAGATCTAGAACAGTTCAACGTTAATCAATAATTTGTGCAAGCCTTACTGAACTTGTCTAAGATTTGACAAAACATGTTAGCGAACTAGGAATGTCTTTTATGTGTATCTCTATTGCAAATGTACAAACATTTGTAAAATGCTTTTATTTTAACATATTTGCTTTAAATTGAAGATACTCCATCAATAAAAATGTTCAAATTCAATCTGTTTGTTTTTAATGAATAGTGACTACAATAAAATAAAATCATTCTGAATATCTGTACTTTTTATTCTTATTTTGTGTTTAATTACTATTACTTCTAGTAGGTGCATTTATATCTTTGTCAATAGACAACAATATAAATGCACCTACCACCTTTCCTGAGGATTACTACAAATATGTAGTAATCCTCAGGAAAAATAAACTGACTGTATTTACTAACAAGTTAAGTGTGGTTATTTACAAAGAATTGGATATTAGGTTATTATGTTGTTATGGTTCAACCAAATAAATTGCTTCACTTTATTGAAAACAAATTTAAAGATAGACAGAGCTGAAAACTTTTATAATTGTTATCTAAAAAAGGGATTCAGTAATGTAATATAATCTGCTGATCTATAACAATAATTATTAACAATAATGATTTTAACACATTTTAGGCAGCAAATACCCGGTAAATATTATTGTCTCATGTTTATACAGTCATCAATTTTGGTATTGTTAATTGTAAGTATATAACCTATTATACAAAAATACCAAGCTTGATTTTTTTTATCCTTTTTTCATTATATATTTATCACTACATACTAAAAGTATTTTTAGAAACTGCATACATACTAAACTTCTAAACCTAGTTATGCAAGGACATACTGCAGTTTAACAGGTATGATAAAGGTAATGATCAATTATGTCACAGTAAGAAAATTAACAAGTACAGCATCGGCATTGTCGGTGCGAAAAAAAGGGTTGCTGCTAAAACATCGTCGGTATAAACCACTGACTAAACAGATTACGCCATCCGATCCGATGAGCATTTGTACAGTATGGAGTTGCAAATACCTACAACTTAATCCTACAAAGGAATATCATGCAATGGAAATTCTCCCATGAGCGTAAAATGATACGGGAAACGTGGCCCTTGATGCTATATCATTATATGACTCAAATCAATCTTATGATCATGGAATGTCGGATTTCACAATATGAACGAAATGGAGTCAACTAATACGATAAAATATGTTTACCTGTCTATCAATTGATCCTCTGTGCCAGGCAAAGGATGAACTACAAAATGCATTGAAGACATTTTCCAAGGTCTTATCCTGTGTTTTAACAAAGATTTCAAAGAGCACACTTAAACATTTGTTTAAAATCCACCACAATACTGCAAGAACAAAAGAACACCATCTAAAATCCTCTTCCAACCACCATATTTCTCGTGGTTTCCTTCGTGTTCGCTTCTCGTTCTCAAATACATGTGAGTCGGTACATGACGAAAAAAGAAAGAAAATATCAACATGGCTTCTCCGCCCAGAATGTTGGTACCCCTGGGCCTAACAACGATGCGGGCAAGTTGAAAAATGCTATGAATTATTTTATCACCCTTAGATCTTTTCAATAAATAACTTGATAAACCAAAATTAAATGATGTAACGCATTATTTTAAATTTTGGATGTTTTTAGCTTCAAAAGTAAAACTAAAGCCTTAAAACCAAACAAACTACGGTAACTAGTTTAAATTGTCCTCTTACCTAATCTGTTACATTATTTGGAACATAGCACTCATCATATCGTTGCTTCGTATAAAAATATCATGTATTGTGTGTGCGTTTTTTTATTATAACACAGGTATTTAGAATATTGTAGGCATAGTGCAGATAAATATCATTGGATTTGTTCTAATTTCGGGGGCCATGTTTAAGTAGTAAAAAATTTAAGTTTAAGTAGGTACATAAACCTTGAGACAGTGGTCAAGTAAAAAAATAAGTTCTGTTAAGATAGGTAGACCAAAGTGACTCTCGTAGTAGGTAAATAAAAGTATGTCGTAAATCCTAACTTTTGATTCAATCAAGAAGAATCCAAATATTACTAAATAGCCATTACCTACTAAACACATCCCTGGCTGCAGTCATTTTCTAAAGCTTGGAATGGATGCTTAAGATCTTAATATTGTGAATGGAACGTGACAAATTAAAAGAAAAAATAAAAAAAAAAATGTTGAAAAATGGCGGCCAAGTCAAAGAAGCGGCTGTCTAAAATTGAAAATAAGTTATTAAAATTAGAAAAATTAGAATTAAAGGATGTATTTTGTTCAATTTGTCAATCTATATTAATAGAACCAATAACCTTACCGTGTTTTCATGATTTTTGTCAACGGTGTTTTAATGGCAGCATAGAAAATAATGCTTTGTGTTGTCCTCTATGTCGATTGCGAATTGGATCCTGGCTAAGAACAGCAACAAAACAAAAGAATTTGGTGAATGTTGAACTTTGGAATTTTATTCAGTCAAAATTTCCGCAAGAAATTGAAATTAAAAATAAAGGACAGGACATCGATTTGCCAGAAGGTAAACAACATAAATAATGTGAAATAATACAATCGATATTTGTTGATTATTTTCAAAGTGTTAACAGTTCTTTCAGAAATTGATATTTTAAATCTAATAAAATAAAATAAAAATAGTCCTCAACAAATGCATACGGGCCACGGATATACAAATATGTTGTGGGTCAGGACCTCACAACATGGTATTTAGGGCCACCTGAGTAGAGCTTACACCAGTAGTAAACAAAATATGCAATCATGATTGTATGTTATTATATAGTTTTTGCACTTCAACTTTATGATTAAGATGACCCACTGACCTTACTTGTAACTTTAAATGTTTCAGAGGCACCTTTACTCAGGATAAGTGAACCTGGTGAAATTAGGTCAGAATATGAGGCTGAATTGAGACGCTTAAGGGCTGAACGAGTCAGACTTGAGCAGAAGCACATACAGGAGACTGAGTTATTGATCAAGTAAGAGTGAATGTGACTATGAGAACAGTGAGAATACTAGAGTACCTATCTTCATTTGGATTTTATACATTCATGTTGATATATATATTTTTTCGGTTACTGTAATAGCAGCAGCACTCATATAACGATCATGTTTTTTAGGAAAATTCAACAGGAAGAAGAAGAAGCTAATAAGCGTTATTTAGAAAGTGTGAAACAAGATGAAATTTTTGCACAACAAATGCAGCAGGATCATGTAAAAGATAATGTTCCTCCACCAAATACTCCTAGGAAACTAAATGCTAAAGCAACAGCCGCAAAACCTAGACTTAAGGCTACCAAAATTGATAGTTACCTGTCTAAAATACAAGCAACTACAGTGAAAGAGTAAGTTTACATGTATCTATGCGAATGTGTTATTTATTATCGTAAATATCTTGTGCAAAACATCTTCATTTAAATTAATAACCAAATTTTGTAACTCAAAAGTATGCAACTCTCATAAATGAACCTAAGTTTGGATTCACCTTTGAATTTGCTTCATTCTTCATTTAACATAGCAAATTGCTGTTAAGCAAAGATATGGAATGTTATGTGTCTACTAATTAGTTAATAGAATGTTGTCAGTTTGGTTTCTTTTAGTTGTACATTGAGATAAACTATTGTGGTTAGACTGACAACAGTCAAAATATGAGATATTTAATAATTTAAAAGTTAGTGTTATTTGTTTTGCTATGCTTAATAAGTTAAGTGACTTGACTAAAATGTTACTATCATACTTTCTACTTCTTGTCTTAATATATGACATGCATTCTTTTGTCACTGTTATACACTAAAACTATTCAATCTGGGTTATATAAGAATTAAGCCTTTATACTCTTCTATTTTATTGTAGGATTATTATAATTAACAGACAAAACATGGAGATCTTTTTTTTATTTCTACATAAGCATGTGTTTCACTAACATAACATTCATAGGTTGTAAATATACCATACTGCTCACAATTAAGGCTTTTTACTAAAATGTATATTTGTTAGCAATCTGGTGTATTGTGAATGGGTTGTGTGAGTAAAATATTTGTGTTTCAGGAGTCCTCTGACAACTGATGATAACACAAGTTCAGATGGATCAACTTCTAAAGCTTCTTCAGTCAAACCTATAAATGGGACATCACCAGAAATGGTCCCAAGTTATGGGAAAATTATCAAAAACTTTGTAGATAAAAAAAATAAACTTGGCCCCGGTTTGTGGAATAAAGAAAATGGGGAGAGTGTTAAAGAAAAAGTAAGTTTATACTCCATCTACTTTATATTGTCACATTTACGATTTACTTAATTATTAATGATTGTATTCTATATTTTTCTTTTAGAAAGACGAACCTAAACTGGGTGAAAAGGAAGTAGGTAGCACCGAAGAAAAGGTGAAAACAAAAGGGTCTGTCCCCTCCCTGTTGGTGTCTCTGCCACTGCCATACACAGGAATCCTCCAGCACAAAATCAATTTAGCTGAGAACAGGAATGTTGAAACCAGCAGTGTAGATTCTATGCGGCAGGAGTTATGCTTTTTTAAACCTATTGAGTCAACAACACCAACTAGGTATGTAGTTTGAATTAAAACACTAATGAAAGTATATAATGACATGAGCACAGTTTTTTAATGTTTTGCAACAGTTGCCATGGGGAATGTTTTAATAGATTAATCATTAATCATAATACCAATTTAATACTTTTGTTAATAACAGCATGTATAAATTTTCAGCTTTAATACAAGCAAGACGTTCCCCCTTCGCGTGCCAGGTCTCCGCGCCGGGAAGGAGTCGACGTCGCCTCTCCACGAGCCCGCCCCGAGCCGCGCCCAGTATTTGGAAGGACTCTGTCGCCTTAGAAACATGTCTCTAGCTAAAAACTTACCATCTGCCTTCGTTATTGCGCTTAATATTCTGAAAGTTAAAAAGGTATGTTTTCTGCCTTTAATTAGATAAAGCTGTTTTTTCAATTGTGTTTTTAAGTCATGTTCATAATTATCAACATATACCTTTGTAGGAGAACGCTGGGAAATGTGAAACAAACAGGTCGAAAGTCAAGAAAACAGCGTCAACTAGCCCTTGTGTTGCACCTTTACCTAACAGAAGAAATGCCAATAGAAATAAACAAACCATTCATATTGATGGTATTACTAAATTAAATAATGAAACAAATCTTAGACGCACAAGATCTATGGGAAGTATATCGAAAGATGAAAATGAGACTACGCCTAAAAAAAGTAAATTAAATCAAAGGAAAGTTTCGTCCGAACGAAAGCCATACTTAAGGAGTGATTCCAAAAAGTCAAGTACCAAAAAGGAATTAAATATAAATAGTCCACCCGTAATTCCAGAAACAATAAATAACAATAAGGTCAATTTAGCTGTAAAAAATTTATCTAGTCCATTAAAGAATTGTGATGTTAAGAAAATACTACAAGAGCAACTTAGGATTGAAAAGTTAATTGAACAGGAAAAGAATGATTTCGAAATGGCTTGCAAAATGGAGGCAGAGTGGAATGGGCGCCGACACCCGCGCCGGTCGACCATCAAGCGACAAGTCACCCTCAACTATGCTCTCAGACCCGCCAAAAAACTCAAGGTGTAAAGTAACTCGTTAGGATTAGGGAAGCATTTTATGTTTAGAAATTTTCTGTGGTTGTTAATTTAATTCTGTTTGTTATTTTATTTGCATCAGCTGTCTGAAAGATTGATTAGCTATAATTATTATTTAATATGTTAAAGTGTAATCTATCTCTCAGAAATCTATGTTAGTTAATGTAATTTGGACAATTCAGAAGTTTCTATAAAAAGTAAAACGATGTTAGGCGTAAATATTTAAATCAAAGTAGCAGTTTTGAAAATGATTATCTTTTACTTTTTATCTGATTATCTTGATTATTTTGTAATTCAGACTGGTCGCAACTGTGCAGCTTCTATTTCTCACCGATTATTTTATATGTAAGTAAATTGTATTTAAATTCATAAGTAGATAGATGTTTAACTACCTACTAATTGTATTTGTATAAAAGGGGGAAGTATGATTTCAATAGCATTATGAAACACTTATCGCCATCTAGCTAGTGGTTTAGAATTGGTATTTGATGCCAGGAGATTAGACATGTGTGTGCGCATGTTGTGGTTACTTGTCGAACTTTGAAATTAGTATGCAGTTCGCACTAGGAGTGAAAAGAGTATGCGAATATATTTTACGTTGGTACGTGATCTATTTCTGAAATTGTATGTATTCGTGCAAATAGACACTTGCGCACAATCAACAATATAGAAACGTATCATTTTATACCCAACTTGCCGTAGTCCACACATCTCGGTTGCAAGCGTGACGACCCTGTACGCAATTTATAGGTGAAAGTAAATTTGTAAATAATTGTTACACAATCGAGTAATTCTGTCAGTGATGTCTAATCTCCTAATTTGTAATTGTAAAAAACTTGTATTCATAACGTTGCTATAAAAATACAACATTAATAACGTATTATCATGGTAAAACAATCAGTATCCTATTAGTAACAATAACTGCCTTTGACTTTAAGCTTTGAGATATTCAAAAGTACATGCGGGTAATGTTATAACATGAAAACTTTATACGTATGGTAAACAATATAGGTAATTAATTTTAGATCGAATTTATATAATTTGTATTTTTAAAATATCTAATTCCTCATACCCGAATATTTTAAGGTAAGGTCATATTACACCTAACTCTCCGCGAAATGTTCAAAATGATGATATTTTTATATACGTTTAAAATACGTATAAAGTATAAATGTTATTTTGTTCTATAGTCTACACTAGTGTATTCATATCTACAACTGAAGCAGTCTTTTACACCTATGTAGATGTCATTTCACGTTTATGAATCTTGGGATCTACTTTTTAGAATTAACAAGAATTGTTGTGTCATCTGTATAATACTAAGCTTCGACCTAAAATTTTAAATTGTAATATGTGCAGAACCATAATAATAATTTATGATACTTTACATTGGACAACGCAAATAGACCATAAACCAGTGTCACTTAGTTTGATATCACGTCACTTTAAATCTCGTTTTCCATTTATTAGCGTCCTTTAGTCTTAGTCATGAACATGATTTAAGGTCATTTAAGCCTTCTAAAAATTGATTCAAATGTAAACGGTATGATGATCATGGTAAAAAAGACATCAAAATTAAGAAGTTTTTTTAAATTAACTTCAATGTTTGCATCGTATATTTAGTTTTGATGGGCTTTTCTTATTTAGGGTAAAACAAGAACAATAACGTAATCTGTCGAAGACAGTCTCTTTCTTTTGTCCAATGTATGGAATATCGCATTACAATCGTGGCCAATCAGAAGATCGGCTGTATGAAAATCATAACTATTGTGGTTTTGTAAATCAATTACAAAATATAAAGTACGCTTTGTTTCGGTCCATAAAATGCCTCGAGCATGAGTCAAACTCGCTTTGTAAATGTTGTTTTCTATAATTGCAATATACTTATTTTTGTATAAGAAATTCGGTACCTCTTATAAATATAAAATTGTTTTGTATTTGACAGTGTACCTTATTTTCCGATAAATACACTGATAAACGTTAGTTTCAAAATTACTGTTCATTGTATGTACGATGTCAAAAAGCGTAACAGCTATGTACATCATAATGAAACTATTCGACGCATTCAGCTAGCTACTACAGTTTACAAACGATGCGTAGGAGTCATATTTGATAATATTCTCATGGTTCGTTCGTAAACGACTTTCCATGGATCTCATGACTTGTGATTAACTTGTGATGTAAGAATTTTAAGTTTTAAAATGTATAGGTGTACGTATTTATAATGTGGTGCTCTTGAATCCAATTATCATTAATAGCTTCCATAATTTGCAACAATAAAACTTACTATGTTAGGAAATTTATTTGTCAATTTATTTCTTTCGCTCTTCATTATATAAGCGAACTCAATAATCGTAAATATTTCGTGATGCATTGATTTTTTTTTGGAAAATAAATCATTTTTTCAGTAATTGACTAAAACGCCTACCTTTTTTATCGGTTCTTGCTTATAAGAATCGCATATTGCCGCATCTGTATCGCGAGGTTTTCGCTATATCATGCACAAGGTACTAACTCAGATAAAAAAAAAACCTAATTGTAGACCCCACGTCATAGTCTTAACAAGACTCCACCTTCCCATTCGTTTGCGTTGGTGGGTATTATTTATCCTAAATAAAATAATATTTAATGTTTCTTCTATTACAAACTATTGTATTTTAGAATGTGCCACGAATGTCTATGTTACATGATTCATACCTATATTATCTAACATAATTTGATAATGCAAAATAAACTGGATTTTGAGAAATCTCATTAATAGTAAGATTTATTCTTTTATTTCAATTATCGAAAGTAATAATGTTCTTTGTGGGCCATGTTTTTATGCTAAACTTTGCTACACTAGTAGAAGACACATTCATCAATATAATATAAACTCAATACATATTTTAAATTAGCTAGTATGCAGCTCATTCAGAAAGTCAACAATATTAGGTACTATCTTAATTCACTCTAAATCTCACCGGTTCCTGCCTAAATGATCTGAACTGGCTCATTTTACAAAGTAATACAATATTTTACAATAAAGATTTAGTTTATTGTAATATCTACGAATTCACAATAGTATTACAATAAATTATTAAGTCGAATACCCTACATTTCAGGCAGTATGTAGAGACTTTAATGTCCATTCTAAACAATAGGTACAAGTAGTTCTCTTGTGTCTAGGACAAAGTTTGTTGAGTAACCAACTAACTTCCTTAGAATCTCCATCTGACAGACCTTCAGCAGTTGCCCTGTAAAAAAGGAATGCATAAGTTTTGACGAATGTTAATAGTGATTACAGCAACAGCAGAAATATAGTTTTTGTAACTGTCTACTTATAATGTATTTGTGACAGATGAACAGACAGCAGAAAAAATTTAGTGGTCCTGTTGATAAGCAACCCTAAAAATAACATTAATAAATTATGTTTTATGGGTTTTCCTATTCATTTTGAATTGCTATTTGAAAACAAATATTTGTATTTTAAAAATGTATTTCTTAGTTAGTATATAAATTTATAAAGGTGCATGAAGCCACCTTTACTCAATCTGTTCCATGGAAGTTAACAACAAAAACTACTGCCAGGATGTTCCTTTATTTTAGATCTACAAAAGAGGTGATTAAAAAATCTTTACAAACACCCCAAAAATACCATTTATTTGATCTAGGCTACAAAGTAGCATTTATCAATGTCAATTATTAAAACTAAGAACAGTGAATCTTAGTTTTATATTATAATATTAACAAGCTATTATGGAGCGAACACAAATAATTTATTTACTAGTCAGTACATACCTGATGAGGTTATGGTTTTAGTTACTTTTCAGCAGCTGACTCAGTTCCAACTTTTAAGAAGTTTTGTCCAACAAATACTGTTTAAATTACCTGCAAGGATAGAACACATATTACCTCTCCTCTAGTACCTATTCAAAGCAAATGTTAAAAATTAATTAATTAAAAAATTATGAATGCAAACAAATATACCTTTTCATAAAATTAAAATGTTTAATAGTTACCACAGACTTATCAGTCAAAATCACACTGGTTATAGCACTCTTGATAAGCCATTTATCCATTTTCTATAGCTACTGCACAAAAAGAACAAATAGGTACATGTGTCATACATAATTGAGCATCAGATCATACCATTGATTGCACACTCTTCACTTACCGCAGTTCCACAGGACGCAGTTCACTTCATGCCAAGTAGAATGAGCAGTAGCAGTCACGCCTCACAAGATACACATACAGTTGTGCACACCCAATGGCTTCGCATCCTAAGCTAGTTCACTGTATTATTGCAATGATAAGACCACATACAGACAGATGTACTTTCACACCCAGTTTGTAAATAAATATAAATTAATTTATAAAAGTATACTTTCTATGCATTGTAAAGTTGTCAGTTTCAACACCCAGACTTATAGAAATTAAACATCCATCTCAGAATGACATACACCTTTATTGAACAAGTCCTCATCACACACATCACATTGTTACACACAGTACTCTATGTCACCTTACATCTAATACACCATCTTTTGGATCTTATTGCATCCACATATGCATCCTGTGATAATCCTATCACTTCATAGTTTACTTCAGTTACACATCTTTTCATAGAAATAAAATTTACTTAAAGACTAGAATTTAAACTAAGGAAACCATACAAATATGTCTGTAACTATCGTCTGCCGGAGTGCTCACCTCATGTCTGGGGTTTGTTGTTATTCCAGCCACTACCAGAGCCAGAGCTGCCAGAGCCACCCCCACCCCCATTACCGTTCCAGCTTCCTTGACCATTTGGCCAATTCCCTTGATTCCAGTTGCCTCCTTTACCTCCTCCGTTCCAACCTTGGTTACCACCACCTTGGTTCCATGATTGAGGCGGACCATTTTGCCCCCAATTTTGATTGCCATTCCAATTTTTACCAGGATTACCCTGTGGTGGGCCACTTTGCCAATTATTAGGGCCAGAATTACCTGGGCCACCCAAAAATCCACCCCAACCAGCTTGATTGAGAGCAGCTGCAACAAGACTAATAGGTAAATTGAAATTAGCAGGTGGACCTCCATTAGGATTGATTCCCAAGTTTTGCATGTTAAGAGAATCTATATTACTGTTTCCTCCGTTGCTACTAGGTCCACCAGAAGGGCCTCCGGAGCGATTACCTTCCCAGTTGTTGGGACCATAGGAATCATCTTTCCAGTTTTGAGACTTGGTTTTAATCTTTGGTGCAGCACTGGATACAGAAACTGATGCCCCTTTGATGACATGATCTTCTCCACAGAGGCTTTGAGCCACCTCTGGATCTAGGAATGTAACAAATCCAAAAGCCCTGAATGGGCGTGGAACAAACACATCTGTTACTTCACCAAACTTAGAGAAATATTCTCGAAGATCATCAGCAGTCATATCCTCTGTACATCTTCCTACAAATACTTTACAAGGCATCTGTGGTACTACACCCTCCTTTGAGTTAGGTATGCGAACATCTACCCATCTTCCATCTATGTTATGCCTCTGAGCTAAAGCTCTCATTTGAGATGCATAAGTGGCAAAACGTATGAATCCAAAACCCTTAAAAGAACCGTTTTTGTCTCTTTTAAGCTGCACCATCACCACTTCGCCAAATTGTTCAAAGTATTGCTTTATAGACTCCTCTGTTGACTTCCAGGGTAACCCAAGGCAAATCAAATCTGAGCAAGTAAGTTTCTTCTCTAAACGCTTGGTTTTAGCAGCGGAATTTTCAGGTGAAACATCTTCCATTTTACGTTTGTTCTCCTTGGGAAACACACAAATATACAAGTGTTTACCCCATCCTACTTCACTTGGCGGATGTAGCTTACCATCACTAAGGCGAATTCCTCTAATGGACTTGCTATCCGGGTGCCGGTATTTTAATCCACAAGCTCCAGGAAATTGTGCCACGAGAGTTGACAGCAACAATGTCCCGTCCATTTCACAGGGAATTTCGACGGCATTAGAGTCATCTTCATCTTCACTAACCTTAATGTATTCAAACAAGTCACCATTATAATTTCCACCTTTAGAACACATGATGATTAGGTCACAATAGATTCACAATTATATTTATACAACTTGATTTCAATAAAGATGACGGCGAAGCGAAGGGAAAATAATTATTGTGTGACATTTGATAAATCAAATTGACTATGCTCTATGATGTCAATCTATCGAAATCTATGCTACCCACTAATAATTACTATGCTTTAGTAGGTAATAAATTAGTAATTACTCTGAGATGCTACCACACTATGTTATCTATGTGGTAGAATAAAACATAGAGAAATATAATAAGAATAAAACATAGCGCAAAGAGAATTTCGACAGACTTTAGAGATCGTCGTCGTGGCGTATTATTACCCGACTTCAAAAAAGAGAAGGTACTCAATTCGACTGAATTTTTTACCTACCTCCTTTTATGTTTCCTACCTCATAACTTTCGACAGGATGAACTGATTTTGATGATTTTTTTTTATTTGAAAGGCACCACCTTTCAAATAAAAAAGAATCATCAAAATCAGTTATGAGATAAGTAACATTCTTCCCATTATAATTTGGCATGGCATGTGGCATGACAGTGGGATCCATAAGAAAACCTTAAATCGGTAAACGAATGAACTAGATACAGACTAAAAAGTGCTCTCGCTGGGCACAAGAATTAGTAGTAATTTAGTGCGACTAAAAAACTATGTCAGTGTATTTTTTTTCAGATTGCCATGTCATAGGTCATTCTTGAAAAATATAATAATAATAATATTAATATACCGGAGGTCGTGGGTTCGATTCCCACCCAGGACAAATGTGTGTATGATGAACACGACCATTTGTTCGGTGTCTGGGTGTAATTTATCTATAATATGTAGCGTAGTGGCACCAGTAATCGACATGCACCAGTAATCGACACTTTATTTTTTTATTTAATAAAATAAAGAGTAGGATACCGATTTATTTATTTGACGACACTGTAACATAGAAAGCACACTTATTACTGGCTCCCATTGACATTTGAGCGATATTTACAGTTTTATTTGAAAGTAGCGGTGTGACAACTGATTGTGGCTCGAGTACCGGCGAGAAAAACAACATTTCTTACTGAAATCGTTAACGAAGGCAGTACATTTCTTTGTTAATTATGCTAATGTATTGTAAGTTATTTGAATTTTATGAGTTTTACGGGTTTTTATAAGAACTAAAGGGTGGAATTTTGTTATAACACAAGTTCAAGATTATTTTAATATTAGTAAAATGTTGGTGTCGATCATTGGTGTTCACAAACTGACTTTCTCCAGTTATCGACACGTGTCGATAGTAATTATTTGAAACATTTTTCATTTGATAAGTGAAGATATAGCTCTTCTAACTTTGCTTCTCGGTAGATATTTGAAGTTAAATAATCAAAGTTGACCTACCAGAAATCGACAAGTGACGATTATTGGGAAATAATATGTGTCAATGATTGGTTTTAGAGATGGCTCTGAGAAAAAATTATACTCCCGACCAGTTAGGTTCAGTGGGTCGTCTTAGGGGCGGAGGGTAGGAGTTGGAACATACGCTTGGGCACTATGAGCACCAAAGAAAACAAAAAAAAAATAGTAAAAAAATTTGGGAATCCTTTTTTAGTTTTTTTTTCTTTTTATAGAATTCGAGCATTTTTATTGCAGCATCTGATTAAGCTTATCTATAGAAACATCAAATCATTTATGATCTTAGAAGTATGGCCCTACGACGCACAGTTTCCGACTTATGGGCCGTTTACATTAAAAGGCCGTTCAAGTAAAAGGCTCATAACTCGAAAACGGTGCGTCGTGGGGCCATGTTTTTTAGAACTTAAATAGTTGCTACAGACAAGGTCAACCTAATACAAAAAAAAAAAAAAAAAATATTTAAGTCCTATACAGGACTTATAAAAATTATAGTTTTTTTAACCATACGGTTAGGTAATAATTTTGCACGATTTGCTTTTATTATCAGTATTAAAGTACTATCATACCTGTGGTAGAAATACAATATAAATTTATTGCGCTATCGTACACAAACATTACATCCGTCTTACGAATTTTCGATCAGGTCACGTGTCCTGACGCGGGTTTATCAGTTTTACTCATTACAAAATAAAAACTGTACAGCACCGCTACAGAAGTTTTCGTCATACGAATTTTCGATCAGGTCACGTGTCCAGGGGCCCGATGTTTCTATTTTAAGTCAGTGAGTGGCAGGTATTTTCGTATCCAGATAATTTTAGTTTAATGAAAAATTTAGGTACACCTACTTGCCAATGTTGACCTTGTAGGATTGCCAGTGGCTATAACAAGTGTAAAGTGCACTGGAACGTTTATTAACCTGACGCGAGTTTAATTTTTTTTACCCATTACAAAAAGCCGCTAAAGAAGTGTTCAATTCAAAAATTAAAAATTATCAACACAGACAAAATCAGAACCAAAATCAAAATAAAAAATCATTAATTTAAGTTAAGCTACAAAGTAGCACTTATCAAACGTCAAAATTTTAATACTAAAAAGACAGCACCCTAGGGGTCGGTTCATATCCGGCGGAAAAGGCAGCGCGCAACATCGGCCGCGCAACCCCAGAACGAACAAGCACACAACTTTACATCCAACCTCCCACACCTGACGCGTCGTCGGGTCAGTGTGAAAGGCCGAATCCTCCATCATGCGCCCGCCCGCCCCAGCGCCACGCGACTGACAGCCACCGTCAGATATGAAACGACCCCAAGTCGCCCACCCTTCACCAAGTGCTAGTCAACTTGTCAATATCTTCTGTCTTGTACGAGTATTTACATGATTAATAACCAATAGTAAGAGAAATGTGGTTATTGTAACAAAATATGCATACTTATTAAACAGGTAATTTTATTTTAAAGACCGACAAATGTGGTCAAATGGTGTGATTATTTGGCAAATACTCATTATAGATAATAGTCGATAACTGGGGTGTCGATAACTGGTAAGTGTCGATAACTGGGGTGTCGATGACTGGGGTGTCGATAACTGGGGTGTCGATTACTGGTAACAGTCAAATGACTAGGTGTCGGTTACTGGAGATTCTTACACTTTTTCATTTTTTTGATTTTTTTTCTAGTCTGTTTATAGCAAATAAAAATAATACGTTCTATTCTTATCTCAAGAATATACCTTACCATACTCAAATGTTACTTTTGGTTTAAAAGTGACTAATATACCTTTAATTTAATAAAGAAACCCACTATGATCGATTAAGATCCTTAAAGTGTCGATCATTGGTGCCACTACGCTATGTATTTAGAAATATGTAAGTATGTTTATCAGTTTTCTGGTTACCATAACACAAGCTCTGCTTAGCTTGGGATCAGATAACCGTGTGTGAGATGTCCCGGAATATTATATTGTTCCGGGACAGCTCACACACAGTATTATATACAACTGTTATAATGTTAGTTCCACTGTCTATTCACAGAGCAAAGTAATAATTCTATTTTACGACATGACGGTTCTCTTGCCGCACAGCCAATATTATTTTCGCATTTATCATCCCCGCATTTTAAATATAACGTTATTTTTTAAATTCCTCGTGGTCCCGCCGGCCGCCTTGACATGGAAGGTTAAGATTGTTGCCAAATCATCCAATATGTCGAAAAAAGTAGATGCGGTCACCTGGGTTCATTTATGTGGTACAGATTATCTTGTAACCAACCATCGTTTTCAAGGTTGAGAATAGGCTGGCCAGCAGCACCTATATGTTTTCGTAAAATAATGCGAAGGAAGGTCTATCTACTTAAAGGCTGATGTATACGACGTACATCAATTGTAGCTTTTAAGAAGTAACTGGAATCATACAGAACGAACGGTAATACGCATTCAAAAGTTAAGTCTGATCACAGTTTTAGGTACTTATTTTTTAAAGGTCTAGGTAGCCTAGCCTAGTTTAAATGAAATTCCTATTAAATGCCTAACAACAGCTAGGATTGATAACAGCATCTCATGTTTTGAAACTAATGAGCTTGCACTAAAGCATCATATAAATATAACAGCAAAATGTTTAGGATTAGGTAGGTACCAAAAGTTTTATTTTGAACTGTGACTGTAGTCTCGTCGAGAAAATGTCAGTTTTAGCATATCGCAGGCTGTGTCCATTCTAAATATACATAAAATGGCGATAAATACGTAGAGTCAACTGGAATGGTCCCGTCACTACCTGCTCACCTTGAATTTTGACTTTTACATTGGCTAAATTTAAATGTTGAATATCACTATTATTTGATTTGGTACGTTACTTATATCCGTATTCCGACCAGCCAAAGTATTTTTTATTAGATTCGGTATTATGTCGAAATATATTAAATAGTTCACTATTTCGTTGCTAGAATAATTTTCATTTCGTCGTCGAGTGGCGTACACACCAGTTTACGAGGTGACGCTAGCGCTGAGGTACCAAGTTCGATTTCCGGACGGGTCAATGTAGTACCTACATCAGTTTTCTAAATTGTTTGGGAGTTTATGGTACCCTCGTTGTCTCCGAATTCCAGAACACAAGTCCTTCAGTTTCTTAATTTGGATTTAAAGCTATGTATGTGATGTTGTCGAAATATTTTTTTTTTCATAACTTGACTGTATGCACAGTCGTACCTACTAATTAATTATCTACTTATTAGTGACAAGTGTGAATTATGATGAAAAGTTTGGTCAGTGTTCCCCAGCTATTTTGGGGTGGGCTTCTAAGCTTGCCGTACATAACAATAATAATCGACTGCCTAAAGACAGCATAAGGAAAAACATCACAAAACTTACTCAATTTCGATTTTGATGTTTTTGGGACCTGTTGAACGAGTCATTTGGCAATATCCTTTTGGGTGGTGAAGGCAAAATACTTTTTATATCAGTGGTGATCGGTATTTAGAAATATGTAAGTATGTTTATCAGTTTTCTGGTTACCATAACACAAGCTCTGCTTAGCTTGGGATCAGATAACCGTGTGTGAGATGTCCCGGAATATTATATTGTTCCGGGACAGCTCACACACAGTATTATATACAACTGTTATAATGTTAGTTCCACTGTCTATTCACAGAGCAAAGTAATAATTCTATTTTACGACATGACGGTTCTCTTGCCGCACAGCCAATATTATTTTCGCATTTATCATCCCCGCATTTTAAATATAACGTTATTTTTTAAATTCCTCGTGGTCCCGCCGGCCGCCTTGACATGGAAGGTTAAGATTGTTGCCAAATCATCCAATATGTCGAAAAAAGTAGATGCGGTCACCTGGGTTCATTTATGTGGTACAGATTATCTTGTAACCAACCATCGTTTTCAAGGTTGAGAATAGGCTGGCCAGCAGCACCTATATGTTTTCGTAAAATAATGCGAAGGAAGGTCTATCTACTTAAAGGCTGATGTATACGACGTACATCAATTGTAGCTTTTAAGAAGTAACTGGAATCATACAGAACGAACGGTAATACGCATTCAAAAGTTAAGTCTGATCACAGTTTTAGGTACTTATTTTTTAAAGGTCTAGGTAGCCTAGCCTAGTTTAAATGAAATTCCTATTAAATGCCTAACAACAGCTAGGATTGATAACAGCATCTCATGTTTTGAAACTAATGAGCTTGCACTAAAGCATCATATAAATATAACAGCAAAATGTTTAGGATTAGGTAGGTACCAAAAGTTTTATTTTGAACTGTGACTGTAGTCTCGTCGAGAAAATGTCAGTTTTAGCATATCGCAGGCTGTGTCCATTCTAAATATACATAAAATGGCGATAAATACGTAGAGTCAACTGGAATGGTCCCGTCACTACCTGCTCACCTTGAATTTTGACTTTTACATTGGCTAAATTTAAATGTTGAATATCACTATTATTTGATTTGGTACGTTACTTATATCCGTATTCCGACCAGCCAAAGTATTTTTTATTAGATTCGGTATTATGTCGAAATATATTAAATAGTTCACTATTTCGTTGCTAGAATAATTTTCATTTCGTCGTCGAGTGGCGTACACACCAGTTTACGAGGTGACGCTAGCGCTGAGGTACCAAGTTCGATTTCCGGACGGGTCAATGTAGTACCTACATCAGTTTTCTAAATTGTTTGGGAGTTTATGGTACCCTCGTTGTCTCCGAATTCCAGAACACAAGTCCTTCAGTTTCTTAATTTGGATTTAAAGCTATGTATGTGATGTTGTCGAAATATTTTTTTTTTCATAACTTGACTGTATGCACAGTCGTACCTACTAATTAATTATCTACTTATTAGTGACAAGTGTGAATTATGATGAAAAGTTTGGTCAGTGTTCCCCAGCTATTTTGGGGTGGGCTTCTAAGCTTGCCGTACATAACAATAATAATCGACTGCCTAAAGACAGCATAAGGAAAAACATCACAAAACTTACTCAATTTCGATTTTGATGTTTTTGGGACCTGTTGAACGAGTCATTTGGCAATATCCTTTTGGGTGGTGAAGGCAAAATACTTTTTATATCAGTGGTGATCGGCCACGAAATTATTTTCCAAGAAGTGCATGTATGGTCCAAAACTGAACCCTCCATGAGGAACTTACAGATAAGCGATTAATGTTCTTACTTCTTGGGATGTACCTACTAGTTACTTCATTATATTCACTCAGCTATATCCTTCGGTGCTGTATAAAATATTTATATTAATATCTATTAAATAACCCTATCGTAACATTAATCTGTCGAAGTATAGCGCGATAGAAGAAGCCTAAAATATTGTTTTAAATTTTATGCATTATGTTTTTCCACTCCATACATTTTCCCGACTGTATTGATCTCAAATAAGCTAAAAAATAGAATAGCTTTTAATAAGTAATCTAATTGAAAAATAATATTATTTTTCTTAAACACGAAATTGACTTAATAAAACCTAAAAGAATTCGAAAATATGCAGACTGTAGAAAATATATTTGAGTAATATATCTACATTATTTTTGAGGTCTGTAATGAGAACCATTTATAGAATACTTTTACTTATAAAAATATAAAACTTAATCAAAAACCTAGATAAGACAGTTTTACCTATTATTTTATAATTTTACTGCTTACATAAAATGTCCTAAAAATCTGAAAAAAATGTATTTGGATTTTTACGACATTTAGGTATAAATAAATATATGAAATAGGTTAATAGTAGCTGATATCATTATATCTCTTTTTTAATTTTAAATGCTGTCGAAGGATCGATTCCGAAATGTCATGGAATAAACTTTCGATCTCCGCAAGTCAACACGAAAACCGGTTGGGTTGGATCATCAAACAACTTAAAATTTACCACACTCCAGTATAATTTATGTAATTATCAATTCATACCTGCTTACTTCATTATAACACTTATATATATGTAGGATCGTTTGTCAACAGTGCCTAGTAACTATCTCTAGAAAACAAAATCTAAGAAAGGGAAGGCTTTATGGAGTTCACCTCTATACATCCACCAATTAGGATGAATAGAGCCCCGCTTCCAACCTATCCGCTTTGGGTTGCTCCAAATCACGCATCAAATGACAAGCCTGCAGTCTCGATTCTTTCATGGTCCATGGATCATCTGGCGTTAATAAACGAGCCGTCTAAATGATAAATACATGAATTAGACCGATGCTCTTGGTCCTTAAGGACCAGTGGAGATAAATAGGGCAGAGTAAACATGCATAATACCATTAAAATGCATAAAATGAATGGTTTTGACACATAATTTTTGACCCGTTCCAAAGATGTACCTTTATCAGTTTCCTATGTGTCTGACTACATTTTGTTTAGCCAGGCTATAAACGATTTATAATACAAATTTTATCTACATCGATTTAGTAGTGAAATGCATGAAATGATTAAACAAAATCACACCGTCCATCCAAACCCAATTCACACTTTTTGCGATATGAGACAATAAGTCTTATACAGCTTACTTTAATAGTACCTAGTTGTTACACCTACACCAGTATATTTCCTTCATTAACACAAAAGTCTGTTCCATATTGAACAGGCAGTCTGAAACAGAATGTGCCTTAGTAAATAAAGGTCAAAGACCAGTTTTGCAACATTTCTCTGTTGGTTAGGAACAAAGACTTGCAGGCCCCTTCACTGCAGGCGCCCCGATCTGCAGGAAGCCCGTCCAAGGCGAACGCGCATACGACATTCCCTCATTATTATGGCTTCATTATAAATAAATCAATATTTTCTATGTGACAATTTTTGCCATTTGTCTTCCGAATTCGTGACCCTGATTGCAGAGCGCCGTTTGCTTGGTTTTATTTTCTTTTTGCAGTATTTTTGATTAGGTAACATGACATAAAAAGCTTGAAACTAATTGATTAACCGGTGTTTTAAATTAAGCTACCGGTTTCCCTATTTAAATAATTAACTCCATAACGATGATTGCTGTTGACGATTTACATAAGATACGTGTATGTTGTAATCGGTTGACAATGATGTTTGATGATGTTGATATTGTAATTTGTAATGTCTAATTTCAAAAAAAGGTGAACAAAAAATAGCTCCATAAATGAATTAATCACGACTCTCGTTATTTTTGCATGTGTGAGATAAACATTTTCTTTGTGGGTTTACCATAATCGATATTTTTTTAACTGCAATTGTGAAATTAATTGATGTTTTGTATCGGAACTGAGTAATAGAATCCTTTTCGAGGTCACTACCAACTGCTTAGTATTCTGTGTGCGTCAGATGGACCGTGGAATTTCGCCGCTACTGCGGTCCGCTTGGGGCCACTGACACCACGGTTGCATTGCTTCTTTTTGATCACAAAACACTGTTGAGACTTTTTATGGCTTGGAAATAATACTGGTTACAATCGAAGTGAACTGTTTTGTATGAATAAGGTGCTGCGCTCAAAACCTAAGTAAAAACATTTAATTTAGTTATGCTAGCTTGGTGATGTCTGTGTGATGTGCCTAAACTAACTAGATAAAGCAGTACAATAATGAGGTACCTACAAAGGGTCTTGAAGTCTGTTTACCATGTTGACTAATAAGGTGTTAAAATATAGGCACACATTCTAATGTTACGGTTGTCCAATAAGATTTTTGTTCTGCAGCCTCAAATCACAAAAATATGATTTAGTTGTTTCCCTATGCTTGAGAAAGATGTCCTAGCATTTTAACTGTACCTAGATAATAGAAAAAAACTCGAGTCCTGATGTCGCGGAAGGATAGTTTTAACTCTACTTAACTGCAAACATTTTTATTTCCTCATTTCTGTGTTTCGTTGTTTACCTTCGAAAAGTTTTATTAATAATATGCAGTTTGTAAGTTGACATTTAGGATGAACACAAAAATATCCAGTTTTATTATGTATATCATACTAAAACAAAACTGGATGGCTGTCAGGGTCAGATTTGTTTTTAGATACTCTTGCTTCGGAAATGTTATTGCTAATGTTACAGCCCACAGGTAGACGGACTATTACTGTGATCTAGAACTATAAATAAAGTAAATTTTTAAGCTCTACGTGCCTGGTTTTATATAATATATTTTCCTGTTTTATCGCTTTCAACACAAGCGAACACTTGTTTATTTAATACAGATCTAGATTGTCGGGATGGTGTACGTAGTCGGTACGTGTGTAGATTTTTTTTAGTGCCAGTTTGCATTCTGAGATATTTCAACCGGTGAATTGCGCTAAGTTTGCGGTGTCCTGCTAATCCGGATATTAGCGTCGACTTCAAAATTTTCCTGCCTTCCCACAGGGCTTTTTCAAATCGCTTTTTCGGAACTCTTATGATTGTATTCGGATCAGAAATTTCTGTGACGCAGTTAAAAGCTTATTATCTCGACACCGTGTATGTATATTTATCGCGGCGACCTTGAACACCCTGTAGATGTAAGCATGCTCGGATCATAAAAGCCAACTAGTTTCTATGGTCTGAATATAGCTACCATATACCTATCGCTACAATACTATTTTGCTTGAAAATTTATTTGGTTTATTAGATTTAGTTGCGTCCACGTGCTGCGTACGTCTAGCAATAATAAAACAATTCTATCCATAGAAAGTTCTTTATTATTATCGAGATAGTTAAATGCAGCTAGAACAAGTCAGTAAATGTATAGAGCATGAAAACATAACACCTAGAACCGAAGTCAAACCTATCACTCTGACGCAAGGAATGTGCAATATAACATTTGCGAGTGGGTGTTGCAATCTCTCTAGCTTGCACTGGCTGCGGTAAACGAGATACAGCGGTCAGGAGGTCTTTAATTTCGCATTTCTATGCCTGCCTTTAATGTGCACAAGTTTATAATTAATTAAATAGCTAAAGTTCGAGCTATCACGGACGCGACGAACTGCAATTAGATTTTTAAGTAATGAAAAGATATAAATATATGTAGGTGGTACATTTCAATAGAACTGGCATCTATTTAAATTTATTATTTAACTTAACTTTATTATATTCGTAGTACTTTTATGTAAATAAAATTAGGCATTATCGTATGAAATTGATTAAAATCTTATCAAGAAATCTAATGGATGATGATTTGCTCCGTAGATTGCACATGTAACTGAATTGTCTAGAACAAGGTGATAATAAGCATTACGTATACAAGTATAATTATGTAATAATGGAGTCATATCACTCCGAAACTATGTTAAAAAGTTTGGCGCTATATTATAGTAAATTGGAATAGTTTTAATAGCAAAAGAAACGCTAGGTCCTGCGAGGTGCAAATGTAGGATTGCGTGGGCCAGTGACCGCGTGTGACCGGAGCATTGGCGCCTCCACGCTCCTGGCCTTCACCAGCCTACATGCGACGTGCGCTGCGCCCCGTGCAGCTCCCATCGCGCGCTCGACGACCTCACCCAATGTGCACCGAAACTACATCATTACTAAAGAACATTGATCCATCGTAACTACATGTGATCATATGCCACTCCAAGACTGCTAATTATTTGTGGTATAATTTATATCCTAATGTCTACATATAATGGCATCTGGAAAAACCTCGACTTGGATATCTTCCACGACCACCCCGCGCAACTCAGGCTTAAGATACTTCATAGTGATAAGTAATTGTTTGCCAAGATGATTTTTATTTTTATTATTTTTTACCTGTGAACACTGTGAAGACTTTTATGTTAATTGTTGTGCACGTCTGTAATTGATGTAAACACTAGTTATAAGACTTGTGTAATGTTTATTGTTATGTTTGTGTTTATGTTGTTGATGTGCCTGTTATAAATAAATAAATAAATATCCTACAGCAAGAGCTAAGGTCCGTTATCTCACAAATGCTTATAGATTTAATGTTAATCGTAAAATTGCAATATTAAACGAAAATAAGTTTTTATCGATATACACATTGATAAACTAATTTATGGGCGAGTGTTATTCTAAGAATGAAGCGTAATCATTTTCAAAAATCTAGGTTCGATTATAATTTAACACGCGCCAGCACCGCTTTGATACCAAGACGACGCTTATACAAGTCAATGGTTGATTAGACTTATAATCGGTACAAAACGTAACAATAGATGTCCACCTACATTCGCTGAACAAGCACACTCTTGGTTGAAAATGTAAGAGTGCTTTTACTGTCCTAAAAGTCATTGAGAATATTGTTTTGTAACATCTAGCTGGCATTAATTTTGAAAGTCATTATTTCGCAAGGACGGCGTCTATCATGTTGAAGGATTGTGTGAACGTTGCTTAACGCTTAAGTTTCAATGTGTTGAACTGGTATGCGTTGTTTGTCTGGCGTGTGTTAGAGGTGCTGTTGGCGGGGGTGCAGCAATGTGTGGCGGGCGGCGGCCTGGCTGTCAAGTGGGTCGTGTTGTGAAACAGAGAGAGGTGGTTGGTGACGGCGGCGTCTGCGCAACAGCCGCAGCGAGCGGCGAGGCGCGTGCGCCACCACCGCGCCGCCTCGACACATGTTTATCGCTGTCGTCATTGCTTTTCTCTCCCCACACGCCAGTAAACATAAAATACTATGTTTTGAATACCAAGTACATTATCGATAAGTGTTTATACAGCGTTATGGTTAATTATTTTACTGTTGTGTTTAGGTAGAGCTCGTTTTAAAATGTTATGTATAGCACCTAAGTACTCATCGTTTACCGACACAAATACCTAGATTATTTACTATAGATACTTCCGTTGATAATGAGGCAGTTTTCCTGTCGATTAGGAGTTCCTATTTCCTAGAAATAATGTGTTTGTTTATACTTAGGTACCGTATAGAGGAATATCAATCAATTACCCTATTTTATAGAAAAGTGTCCTTATGAGGGTGCGCGGGGCTTACCAAATTGTGTAAACACAAATTTTAGAAGCAGAAAGAGACCTGGTGTTAAATATTTGCGAGATATTTTAAAATAAAATAGGATAAAATTTATTTATTTAAAGGTCTATATAAGTTAGTAGTAGTATGAGAGACTATAAAACTACCTAATTAATCAGTTTAAGGAAAGTGCGGTCATGATCTATTATTTAACATAATCAACATTAATTATCTTATCAAATTAAATTATAAATCGTATCAAAATGACGTTCAGATTGGCGCTGGTACTTGGAATTGCTTTGATCTTAAAAACTTATCATACTGATAAAAGTATAAGATATCAATGTCTGTAAACAATCTTGATTAAAAAAGGAAGGGCATTTGAAAGTGCACCGTGGGGATTCACCATTAAAGTGACTGAATCATCTTATCTGATTATTTTTACGTATGCAGGGTGTATCGATGTTTACCTAGGTATATACCTAAGCTCTTCTGGTAGAGTAGGAAATGGAAATGAGTAATCTACTCTATCTAGAGAATGCATTTATTGATTTATGCATCAAGGTACTAGGTTAATCAGTGCAGGTGCTTATGATGTATTCAAAGTTGACAGAAGACATTTATATCAAATATCAAAATAGCCTGCTTTGGACACTGTAAGACATAATTCTTTTCCTAGCTACCTTCAGCACCCGGTCCCCCGCCTTTTGCAGTCCTACCCCACCTTTCTTTCTTCTTTTCATCATTTTGACGGTCCATCGGATGAAATATGTCTCCGTATCTTTCTCTATTTTTCATGAAATAATTAACAAAATATGCCAAATAGACTGCAGATAATATTTTGTCACTCGTTGCCAATTTGCTAACAGCGTGCTTACGTAGTATCACCTGAATAAATATAGGCAACATAAACAACTAATTGTAACCATTGTAAGTCACAAAATTATTGAGAATTTTACGATAAGCCATGGAACTCTAATTAACTGATAAATTTATAATAAAACTTTTATTACCTACCTTAACGAATTTTTAAAGTATGTATAGCGCAAAAAAAACTACTTTGTTTAATAAACTACAATGTCAATTTCATTAAACAAAGGATCCAAGTCTAATATCAGGTAATAAGCAATTTGTAAGAATTGCCTAATTATGCAGGTTTAGGTGCAAAAAAAAAAGGAGTGTGGCATAAATCAGGTCACATCAAGAGCGGAGTTGAACTAACCATCTCAGGGAAAAGAAGATGCTGTAGAGTGTAGATTATAGGAGTTTGTTCATCAATGATCTAGTAATTCACTAAGGAAGTTCATTTTTTCTAAATGAGGAATCCACCTTACCTTCTCTCAGGGAAAGATAAACGATCAGAGAACTTTTCCATCGTTTTATTGTACCTATAAATATCTCAAAGATGCGCACTGCTATTTATACTCGTATTTATTTAATAATAAAACAAGATTTTGTGTTTTGAGTTTCATTGAATCGATTAATCATGGAGAGGTACGTTAGTACGTACCTAACAGTTGAGATTTTCAATTTTCAAGAAAATTGAAAAGCACGACTTGGTTATCCTTATAGTAGTTGCATTATATTGTTATCACAAATTTTAGGTTCTAAACTTACTCTAGGGAAATATACAGAATCTGAAATCGTATAAAGGGTACCAACATAGCACACATTGACCGTTTCAAAGAAATCGTGTCGTGTGAATCGTGTTGTTTTGCTTTACTATGAACGCCCACAAAACAGTAGGCGAGACAGGCTTTGCGCAGTCGCCGGATCTATTAGGTAAAATACTTAGTAAGTATAGGTATTACGAAACACGTCCCCATCTGCTACACCTATTCAGTTTCATTGTCAACACACATTCTCTAAAGAACAATCAGTACTCAATAGCTAAATGAAAGTTATTCTCACCGTTTACTATTTTGGTCACGACTAAAATACAATAGCGATTTTGACGAGTAAACAATACTTGCTAGAATTATTATGGTTTTAATTGAATGCCAGGACATGGCTACTTTTAATCTGAAAATCCGTGAAAATTATTGAACGCAGACACAATTAGCGCGGGACATGTAGGGTGATTGCGCCGGTTAGCGACCAGTTAGCTGGGTTGCCCACTTAAGATGAGGAAAAAGAAATGTTTTTTACACGCAAAATAGTATATGCTAATGTGAATTTGTCCCAAATATAATGTAGTTTAGATATAAAAACATAGAATATAATACATTCATACAAAAATATTTATAAAATGATGAAAAAGTGTAAATATTGCGAAAACGTCGGTTTACGACCATTTTCATCAGTTTATGACCACTAGTGAGCTGGTTTGCGACCGCTATTTTAATATGAAAAATATGTCAATAAAACAATTATAATCGCTTTAAAAATATTATAATATATATTATAGCATATAAAAACAAAAATGGTAACCATTAGGTGTAATGTTTTCTTATAATTAAAAAATAAAAATCTTACATTTTGTAGAGACTTAGTCATAGTTGTAATAGAATCAACAATCAAACAAAGGTATAACATTTAAAAATAATCAACTAATTAATATTTTAGGAACCATATTCCGTTTTTCGGCATACCCGTTGTCAGTGTGGCTCAGGACGCTAGAGCCAAACTGACCCGGCACTATACTGAGGATATCCCAGACATCAGCCTGTACGAGATTAGAGTGGCTCTGAAACAACTTAAAAACAACAAGGCGCCGGGTGATGACGGAATTACAACGGAGCTTCTGAGAGCGGGTGGAAAACCGGTACTTTTAGTCCTCCAGAGGCTATTCAATTCCGTCATACTCGAGGGTACTACGCCAGAATCATGGCACAGGAGTGTGGTGGTGCTCTTCTTCAAAAAAGGCGACAACACCTTGTTGAAGAATTATAGACCCATCTCGCTCCTGAGCCATGTGTATAAGTTGTTTTCGAGGGTCATTACGAACCGTCTCGAATGCAGGCTCGATGACTTCCAGCCTCCCGAACAAGCTGATTTCCGAAAAGGCTTTAGCACCATAGACCACATTCACACGCTCCGCCAGGTTATACAGAAGACCGAAGAGTATAATCGGCCACTGTGTTTAGCGTTTGTGGACTATGAAAAAGCCTTCGATTCAATCGAAACCTGGGCTGTATTGCAGTCCCTCCAGCGATGTCATATCGACTATAGGTATATCGAGGTGTTGAAGTGTTTGAACAGTAAGGCCACCATGTCAATCCGGTTACAGGACGAGAGCACGAAGCCAATCCAACTGCAGCGTGGTGTGAGACAGGGAGACGTTATTTCTCCGAAACTGTTCACAAGTGCGTTGGAGGACGTCTTCAAGCTCTTGGACTGGAACGGGTTCGGCATCAATATCAATGGCGAATACATCACTCACCTTCGTTTTGCCGATGATATAGTGATCATGGCAGAGTCGCTGGAGGAGCTTAATACTATGCTCAGCGACCTCAGTATCGTTTCCCAACAGGTGGGTCTTAAAATGAACATGGACAAGACGAAGATCATGTCCAATGTCCATGTCGCACCTGTACCGGTTGTTGTTGGGAATGATACTCTCAAAGTTGTCGACCACTACGTCTATCTTGGACAGATAGTTCAGTTAGGCCGGTCCAACTTCGACAAAGAGGTCGCCCAAAGAATCCAACTCGGATGGGCAGCGTTCGGGAAACTACGCGACATCTTTTCGTCCAAAATTCCGCAGTGTCTGAAGACGCAGGTCTTTGACCAGTGTGTGTTGCCAGTGATGACATATGGCGCTGAAACGTGGTCGCTAACGGTTGGCCTTTTGGAGAAGCTCAGAGTCACTCAAAGAGCTATGGAGAGAGCTATGCTCGGGGTTTCTTTGTGCGACAGGATCCGGAATACGGAAATTGAAGAATATGCAAGTTGAAGTGGCAATGGGCAGGCCATATCGCTCGAAGAACCGATGACCGTTGGTAGTTGGTAGGTAGTTTGCTTTTTATGATAACATTATGTTCTAAACTGAAAAATAGTACATTTCAATAACCAACGAAATTAAAAAAATCAGACGTGGTCGCATACTCAATGAAAATTTCATACTTAGTTCTGTTAGCGGCCGTTATTTTCCTCATACTAAATTATGGTGGCCGGAAACCAATGTCTTTATTTCGCTTAGTTTGGTTTACGACCACCTGTTTAGCGCCCAATTTTGTAGGTAAATTAAACAAACTTCTTACAAAGGAACTGGTGGTCGCTTACCAAATAACTACAAAGAAAAACTTTTACAATACTACATTCAAAATTGTAACAGTCCTATATGAAGCATTAGGATCATATCAATAAAAACAAAATAATGCTGATCTCGTCGGTTTGCGACCAAGTGGTCGCTATCTAACGTTTTTGATAAATAAGCATTTCGGTTACCGACCACTTGATTTTACATTAATAACAAGTTTTAAAAAAGCAAAATACAACTAAATTATAACCCATACTTATCGATTGTACAATTTAACATGTAACTGGTGTGTAAAACATGAAATAAGTATTAAAACTTACCTTTGAGTGGCTCGCGTCGAGTTAGTTTTTTTTCAACTCGCGGTACGTCCAACTCACCACGGAATCAAGACGCGCACTGAGAAATACTTTTTCGGCTCTGGGTTAGCCCATTTGTTTCAAAAATTGCAAATTATTATTTCATAATTGTTTATAAAGCATGTTAGAATTATTTTTTATGTGTGTTAACCCTACAAATACTATTTTCGTGATTTAAAGAAACTTAGTCGGTCAAATGGTCGCCTACTGAAGGTGGTCGCGAAACCGGCGAAAGAACCCTATAGTATAGACTTGTAGAGCTAGTTGTTTTGAACAAAACTCGTAACAGTAGGTAGATATTAAAAGGGGAATTATATAAAACTTCCAAAGCTATTTAAATAAATTTAAAATTCAAGTATAATAACTAAGTATTTATTATTAAAAAAATTTAACCTTTAGGCGACAAACCTGTATAGAATAATCAAGTAGTTCAAGATTTAGCTATAACAAGTCTATCAATCAGAAGGACAAATGTTCGTGTTAATTATTTCAATTTAAAGTATTTTTGAATGCAAATTTTTGTTTCATATTACTAACAAATTCACATTTAGGTACTATTAGGTATGGAATTTATTTACCTTCTCCGCGTGCCGATGAGGAAAGTTTCAAGGTTAGCTATCTACAGTATGTTTTGTGTGGTAATACTAGTAATAGCGAGTTTTTAATTGTGACTGTTATATTGGACTAATACCGAAGTTGGTTTATGATAAAGAAGGCGAGTTAAACAGCCCGGATACAAAGTTGAGTCCTGCCTTGCACCTTTCCATGTCTGAGTGAGTTTGATATGATTTTTTATAATTTTAAGTGATTACAAGATAAGGATTTAAATAAAAGAATGTAATTCATATAATAATCTTATATTTTAAAATAAATGTGACTAAGTAAATAAAATATGGAAGCTACTCTTTTGTTGATCCTGGACACTTAAACGGTAAAATATATTGCTTGAGACGTTAACAAAAATGCATTGTTTGCTATCAAATAAATACAATAATTATTCAAACATATATTACTGTTATAAATTTAATAATAATCTTGTAAATACACCTTAAGTACAAGTAATGTCTTTATACAAATCTTAACAAAATGTGCGTTACAGAAAATATTACATTAAAACGCTATTACATAACTTACGTAGACAGATTGCTTCAGATCTTTATTTTACAAATGAGAAGAGTTATGAACCTAGCAAGCAATGTATTGTTTGTCTGACTAATTTTCGTAGCTGGTTTTTTTTTTCCAATGATGGATTTTCCCACCGTGGACTACAAGCTAGTTTTACGAGCATGTTACCACAACAGGAACAAAAATGTGGACATTTCAGATAGCAATAATATCCAAACAAGAATATATATAACTAAGTCTATTAAGCTTTCGCATGGAAGTAGGTACTAGTGTGCCGAGGCTTGGTCCAGAAAAAACCCTATAGACTACTCTGATATAGTACACACAATCACAGTTCTGAATATACGTAATATGACAGCGTAATCTATTATTATAGTCGAATATAACAGATAACAATCAATCCTAAACAGTTCATATCCGTTTCAAAATTCCAAATCGAATTGGTAAATAAATAAATAAGTTGATTGTTTTAAAAGATATTTAATATCAAAAATATCTAAGCTAATTTTTTGACTAGCGATTAATTTAGAATATTTCTATAAAACGAAGACAACAGTAAATTAACAAACGATATTTACATACTTAGTTCAATATATAAAAAGATTGTAGGTATACGATTTACTGATTTATTCATATTTTAAAATGATCGCACTTTAGTACCCACTTTCCGAATATGCAGTAAAAATAAGGGATTTAAGATACTAAACGAAATTACAATAAAGTAAGATAATTGTAAAAAAAACATCTTTATATAAGATCTAATTATATAAAGATGAAATGCCTTACTTTAAAACGGTTTATGTGTACTTCAAGGAATATAACGACGATGAAAATTCAATACGAAATAATCATTTGTTATCAAATTCATTAAGTGTACACTTATCTTCCATTTCCTTGTTTTCAAACCTTATCGACAAACGGATTCATTATTATTTTACCTTAGAATTGATTGACTTCTTACAATCACAGTAAAATAAAATATTCCTAATCGTGTCATTGAACTCTAAACATATAACAATGATTGATAAACCGTAATGTACAAAACATATTTAAGTTGCCGATGTCGCTGCAGTATTACTAGCATTTTTATTGATGCTTACATCAGGTAGATTCAGATGAACCTTTCGCTTTACATAACATTTTTTCTTCTTTAACTCTAAGTCATATGAACACTAGCTATATACAATTCTTACATATAAGTACATGTACATACTAAAAATCTCAAATGTGATGCATGAGCAGCGGAGCTCTTCCGTTATTTGTAAGCTCGCTCTTGTATTATCAAAAATATTAAATTTAATAGCAAGATCCTTGAAATATTAGTTAAGCGGCGCTGCTCTAAAGTATATTAAAATAAGTATTGTTAGAAAACAATAAAATATAAAGAAAAATAACAATCTGATATCAAAAGCCATTTAGACAATCTGATATTGATAATTTATAAAACTTATCAATCTTAAAATCTTTAAAAATACATACACAATTAAACAGTTTATATAATAAAAAACATGGAAAATAAATTTTGTTGAATACAGATAACACGCTTATCTTGGAACTTTAGTCCCATACGTATAAAATTATTTTCACCAATTTTATTTTGTATTGAATATTATTCATTTCTAAACATTTTAATAATTCTTATATAGATTGCACATGAGTCGCCATTTCCTAGTCTCTACTGATTATTATTGCTTTTTATGTCACTGGACACGATACTTTTGATGTCAGAATAACAACAATATAACTTTTGTATTACTGAAATAACGCATATAGTATTGGAAATAACGACCGCAATTACCGTTGCGGATGGCAAGCGCTGCATCAAAAGCTCTTCGAAAAATCATATTGAACAAAGACTCTTAATAGCATTACCAAGAATATTGAGCCGATGTAATTTGCTTGCATCAACTTAATGAATATCTACATAGTTATAATTGGTATGCAAGCGAGAGGTATGGCCTTGATACGACTATAGTCTGGTAAAGTCACAAAAGCCATTAAAATGCCACTCCAAAAACAGAATATTGACAAAGTAATGGAATGTCAATGAAACTAGTGAAATACAATAATTAGTTATTTTTCGGAATGTATAAATTAACAGGAATCAAAGAAAACATAAGTGCCGAGCTACTTTCCGAATGCGCCGGTTGTACGTACAATGATTTTGTAACATCAGCCAGCATTAGCGACGTATTTTCGACTTACTTTCCCATCAACAACCCTCATTTATATTGGTCCATTACTGAGTAACAATATCTTTTCTTACAACAATTAACATCTGTTAATCATCTTTACTATACCGCTAAAAGGGTACCTCACCTATGTGTGCGGAAACGCTTACATTAGTATTGAGTTACCTACTCCACAGTAACCGACTTAGCGAGATTGCGTGGGCAGTCGACGTTGCATTCACGCAACACTGCGATATGGTAGGCAAGAAGCTGCATTGGTATAACTGTGAGGACACCCTGAAGACAATCGACGGTCTTGGGTATCTGGAGGCACCGAGAGGCGAATGCCATTGTTTCTTTGTCACCTTCCTCACAAATGAGGATGGGACGACCTTGACGTGCGGTCACTTGTTGCAGTGCATTCATGCACTTCGTGTATACGGGGTCGCGCATCACAATCATCACGACCGGCATTGAGTCATCAATGAGAGCCAGAGGGCCATGTTTCAGTTCACCGGCCATAATGCCTTCACTGTGCATGTAAGTTAATTCTTTCACTTTCAGAGCTCCTTCAAGGCAAGTAGCAAAGTTGTAGCCACGACCCATGATGAGTAAAGATCGTTGGCGGTAGAGGTCTTCAGCTAAAGCTTTAACTTCTTTATCTAGAGCCAGTACTTGACGGATTTTTGTGTCTAATTGATGAAGCCCTTCAATTATGTCAGCGCGCCTTTTTTGTAGAGAGATACGATCCTCGCTAATTACAAGTGCAAACATGACTAAAGACACAAACTGGGAGGTGTACGCTTTTGTCGACGCGACACCAATTTCAGGGCCGGCATTAATGTGGACCCCGCAGTGTGACTCACGACAGATGGAACTGCCTACAGTGTTGGTGATACCCACAATAAGAGCACCATGACGCTTGCAGTAACGAAGAGCCATCAGAGTATCAGCAGTTTCTCCAGACTGGGAGATAAAGAAGCATACATCATCACGGAACACAGGTGTGTTTCTATCTAAGAAATCAGAAGCCAGCTCAACCATAACTGGGAGCTCAGTCAACTCTTCAAGAAGCTGCCGTGTAGCTACAGCACTGTGGTAGCTTGTACCGCATCCTATCAACATCAATCTTCTGCAACGTTTTATCTCTGGGATATAATCTTTGATACCTCCCAATGTTACAGAGCTATCAGCAAAGTTAAGACGGCCTCTCATTGTATTCACAATCGACTCAGGCTGTTCGAAAATTTCTTTTTGCATGAAATACTCATAGTTGCCTTTCATTATTTGCTGCAGTTCCAATTTAAGAGTAAAAATTTCTCTCTGGTGTGGGTCTGTGCTACTGCCAGACAGACGGTGAATGCTGAGGACCCCATCCTTAATATGAGCAACATCATCATCTTCGAAGTACAGCACTCTGTTGGTATGTTCAATAACTGCTGAGGCATCAGAGGCAAAGAAATATTCTACTTCTCTCTCTTCCTCAGGTTGGAAATGAGCATGACTGTTTACTCTGGGAACTGAGGGGACAACACCACGGGTGGCTTTGTTGTTTGTGTACATAATAGGTACATGATCACTAGATAGGCGACGTCGTGTCTTGATGCCTACAAGCAGTGGACTTCCACGGCGGGTAGCCACACATTCATTTGGGAAATAACGAGATTTAAAACATAAAGCAAAAGCACCTTCTAGTTGCTGAATTACCTGTTCTGCCAGCTCTTGGAAGCTGTATTCTTTATGCTGGCTGTAGAGATGGTGAATAAGCTTGGCAATTGCTTCAGTGTCAGTCTGGGATTCAAAGATGTACCCCTTATTTTCAAGGAAGGTCTTCACTTCTTTGTAGTTAGTGATGATTCCATTGTGGATGACAACGAAAGCGTTGTCTTCTCCAGATCGCTGCGGGTGGGAGTTCACAGCACTTGGCTCTCCGTGAGTAGCCCATCTTGTATGAGCAATGCCACAGTGTGAATCTAAACTGTCTTCCACTGAGAGATCAACACTGCGTTCTTGCAACAATTCTTCGAGAGCGGCAACTTTGCCGCGTCGTTTGAGAACAGCTATGTCTTTTTGATCAGCTGCATCGACAGCAACGCCTGCTGAATCATAGCCGCGATATTCCAAACGTTTTAATCCAGTTACTAACAATTCCAATATTTCACGCCGCGTTTTTGGCGTTAGATGATTGATATAAGCAAAAATTCCACACATCGTAAACGAAGCAGAACTTATTTAATGGATCCAAGTGAACGAAACCACGGCTCGCGACAGACTGCAGTCGCTACAACACACAACAGATATTGAAGGCCTACGCGTATTGCTCCTACCACTAATAAGTTACTTTCACTTACGGCAAAGCACACGTCATCTTGTTTCGTTATCAACTGCTCACTGGTATCGTAAGTAAATATAAGCGGCGAAAACTTATTCAATATCCACCTCACTGAAACAACTGTCAAACTTTGGCGATGGCATTGTCACTGTCAACTTCAAGTTTTTCGACGTCAACAACTAAACGTCAAATTGACTAGATTTGGTTTTAATTTCTAAATAAGTTTGAACACCTAATATATTATTTTTGTTAATAATTTGTTATTGTTTTTTTTATCAATATGTATGATTATCAAAGTATCTAAATTTGAAACGATTCAAAAAGTTCTAAGTAATACAAACGAGCATTTCATTATTATTAGATAATTAAAGGTGATATTCGTAATTAATTAGGTTCCAGTAATGAGCATTTGTGAACTTTAACTTATATAATTCGGATTTTAAAACTTAATGAACTCGTTGAGGGTTCCTGGTGCGCGAATTAAAAAGGGTCAGCAGTGGTGTTTAGAAAATTACTTCATAAAATGAAATGAAGCATGCATGTATGAGGTGATTATAACATATTTAGAATAATGGACCATTAAATAATATATTATACCTAGGCGGCTAGATATTTAGAATCTTTGAGAATCATTAAGTCAAATCAGATGTGTTTTAAACTGTATTGCCTAACCAAAAAAACGCGCTGTGAAAGTGCGAGGCCTCATCAATCCTTACAAATAATCTTCGGCTTGATGGCACAGCCCAAGTACAATTATGATTATTAAGATTATGAGTCACATGGCCATTAGAACCGGATATGATAATAGTGCCCCCAAGGGAAATCGAGTGAAACGCCAAATTTTCACACCATGAGTTTATGACACTGCCAGTCCGAGTGACTAGAAGGCTTAGAGTATACATGTGAAACTATAGAGAGAGCCTATCAGAGTTTAAACTGTAAGCACTAGAATGAACAAGTGTCGTCGTGCATTATGTATAAAGATGGAACTTGCCGTTTAAAAAAATCTTCAATTCACTAAGCGACAAGAAAAAATATTAATAATAATAGGTAGAAACACAAGACATTTTTTTTTGTAGAATTCTTTGCATTTAGCTTAAGCGCTTTCGATTACATTATGTCCTAAGAGTAGGCTTTGACTGCTTCACCGGACTTTTGGCGAGGACCTTTAGGCCTCCAGCCAGAGCCAGAGCAAAAGGAAAAACTAACTACGTCAGCAACGTCCACTAAGCACCTGCACTCCCTGCGGAGTTGTTTTTTTTATTATAGAATAGAATAGAATGGAAAGATTATTTATTTAGTACGGAACACAAGACAACACAAAGAAATAAACACAAACAAGCAACACAAAAAAACAAAGTCAATAAAAAAGTAGTAATAATAAAAAGTACAAATACACAATTTCAACGGTGTTGTCGAGCATACAGTACCAAAAAGGTCACCAACTCAGCATATGCTAGGTGTAGTACACCCAGCGCTGGTTTTCAGTTGGAACCCCACAGTGACACACGGACGTAGGCAAGCATATATACACATAAATATTTATAACATGTTTGTAACAATAATTAAAATACTTAAAATAACGATACAAGATAATTACAAAGTAATATATCTATCAATGCAGCTATAGATATAGATATAGATATTAGTGATCTTTGCAGTTAGCCTGAGCGCAGGCTTTGACTGCTTCGCCGCACTTTTGGCGAGGACCTTAAGGCCTCCAGCCAGAGGAATAGGAAAAATTAACTACGCCTGCGGAGTTCGGACCTCGACTGCGTTGCTAACAATCTTAATAAAGCAAAACAAGGGATGGCTGGATCTAAGTTTTAATTATTTAGGGACAAATTTTTATTGCTAGTTTGGCTGACTCGAGCCAGCTTCTTCTAGGGACGGGGGAATAACAGTTACGTTACTATTATTTAAAATACGCGACGGGCCTCGCTGGCGAGGGTGTAATATACGACGGTTGTGTTTTGTGTTGCTACTGCCAGCTAAATCGAATGCTTCTTGGAACCAGTGACGGATTAACCCTTAAACCAGGGGGGGGCACCAGAGGAAGTAAAAAAAAACCGTCCTTAGGGCATCACGTCTCACTCTCACGTCATTAAAAACTACCCCTAAAAAATGATTGTGTCTTAGTGTTGATGCTCGGTCAGTCAGTGAGTGACTGACAAAATTAACTAACTTTGACAAGTTATAATTCTTAAACTACAGGTTCAAATTAAATTTGAAATATACCATATTCATATAATGCCTGTTTGGTTATGGAAAGTTCAGGCTGCAGTTATAGGGAGTCGGATTTATTGAAATAAAATCGGATTTAGCCAGAACTGCTTTGAGAAATGGAAGGTACGCTTAATCTAAGGGCACGGCAGTGCCCCCGTCGAGTCGAGCAAAAACGGCACGGCATATACCAAATAAAAGATTAAAGAAACGTACTTATTCATTTTATATAAAGTAGCGATTAGTGATTAAGGATTAAAAAACAGGTTTAGATAATGAAAAAATATTATATCAGGTATCAAATTGTGTCCCCAAACCTGGTAGAGGTTTGGGGGCACAATTTGATTTGAACCAGTAGTTTAAGAATTATAACTAGATGAAGTTTGTTAATTCTGTCACTCTGTCACTTATTGACTGACTGATTTTCAAAACACTAAGATGCAATAATTCTTAAACAACTAGCTAGTTTAAATTAAATTAAATTTGCAATATATACCGTATTAAAATAATGCCTGTTTGTTTCATGAAATTTCAGGCTTTAGTTTTATCCACAACTAAGCTTAAGCTTCTTGTTGACCATCACCTGTCAGAAACGCATTATCTCATGGGCTGGACTATTAGCAGAAATTCGGTCACATGTTCGATTTACCCCGATCTTCGTCGGCAATCGAACCGGAATTCGGTCGCGTAAAGTGCGTTGCCGCTGAAGTTAGGCTGTACGCCACTTGTACGCTATGACGTGACTTAATTTCTACATTTCTACATATTGTGAAAGTGTGCTGAAATTCAGTTGCCTAATTTCAGCATAGTGTTAGACACTTTGCCTCGTTGGCCTAGTGGTGCTAAGCGCGCCTGCTACGCTAGAGGTCTTGGGTTCGATTCCCGAGTCGACCAAGGTGTTATTGGGTTTTTCTATGAAAATCTCAGTAGCAGGTCGGAGTTTGGATTTGTGCCCGGATAGAGGCAATAGGCTCGCCCCCTATTACATGGGACCTAAACATATCGGCGAACTGTGGGTGTACATTGGTACGCCTCTGCCTACCTCTTCGGGGATACAGGCGTGATGATATGTAATGATATGTTAGACAGTTTGGCTGCATTTCCCACTGGAGATGTGTGAAGAGGCGTAGCGAGGGATGTGTTTGTAAAGAACCAATAGAATCGCTTCATTTACCTCGCCTCGGTCAGCACAGCTCTGGTAGAAACGGCTCAGCGGAGCTAAATTTTTGCGCATACAAAACAAGCGAGTGTTGTGTACGAGGGATGTGTACGAGGGATATTTGCGAGGGATGTGTTTTGAGAAAGATGTGTTGCGAGGTTTGCACTACACCGCACCCCCCATCACACATTAATGCGCATTTCCACAGCTCCGCTACACATCCTCGTAGGCACATTTTCATCGCACAGCTTTGGTGGAAACCGCCACACATTTTCACAGTACAGGGGCCCAAGTCTGCTATTTACACTCGGTTCAATGTCTTCATAGTGGCGTGCCAGCAGAGCCATTTTCGGAAAATTGGTATTCTACTAAACGTCAAAACGTCAAAATTGCGCATTACAATTTGTACCAAATGTATGAACTATTGGTCACAGTCGTTGAAAATTGAACCGAATCGTTCCAATGCGCAATTTTGACGTTTTGACGTTTAGTAGAATACCAATTTTCCGAAAATGGCTCTGCTGGCACGCCACTATGAAGACATTGAACCGAGTGTAAATAGCAGACTTGGGCCCCTGGTAGATATCCTCGCACGACACATTTCCATCGCACATCTCTGATGGAAACGCAGCCTTAAGATGAAAACTTGGACAATCTGAGCGCCGAACAAATGCCCGTGCGCCCCATGTGTAGGTTGAGCACAAGCTCAAGCTACACATGGCGCGCCGTGTACCTACTGGAGAAGTGTTGTTTGAAATAAAACGAAATATACCAGTAGCTTCTTTATTGGTTTTATCAGGATCAAGGTCTTTACAAAATTATTGAAAACATTACAAAGTTACATTTAGCTTAAAATGAGTCTCGAGTTTGTTTTCCGTATGTAAGAATATCTAAACAGTAATATTAAGGAATAAAGTATTAATGGGTTGATTAATATTGAATATTTAAACCCTCACACAGAAGTTTAAAATAATTAATTTTATTTAAATACTAGGGAGGAACCAAAACTACGTTACGTGACTACACCTTACAAAGATTTCCAAAAATTTCTATCATTACGTTTTTAACGCTTTAGTCATACTGCTAACTACAGAGGTATGATTTACAATCAATTTCCCTCGATATCTACGCCGATGTTAACTTTACAAAAAGCTCCAACCGTCTGTGAAACAAATACAATAAACTTACACCTACGCGTCTACTCATTCAAAATAGAGTGCAATGAATTTAATTCATTAGTAAACCAAAAAATTTGAAAAACTTATTTTAAAATTCATTGAAAACATAACAGAGATTAATGTTTGAAACATTAATAATAATTAAAATGTTAAGTTACAAATGTGAGTACTAATCAACAAGAGTAGGTACCAGCACATATTCGACGGCACTCTTGAAACAGTCAGTGTATTCTGTGCACGGGAATTAAAATTTAAAATTCAACAACCTCTCCATTGCTTTTCCTCCTAAACTCCTTCCGATGAAAAAACAAAACGTAACGAGCTTTCAAATACGGAAACTCAAACTTGGCGAGTAACTTACGACTAAAATAATCACAAAGATATAAACTTAACACGTAAGCGTAACTAAAACGAACTAACTTTAAGAATATCGTGCTATGATAAATGCATACGTAGAGGACGAGCGTGATGTCACCAGTGAAGAAGCTCCGATTGCGGGGAGACACTAGGGGGGGTCGTACGCGGCTAGGACTCGACAGCGACAATGAGTATCGATTAGTAATGCTCAGTGCACCGCAACCACCATCCGCCGAGCATCTGCAGGACGTCATGCGCACGATGGTTGCCGATTGCAGTACATTGTTTAATGTGCCCCATAGTTATTTTTTCTTTTGGGCCTTCTCGGCAGCCTTGGTAATTTTACCTGTTGTTACTTCCTTGAAGTTTACGCTCTGAAAAAAAAAAAAAAAAATTAATCATTGTTATCATTGAAACCTGCGAGTTGGCAGACGCAGATGTTTGTAATGCGTACCTTGATGACGCCGACGGCGACGGTCTGGCGCATGTCGCGCACGGCGAAGCGGCCGAGCGGCGGGAACTCCTGGAACGACTCCACGCACAGGGCCTTGGTCGGCACCAGCGTCACGATAGCCGCGTCGCCTGACTTTATCGATTTCGGGTCTACCTCGGTTGTCTTGCCTGAATAGATGTTACATACATTTAATACAGAAAACCAAGGACAATATTGCAAATTTTTTAGAGATTCGACCATATTTACATATTATTCATACAGATATCCTTGAGTTCTTTAACATATCTAATTTAAAACAATCGTCAATCTACTTATGTGTAAGATACATTTGTTAAGTATATCTAACGTCATCACATATACATATAACATCGTTCAATGATCAGTAAGCCAACTGAAAAAAAAAAATGAGATTCGTAATTACTGATCAGTGCTAAGGGAACATTACTGACCTGTACGACGGTCGCACTTCTCCTTGATTTCAGCGAACTTGCAGGCAATGTGCGCAGTGTGGCAATCCAGCACCGGTGTGTAGCCGTTGCTGATCTGTCCCGGGTGGTTCAGCACGATCACCTGGACTCACAAGAGATATTGCATTTAACCTTAAGCAAAAGTATGTTAATAGTGTAATAGTCCAATGACTTAGAGTAGTAATAAGATTGAAAAAAAAAAAGAAATCAAAATCAAAAATCATTTATTTATCTTAGGCTACAAAGTAGCACATAATAAACGTCATTTTTTTTTACAAAAGACAGCACCCTAGGGGTCGGTTCATATCCGGCGGAAAAGGCAGCGCGCAACATCGGCCGCGCAACGCCAGAACGAGCAAGCACACAACAAAACATCCAACCTCTCACACCTGACGCACCAACGCGTCAGGTCAGTGTGAAAGGCCGAATGCTCCATCATGCACCCGCCCGCCCCAGCGCCACGCGACCGACGACACGCTACCACCGCCAGATATGAACCGACCCCAAAACGCCCTCCCTTCACAATAATATACAAAGTGGTGATGACAATACGACAATAAATTAAAAATCGAGTACCTCATCATATTGTCAGTATACATGAATACAAAAAAAAAAACATTAAAATAAATCCAGTAGGTTAGTCACAGGAAATTATTTTTCATATGTAGTCCAGTCAACAAAGAGATTGTAGAGTGCGTGAGCAAGGCCCTAAACAATTACTTCAGAAAATTGTTCAGGGTGCTTAGATAGTTAACATACTAAAAGTCCTGACGTCTAGGGGGTGAGGCGGAGTGGGGGGAGGGGGTTAAAGGTCCCATTTTTCAGTTTTTCGCTAATATCTTTTAAACGGTGCATCATGGCGATAAGAAGTCTTCTACGCAATGAAAGCTTATAAAATTATGTACAACTTTTACCTTATGCACTTTTTCAAATTCCTACCTATTTTCGAACTACACGTTCCGGAAGAGTGAAAATTGAAAAAAACTTCTTCGATTGAATACTACCTTTTGTATACTACTTCTTTCACGTTATTTGGGGATCTAGACACGCGGCAGCGAGTCAATCCTAGTTTAAGTAAAAAAACTGGCTAACCAGCGCCAAGTGTATCATTACACGAACCACAAGGTGCCACTTTTGACCCTTGTATAACTCAAAACTTCTTTAACGTAAACACATATAACTAAGAGTGTTTATTAATATCTATAAGGACATCTAGAAGCCCAAATTTCATGAAGCTAGCTCAAACGGTTGTTAAGATATGAAGTCAAAAAGTCGTAAATATTAGCACTGACTGACTAACATAATAATATAGTACCTAAACCTAACCTACTTCCAGATGACCTAGAAGAATGAAATTTGGCATCCAGCTCGGTAATTGTGTATAAACGTAGGAAAAAAGCTAAAAACAAAAAAAAAGTAAAAAAAAAGGGGGGGGTCCCGATACAAAAAAAAAAGTCTTTTGTTTTAGCGTTGGAACCGTTACAAGCAGATATTTGAAACTATTCCAATATATGTATTATTGTATTTAGCAAAAATAATTATACATATATTGGAATAGTTTATGACTTTTTGACTTTCATATCTTAATAACTGTTTGAGCTAGCTTCATGAAATTTGGGCTTCTAGATGTCCTTATAGATATTAATAAACACACTTAGTTATATGTGTTTACGTTAAAGAAGCTTTGAGTTATACAAGGGTCAAAAGTGGCACCTTGTGGTTCGTGTAATGATACACTTGGCGCTGGTTAGCCAGTTTTTTTACTTGAACTAGGATTGACTCGCTGCCGCGTGTCTAGATCCCCAAATAACGTGAAAGAAGTAGTATACAAAAGGTAGTATTCAATCGAAGAAGTTTTTTTCAATTTTCACTCTTCCGGAACGTGTAGTTCGAAAATAGGTAGGAATTTGAAAAAGTGCATAAGGTAAAAGTTGTACATAATTTTATAAGCTTTCATTGCGTAGAAGACTTCTTATCGCCATGACGCACCGTTTAAAAGATATTAGTGAAAAACTGAAAAATGGGACCTTTAAACCCCTCCCCCCACTCCGCCTCACCCCCTAGACGTCAGGACTTTTAGTATGTTAACTATCTAAGCACTCTGAACAATTTTCTGAAGTAATTGCTTAGGGCCTTGCTCACGCACTCTACAACTACTTTTGGGTGATTTATTGACTGAACTAATGGTGTTCTCCTGCGTTTCCAATTTTATGCGATTTAGTTTGTTTGAAATTTTACTTTATTTTTATTTTAATTGCTACGTTTTTTTTTTTAATTAAGGATTATTCTTGTGAACTAGTACTGTCCGTGTTTTCATTTATTGTCGTATTCTCATCACCACTTTGTACAAGCGCGACTGACATAGTAAGATCCCTCTATTTTCCCATTCCCATTAGAGTATGTCAAAAGTTTCATAACATCTCATGACTCCATTTTCAAGATGTTAATCTTGTTGATAAAAACGGTATACCAGGTCTTTGCTGGGCTTTTTACATTCATCTGACAAGTGTTTCAGGAGAGTATTGATAACGTATATAGATTCAAGGTCATAATCAACAATTGATGTCACGAAGCACAAACTACATACCTACAATATTAACTCCACCCGTTACAATATATTATTTATTGCCTTTACTGTAATTTATTGTTAGTCGTGTGCAAACATTGATTTAATCTGTGTTCAAATTAGACGATTTCGTAAACGATCATAATAGAACATTACCGCCAATTACCGGTTATGTAACTTTTTACTTCAATTTACACGGCTACCTAATCACAGAGTCTAGTCTATTGATTTATTCTAAGAAGATGTAAAGTTTGTTGTGATAATAATATATGATCCATACAAAAAGCTGAATGTGAGGGTTAGGTTGTACTGCACCTTATGCCTCGAAAAGCAGCATGTAGGAAGTGTTAAGAATTTGCCTAACTACACTGGAAACTGTTTTTACTGGACGTAGCAGTAACTTTCCTGGTTCGAATTGGTCAGATTTATGCAGGAAACTCAGGATACTCGTGTGACTAATGCATATTACTAAACGGAATCCTGCAAAATCTCGTCGGTACGTGCAAAACAAGGGTTTTTGTCCTTGTAAATGTGTAATATTTTGAAGCGGGGTTCTAATCCAGTTAATTTTTTATACAAATAAAAATATCCACAATAGGCTCCAAGGTCGAGCGATAACACACATTAAAACAAGGACTGATAAATTAACCGGAAATAAAGGGAACTATACTATTGTTACTGCAACTATAGATACTATTATGGTGTTCAAAGACGACGTTTAATTTTATAATTTTCTTAAGCTAAGCTGTTTCTGTGGTTAGGAACCAATTACCTACCCACCACCTCCTACATAGGTACCCTCTAAAATTACACTTTCTCTTGATACGCATTACATAGATTTAGCAATGCATTTAAATAACTGGGGATTGGTAAACTCTTGCTGCAATACCTGAATATATTGTATCAACTGCCAAAAAATAATTATGTATTGTTAGCGTTGCGATATTATGTTTTTATTTCGATATAGGTATGAAATGTAGTTTAAAATTGTTATAATTTATTTACTGCGGTAGGTTTGAGACACTAAACTTCCAAAATCCTTCCTAGGTTGCTTTAAAAACTAGGAGTTTGGATATAGTGACGTCCGTCAAATATCTAGTACCTAGAGGAAGGTAATAAGTGAGGCATCGTCTCTAGCGGGGAAGCCATACCTGAGCGGTGAAGTCGGCAGCACCCTTGGGTGGAGCGTTCTTGGAGTCGCCAGCTACGTAGCCACGACGAAGTTCTTTCACAGATACGTTCTGTAATAACATAGTTTCTATTTATCAATTAGCTTAGATTAGTTGTAGGCACTTCATTGAATTCGTCTTAAAAAATATAACTCTGGGAACTTTGTGCGAGTTCGTTGACACTCCACTCATCTTCATCAAAACTTGGGTGTCTTGCTGTGTTTTAGGAGTAGTCTAGATCTTTGAGTTCAAAATGAAAGTCTCAAATTGACTTTAAAAAATCGATAGAAATATCTTTACGAGTGTTTACCTTAACGTTAAAGCCGACGTTGTCTCCGGGCATGGCCTCCTGCAGGGCCTCGTGGTGCATCTCCACAGACTTCACCTCAGTGGTGATGGCGGCCGGCGCGAACACCACGACCATGCCTAACAAGTTACAAACCTTTCATATATCATAGCACTTACATATTAAATATATCATTATTTAGTTAAAATTTCATCATCATCAATAGTGTATATTGGAAGCGTGAAATCAGCATACCTATTAGCATACTGATTTTTATTTTTATACCCTAGCAATCCGGTCATATGATTATTAAAGTTGTCATACCAGGTTTGAGGATGCCGGTCTCGACTCGGCCGACGGGCACAGTGCCTATGCCCCCTATCTTGTACACGTCCTGCAGAGGCAAGCGTAGCGGCTTCTCCGTGGGCCGAGATGGAGGCTGGATCGCGTCTAAGGCCTAAATAACATATATATTTTTAATACTATGTTTAAAAAGTATGGAACTTATAGAGAAGTCTCGAATATGTTAGCTTTTTTAGATTCAATAGCGAGTTTCTTATTGATAAATTCAGTAACCATCTCTTACTACAATTGGAAATAGAAATAATTTTAGAAATATCTAAGGTTATTGCTACACCTGACTTTTGATCTGCCCTTTCAAAGAGAACGGGTCATGCGATTGTTCACGTAAATGAAAAAGGTTAAGGACTTAATTGAAAGGAATGAGATGAAAGTAAACGTTTGAAAATCAGCATTTTATATATAACCATTAGCTTTTACGTATAAACCACAAGCCTTATTTTTCTGTGAATATCTAAGGACATTTCTAATTACAACCTTGACATTTTAATAGCTTAGTATTTTTATAGGTGTCATCACTACATAGTATCACTACATAGTATAAAACAAAGTCGCTTTCCGCTGTCTGTCCCTATGTATGCTTAAATCTTTAAAACTACGCAACGGATTTTGATGCGGTTTTTTTTAATAGATAGAGTGATTCAAGAGGAAGGTTTATATGTATAATACATGCATAAAATAGTAGAGAAACACGGATAATCTTAGAGATTTTTGACGTCAGGTCGTAAATCAACACATTTTTTGCACTTTCATTGCAAACGCTGGCTGAACCCTACGAGATAGATCAAAACAATGTAATACAGTATTATGCACCTTAAAAAGATCTACAAAAAAGTCCGCGATGGTATATGTCTATCTCTTTAGGGTAACCCACAATAACCATTTTTTATCCTTTATTTATTACTTATTCACGAAAAGACGATTTTAAGCAATACAGCATTAATCCTTATCCAATTAAGTACCTTCAAAAAATCGTGCATGTAATATAGATCAACATTGCCCTTTACAGCATGTAATTTAAATGAATATTTTCGAAGATATTACAGATTTAAAATGCAGGGACATAGCGGTTGCGGCGGTACCGGCCGGGGAGTCGCGCGGTGGCCGGGGGGCGCGTACCTATACCAAAAAATGCTTCTAAGGCTGTGCTTCGGCCTACAGAACTTTATGATTGCGTAGTTATATTTGGTATCAGCGTTGCACCCGAGCAAAGCCGGGGCGGGCCGCTAGTAGTAGATAAACTTCTAAAGCAATGATCTAGCATACCGGAATTGATAGAATCAAGTGTGTATCGTACCTCAATAAGGCACTTGCCCTCGACCTTGCCCTCCTTGCGGTCGATGGTCCACCCCTTGAACCAGGGCATTTTGTCGGAGGGCTCCAGCATGTTGTCGCCGTGCCAGCCCGAGATCGGCACGAACGCCACCGTGGCGGGGTTGTAGCCTGCCGCAACGAAGCTTACGTAAGTGGGAGCTTGGTACAGACTACTACAATGTGACCTTGTATTGTGCAATACAAGTATTTATGCAGAATGATTCTATTAGATGGATGAGTCTATATTTTTAGAATTTTTGGTCCAAAATGTATGATTATGATTTGTTGCGATAGCTTAATGAGCATTCAAATTGCGCATTTAACTCATGATGCCTATACATACATAAATATATAATAATTAAATTATATAGCGTAATTTGGGGTTAAATTGCCAGATCCACTAATGAGGTAATTGCAAAATAACGCATTTTTCCATTTCGATGAGGATTCAACTAGTAACTGCAACGATTTTTTTTCCAACTGCACATTGTACGTCCTCAAATGTTCTCACCGATCTTTTTGATGTAAGAAGAGACTTCCTTCTTGATCTCCTCATAGCGGGCCTCGTGGTAGGGGGGCTCTGTGGAGTCCATCTTGTTGACGCCGACGATGAGCTGCTTGACGCCGAGGGTGAAGGCGAGCAGGGCGTGCTCGCGCGTCTGCCCGTTCTTACTGATGCCGGCCTCGAACTCGCCCGTGCCGGCCGCCACGATCAGCACCGCGCAGTCGGCCTAACAAAACATTATACTTGAAGTAAAACCTCTTTATTAACAAGTTCATGCTTTCCACGTACTGCCATTTAGATCTTTCAATGATAGCAAGTGGATATGCATCTGTTGTTGACTTGTGGTAAAAATATAAGATTTTTTTCAAAGAATTTATAACAGAGAAATTTTTGCATGAGTTTGCGTTGTACCAAGTATCAACATCATCGTACGTAACAAGAGAGCCAAGAACCAAGAGACAAGAGCAATCATGATCAAATTCCCTGGAATACGTCAACAAAATTAAAGGAACTACGCAGTTCGCTGCACGCCAACTTGTACTTACTTAGTTGATAATTCATAGCTCTACTCTTGCTTCTCTTATATCTTCGGTGGTGGGACTAGTGTCATAAGCAGACTGAATGCCAAGAAAAATATGAGAATGACTCATGTTATATACCTACTTATGACCAAGCTTAATTGAAACTTTAATTTACCTGGGAGGTTCCAGTGATCATGTTCTTGATAAAGTCCCTGTGTCCAGGCGCGTCGATGATGGTCACATAGTATTTGCCAGTTTCGAACTTCCAAAGCGCAATATCAATCGTGATACCACGTTCACGCTCTGCTTTTAGTTTATCCAGCACCTACAACAAAAACCAAGTCATTTTGCAGATTTTTAGGGCGAAATCGGTCGATATCAATAGACTGTTTTAGAAAAATTTGTTTGCAAAAAAAAGTAGCTGGACAAGAAATCCTGTTTCCGCAACTTTACGTTATGGATATTATGGTTAGTATTGGAACAATTAGTATTGGAACTTCTTAATAAAAATCGTAATAAATATTTTACGCTTCTTTGTTTGTGAGAAACGAAATTCAGATAAAAGTAGAGCTCATTGAAAACAATATTTACCCAGGCATACTTGAAGGAGCCCTTGCCCATCTCTTGAGCCTCCTTTTCGAACTTCTCGATGGTTCTCTTGTCAATGCCACCACATTTGTAGATGAGATGACCGGTGGTGGTAGACTTGCCGGAGTCTACGTGGCCGATCACCACGATGTTAATGTGAGTCTTCTCCTTACCCATCCTTCTGGTTTCACGTGAAACGGTAGTTAATCAAATTGCAACCTGCTAGAAAGAAATTTTTTTTTTTTTTGAGGATATAATATTTAATTTACTACATTTTTACATTTTTAAGGACCCCTAATAGGCATGTGGACTAGGACCTATATAAAATGTACCTATGGAAGTTGTGAATATAATAGAAACTGTTTTCGATTTATATTTGGTCAACATTCTCATTTATCTTTTAAAATTATCCTGAAAACTAAAAGATAATTTTAAAAGAAAAATGAGAATTTTGACAATACCGCATTCAGAGTAAAATAGCGTTAAAAGTATTTTAATTCGCACACTTAATTATTTGGTAGTCGGAACCTAGTCTGATTTAACGGTATGTTAGGTTTTTTAATTAGTTCCTACTAAATATGCATCTAGGTTTTACGGATCGATAAACTTTAAGTTTACGTAATTCAGTTTGTTTTTCCACTGTCTGTCGACCCTTATGCAACTTTGCAAAGGTAACCATTGAACCTTTCCGGGCTACTCGCGTGGTTTATCTAAATGTTACTTATATGATTTTGTTAATAAACTTGTGGATACTTATATTGATACTGTCTTCTGGCGCCCCTGGCCCAAAATATTATTTTATTTAGATGATTTAAAAAATATCTGATCTACTGAGGCCAATGTATCTAGTTTCGTACCTTAAATATTTTGTGATAGTTTATAACTTGAAAATGTTGTTAGAAAACAAACTATTCTTCCACACAAATAGGTGCCTACCACAAAGTAGCTGCACTAAAAGCGCACTAAGAATGAGTTCGCGATTGAATTAGTCGCAACTTTCCGTGAAGAGAGCGTGCTCCTCCGAGCGTGCGCATAGGACGACCGGGACATCGATACAGCGAAGCTATCCTGCCAAATATAGACGATACCAATTTTCAACCATCACGGTTCATTGTCATTTTTGCAAGCTACGGTAATTAAAGTATTTAAGAATCTCAAAAATGAAAACTTTTCTGAGACGAAATATTTTTTTACTAGGTATACCTACCACTAAAGAGTCCATCAAAGCCAAATCATTAAATTAAAAGGTACAAAATTACAAGGCATGTTGAGTGAAACAGTGGTTAGTATGTTGGATTTATCAAATTATAGAGTTATTAGAAAACGATTTCGTATTTTTTTAGCAAAAATCACAATGGGATTAAACCAAATGATTAACAGGTCCAAATTTTCGATCCCACGCGGTAACTTTATAGAGTGCAATTGAACATCGTCTGAAAGTTATTATCATTACGAAGAGAGTACCTAGATAGACATTCGATCTAAAATTAGTAGATTGATATACACAAGTACCTACTTAAGCAGATGTATTTGATCGCAGTAAGATTCAAAATTAGAATAAAAGCATGTCGCAGTACGTAGCATTACTGGCATCTGTACCGGCGACGCATAATGCACATGGGCTTCCTAATGCGTCCATCTTGTGCATGTTTGCCTGCATCCTGACTGATTATCAACCAATCAATCGAAATGGTGTCGGGTTATTTTTTCAGTATATACCTAATCACAATGACATTGAATATGACATACGTTTAAAAAGAGAAAATATAGCAGTTTTTTCACGCACATAATACAAATGGGTTTAATGGTAAAAGATTATAAAATTTTAATTTATTTTCACAACAAGCACAAACATTTTGTTAATAGCTATCTCACGGCACCTTTATATTGAAATCGCTATTTCAAATTATCTTAACAGGATCAAAAAAACTACTAGTATATTCTAGAACACTGAAAACGATTACTTGCAAAGAACTAGTAAAATTGCGTAATTTTAAAATCTCATACCGGCGGATTGGCAGATTACCTGTGCGGATGAAAATATAAATTGTTTTCTCTAAAATCACAAGATATAAGTTTTTCTTCAGTTATGACGTTACTAGTCGCACTTATGCCAGAAATTTACTGTAAAATTTATTAAATTTAACAATAAAATACAGGAAAAGCTCACCTTTGCAGCCGCAGTCACGAATTTTCCGAGCAATTTTCGAGCATGCGCTGTAGATGTTTCACCCGGGAAATGCAATCAATAAAATCAAATGACAAATGTTTTGTCGTTTCTTACATAAGGAAGAAATGCAAATATACTGAATCTATCCCTAAATTGATCGTGAATTTATTTAAGGATTTAATATGGTAAAGTATTTACCGTATTACTATTAAGATATTTTAAATCTTGTGGAAAACCGGATGTTCAAAACTTTCTCTTTCTTCGTGCTTTCACTTACGGCCAATCCAGAACCATCAAACCTTTTTCGTCATGTAACTTTTTTTAAATATGTAAATAACCCAAAAAAAAACTGAATAGAACATATAATAATAATCTTTATATGTTAATAAATTTAGAAACGAATGTCCTGACTCACTCATCAACGTCCAGCCCAAAACCAGAATGCTGAATTTGTACATAGGTTGTTTTCGCTAGTTTTTACCAAATAACGACCAAGCTAAAAAAAAGTTATGTGTTGGATCTTATGATAGAAGGTCTTAATGTTTAAACGAATATTGCAGGCCAGACAAAGGAATTGTGTCTTTCATCTGTAGTAAATTGTATGGCCGTCGGTTTCTCTATTCTCGTAAATACTCAACGGCCTAAGTCATTTTGATAAATTGTTATTCATTAGATTTCGATAATGCTACACAGTCACTGGATAGGCAGAATGCTTAAAAACACTAACTGGGATGTCATGCGCTTCAATATAAGGGCTGAAAAAATACTATAATTTAAAATGACGGTCTTTAGAAGGCATTTATAAAAAAATATAGTATCTACATGAAAATTAACATGTCCGACTTATAGCGGTATTTTCAAAATTGAAAACCGTAAGTACCGACGTATTGTTGATAAAAAGTTTAAACAAATTAGTCCGTAGGTAAGTTAGATGGAAAAAATAATAGACATGTATTTTTTCTCTTCAAATTTCTTTGCTCAATGACCCTATTATAACTATATGGATATCAAACGGCCAGACCAGGTTTTTCATTTTATATGATCGACACACAGAATAAGAACTATTTCAAGAAACTGAACCTATAAAATGACGTGTATTAAAGCTTAGTAAAAGAACCTTAATTCTTGAACTTTGTCGACTTTTCACTTTCAATAAATGTATACTTACGCGTTAAAGCCCTTTCCAAAGATGTCTAAGAAACTTCTGTATGTATAGGTTCTTAAGATTTTGATACAAGACATCAAAAAAGATATCAAATAATAACTACCAAGGCAAACTTTGGTAACAAGGATAATATCAGAATAAAAGAGATTTTCTCACTGGAGATTTTCTTGTTGACCTTTACCCCAAAAAACTGGTAACTGAATATACTTGCGCCCCTGTTTGTATTTAGGGCTTATAAAGGCACAAGGTAAAAGTATTCTCTACAGATAAAAAGACAGGTTAAAAGATCACATATCATAGGTACTTTCCGAACTACATTTATGTTACTACAACCCTATCTCAAGCCCCAATAAGTAACTATTTTTGGTCCTACCTGCCAAACGTTCCATTAACAAAGGACAAAAATATATTTCCTTTTGGATTAGCAATAAAACTGACAATCATTTGATATTTATTTAATAGTTTAAACATAAAACATATTTGAAGTAGAACTTAATATTAAATTCGAACACTTAGTTTAGTCCATTTAAGAAATCTTAATTTAAAATAGGTCAATTAAATAATTATGTATCTAAAGGCTACAAATGTAAATCAGTTTTATGAATGTGTGACGTTTGAGATTAAATACATTAACAATTGGCGCTAATTCCTCAGTAGTACAATAACTAAAGAAAAATTAAACCTACACTTCCTTTTACTAAAATCCAGCGAGAGAAAACTAAGGCAATAAATAATAACCAAGTTGATATGTCAAAGTAGTTGTCGCAGGTACTTTACGCATACTTTTCTCCAGGAGTGGAGTGAGAGTGGGCTATCAGTTATATCGTAATATATTATATCTATAAGTGTTTGAGAGCAATATTATTTCAAACCACTGCTAATAGCTACGGTTCTTAGCAGAGCAATCGCATGTTTTTCGGTATAGGTAATGTGGCTATAACTATCGTCCAAATATCTCAAACGTTTGTATGAAAAATTGAAAATCATAAATTAAAGAAATATATTTATTGACATTAGATTTCATATTTCTACAAAATAAGGTATAATACAGTGACAAAGATAAGATATTAATTCTCGTGTAAAAGCGAATCAACTTTGAATACATTAAATCAAAGACTTTTACGGAATGTAAATTATAATTGATATGTGGATAACATGCTGATTACAATTTCCCTAACGATTACTGTGAAAACGATGACACATTCGTATCAATACAAGTTCTACTAATCATTGAAAGTTCGCAATTAATTATGTTTATGACCTGTATGCTATTTACTAACACATTTCTATTACATAATAATGATTCAATGTGGCAATCAACTTGCATTTTTTACGCAAAATGTGTTTAATTAGTAACCTACTAACGTAGGTAACCGCTAATTAAATTACATCACGTCGTTATTCTAATTACTGTTAACGATAGAGAAATTAAAAAGGAAATTATTAATACTTCGTCATCTATTCCAGAAATTTATATTTTTTATAATATGCCTATAGAGTTTACTTTATGTTATAGCCAGCTATACATCTAAAGAAATCAATACATTTTGACGAATAGAACCGACTACTTGAATAATAACAGTAATATTAATTTAATAATATTCCATATTTATCTGTTTCTAACTTATTACATATATTTCTCAAACTACATAATTGTAAAATAATTACAAATGATCGAACAAATTTATATAAAAACGATACATATAGCCTTAAATGCAATTAAAGTTCTGTAATTTAAAGGAGGAATTTGTCAAAGTGGAATCACAGATGATTTACATATTACTATTGTATGCATTATGGCTAGCGTATTTTCACCACCATGGTAGTGGACATAGTACTTATAAAATTAAAATAATAAATATTATTTCCCTCCTGGCCAAGGCAGGTAGCTTCCCCAGCCTTTGCTTGGGTTTGGATCCATTCCTGAAATTAACATAAATAGTTGTAAGTAATTTTTTCAATGTTTCTCCTATCAGGAGCAGCAAACTTCATGCATAAAACATATTGGTTTAGTTTATTGTCTATGTTTATTGTTCTCAGTTGATACATTTCCGCAACTCGAGGATTTTCTCGCCTTCGATGATCGGTAGTGTCTTTTATTGGGCATTTAACTCTAGATATTGAGACCGGCGCGATTGAATAGATATACATCCGTGCGCGATTTCGGAAAATGAACGTTTCAAGCATAAATAAAAACGCCGAGTGCAAGGCAAATGATTTCATATTTTCTGGCCTTTGGTATAATGTTAATTTGTTACCTTTAGCGACTGCATGTATCTTCTGCGTCTCGTCTTGCGTGAGTGTAAGTATCTTCTGAAGGACTGGCACCAGCCGGCTGCGCTCGTCGCCGGGCGGTAAGGTCAGGAACTAAAATTGTAATAACATAATTACAAATTAAGTTATCAAGTATATCAATATAACATTGGTTTTTCCTCTGCTGGAAGTCGAGCATTTTTATATGTTTACATACTGGTTGTTAGGCAACCTAGCTACGGGAAAAGCACTTAATTAACATGCAGGTATAGTATATTTTGATCTGGTCCTAAATAAGGGTGTCAGCTTCCTTTTCAACTCTACAATAACCCTAGATCCTGGATAGGTTGTGTATACCTTGAGCGTGACGTTCTTCATGTACTCGGTGTTGTGTGCGTTGGCGGTGGCGCCGCGCACGCGCCGCAGCTCCGCCTTCAGCAGCTCGCTCAGCTGCGCCATGCGCGCGCACTCGCGCTCCGACTCCGACAGCAACACCGTCACGTGCTTCACCCTGGGTTACGGGGGAATATTATGTTATATAGCAGATTATCCAGAAAAAATGTATGTTGTTCGCGCATCATGCAAAAATTGTTAAAAGAATTAAAATGAGATTTCACTGTCTTACTTCTAGATGTTTATCTCAAAATATGGTTTATGTCTCATCCTGGCAAAACTTAGAAGTAGAGCTGTTGGAAGTAAGAATTGTGTCGTATGTACCTAACTTGCGGGGAAAAGCTAATTTGTGTAAATATATGACGACTTTATTACACAATGTATATTGTCAAAAGTATTATTCATTAGCATTTTATATAATCTTAATAAAAACGTCTGAAATTTAAGCAATATAATTTTTATTTTATTATTTAAATGACATTAACTGTGTATTTTTAATAGGAACATAAAATCTAAAAATATAAAACTCGTCTTTATTAACACAATAAGCGAATGTTTTCAAATGTCAATGTTATTTAAATGCGAAGCAGATGCCCAAGGTTACATATTGATATTTACAGTTACAATCGAATCACGACATTAGAGAACATCATATTATTAATCAAATTGAACGTGACGTCTGATTTAACTTTCAGTACATAAGATATTGCCTTGTGAATTCAACTTAGAAGGATTTTTTTCCTAAATATATCAAAATTGGCAGACTCAGAATCGAACTACCCATATATGAATTGGGAAACAATTAATTAGTGCAAACTTTATTCTTCTGACAACATGAGGTCACTCGCTGTGTACGAACATATTCATGCGTCTTACAGCCAAAACCTTAATGTTAGTTCCACTATACATTTACCTTTGGTGTTGAGCGTTCAACCTTCGCTTGAGATCGGCTATCTCCTGGTCGGGCGTGAGAGCGAGCGCGGACGTGTCCATGGTCTCGTCATCGGGCACGCCTTCCTCCAGCAGCCGCTCCAGGGGCACGGGCGACCGGCCGCTGCCACCCACTAGGTACGGCTTCGAAGGAGGCGGCGACGGAGCTGACTCCGAACCCTAGTTATTTGGATTATAAATGTTATGAATATATTTATCTTTCGGCCCCTAGGAGAATGCTATCCTTACATTCCTGACACGTGCCAGTTGGTCTCAATTTATATGTGAAAATAAAAAACGTTTTAAATAACTCTTTATAATCGGCGTAATGAGAAATTTTGTAAGATATTATTTGTTTAAAGGACAAACAAGTGATTGTTATTTATGTTTAGTAGTTGCCATATTTATCTTCCTGTTGACCACGACCTGTCAGAAATGCATTTTCTCAGCGGCCGGACAATAAACGTCTTAGTAAAATAGTTCTGACTTTCTAGTATAGATAGTTGAGTATAGCACCGTATTTGTCGTAACATGATAGTTGTGACATTTCACAATAGGGAAAACAGCAAAGGTGAAGAATCAACCTTTACCCTAACAAAACAATGCCATTTTAATATTAATAGATTTGCAACTACGATATAACTGTTATTTTAAAGCATTAGCAGATAATATTATTCAGAAATACTGTATATTTCCTGTGTCCGGCTTAGATAGGTAATCGCCTTGAAAATCAAGTCATATCGTTACATTAAAAAATAATGTTAATGTATTCGATTGTATCGCTTTAACATGTCAGTTCTAAAAATATAGTAGATTAGGTGTTCGTGGAATATTTGTACGATGTTTAAAACATGTTGCGACTTACATGGTAAAACACACAAGTAAAACAAATCGATCATCATCCTTTAAACATGGTATAACGAAACACATAATTGCATTTCAATGCAGTTTTATTGCCGTAGTATGTTACGATAACGTGCATACTACGTGTTTGTCATAAAATTACTATTGGTTTTAAATAATAGGACGCATAAACGGGGAAATAATCAATATTACATAATCTACACTTATATTTCAAGTTTGAAAGAGATGGAGTATATCCTAAATGTTTTTTTTTTATACCACCAGGAAAGAAGGTGTCTTTAATTCTAGAGATAGTAAATTCTACTAAACAAAAATATTCCTTCATTTTTAAAGAAAATAAAATAATATAAACTGCTTTAATAATTACCTCTCCTTCTTCCCTTGGTATCATGGAGACATTAATATCCATCTCCCCATCACTGCTCTCCTCCTTAGGTATAACTGGCAACATGTATTGGTTACGGTTGGCATCGTCGAGTGACGTCACCGCGACGTTGCCAGACTTCCTCCTCTCCTCAGCTGTGCTTAGTTGCTTTCTTAACACTTCTGTCTCCTTCTGAAGTTTGGCTTCCAGATCACTTATTTGTGTTTTATAACATTGTGTTAAGGTGGTAACCTGTAAACATCAAAGTTACATGGTTAAAGTTGTATGGATTTTGCAAGGGAAAAATTTGACTAAAATGCTCGTTCTTTGGAGAATGAAAACAGGTGCAGTAAAACCAAAACCCATGCTGGGTTTTCGTCAATTGCAGCAAAAGTTAACATAACAATTAACATTAACAACATTTTTTTTGTTCTGGTTGTTATTTCGCTTTAGGTTGTAAGTACCTGCAGCTTATTCTGCGTCCTCTCCGACTCGATCTGCTGCGAGAGGCGCGTGAGGTCGGCGTGGAGCCGCGTGGTCCGCTGCTGCGCTCGCGTCGCTTCGTTCGTGGCCTCGGCCACACGCCGGCGCGCACTCTCCACCTCGGCCGTCTTCTCGGATAGCTGGTCCCTATAATACATACAGCAGGAAATAAAAAATGTGCATAAAAGTAGATAAAGCACTCGTATTATGGAATCAGAGACACCAGACCCGAGACAAACTATAAAATTCGTATTCTACATTCTCGGACCTCAGACCTGGTGACACCTTGAAAAAGCGTACGCATCTCGACTATAGAAGTCGTTATTGAACCCTTTGGTTTACGCGTCATATGAATTTATTCCCTATTTACACGACGAATGTGACAAGCTAAAGAAGGTTGAGGTATACAAGCTAAAGAAGACCGAAAAAATAAATGAAATGCGTGAAGAATGAATGGGGAATTAAAGTAGGATGAATGGACAATTAATATAATGGAGTCAACTTCATCGATAAAATGGTATAGTTACTACAACTGCAACTTGAAAATAAATATTTACTCGGCTAAATACAATATTTAAACAGCTTTGTTTGATAGAGTTTAACAATAATTTCATTTAATTAAATAGTCGTGCTATTGAATACACAGGATATTAATTATAAACGTAATATGTTAATTATTAACTTGCATTCGCCGGTAACTACGTCAATGTAAATTTTCATAGACTGATGGGTAATGTTGACTGAATATAATATTAAAACGAATCAACATTGGTCTAAGTGTGGTTTATGGTACCTACAAGGGTGGTCGAAGGTGTTAAACAACTATCATTGTTTATTACACATGTCGACGACGACGAGCCAAGTGGCGCCCTAGTCCAATTAAAGTCATATCACAGGAAATAAAATATTAAAACTACCTAACACCACTTCTATTACACTGACGAAGTAATTTTTCAACAGAAAAAGTTTTTCTTTTTTAATACTTAGCTGGCTTGCTGCTATACGAAGTTTTTATTGAGGGCGCCACTTGGCTTTAGTAGTCGCATTAAACATGGATATAACTTATAGTATCTTGGGAAGACTCACACGCAGCCATATCTTCTGTCAACCATACTTATATATTTATAAATACATATTATAGATACTACTGACTAACGGTGAAGGAAAACATCGCAAGGAAACCTGGAATGTAAAATCGCAAGGAATCGCAAGGAAAATTGGGATCTGAAATCGCCCATCCACGATTGAGCAAGCGTGGTGATAAATGCGTCGTCGTGCCTTCTCTATATAGGAAGAGGCCAGTGCCTTCTCTATATAGGAAGAGGCCAGTGCCTAGCAGTGGGACGTTTATAGGCTGGATTGGGCTGTACCCAGACACAACAAATGATCATGCTCATAATACTAAGTAGTACATACTGTGCAGTTGTAAGTTTAGCCGTTAAGGATTCTATCTGCGCCCTCAGTGCGGCCGCTTCCTCCTTCAGCTGCTCCTCTTGACTGTGGTCCACCGTCTGGTTCTGACGCAACACGGCTTGAGCTCTCACCTATACACAACAATTACAATATAATAGAATATAAACTAAATAGGTTAAGGTCTTTGTAAAATTATATTATGACATGCAAACTTCAAAAATGTTTTTTTGGTTGTAATATTCGTACTTATAAAACTAATTCACGTTAGTTACAGAACTCATAACTCAAGAAAGAGTGGATCGATTTTTTTTATTTTTTTGATTCGTCTCATCCCGAATAAAAGAATAACCAGGAAATCATCGGGAAATGGGACTTAGTATGCAGGTGAAATTGCAGGGAACAGCTAGTAAATAAATAAAAGCTTACCTTGTAACTAGTATATTCTGTTTTCAAGTCTGCTAATTCTATGTTCGTAATCCTCAATTTCTCATTAAGTTCGGAGCATTTGAACTCTAGTTTCTTAACTTTATTATTGAGCTCTGCTTTGTCTTCACCTAAAGCCATAATGACTTTTTCTTTGTCGCTCAGCAGTGACGTCATTTCGAAGTCAGATTCTTCATTCTTTCTCTTTTCATCTTCAAGATCTTGTTCCAGTTTCGTTACGATGTTGTTTTTCATTTGTAATAAGTTTTCCTTTTCTTTTCCGTCTTCGATGGCGTGTTGCAACTCTTCCTTGACCAGCCTGTTCTGTCGCTCTTCAGTTTTTATTTGTTCCTCAAGCAATTTTATTTGCGTTTTCATTGCTGTTATTGTTCCTTCTTGCGTGTCTATTGTTGACTCCATCTGGAATAAGAAGAAATATTTTTTGTCATATCACAAGCTGATAGTTATATATTTTACGCATAGGAGTATACCCTAAGATTCTTCAGTCAGTCAGATAATAAAAAACCAGTTGGTCGCGTATTATTTGATTGCCCAGAGTGACAAAAAACCTAAATGAAAACAAAACATTTAGGAGTTAGGGCTAATGACGAAAAGGTTTTGTAAAAAATGACAAAAACGATGTATGTAACAGAAGAATTATGTGCAAAAAATTTTGGTATCTTATTTATAGAGCAGGAGGATATTACTTCATGACAGTATGTCAATGTTTCTCACCTGCATCATTTTTTTCTTGCTCTCCTCCATTTTGTTTGAGAGCTCCTTCATAGATCTCTCGTAATCTTCCATCTCTAGGCTCAACACATTCTTCTTCTTGACGTCACGCTTAGCTTTCTCCAAGTTGTCTTTAGTCACTTTATGTGCTTCTACTTCAGTTGCCAGTTGTTGCGTTTTGCAAGCTAGTTCAGCTGAAATAGTAAATCAAGGTTAGTAGTACAAGTAATATAGGAGATAGTAAATCATCTGTTATAGATGTCAAGGAGAAAGATGAAAGACAATATATGAACAAACCTTTCAACTTTTCTATTTCCGTAGTCACAGTCTTGGTTGCATCAAGAGCAGCGGTAAGACTCTGCACTTTTTCTTCCAGTTCATTTCTTTCACTTACATTAACGCCAACATTTTCCGTTTTCGGACTATCAGTTTCGTCCTTATCAACAGCAGATTTGCTTTCGCTCACCAACTTCTCAAGCCTAGTTTTATCTTTTTCAACTTGCTGCAGTTGTGATGTAGTCTCATTCAACTTCTTTTTAAGTTTCAAGGCGAATATCCTCAACTTGGTATATCTGAAATCAAGAAAATATGAAGATAACCAATATATAAGAGAATTGAATTATTGACTACTGACAAAGGTTGTATTTTTGTAAATAACGTACTTTTCTTCGAACGTTTCGTCTAGATCTTTCATTCGAGAATGTTCTTCGGCTTTAGATATAGTAGATGTAGACATATCTTCATTCGGCAAGTCTGTTATAAAACAAATCACACGTTACTTTTTATCGCACATTATTTACATTCAAAATACAATAATTTTACATAATTTGGTTTTCTACTAGCAAACTTTTAAAATTTTAAGTTATGGCACGAGATGAAAATGGCATATTTTACAAATTGCTTTATCTGTATTTAATATTAATTAATAGTACCTAATTACGAAACATTATAATCACCTGAAGCTATCTGTTGTTGTTTAAGCCTCTCTATTTCTTCCTTCAAAGATGCAATAATGCCATCTTTTACAGACAAGCTTTTCACAGCATTCTCCATTTCTAGATTCATATTATTAGCAGCTTCCTTATTTTCATTAGTTTTTTGCTCGGCATCTTTTATCTCATTGCCCAGAGTTTCAATCTTTTTGAGAAGTTCGACTTTTTCCTCATTTACACTATCTCTATCTTTTTCTAAAGTTTCTACTAACTTTTCCATTTCAGAAACAGCCTTCTGCAGCTTGGATATGGCCTCACCACGTTCTTTTAGCACCTGGTTAATTTCTTTCATTTCATTCAAGAGTTCTGTATTTTCAGACTTGTAGCTAGCTAACTTTGATTTGGAGTCCTCATAATCTGCCATGAGGCCATCACATTCTTTAGTTTTGTTTCGTGCCTCTTTGATCTCTGACAATAACGAGGCATTTTCTTGCTTATATGCTGCCAACTTAGTCTCTAACTTCACTATGTCTGTTTGCAATGAAACATTTAAATCAGATAAGTTATCATCTTTTGGCTGTTCTAGTGACAGCTTTAAGGTCTCCACTTCTTCTTTCAAAAGTCCATTTAAATCTTGTAAATCATCATGTTCTTTCTTCAGAAGATTAAATTGTTCTTGCTGTGCCATTATATTACATTTCAATAAATTAACTTCACTTTCTCTTTCTGCTTTGGTTTTAGTTTCAAAAGCATCTTTCTCTTGAGTCACCGAATCCAGTTGAAGTTTAGCATTTTCTAATTCTGACTTCAATTTAGCGACTTTATCATTTAGGATCCTGTTTTGATTTTCTAATTCTACCACATTATCTCTGGCAGTAAGTTTTTCTTTTACTAAAATAGATTTTTCACTCTCTAATGCTTTAATTTGCAAATTTAATTTTTCCAACACATCTTTGTCTTTCACTTTAACATGTAACTCATGATTTAATACTTCATTTTTTTCCTTCAATATCTGCATAGTTGATTCAAGTTCATTATATTTATGAGACATATCATTTAGCTTCTGGGTACACTTATTTAGGTTTTCTTTTAGTAATTTGTGTTCATCATTGCGGTTTCCCATTTCACCCAATTCAGATTTTAACTTAGAATTTTCAGTGGTAATGCTGTTCAATTGTTGTTCCAAAGTTTGAAGTTGATCTTTTAACAACACATTTTCTTCATTCAGGCCAGCCACTTGGGCATCTGTTACATTATCATCCATTTTAGTTTGTTGTACTTGATTGAGTTCCTTTTCTAATTCCTCAAGTCTTTTCTTTAAACTTAAGTTTTCATTATTAAGTTGATTGATTTGACTGTCGAGGACTTTGGATGCCTTTATAATATCATTTTGCCATTTGGGTATGTTCTCTGAATATTCTTTGACAGTTTTTGAAAGGATAAATCTGGAATTCTTCAACTGGTTAATACAGGCAGCACATTTGAGTATTTTATCTTTATAACTCCTTAACTTTACATTTGCTTTCTCTTTCTTTGCTTTTTCAGTCTCATACAATTGATTTGTTTCATTATATTTAGCTTCAAAATCTATATTGCTCTGAAGTTTAGCTTCCAATTGTCTAATTTGAGCATTTAATTCTTCAATATGAGTTTTATAATGGTCTTCTAAAAATAAATAAATAATTATTGATAACGTAAATTAAGTAATAAGCACAGACAAATATTCATAGTTAAGAATTTACCTGTGTGTACACTTTCCTCCAGAATTTTCAGTTGCTCCCTTTGTTGCATGCCAATGTTATTAAACTCAGCTGCTCTAGCTTCAAACTCAGTAAGTTGACTCAACAGTTGCTCATTTTCCTCCAAAAGTCTATTATTCTGTCTTTTAAGTGAAGTTACTTCTATATCTAGATCAGATATCTTTTTACTAACATCAGCTATCTTATTATCTTTGACGATCAAATCAGCTTTACAAATTTTAATGTCTTCTTCATAGCGTGCACATGTTGTGGTTAGTGCCTTTATCTTGCCATGTGCTGAGTCTACTTCAGTTATATAATTTAGTTTCTGTTCAGTCAATGAATCAACAAGCTCTTGAAGAGTTTTCAAACTTTCTGAGTTAGCTTGTTTTTCTTTTTCACTCTTATCTAACTGTATTTTGTAGCTTTCCAACTCAGCATTCAATTCTTAAAGACAAACAATGTTATGATCACACAATAATTCTAATATTTCTAACAAATAGTTTTTTTATTAATTACCTGTTTTGGCAAGTTTAGCTTTTTGAGCAAGGGCCAAAAAACCTTTGCATTTACTTATTAACTCATCTCTGGATAAGTCATCAAAAGGACTTTTTTTAGCACCGCTGGCTGGGCTCTGAAAATTGTATGAAACAATAGTAACCATGTAAATACCAACCATAAGAATAAATACAGGAGTTGACTCAAAAGTGTTTGTTTTAGACATATGCAGGACCCTGCCACTTTCTTAGATCACCATTGTTAAGCTACCACATAAAACATTTTAAATATGTACTATCACATAAACAAGATTCATGTAAAATAAATTGTATTTATCTAAATGTACTAAAATGTACCTTGATAAACTAAGTTTACTAACTTAATTTATCAAGGGCAAAAAGTATGAAACATGTAAACTTATAAAAATATATTGAAATGGACTAGAAATTGGCACTAAGCGTTAGCTAAGTATTAGTAAATAAGCATAAAACACCAGTTTACGTGTTTTATTACTATGTAAACTTTATCACAATCACAAACCGCAGTCTCCGGGTGGTCCATGCTGAGTCTCTAAAAAGATACTCTCATCCTCAAGCTAATGAAGTCTAAAAGTTCTTCGGAATATTTGAAGATCCAAAAAAAGAAAATATGGAAACAATTTCTGTAATTTTAATTCTATACATCACAATAACTCCAGAATATCCACTTATGACGTATGTCATCTACGTTAATGGATGTCACTGTCAAATAGTGTCTCGCTTACTGACGCTTCCCGGATATAACTTGAGAATTCAATCTCTATGGTTATCCCGAGTTACCTATAAGTTAAACTACATAATAGTATAATTTTGCAAAAGAACATGTTTGCTGCGAACACAAAATAAAGGATTTGCTAGCGATCAGCATACTGCACCGCACTCCACAGATTATAATGTAAATACATAGTAGACAAGTATCTCAATCAGTATAAAAAAACACACTCACACCTTGCATTGGACGATCGGGTAATGCAACGTACCTACTCTTAGGGACAATGAAAGGGTTTTGCTGGCCTTTGTTGGGAAACAGTTGGTTGGCTGGGTTTCAGTGGCAATCTGAAGCATGTCAGTAAAACGATCAAAATCAAATGGAATTGGGCCACTGCCTCGAACTCGGTGTTGACGATCGCTAAAGGCCAACAAACGACCGATCAGTTGGAGCCAGAGCGCTAAACACTGGTACACTTCGCGAAAAATAGTTTTTCCATGGCCTGGAGTTTTCGCAGCATTAGATGTATGTAAATAACGATTTTTAAAACTACTATTTTATTTAATTACCATGGTATTTTCTTATTCGGTAGGTATCTACTTTCTTATTAGCCCAATAGTTTCGTAGTCGAATAATTTCGATTTTTAAGTAAATGTCATAAAGTTACAGTGTGAAGTCCTCTCTATATTATAGTGTAATGGCGGCTCTAGTCATCATTGCTATCGTTTCATGTGTGTGAATGATTAAATTATTAAGTTTAATGTAAAAATATGTGTTTATAAGTGTCGTGAATTATTGAAATGTGATATAAGCTCGTTTATTGTTATTTTACTAAGCCTAAAAATTAAATCATTTTCTAGGTAAGCGTCAAAATTGGTGTTTCATATTCGAGCAATATCTTTTTGTCGCATTCGCAAACCTTTGCGGGGCGCGTCCATGAGTAATATTGTGGCTTACTTTTTGGGTTTTATTTTTATTATAATGTCAGAACTTGTCAAGAAGTCCCGCTTGATATGCCTAATTAATATAATGAAAATACACTTTGCATTTTCTATAAAGCGTGACTAAGACTTGCAGGAGACATTCCTGGTAGAGGCAATAATTTCTGAAAACATTATTTTATTATTCAAATACATGTAAAAGTTCAAGAACCTTATGTACCAACGGCGTCTTCCATTAGTATAAAGTTCAGTGTCTATAATTTTAATGACTGATTTAGAGAGGGCAAAAGAAAAGGAAATGTCGAGTGACGAGGATAAACCACCTGCGCCGCCGGTCCGGCTCACCAGCAACCGCGTCACGGACCGCGGCGACTCAGTAGCCTCAGTAGACATGAGGCCCCTTCCTAAAGGTAACCATACAAGTTGGCAGGGATCCAGTTCATTCATACCTTATCTAAATTTGTATTGTATCACCCACCAAATTGTGTAAATGAGTTTGTAAACAATAGACAGACCAAAAGATAACAACAGTCAGAGCCTTTAAGTTTTATATCTTGTATTGAAAAACTACATGCCTCTCTGTATAAAACAGTATTAATATATCATAAATGTTTAAAACAAAACTCTTATTTTACAAATAATTAAATTTATATTTAGAATTAAAATTATATTCTTATAATAAACCACACTAACTTATATTTCAGAACCTGATGATGGTAGCGATAGAAAAAAGAAAACATTAAAAGCCAAAATCAAGGGCTCTAAAAGTACAGCACACAATGACAACAAACCTAATATTAGCTACCCAACAAATTTTGAGCATACTGTTCATGTCGGCTTTGATGCTGTCACAGGAGAATTTACTGTAAGTATCATTCAATATTATAAAATTTTATGATTAAGTAGTACATAGCCACCACAAAACAATAATTTATTATTTCATTCATATTGGGTCAGGGAAAACCCATGACACATCACTTTGTTTGTGTTTAGCCCCCACCTCCAAACCCACAGTAACATTATCATGGCACTACCATATTGTGTGATGGTGGATGAGTTACTCTGTAGATTGTAACTATATTTAGAATATGTAAAAATAAGTTATGGCCTATTCAATTCCTCTTTTTCGTGATTTATTTTTGATATTAAATAAGCATTATGAACTTAATACTTAATAACAAGGGATAATTATGAGTGGATTGATTGGCAGTAGCAATATTATGTCATAATGTTTGTAGCACTTCACTCCACTGTGACTTGTACTTATGTTAGTATCTCTATAATTAATCCATGTGGCCTAAATCCCTTGTCTGTAAAATTATAGGGAGTTTATGTGAGCTTCCTGCCTTACACAATGCCTCACAGCTTCAAAGCTTTGCTTTCTTAAAAAATATATAACAATTATTATTAATTATTTTTATTTGACATTTAAGTTGAATTATTCTTAGTTGATCAAATTATTAATAGTATTTCCTATAAATAGTTTAAGTAATCTTGAGAAAAGCAGAAACCTTATTACATTCCAAAATATTATAAATTATATTATAAATAATGATGTACTCTGGTAATAATTAGTAAAAAAGTATAATACAAGCATGTTTACACTAGAGAATGTATATTTAGAATTAATTACTTAACACCATGGAATGTTTATAGTCCATCATTGTTTAAAACAATGTCATGGTGACTTAGCTGTCTGTTTATAATAAAATGTATTTAAAACCTAAACAAACCATAAGGAACAAGTAATAAAATCATGTAATTGAGTTCCATGTATTACCGCTTTTGTTTCAAGCTGCCTATGACAGTAAGTAATAGCTTATATTCTTATCATTATATGTTAAGTACATTTTCACATACAATAACACGGTTGACCTACATAATGTGATGATGTATGCTACTTCTAATCCCATTATGTTCACTAACTCCTTACTTTATTAATATTTGTAGTATTTGTGCAAATACAGTGTGTGGCATGTTCATTACCCACTTCTATTTTTGTCAAGTGTATTTATGGTGTAGTAGCTAACTTTGACTGGATCCCTTAAGATGTCTTATTCTGTGAAAATGCTTATATTTTATACAATTCACATTACTGTCATGTAGTGTGTTTATAACAAAATGTAGAAATATTCAATTTAGTAACCATATTAGCCTCTCTGTAAAAATCTTACACAACTTTAATGGAAACACTTAGATAGTAATATAATTAGCTTGTCAATTAGTCATTATTATAATAATCATTTATTGCAGACAGCATAGATAGCTCGAAGTTATCTTTATAGTTTTTTCTATAGCTATAACAAAGCATGCCTTAAATAAATTGAACCATAATTTCCTTCTTTTTAATATTCATATTGTTTTACAATTTTGACACAGTATAATTACATCACGCTTAAATATACATACTGATAAATCAGCCGTGTTTATGCAACATGCGAAAATAAGAAAAGGCTATGAGAATACCATAGTGTAAATGAAGCAATGGAATTGGCGATCGTCTGATTACGACCCGAGGGTGTAGACCCGGCTGTGTACAAGGGCAATTACGACAGTATAGCTATAACTTAGTTGTAAATGATATCTGCATGATTAGTTTAGCTTAACAATATTGTGTATTGATTGTATTGTGCTTGTCCGACAGGGCATGCCGGAAGCGTGGGCACGGCTGCTCATGGCCGCGAACATCAGCAAGCAAGAACAGAAGAACAACCCCCAGGCTGTGTTAGATGTGCTTAAATGGTACGACGCGTCCGCCACGCAGCCCCCGCCCTCCAAGTACATGACGTCAGCACAGATGCATACAACACATTCAGGTAAATACTTACCTTCATGTTCTCTTCAATATAGCCTTATAGTTAAATGTTTTTTAATTGCATCAATTTTGTCCATTTTTCATGTAAAATTTTCTGCATGATTAGTTTATATATTATGTGATAAAGATATTTAATAAACCATTTCATGAGTGTATTGTAATAACGCCCATTATTCACTAACGCAGTAACCAACTCGACAGGATCGTCGGTGTCCCGGGTGTCGTCCAGTAGCCCGTCGTCGTCGACGCCGACGGACACGGAACACCCGGAGCCGCCGCCGCCGCCGCCCTCGCGACCCGACCGCACCAAGAGCATTGTACGTACCAACTATCTGTTATATATTTAGCATAGAATGTTTCTTTGTGTCCCACCCAATATCGGACTAAGTTTCATGTAAACGAATGTGGATTTCTTACTATTTAAATAGAGCTTTGTTATCAATGTACCTTTTTTATGTAAATGAATCCAGAGTAGGAAAGGTTGAAAGGCTGACTGCAGTCACTTTGAACAACATTTTATTTAATACTTTTGTATTTCAGTATACGAAACCTATCGAGGAAGAGGAGGCGCCCCCGCCGCGGCCCGCACCTGCGCCCGCGTCTCCCCCGCACGTACCACATCCCGCGCTCACCACTCACTCGGTTAGTAGTTTTTGCATATGTTTTGTTATGTTTATATCTTGACACACTTCTAACTGTAGTAAAATGCATTAATTGCTGTGTGTGACAACAAAGTCAAAGCTCCTAATTGTAATTTTTTTAATGGAAAAGTTCTGTCTAATATTTATATATGGTTTTTGTCAATGTCTAACATACCTGCTATTTACTCGTCAATAAGGCTAAACAGGTTTTATACAAACTGGAAACTATTAGTATTAGACTGTGATGAATGCGAGCGATTGAATTGGAGTGATTTGTGGTCCCTTAGATCTGCAGTCGAGCGGAGGTGGGCAGCGTGGCGGCGCTGGACCGCAACAAGAACCCGGCGGGCGCCGCGGCCGCGCCCTCGCCGCTCGCGCCGCACGCGCCGCACACGCCGCCGCCGCACGCGCCGCCGCCAGCCAACGGCGCGCCGCACACCGCCGACACGCCGTATGTTGCTATTTCTATCATACTGATAAACGAAGAACCTGACCAAATGTGTTGTTGCAGCTCGATGTCCTATCTATATATTCTAATTCAACTGTTTGTTCTCTCGAGCGCTGTTTGCTATAAAAGTAATATGTTAATATTTTTCTTCCTTGTAGACGTACGACGGGCCAGCAACAGAGGAAAAAGAAAATGACAGACGAAGAGATATTAGAAAAATTAAGAACAATTGTTAGTGTTGGTGATCCAAATAGAAAATATACCAAAATGGAAAAAATTGGTCAGGGGTAAGTTCGATTATTTAATTAAAAGTAATAAAATTATACAGACATATAGATACTGAGTGCTTTGTAAAAAACTCAATGTATTAAACATAATAAAAATATGTGTTCTTATTTATTCTACACATTGCAGCGCGTCAGGGACAGTGTACACTGCGATTGAAACGTCAACGGGAATGGAGGTGGCGATCAAACAGATGAACCTTAGCCAGCAACCCAAGAAGGAACTGATTATCAATGAGATCCTCGTCATGCGGGAGAACAAGCACAACAATGTAGTCAACTATCTCGACAGTTATCTAGTTAATGAGGTAAGCTAACTTGTTCTACTTGCAATTTCACTAATCTTGTTATAACGAAATAGGGTTATGAAAACCATTTTTTAGTTGATATAACAACTAAAAATATTTTTACAGGTGCATAGCAAAAAAAATAATAATCCTCGTCTCTCACGGCCGGTGCAAAGAAATTCAATATTATATCTCAGTTACACATCCATTACAGATTTCTTTATCTTAACAATTTTGTTTTCCTATTTTGCAGGAATTATGGGTGGTTATGGAATACCTAGCGGGCGGTTCCCTGACCGACGTGGTAACGGAGACGTGTATGGACGAGGGCCAGATCGCCGCCGTGTGCCGCGAGGTGCTGCAAGCGTTGCACTTCCTGCACACCAACCACGTCATACACCGGGACATCAAGTCGGACAACATACTGCTCGGATTAGATGGACAAGTTAAACTAAGTGAGTGGCTATAAGGTTGTTTAAGTTCGGCTCGGTATAGTTCCTTAGCGTGCATTTTTCAAGAAACACGGAGAACAGAACGAACTTTGTAATACTTATAACAGTTAAACAGTAGCATGTGAGACACAGTATTTTTGTAAAAACAAATAACACCCCTAAGATTGAAGAATGGAGCTCTAATAGTTCAAAGTAATTGAGATTTTCAATATACGGAAAATTACCGGCTAAGGGTGTTACCACACCAATCGATCGATAGTCGATCGATTGGAATCGATCGATGGTAGAATGGATTAGTCGACGTCGATCGATAGTTTCTACCACACCAATCGATCGATAGCGAAAGATGCCATCGATCGATGGTAGAATGGATTGGTCGACGTCAATCGTTTCTACTAGGTATCCGTCAACCGATTCCATCTACCGGCAATCGATCGATTGGTTAGTCGACCGGTATCCGTCGATCAACTAAAGCTTCCACACCAATCGATCAACGTCGACCGATGGCGATCGATGGCATCGATCGACTATCGATCGATTGGTGTGGTAACACCCTAAGGCGACCACGACCAGTGGCCGCAACGACCAATTTCCTAAAGAAACCATATAAACGCCGCGCACTTAGCCACTTAGTTAATCTGATCGTTGCGGCCACTGGTCGTGGTCATGGCCGTCTAGTGCGCGAGGTGCCTAACTTAACATCTACTTTGTGGTCATTAGTATGTACCTATACTTACTTAATTTTAGGAGCTAGATGGGGTAGCGGTAGCAATTTTTATATTAATTATCTGCTACCGCCACGCCTCTCCGTGTATGTAAGCTGTTAGCTCGTATTCACATACTAAAATCCATTTATTTTTTAGCTGACTTCGGTTTTTGTGCGCAAATATCACCGGAACAGAACAAACGGACCACAATGGTCGGCACTCCGTATTGGATGGCGCCTGAAGTTGTCACGCGGAAGCAGTACGGGCCTAAGGTAATGTGACATTCCTGACGAACTAACTCATCTAACTGGCTTGATACTTTAGCATTTTACGTTTCGTTATCTATCTATATTCTGATTATGTGCAGTATGGCTAACTAGTATTGTCTTAAATACTCATTTATCTTACTCTGTCTACATACAGGTTGACGTATGGTCATTGGGTATAATGGCGATTGAAATGATAGAGGGAGAGCCGCCATACCTGAACGAGAACCCTCTCCGCGCGCTCTACCTAATAGCTACGAACGGCAAGCCGGACATCAAGGACAAGGAGAAGCTGAGCACCGTCTTCCAAGACTTCCTAGACCAGTGCCTCGAGGTCGACGTGGAAAGGCGCGCGACCGCTCTAGACTTATTAAAGGTACAATCTTTTATATAAAATGTAGTATGATAAATGATTGCATTGTAAATATATTTGTGACGAGGAACATATTTGTCTGTAAGCTTTGTGGGAGTTGGGACGCGTGGTATCAGTGGATGTGTTGTTGCAGCACCCGTTCCTGAAGATGGCGCGGCCGCTGGCGTCGCTGACGCCGCTGATCATGGCGGCCAAGGAGGCGGCCAAGGGCCATTAGCGGCGGCCGGCGGCGCCCCGCTAGCGCCAACACAGTGCCTACCGTGTGGACTCCACGGACGGATACCTAATTAGAGAGCAATACCTATTTTAAATGTAAAACTGCTGCCGAGTGAATATAATAGAGGTAATATTTTTACAAGAGAACAGATCGATAGTAAAGTGCAGTCCACTAACTTTAAATCGTCGTAGTGTTGTGTAGTAGCGTTATTTGTTCTTTTAGCGAGGTGATCTCTTATTGACGTGTTTCTTTTGACTGTCGTACGGTAAGATTCGGATAGTGTAGATAGAAATTAGAAGATAGGTACGAATTTTTCAAATAATACGAAATATTATAGCTGCAAACGAAGACTGGCAGATGTTTAGGCGACCTTGTAAAGTATAAATATTAGAGTACTGTAGAGGCGTTATGTTAGTACCGGTTCAGCTTGTTCACTGTGATGGTAGTCGAGCGCAGTTCGTCGGAAACACTTCAATACGAGGCGATACGAGGGCGGTTGGTGTGTCACATAGGTATGCATGATGACGGTGTGATTGGAACAATATCATTTTAATATTATCCGTATTCCTATTACGAAATACTTATATTTTTTACGGTTGTTAGAACATTTATTGGTACATAGCGTTTTATTATAATCTGAGTGTAATTAATATAATTTATATTAAAGCAAAATTGTATTAAATTCGTATCTCGGATGGCTTATGCTGCTTATTTGCTTCGATAGTTACTAGTTAGCGTTAGTTTTATGTATAATAATAATTGTTAATTTATTTAAATCGCTTATGGCTTCTAATTTACGTTTTTGAGATTATTATTATATTATTGGAAAACAGTTTATTCAATATTCTTCAAAATTTATTACTTTTTACATAATGGTATATTGTTAATGAAATACGACAAAAATATTCTCATACGACATTTGACGCGTGACGTAATAATTATTGAACATTGTCATTTCGAAGAGCATTTTATTGTTAGTCATGAGGTGAAGCATTTATAGTATTAAGTTTATAAAGTCTATTCAGCTGATTGATATTAGCAAAGAGAAAATTATATCGGTGATCGTCTCCTTTATGGCACAAACACTAAGTATTTACTAGACAAGGAATAAATAATTATATGTGTGCAGAACAATAGATTTAATGAATATAGAATTAGATGAGCCATTAAGCAATAGAGTTACGTCATATGCATTACCGTTACGACAATAGTAGGAGCTATAGGATCCGTAATATCCATTTATCTGTATTAAATCATTATAGTATTTTATTTACATTTATTATTAAGTCGTGCAAGATGTCTCTCTGCTTTTATTGTTTAGGTTGTGCCGAAAGACGCTGTTAAATTTTGTTTGACTTGGATATGTATTCACTATTTTAAGTGTATGGAAGTAGCGTGAATGTACGAGTGACGTGTATGAAATGCATATGTGATGTTATATGAGACGTAGGCTGCGGCCCGCGGAGGCGCGCCTGATGTAAGTTGTACAGACACAATGTTAGAATCGAGTAGAACTACTCATTGACAATATGAACGTGACCAATTTACGCTATGTAGAATCTGTGCAGTCCAGGTTGGTGCACCATGGATGGCTTACTATTATTTCATTCTTAGTTTTAAACAACACATAAGTGATATAAATAATTGGAAATAATCGATTTATTGTAAGCATAGCAATAGTTTCAGTTGTAATGTCCATTCGGATTTAGAATGGTGAGATTGTCGCTTTTAAGTTCACCGCATACGTAATATTGTTATGGACCATTTGTTTGTACTCCTTGTTCGAAATGTTGTATAAATTCGTTTAAGACATGTTGTCATACCGTGAACGCTATTTTGCACAATAGTCTCATTACATCTTGTAGATAGGATTCAAGTTTGTATAAGGTTATCTGTCACTATTGTACGGCCTAAATATATTTTGTACATTTGTTATGAACATTAAATCTTTTTTTTGACAAGTTTATAACAGTTTCCGCGGCACCAACCATACCAAATTGTGCAATAATGTAGAAATGTAAAAATTGAAGCCAAAACTTCAAGAGAGCTTGAACAAAGTTATTCAGTATCTATATTACTAAAATATTGTAAGAAGTGTATTAACTACATATGTGATCATGAAGATGAATTTGAGTATGCATAGAATGTTATGTTGAGAAAGTAACTGTAATTATGTACGTAGAATAAGTTAAAAATGTATTAATTATTGTAATAGGTAACTGAACAAGACATTTAATGCGGTTACAACATTTTTTCATGTTTTTTGACAGTTGTAAAACACCAGTGCCATGTATGAGCAACTTGTGCATATAAATTACCTACTACCATACTATAATAAAAGACTCACCATGATTACACAATCGTTTTATTAACCTCAAATATATTAGATTTAATTGTGTATTAATAAAGTAAATAAAGCATAAACAAACCTCAAATTAGACACTTACCAACTATAACCTTATATGAGACAAAAATAGGAAATATTCGTTTTCTGAAATAAAAATTCCTTTACAGTTACAAAAAATATTTATTGCAATACTTTATAAAAATATCTACGTATTTAATAAATAATATAAACAGCAGCTACTATTAACAATATTTGTACTTGTACTAAAGTACATAATAATAACTTATTTTTTAGTGGTAGAACATAAATTAATAACTCAGTATCCACCCCATGACATGGGCTTATAGGATTACTTTGGTAACAGTATTGTTGTCGAAGGTTCTCTGATGATATCCATATAACAATGACTCGATTTGGTAACTAAAATTATTAGTAGCTTTGTAGTAGCGACACCTGTCTGTTAGATCCAAAAAGCAAAAATAAACGTGAAGATAATAATTAAATAATCAAGCGGATCTCTAGTAGCATTCATCATACAAAAATACATTATATAATTCTAATAGTCATTTAATAGCTACCTATTTGCTTATATATTTCAAGTAGACATTTTAGTTTTGAACAGGAATATACATTCATCATTTCAATCAATAAAAGAAAACTGGAAACCATTGCAAATCGTTGAATTGAAATATGTTACGGCTACATACGAATAAAGGCTTTAATTCTAATCAGTGTTTATGCAATTAAATCATATTTATATAATATCATTTACACAGAAAACAAGCCAAAGTTTTATCGTTAAAGACAACACAAGGTGACACGTTAATCTTTCCTCTCTTCAGCAGGGATGAAGTCCAAGGAGGCAGAATTAATGCAAAAACGTTTTCGCGTGGGCACTGGCCCGTCATCGAACACGTGCCCCAGGTGAGCGGAGCACTTGGAGCATCGCACCTCAGTTCGCACCAAACCTGGCCGTGTTAAAACTAGTAATATATTCGCTCCAACTTCAATTCACGCACAAAAAGTCCATTCACCAAAGCCATATATTTACATATCACATTGAACAATGGATGATATGAGTACATCCGAATTTGATGTTCACAAAGTTGGTGTCGTGGGGGTGGTGTTGTAGGCAGGCGTCGTCCAGCGACCGCGGCGGGCGTCCGGCGGCAGCATCCAGGAGGAGCGCGGGCGGGACGGGACATGGGGTAGTTCAGGTTGCGAGGACAAATGCATATTATTTATCATGCGCATTCCAGAACGTTACGGTGACGTCACAATGTAGGCGTGTGGCGTGTGCGGTGTGACAGTAGTCAGCAGAGATGCAGCATAATGTTACGGTATCCAAATTGGATTGATCGGTTGTGTATTGTTTGTGACCGTTCAACCAGACCAGTGGCCACGATTAAAGTATGAAGAATAGCATGAATGCATTGCGATTATTTGCGAGTGAAGCGTGTATGTGTGATGTGTAACGATTTGACACACAGTGCATTTTCAAATGTTATCCAAATAAAGATAAAGCATTTACGTAAAATTAAACAGTGATGTACCAATCAGGGCCGACTTACGTTTGTTGTGGAGAGTCAGGATTGTGTCGGAGGATGGTCAAGGGTACAGGGAAGACAGAAAAGATAAAATGTATTAGCACCAGAATACATTTACCCATCACCAGGTTTATTATAGGGGCATAAATAAGTTACATATTTATAACAATTATTTCTATACATATGTCTCATACTTAGTTAAGAATGCAAATAAATCATATGTTGGATCATAAAGTTTTGTTTTTACATAAGAGCGAACCTCAGATTATAATGTAGAAGCGAAGAATAAAACATGTCTGTTATAATAAAAAGATAACTGTATAAATTATCTTGACTTTTAGACAGTTGCTGACTTTTAACCACGTTCAAGACTGGTATTACGTTTCATTTATATTTTATCTATTTAGAGATATACCGTGCTGTATCCGGCAGTAGAGTACATGCCATCTTTGGTTATTTTGAGATAACTGATGTCCATATCAAGGCACACATAACGTAGGAAAGTCACGGCTGTTTCACAAAGGAGGCGTACTAAGCAATGTTCATAGTTTCTCAAAGAAGCTATTTGCTCATGTAGTTATCTATACTAACTTAAAGTTCTTGTTATAACTTAAGTGCTTACACTCTGTAGCCATGATTTTTGCGTAACTCAATCAGGCAATGAATATAACGCATCATAACCATGATCTGTCCGAATCATTTATCAATGATGTAGGTAGATATCTGCAGTTATTTTCCGTAAGAAACGTGATACCAAACTAGTCGAGTGTGCGGACTTTATGGTAACAGAGTGCCTATAATCTAGGTTCCACTGTATAATAATATTTATGTGTCAGAGAAACTATGTACGTAGTGAAACTTACAATAACAAAATATAAATAAAAATATCTAAATACATGCTTCCAAATAATGTTAACTACCAAGCAGCATGCTGTCATAAATGCTAGTTAGTAAGATCATGATTCATGAATAGTTATTAGTTGCTTATTTTTATATTTAATAGGTATTTTTCATAAATAAATTACATGTGTAGAGGCCTTGACTTTGTATAGAAGAGTTTGTTATGATCAAAAGCTTATTAGTAATAACGAATATTAAAACACCTGCAGGTAATAAAATCAAGTTATGAAGGATGAGACCATGAAATTTTAAGGGACCCATCCGCTAGGCGTCCTACTATCATGTTATACTGTTTAACATTAAATAATAATGTCTCGAACTTTGGTCAAGTGGCGTACACGTCGTTCGATATGTCGCCCGATTGAGGTCCTAGGTTTGATTTCCGCACGGTTCAAGGTAAAGTCACTTTCTAAATTGTCTCAACTCTTTTTTATGTGTGGTACCTTTGATCGAGGCCTAAATTCGAGAAAGGTAAGTCCTTACTTATGTGATGTTTTAACAAAACATCATACAAAAGCTATTAGCTACTAGTTAAATAAATATTTCAAATCATTATAAGACTGGATAGGTACTATGTAGATGATCTAAGTAAGGACTTTGCCTACCAACCTAAATATTATTAACACGCGTGTTCAACATGACAGTTCAAATTATGATAACATGTGGAGAACAACGCAATTGTATAAAACCGATGATACAGCGAACTTCAAACATTTACAGAAGCCGATTTTTTTTTATGTAGACATGGTCCACGTATAACATACATATTAATATGTAATAGTTCCTACTAAAAGCTATTTTAAATTCACAACCGTTAACTTTCAAGTACTTAGTTTTAATCTTGTCTACTAGCACAATATTGAGAGAATTCTGTCTAGGTACTACACGCAAGGGTCACTAGTGAATTCATCTCGTTAAATCATCAGATCATAGATATCGTAAATCGGACGCTGGTTTAGGTCAAACCTAATACCCGTACGATATTTTATTTACATGAGTTATTTATTACGTATAGCAGACGTGAAAAGCAAGCATTTTTTATTTACACACGATAAGTAAGTACCTACGAGAAGGTACCTATGTTGTTTTCATACAAATGTACCATTACGCCTAGGTAGGTACTGTTTTTGTGTCTACAAAACTTAATCAAATTACGCTATTAGCCGAGAAAAATATAAAACGCGTCTGTATGCAATCTTAGTTTGTTTTATTTCTTTATCTTTAAATTCATTTCTACTTGAAGTTTTGTTGAGCTATAATGACGTGCAGTTTTTTGCGCCTGTTTTTGCTAGTAATTTCATGTTTATAATTGTGTTATAAAATTTGTAATGAGATATAAAGCAGTCTATTCAAGTTGAAGGCTACGGTCATGATCACAATATACAACACTATATATGCTTATAAGGCAATGTAATGTATTATCGAGATGTGGAACTAACATTGTATGCCTATATAAGTATGTTATTCAAGGTGATACTCATACTATTTGGTTCCTAGATCGATATAACGGCACTTTCTGCAGCAAGGTAACAACCACTTAGAAATTATCACATATCATTGAGATCAACGTCACTAATAGTGCATCTGTGTTAGTCTTGCCCCAAAGGTAATACACACACATAATTAATGAGAAATAAATATGACCTGACTGACTGACTGAGCTTGATATGTGTGTGCAATGTCCATAAATAAAGTGAATCCAACATAAATGCTGCAACATTCATAAGGTATTTTATGTTTATAATAAATAGTAATAAACTATTAAAACTAAATAATATCCTGCATCCATAACATTGCTGCAAAAGTGATGATATATCATAGACATGGGAGAGTCTCCAATTCTAATAATAAATGACACTGGCATTGGAGAAATTTGTAGGTGGATAATATTGCAAAATTATATGTTATAATAATTATGGGGACTTGACCTTGACTTGAAGTTATGTAAAGGGTGTCATTGCAAGTAAATCCGGGGTTTGTTATAATTTGTCGGTACAATAAAACCCCATAATAATATAACATTTAAATTAAAAATGTGCAGCATAGCACAATGTAAACAGTTTCCATTTGAGTTAATAGTTGTAATGTAAGTGCTTTAAGTTGATAATTTCAAGGACTGGTCATTTATTATTAAAATTAGGATATAAAGAAAGGATATTGACAATGGAAGGGATTAGACAACAACCTTGAATGGAGGCCTGCTTTGAAAACACTATTGTGGACAGTCTTTTGTGTCTAATGCTCTGTGTGTTATTCAATGGCAATGAAATTTGATTTGAATGAATGCTATAAGGTCATACGAGCATGAATTAAAATATTAGTAATATTAGGAATAACATAAAAATTAATTTTGAATTAGAATAGCAATCTATAATAAATGCATCCATTAAACCAAATCTGTAACTGAAATGTAATGTAGTTCTTTGTGAATGTATTTGAGATGAAAATTATTTATATTAATTAGCAACAACACAGCATAATACAAACAAGTTTTTTGTTTTAGTCACATATTTACATTGAATAAGTAAGTAGTTGCATACCTGCGCTGGTGTCTTGGTGTAAGGTGACTTTCTCTTTAGCTAGAACATCATTGAATGCGGGCCAGCCACACCCGGAGTCATATTTATTCTTAGAGGTAAATAGATCTTGCCTACAGACTACACAACAGTACATCCCTTCCTCATAGAATTTATTATATGTTCCTGAAATAAATAAATATTATAATTAAAAAGTACTATTTACTTAAACTGATTTAAAATCATAAACTAACCAAGTCCTAAAATGTCGTTTACAGAATTGTTATTATAGTAATAAGTATTGCACAAGTAAGACTTGTATGTATGTATCTAACCTGTAAAAGGTCTTTCGGTTCCAGCTTCCTGTGTAACATGATACTGCAGCGGCGTCAATCTCTTCTTCAACGATTCTTTATCCTCCATGGCTCTCCACACTAACGCTAAAAACACGAATCAAAAATGTTTAACTTCTCGTATCTAACTGGCACAATTCCAAAATAGACCATGAACGAGGTCCTTCCGTATTTATATATCCATAATATACACACGCGCTAAACATCGAGCGTCGTACCTGTTGTGAATGGATGCTTTAACTGCACGGCTCTGTTCGCCTGCAGCGCCTTCCTAACAATAACTAACGGCCTTAGTAAGACACGCATTACTTACATAGCCTAATTCGTTGCGCAACTGGATGATATGGGTTTCTAATAATAATAAGTTATGATAAGATAGCGAAGCAAGTAATGAAGTGAAATCGATGCCACTACTCAGCTTGTCACTTGACGATAACAGCTGTTTGACGTTAGTGTAATATTTTGACAATGACATTTTTGGATGCGATTGAAAATATTAATAGAAGACATCGGTTTGTTCATATTACTTAGTGAGTATAAAAACAAAATTTTTCGGTCGTGCAGAATATGATTACAATAATTGTTAATGTATTAAACAGGTTAGTGGGTAATTGTAAGTGGGTATAAAGGAATGTAAATAGACCTAGGCCTATTAGTCTAGTGGTAAACGATCATGACTGCTAAACCGGAGGTCGTGGATTCGATTCTCACCCAGGACAAATCTGTGTTACGAGCATGATCATTACCTACAATTTGTTCTGTTTATGGGTGTGTATTATCTATAATACGTAGGTATGTATTTAGAAATATAAATGTTATTTAGTTGCGTTGTAACTACACTGTAGAAGCAGATGACTGTGTGTCCCAGGTTATTATACACTTCTCATCAAAAAAATCGAAACACCTCGCAGTTTATGATTTGATAAGGATTATCAGAAAAATGTGTATATTTAGGAATAAATGTAAAATGTCATTTAATAGTGAGTAGTATGAGGTATTAAAATCCTAATGTTAATGTTCTAAATTCAAATTAAGTCTTCATAGGTTTCGTATTTTATATAATGAGTAATTTTTACCCTATGTGGAATATGAAGGAAATGGGTAAAAAACACGCGTAAATGAAAAAAAAATGTAAGAAACGTTTATTTAATAACTTGTATTCCCTCCGCGAGCTCTTATTACTGCTTCCATACGGTTCTTCATCGATCGGATGAGAGTCACGATCACATGTTGTGGTATATTATCCCATTCCTCTTGGATTGCATTTTGCAGCTGGCTAAGTGTTTCTGGGGCTAGATCTCTTGCTCGAATTCGTCTCTTTAATTCATCCCATAGATGTTCAATGGGATTCATGTCCGGGCTTCTTGCTGGCCATACCATAATGGAGATACCGACTTCGGTAAGATAATCTCGTACGAAGCCCGCGGTGTGAGCTCTGTCAATTCATGCATTGTCGTGCATGAATATGAAGTCGTTGCCAATAAAATGTGCATAGAGCATCACATGAGATTCAAGACACTGTTCGATGTACCGATGAGAGTTTAGTGCAGGCAGCCGTGGCCCAGACACAAAGGCAAGTTCTGTCTTACCGTCGGCGCTGATTCCTCCCCAAACCGTCCACGAACCGCCACCATAGCTGATCTTTTCTTCAATGCAGCATTGTGCAAAGCGTTCTCCATCTCTTCTGTAGACCTTGTTCCTTCCGTCGTTACCATACATCATAACTTTACACTCATCAGAAAACAGTACTTTGCTCCACTGAAGGTATGACCAAGTTAGGTGCTCGCGTGCAAAGTTAAGGCGCGCTCTTCGATGGTCTGCAGTTAATTTCGGCCCATTCGCTGGCTTATGGGGTGCCAATCCGCGTTCCTTCAACCTTCTTCTTATTGTAGAGTCACTTACAGCTACTCTTCGTACAACGCGAAGCTGCGGCTGCAGTTGAAAAGCGTTAAGGCGTCGATTTCGTAAAGAAGTTGTTACAATAAATCGATCATCTCGCTCAGAAGTGACCCGATTCCTGCCAGATCCTGAACGGCGCGTGAACGAACCAGTCTCCCGATAGCGTTTGTAGACTCTATGAACAGACGATAAGCTTAGATGCAATCTTGCAGGCACAACACGCTGACTAAGTCCAGAATCCAGCAATGCCACCACTTGGGCGGCTTCTGCGGGCGAAGTATCCATATGTTTTAGAAAAAAAAGTTTTTTCAGACGTCCCAAAGTTACAGTAAATGAAATAAGAAACAAAAAGTTTAAGGACAAGCGCTAATTTTTAGTTTTTAAACGAGAAACGTACTCCAACCCTAAATACACATTTGTCTCAAAACAGTGATTAATTTCATTTATAGGATAAACAAATGAAATTCTAATTTCGAATTTTGTTTTTTTTCTTCTTACTGTAATGACCAAACTGCCAGCTACACAATAATGTTTTTTTTTTCATGGAATTAATTCTCTTTTGTAAAAAATTAGGACAAAAACAATAAAAACGAAAGGGTTTCGATTTTTTTGATGAGAAGTGTATTTATTAGAAAGTCTTTTTCTTTATCTAATTTATGATTGATTTAAAACGTTTGGTGAAAAGGTCATACGTGGTATATAAAACTATTGGGTCTGCACTGAAATAAGGGTCTGTCTAGTTTCTCACAATCGAAGGCCTGGAAATAGGTATAGGACCGGAGATAAATTTAGCTTAGGAAGAGCTTTTTGTGGAATAGGATATCTACCAGAAATGAAACCACGATTTCAAAAGCATATTTTTATTGCAATAAGTAGTTTGTGAGCCATATACTACCATAATCCTTATTGTGCCTTGCCTAAATAAGTTTTAAATATCAATTGAAATAATTGTTCTACCTACCATCTTTTTGTTTCCATCCGCTATATGGATATAGATCGTATTAGGTACAGAAACATAGCATGGGTACGATATCTAACTGTGCCTCGAGGTTTGTACTTTCTTTTAGTTCCCGATGTGTTTACAACAACAACGAATCAAAGATTAAAATTCCTTGGTTTATAAATAATGTAACTGACCCGACTTATTTTCTCCATTAAAAATATATGAATGCTTTGAATACATACATGTTTAATACATTAATATCATTAATAGAATAATCCCGCAGGAAAGTAATGGATAATCATAAAAAATATTTAATTATCCAAAATAGCGGCGATGTGGTTCGCAACTCATCACGTCTCGTTTCTCGCGGGGGTGAAAAGTGGCCCACGGAGATCTTTTTCGGAACGTTGAATGTAAGATGAGGAATGGATGGTATGGTAGAATGGATGAAGTATGTCAGATGATGAATGTTGAGACAAATATTAAGGAAGGTATGCTGAGATGGTTTGCCTACGTCGAGAGAATGGATAAACGAGGAACGATTGGCGAAAAAAGTGTATAAGGCGAGTGTGAATGAAAAAAGGCCAGGTGCATAGACCGAACAGCATGTATGAAGAGTATAATGAAAGTGTACAAAGCGAAACAAGAACAGGATCGTAGCAAGTGGAAAGAAGTGGTCTCTGCGAAAGCGGCGTGATTAATGTATGTATGTATGTATGCAATAGAATATTCAAATCTACTAATGTGGAACATAACTTGATAAGTATTATTTTAAGATTAGTTAATAAGTAAGTGTTGTTCTTAACATCCAGCTCCTTATCGATACCATCAGGATTTAGACTTTTGCTTCAATACCTGCAAATCACGTTATGATTTAAAGAAATTTCGTCTCTCCAGCCTTTGCTTAGGTTGGGGACTGAGTTAGATTAAAGTCTTTCTCACGAAAACAGTCACGGACTACTTTTACAATATAGATAATTCCACGGACCCTTGTCTGTCAGAGAATGCTTTAACTAAAGAAAACTAGCCATATGATCCCAGTAGGCAAGCGATACACATGAGTGATAGCGAGATTGGTACTAAACTAGGTATTCGTAAATGAACAGATCAGAGTATCAGACATGAAACACCGTGTTGCTAAGAAACCCTGCCCTAGAAGTTTAGTCTTTGTTGAATTAACTGATGTTTTGTGACTTTTTTTATTTACTGATGATACGTTATCGTCTCGGTGAACTCTTGGCTTAATTTAGAGATTATTATACTATTTCCTAGTTAATAGGTTAAGAGTTGACCTTCTGCGGCCCCTGGTGCACATGCCCCGGACGGCCAAGGGGTCCGTGGACCCCACTTTAAGGAATCTTACCTAAATAGTGGACAATGTTGTATGTTGACCTGTAATAGCGTAGGTACCCACCCACCAAAGCACATGGCTGGTGAAAAGGCACCTTAAGTCTATGCGAATACTGACGGTTGCATCGCAATAACGTGGGATGTTTGCTAAGCTACGTCTGTAATAATTATAGCTTACAGAAAGCGACTCTCTACTTTTCTGCATCTGAGTAAGAACGTAGTCAGTGTCGTCCTGCTCGGAGTCCGCGCATGAGTCGTGTCCGCGCGTCTCAGTCGCCACGGCCTCGCGCCGGGGCTCACGCAGCAGCGGACGCATCTGCAAACATAACTCCTCAAGTTTCTTCGTGATACGGGTGATACCAAGTGTTAGTTATTTATAATATCAGGCTATTTAGTAATTTTACGAAGGAATATAATAAAAAACATCGTATAATTGAATAGATCTTACATCGGTTTTGACCGGCGTGAGGCCTTCCTTCCAAAGCTCTTTGGAGAGTTCCTGTGCCTGAGGTGTCATCCACCTACGCAGGCCACCTCGACGACGCCGCCACCGCATCGCCAATGCCTACAAACAGTCAGGAATTGCACTTTTCACACAAAGTGTTGAGGTAACCTATCTACATTAACAATAGACCGATCCATTTTACAAAAGTGGATACTATGCATACTTACAAGTGCAATTCCTTACTGTTTACAAAAGAAATTATTAAATTCAAAATAATACCTGCATGTCTTGACTGCTATAGCACTTTTTTGTATCGCTCTTGGAAGACATCATACAAACATTTTTAGTTTTTCCATATGAGCAGCGAGATATCAACTGTCTGAGGGCGTCGTATATTACAATGACGGGCACAATGACGAAAAATACTACGTTGAGCATAAATTCCATGGGTCTGCAAGGAACAGGTAAATCAAGATAAGTCTTGCAATACATTTCTGGATTGTTAATCTAAAGCTAAACTGCAGTAGGTGCCTACCCGTGCCTACACCTAACTAGTAGGTACTTAAATAATGAAAATGATAGTGTTAAGTATACAATATTGAATTATTCAGACAGACAAAAAAGTGATAATAATATGTTTAATCACAAAAATATGTTTTATTTACAGGCTGATTAGACGAACAGTCCTCTCTCTGGTATCCGGATGAACCGGATATCCGTCGCAGTCATACTCGACCTTCCGAGAACTGAGCGAGCTTTCATAATAGTGGTCGATTTTGCGCGGGATCTGCACCAGCTGGTCTAAGCCCGCGGTGCCGATGCAACGAAATACCAGCCCCATTACCGCTTTGAAGAGACCTGCAGAATATTTAAGGGTCTTACACTAAAGCTACCACACTAATCGATCAACGTCGATCGACTATCGATCGATTGGTGTGGTAGAAACTGTCAAACCACGTCGATTAATCCATTCTACCATCGATCGATGGCATCGATCGACTATCGATCGATTAGTGTGGTAACACCCAAAGAAAGAAACTAGACAAAAAATATAAAAAAATAGCAACTGATACAAACAGATTTTAGGACGTTCAATCATTTTGGATGCTGTAACGTGCATTTTCATGAAAAACAATATTTAGATCGTCTTTTAGCTTGCATTTGCCAACAGGATACCTACAAGCTTAACTTTAAATCTCCAAACTTACGCAATTTACAAGATTCTCAGGTGGTGCCGATTGTGGCCAATTGTACTTAGCAGTTCCACTCACCAAGCAATAGGAGTGCTATAAGGACGCCAGTGAATATGACGAACATGTTGATAGTGATATCATCTTCGTAGCAGGCGGAGCGCGCGTGGCGAGTCCTGTCGTGGGTCGACAGCCCGGCGGCCGACTGGCGCGCCTCCGCCATCTCACGACAAATTAGCTTTGGGTCTTCAGCTACAAAGAAACCACAAGCACATAGAACTGTCGTCGGTCGTAATTGAATTTGAATTTAAAATTTACTTTTAAATTTTGAATATACAGGCTTAAACAGTTTTACTTCTTTCGTTCACATTTTGATACTTTGAAGAATAAGGTTCCTGTTTGGCCAGACACGAATAAGTTAAATGTGAAAATAAAAGTGATTCAGCTAACATAGGCAGACACAATCACAATGCCACACACAAAAGCAGCGGTCGCCCTTCTTGATAGCGACATCTCGCACAGCAACAGACTTATCTTCGTCGTTAAGTAACGTCACTGCAATAAGAAATTATAATTATGATTTATGAAAACCTAATTCCCTTTTGCTTACCTTCACCTATAGCTAACTTATCCCTTGAAAGTTTTTCTGTCAGTGATTCAGATATTTATTTATTTTATTTTACATTTTCGGAAAATTAAAGCTAGGCAGACGCAATGTAGAAGGTAATAACATGATGATGACCAATTACAAGTTTTCACAGTCAACAGACAGCCAGGGGCCCGAGTCTGCTATTTACAGTTGCTTCAATCGTCTGAGTGGGTGGCGTCAGTAGGTCCATTTAATAATGGGCATTCTTCTAAATGTCAGAACTTCATTTTAACATCAAAATTGGCCTAAAATGGACCTACTAAGGCTTCGTTCACAAGGCAGTGTCCTGCACGTTTTTTTGTAATCGTTTTTTTAACGTTTAGTCAACCGGGTGTTCATATGGTAAACTTTCATTCGTGTAAAAACGAATAGCCGCAGTTTCTACATAGTTGTCACAGTGAGTAGACGTCAAAGTTCATTCGATTTGCTTGTCAAGTCCGTTGAGTATGCGTTTAAACGTATAAGCGGTACACGTTTTTTTGCAGTACAATCGACGTGTGAATGGATCTTTTATACGTTAAAACGTATACTGTAAAAAACGTGCAGGACAATGCCGTGTGAACGAAGCCTAAGGTTTCGTTCACACAGCATTGTTCTGCACGTTTTTTTAGTAATCGTTTTTTTAACGTTTAGTTAATCGGGTGTTCATATGGTAAATTTTCATTCGTGTAAAAACGAATAGCCCCAGTTTCCACTTAGTAGTCACAGTGAGTAGACGTCAAAGTTCATTCGATTTGCTTGACAAGTCCGTTGAGTATGCGTTTAAACGTATAAGCGATACACGTTTTTTTGCAGTACAATCGACGTGTGAATCGATCTATTTAAGTTGTATGGTCACTATTAATACGTTAAGACGTATACTGCAAAAAAACGTGCAGGACAATGCCGTGTGAACGAAGCCTAAGTGGGAGCACTATTTGAAGCAGCGAATATTGTGTAAAGCTGTGAGTAGTACCGGAACAGTGTGCGACATCGACGGGGATCTCGATGGGTAGCTCCAGTCGGAGACTTCTGGTGTGTCTCGGTGGAATCAGCACAGGACCGGCCATTGTCACCGCCTGGTTTTTGTCCTCCATCAGTTCCGATAAGGCTGGGCCACAGTCTCTCGTCGCTACTCTAAATATTAGACATCAGTTAGTTACGACTGCAATCTCTTGATTGTTACATAAACGAATTAAGTCGTGAATAACGCGTTGATATGACAAGACCTCCTTCCACATCCATTTGTGGAAAGGGTTGTCTAATAATCCCTGATTTCATTTGCTAGTAGAAAGGTAACGAATTGATTAGAACACTGAATCCATTCTTCATATCAGAACCTTAGTTAGTATGCTGTCGCCATATTATTATCTAAGTAATCAAATAAATAACCTGAAGCGAGCAGCAGCTAAGCCCGTGTTCCCAACCTGCAATGTTATGATTGTTCGCGTTTTCCGAGTGTTGTCTGCTACGGCGATAGCAATTCGCCCGGACGCACTGTCAATTAAACAAGAGTCGTTTTTTTTCATAAACATTGACCATGATGAACTCATCACAATGCATTAATACAATACGCTGATATATATATGAATGTTAAATTATTCAATAAATACAATGTTAAGAAGTGTGATATATGCGTAATTTTCTTATACAGGGTGTCCGGTAAAAAATCCGACAAACTGTGGTGGCTGATACCTTAGGTCAGGCCCTATCAAATGAACGCAACACCTAAGACCTAAGGTATCAGCCACCACAGTTTGTCGGACTATTTACCGGACACCCTGTATACGCTATACAAACAAGTAGCTCAACACTTTGCCAAAGTGCTGCTTTGAAAGCTAAATACATATTTTACTATAAATTACGAAGTTTTATAATTATTAGTATTATAATTATTTACGTACCCAACACGAACGAGTTCATTTTCATCAGCTCGAGCTTCTAAATCGATTTGTGCATGGTGCGGCCGTCGATGCGGTAAAGTAAGATATTTTTCGTTTCCCTGGTAGGCTATATTTACTTTATCGTCCGCCAAGCCTAATAATGCCCTAGATGTCCGAACTACTACTCTGCGACGTGCCTGTAACTACAATATAAAAACGAAATTTCAAGTAACTATGTAACTCCAAAAAACCTTTAAGTCTAATCGAACTATCGAAAAAAAAACAATTCATCGAACCGGTTCGTTCTGGTCGGCAGACTTAGAACTGAATTCTGGTTCAGTGCTATTGTCATCGCGTTTGTCTATATTCATTTCCTCCACTTTCAAGCCCATGACATCTTCTTCAGGTACTACGATATATCCGCCTTCTTCGGTAATCCCTATAGAACAGCTTTAAATTACACAAATAAATATTTTTTGAGATGTACATAATAACTAATTTAAAAAAGAAATGGAATTAGAAACTTAAAGATGTGCTACTATAGGCAAAAGTTATACAGACAAATAAATAGTTATAAATTTTGCCATTATTTAATTATCGAAATCAAGAGGATGATTGGAGTAGTACTTGAGGGCCTGATTCCGCTATGTCAAGTGTAAGTCAGTGAGTGGCAGGTTAATGAACCGGTACTTGCCATTATAAAATGTATCATTATTTTCAGAGAAAGTGTCGATATTTGCACCGCGTATTGGTGCCAATAGGCATAGACTATCCGTGGGCAAAGAGAACTCCTCTCTTGGGATCCACTCGGCGGGGCGATAACGTACGGTTAAATCTTGACCAGTCCACTCGGGAGACATTGAACTTACACTGAAATAAACACTTGGTAAAAACACATACAGGTGCATCACACATTTAGGGCCTTTTTTAATAATGAATAATAGGTTATGGTTCAAGTATCAGTAGGAACGAAAATTTAAACTTAAATTACTTTTCTTTTTCGATTTAATAAACGTTGGAAAACATATTCATACAATTTACCTAGCTTGTTCACCTTTGGTTAAATCATTCCAAACAGTTTTGCCGTCAGGGGTGCTCAACTTCTCAAACAGCTGTACATGGACAGTGTACCATAACTCCGGACTGCCGATTTCATACACAGCATAATCTTTTTCACTAACTTGATCAGAGTTATATTCATCATTGTCATTATCTGGTTTATCTTCTGTTTCCCTTGTATGAGGATTACGCTCTTTGACTTCTTTGGATCTTGCAGAGGTGGCAGTTGTTTTAGATTTATCCGACGATTTCAGTTTTCCAATTTTGGAGAATGTTTCTTTGGGATTAAACATTTTAAATTTAGATCGAAAGTTTTTCTTCTGCCGCGCTTTATCATCGGGGATTGATGGAGTTTTAGCATTAGCTTCAGGTTTCCTTGACGTTTCTTTCTTATGGTTAGAGTTGACGGCAGATCTACGCGGACCATCGTCATCAGAACTGTCGTCATAGCTATCGGCACGAAACTTGTCTTTTTCTGAGTCTGATATTCGATAAAAATGTTCTTTAGAGTTCCATTGCTTGTTGTCGTCTGTAGATTCTTCGACTACGATGTTATGTACATTGCGCTTATTACGCTTACCTAAAGTAGTGTTTAACTCATGTGCGCATACGTTACGCTTATTGGCTGAAAATTAAATATTAATTAGGTAGGTATATCTACAAAGTTATCTACTTATTTCAAAGTTGATCGTTTACTTTTATTAGCTCTTAAAATAATTTCCCATACTAACTACAATTTTTTTACGATTCATTTCATACGAAGGTGAACATGTCCTTGGTGACATCAAAGATCCACTTTGAATAAAACGTGCACAATACATACAAACGACGTACAAACAGATAATACTGTTAATGTAACATCAGTCGCATCGCCGCGGCCGGTGTGAAAGCGTTCTAACCAGTTTTATGATACTGTCGGCCGGCGTTCAGCACAAAAACCGGTTTGATTGTAAAGGGAGGGCTCCGCACGTCGCGCAGAACCAGTCTGCACGCCGCCGCGCCGGGCTCGATCACCGTCCGCAGCGGTAATCTGCCTGCATAGTGCTATCCAGTGAACAATGTATAAGTTCATAGAAGCCGTACGAGCATACCCTTGCCTGTGGAACCCGCAGCACCCGCACTACCCCGAAGTACTCGCTCGGAGTGAAGCCTGGCAGAATGTCATCAAGGAAATTAACGACAGTTCTATTCCAAACAGTAAGTACCCAAGTAACGAAAGCTTTGCGAAATATAGTCTCTTTTTGTTCCTATCTACTGTTTGTCAGAGTTTGAAAACATTACATTACGTCCTCCTAAGAATCATTTTCGTCCGACGACTCAAGCAAACCTGTTTTTGCATGGCAGCTGCCAGTAAATTATACCGCTCATTGCAGATAACGTATATGCGATTTGAATAATAAATTCATTGATATAACAGAAGGGAGATTTTTTGTTATTAGATATAAATTTGTTTATACATAACTTTATCTGTATAACTTACATTGTATGCCATCTTGCTTGAACTTTTATTATTCTGAGAGTGCTGTGTACTTCTGTAAGTGACGAACTCACTATGCCTAAAACTGTTTGTCAATTGTTGTATAAGTATGTTCTAGTGAGTAAGTTGTAGAAGTTCCATAAAATAAATAAATAAATAACTTTAACCTTTCGATTTACCGTGTGGGAATTAAATGAGGTCCCCAGTTTGAGCCCACCGGGATTTATTCATAAACTAACTATTGCCCGCGCTTCCACCCGCTTGGGTGTCACAATTTTGACATACAGATAGACAGAGTTACTTTCGCAATTATAATAAGAATAAGAATGAACACGCTGCGGCCCGCGGTTTTAGCCGCGTAATAAGATAGTTCACATCAGTGGCCGAGTCCCAACTCCCAATTTGAAGAAAGTATTATTATCTTTTTTCAACCTCCTTTAGAAAAAATAGGTGACAAGGTGACAAGTAAATATATACGTCATAGGTAATTTATGATATTGTTTTTTACAGTAAAAGCGGCACGAACTGAATGGCGGAAGCTTCGCGACAACCACAGAGAAGCTTTAAAAAGAGCAAAACTTGGTCAGAATAAATTATTACCAGCTCAAGTGACAACATGGAAATATGCCAAGGCCATGCAATTTCTCGAGCCGCACATGAAATACCGTATAACAGAAAATATTGAAATGGATCCACCGGTTAGCACAGGTTTAAAAAATTCTGAACACGACGTTACTACGACGAATGCTGTCGAGGTCTCAAAATCAGAGATACCGCAGAAACGCCGTTGTCCAGACCACGACGATAATGTTCCAGCTAAACCACATCACGAAAAGGAAACAGATGCATTGGAATCGTTCTTCCACTGTATACTAAAGAGCACAAGAGATATGCCACCTTGGATGCAAACACAAGTTAAGAAAAAAATATTTGCAGTCATCATTGACGCTGAAGAGAGCTTATCATCGCAAACACAAAACACTACCGAGGAGTATGGACATAATTATGTCATTGAACATAAAATAAAAACAGAATATATTGGAGATACGTAAATATTGTCACAAATATAACAACAGCTGAAGAAAGCTATTACCAAGATATGCTTCCGCATAAACACATTACAAAGGTGCTGACTGAACCTATTATGTACTTTTGCTTATAATAAAATTGTTTTGGAAAACAAACATGTCCTGCAATTTATAAACATAAAAATTTACAAGTCGTGTTGTAAGTTGTAAGCCCTATTGAAACTTAGGTCACATTTTTATGTTTTATAACGGAAAATAACTACCAAGTACTAACTAGAGCAAAGAAAAATTGCAATGCACTTACCGCAACTTCTTGATTCAAGGAGAGCTAAATTAGTATCAGACAGAGTAGAACTTTGTAGCAGTGGTATATCTTGTGGTGTTACCGAGTAGTTCGGTAGCCGGTGATAAGATTCAACGGTCCAGTCGTGTCGGTCCGAATTATGTCCTATGTCACGCTCGACGCGATTCTATAACCGTTATTTATAATTCAAAATTCTATTGTTACTAAATTATTGCATTGAAATACAAGCGATCGATGCAACTCACTCTTGTGTGTTTATGATTTTCGCGAAGAGTTCTTCCTTCTGCATCAATCAATACTCCGCTAATAGTCTAGAAAAACACAAAGTATTTAATCCTAACTTAAGTATACATATATAGATGAGACCGAGTAGTTGTTGCCAAATAGAATAGACGGTTTGGATTGTAGACAATTTAACTACCAAGTAATACAAAGAGCGGCCCGCGGGCAGAAATTAATATGTCAAAAAATTAAATTTTTAAGTTGCCCTCCTTTTTTTATTTAGGTACCTAGTAATAAGATAACATACATCAACTCTGCGCAGCTTGTAAGCCTGCAGCGGTAGTTCTCTCCGCAGGCGCAGTATGTAGGGGTCCAGTAGCCGGATGCGCTTTTTGTTCTGACCTTCAAACACGTGCTCGATAGGGAGGTATTCATCACCTGAGCTCTGCTATCAAAAATTACTTAAATTTATCCTCAACGCTACTTACACAATTAGATATATGAATACAATTCGGCCCTAGAAGTAACAGCTGTACGCAAGTACGTACTGTAAGTACCTATGTATATTTATGTATTTACATGAGTTTTGCGGGGCGCACGTGGCCAGAAATCACAAAAGACAGACAGGTTTCGAGGATGGAATGGAATGGCAGGCCTAAAGGCCTGGATAAATCCAGCAGAGATCTTTGTATGCCAATGAAAAAAAAAACATTTACACACTATTACTGTTGTATTTAAAATGTTGATATACCCATTAATAAGAGACACTTTACTCACATTAGGCTCACTGGTTATTTTGACAGTGAGAGCTAGCTTCTTATTGCAGTCGTGGAGAACACTGTGCTTGAAGAGTTCCTCTCGCTCGAACCGAGTCGCTTCGCTGTCTGGTGACACATTCCCTTCCTGGTAAAGTTAGACTATTATGGTAAATTTACACAAAATAAAGTACATGTTGTAAGGCATTTAAAAGAATATATGAGTACCTAGGTACCAGTTCGGCAATCGTTTTGTGCCATGAACAGTCCCTTTAGCAATTTACTTAACTCGTTATTTATGTCTTAACGCCTGGTCAGGACTGGTAATTGTCAATGGGATGTTTAGAAAGCCATCAACAAACACAAATCTATATAATGGGTATATAAGTGGCAATGCTGTACTCACCTCAGGTTCACAGTTAATGAACACAGACCTCACTTCCACTTGAGGCTGGTTTTCAGTGCTTAAGTTTATATTATCTCCATTATCATCAAACACTATTGTTGAGACCAGTTGGCTTATAATAAGGAGCCAAAATAGTCCTATTTTAATACTAAAACAAAAGGATTCATTCATTTTAAATGCACTTCATAATACCACATTGTGCATACTAGGTTTTTTCTCATAAATACACTACATAAAACTAAAGTAATATTAAAGTGAAATAAATAATCGGAATGAATAGGTATAGAACGTCAGTTCCTTGTCGTTTCTATAACAAGTAAATGACGTTACAACTTTTTTTTTGGTTTTATAACAAAAGCAAAATTATAATGAAAAGAGAACGAAACGCCATTTTAATTCAACTATTTTGTTATGTATACGTACCTATGTTGGGTTTGGACGCATGGTAAAGAAAATACTAAATCGACACTGCGCTGTGCGCTGTGATTTAACAATTGCATTAGTACACAATCCTGAATTACAGGTCGCTTATCAAATAGTTGCTGATTTTAGGAGGGAGCAATCATAGGTATGCACTTTATCCAAATTCAGTGACTGCAATAGCATTAAATACAGGATAGCGAAATACGCGCTGCACTGATTTTTCTGGATAATTATTTTCTCTAAACTTGATTTAAAGGAGTTTTAAAATAATAAAAGTAGGTTTGGATCACTGTTCATTTATTACACTTGATTCATCAGATAATTAGTTTTATAATAACTTTAAATGAGAAAAGGAAATATTATAAAGCCATAAGTAACTTTATTTCTCTATAAGTTAAATAACAAAAGGACCGCAACAAGAACAATCCTTTTCTCATTTAAAAACAGTTGTTTATTACTAACCTTAATTCAAGAATTCACAATCATCATTATATTCTGTTCAGTTATCTAATCATTTTCTATTTCAGCCATGTCTTACAAAATATTAAAATGTGAATAAATACACGAGATTTTATGACGATTATGTACGAACTACATGAATCAAGTTTTCCCTTCACAGCACATGAAGCTAGGAGTGACATTACTATATAAACAAACAACTTGGCTTTCACTTGGCATCACTCCTAACTCCATAAAGACATTTAAAAAGACCTAACCAATTAGGAACATTTGCACGTTTATTATCACATAATTATAAACTTCGTCAAACAAAGTGATCATTTATTTACATTATAAATGTTAACAAGTGTTGGTTAGATCTCCTTTTGTCCCAAATTAAGAATACACTTGCACATTTAACATGATTAGATAAGCACTTATTTATATAACCCAAATGGTTTCCGTCAGAATTGTTGCTTTGGAGACTACAGTACAAGCCCGTTTATTTCAAATGACTATATTCCTATTTTACCACAATGTTCTATACAAGCAAGTACTTATTTATTATAGTACCATATTTTTTTCATGTTTTATCTGATATAATATATGTTGTTACTAATGTCATAATTATTTAATATTGAAATATTCGTTCCTAAAATAGAAATGATAAAAACGCTTTTAGGTTTTATGAGATCTAAATAGCAAATATAAAAACAGGTAACAAAATTGGACTCTCAACAAACAAAAAAGGGTCTATTTTTAGTCGCCTAGACTTTATAACCAACATCATAATAAAAAATTAGAAAACTCGGTCTACACACTTACTAACTAAACCAAATATGGGATTTATTCTACAATTGAAATTACAATACTTGTTTAGGCGTTTAAATATTAAATTCCTAAGACTCGGGATCTGTAGAGGCGTACGTGGCGGCTTTGCTAGTCTGAAACAAAATGTAAGAATAATTTGTAGAGTGTGCTACTTGAAGAAAGATTTCGGTGGATACAGGCACACGTGATATATGTGCGAGCATATAAGACTTACCTCACAGCTGTCATAGAACTGCATGGCTGTGTCGCTGTCGTAGAAGTTGATGGTGACGGTCTTGTCCACGGGGTCGTTGCTGGTGAAGTCCGTGCCCGACCACTTGCACGAATCGCCGCTCATCTGCCACAAACATTCACATTTACCAACATATTCTATGATCAACTCATCAAATCCTCAACACAAACATTTTACCAAAAACATGTTAATTTTTAGGTTTTTTAATTAAAAATGAATCTTTAGTATATGATTCATTATACCAGCGAGGAAGCCTTATGGGAATGGTTATACTAAATTCCTTACATAAAATAGAAGTTTGATTGGAGTAATTACCTGGAACTCTGTGTCAGTATAAATAATCATGTCTGCAAGCACTTCACCGGTAGCGGAATCAGTGACTAGGATTTTTGGCGAGTAGACCTCTTGATCAAACACTACTTGTATGTGAGCATTGGCGCAGGTCGTCTCGTTGTCACCCTGACGAATTATTGATTCGCCGTCGCATGAATAATATGCCGCATTTTCTTCCTCCTCCTGGGCAAAATATTTACCATGTTAAACAAACGGGAAGAGACGAAAAATTTATAAATAAATAAGATTAACAATATGCCTTTGATTTCGTACAAGCCCTTCTTTGTGTCATGTGTTGTATGATAGCAGTAGATTATTACCTCGTTATAGTAGCCTTCATAATCTTGGTCATAGTCTTCTTCTTCTTGTTCTTGATCCTCATCTTCATGGTCGCCCTCTGACTCTTGGAAGTGTACTTGTTTAAATAGCTCCGTTACTGGCGAAGGCGTGTAGTCATCGGCCGTAGCTCCTGCCTTGGCCTCGGACTCCTGGCCGGTGGTCGCGGATATCCGCTGGGTAACTTCGACGGTTATGGCGTTATCAGCACGAGCACTCTCTTGCAAATGTTTGGGCAGTCTCAGTAGCGACACATTTCCAGACTCCTTTTCATCTCTTACGGCTTGCGCGGCAGATGCTTGCAATTTCTATTAAGAATTAAATGATGAATATAAAGCCAAGTTACCAATACAATACTTCAACTTGTATAACCAGACAATAGAAAACATATTGCAAAGCATTGTTATAACACTTACCCTAACACATTCGACAACCTTTTCATGGAAAGCCGTTGCCAAGGCGACGGACTTGAAGCGCACGGCCAGCGTCTCCTGCTCGCCGGCCTGGTTCTCGGCGAAGTTGCGGCCGGCCCATGTCCACGCACGGTCAGAGTTCTTCATCTGCAGCAGCTCCAAGTCCATGTACAGCAGCATGTTCAGCACAGCTTTATGTACCTGATAGTTAAAACATAACAGATCGTGTATTTCGAGGACTGATTATTTACTATTTGTGCAACACCTTAAAAAATCTCAAATTTTGTGTAAATACTGAACTGTATACATTATTACTGAGCAGCACACAACCCCTTTAAAGTTAGAATTGTAACAAACCTGTTCACGACGTAGTAGTAGTCGGTAAGTCTTTCTCTCTGGGTGATACAATAGTTTCATTTCACCGACACCTCGTTCTTTCCATTCTCGTGTCTTCTCGTCGTAACGGTACAATTTGCAGCGCTCTCCAAACAATTTTTCCTTTAAATAATCGAATAAAAATATTATTTTCTGTACATTAAGGAGGAGATCGGCAGTTTATTTATTAACAAGAACTTGGATGAAAAACATTTCTTATGTTAAATACAATTATTTATTTAATAACATTCCATACAGTGAAATGAGAGACATCGGGAGATTTAGTTACGCACATATTCAGAAAGAGAGGGAGGCCTATATCGAGTTGCATTGGACAGCAAAAAGATAAGTTATACTAATAACATTTTCAAGTTACCTCGTCCTCCTCTCCTGTAGTCACTACGATCTTGTCAGGCAGGGGCACGATGGGTTCATAGTGTGGGTCGTAATCTTCATCGGCGCCACCAGTCTCGTCGCCAGCGCCGCTGTCATTGTTTGTCCTATCGCTCTTCCCTGACTTCTGGGCCGCGGCAAATAATTGCTGTCCAGCACTCTCCCATTGGAAATCTGGCTTCTCTACAATAACAAAGTAAAAACGACTGTGATATTTACCCTTTAACTGTGGAACATATCCAATTGTATAATATCAATTATATTTCTTTGATCAAAAAACATAATAGAAGTTTACTCGTAAAACAAAAAAATATGGCCTGGAATGTAATAGGTTCGTCTTTTTTATCACCGATTCTTTAGAAACAAAATAACCTGGCAGGGTAAAAGAACAATAAAGCCAAAATAAATCATTATAATTGAACTTACTTTGAATGTTATTGAAAGCAGCCCCACTGCTAGATGACAAGGCAGCAAATGTTAGGTTGCTATCAACATTCAGCACGGGCTCGATCTTCGCTGGTTCCTTTTCCTCAAGTTTGTGATCACCACTAGCGCTTAGCGTCGGTGGTTCCACTTTCTGCTGTTCTTTATTTACATTTTCACTGAACGATGGCGTAGAGTTACCGAATATTGATTTACCAGCTTCGAATACTGGATTTTGTGGTATGGAACCAAACGCTGACCCAAAGGTCCCAGAACCAAATTGCGACTGACTGTTAGACAAAGCACCAGGTCCAAAAATACTTCCTTGATTAACACTAGTAAATAAGTTCTCCGATTTGTTATCATCACCAAAAATAGACTTAACTTCAGTCTTTTGAACATCTGTCTTATTATCTTTCGAAAATTCGAATATAGATTTATTGCTTGAGATTCCTGTATTCGAATTACCAATATTTAGCTTGGTGTCACTAAATACAAATTTAGGCGGTACTGTTCGGAATGTTGAATTCTCGTTTTGTTCTTTATTTGAAGCATTGAGAATGTTGAGCTTTGGTTGTCTAAGAATAGAATTGTTTGTGCTAACGCCAGACTGAGAATCACCACTACCCATCAAGGTAGTGTTGTTTTGGGAAGTTTCAAATTTGACATTCTGCTCCCCAAATCCTGAGAATATATTAGGTCTCTGAATAAATGTGTTCTCTTTGTTAATCCCAAAACTGTTATGACTAGCTACTGGAGTTTTCGAGTTAGATCCAATTGATCCTAGTGGAGTGCGGAATATAGAAGTATCAACTGTTTTGTCCAAATTGCTTGGAGTCCCGTATACAGAATTAGTTGGACTTAAGAAAAGGGGAGTGGTTTTTTTCTCAGGTGTAGCAGTAGATGTAGTTGATGCTTTTAGATTTGCTACTGTTGTTTTGGGCTTAATCTCAAGAGCTGGTTTTGGTTCAATTGTTGAAGTCAGCGTTGTATTACTTTCGGACATTGAGTCTGATGTGGATACATTAGAATCTTCACTGTCTTTGCATCCTCGGCAACCCTGACAAGGTTCCTTAGTTTTGTAGGTAAAGAAGTTTTCAGGTAGCATTAACTCTTTAGCTTTTTGTTTTTCCTCAAAGGTAGCTTGTATTTCGCTTACAAAAACTACATCTTCACTATCATCGCTTTCTTTCTTTTCTAGTTTTATATCCTTCTGATCGTTTTTGGGGGGTAGTCCCTTGAGTGCTTCATCAATCGCATTCTTGAATTCGGCGGCTATTTCACTACTCTTAAATCTTAGACAGAAATGTTCTAGATTCAGTTCCCCGTCGCTGAAGTCATTGACTACAAAAAGCCATGACTTTTCATCTTTTGGTTTATATATAATTTCAGGAGTTAAAGCATGATTCATACAAATTTTTAAAACTTGTTCCCTCCGCATAACCACCCTAAAACATAAAATACACAATGTTAGATTACAATATCCCACAGTCCTATGATTAAATGTTTTAACACATGATAGATTATGATTAAAAGCTGTTAGACCATTACCTCAATTTACCAGTATCCTTGTGTTTTAATATCTTGACAATTCCCTTTCCTCGTTCTTTCCATTCTACTGACGAAAATCGATAAAGTTTAGCTAGTTGCCCATAAAGTTCAGTCTCATTTTCTTCGCCAGTAATTACTTCAACCTGAAATATTTTATCTTTGGTCACTAATAGCTTGTAAGTATAACAAGATGATATTTTTAATATATTTTGATATGACGGATTTCAAAGAACTTCAAGTTACATATTATATTATGATTATGATTATTTAACAATATAATTGAACAGCCATAAACCTATTCAGGCTCACTGAATTTAAAATGCATTTAGTATAAATGAATGAGAAGCTTACCTTATCAGGCAAGGGTATAACCGGAGTAAAGGGATGGTAGCATTCATCTTCTACAGCATATTCATTGCCATCACTCTCATCACCATCACCTTGTTCTGATTTCGCAGGGCTCTTCACCTTCGTCGGTGTTTTTGGTTTAAATACAAAATCAAATGTGCCACTTTCTTTAAATCCAAAAGATACATTAGAAGATGTATCTGTTTTTGGTGTCGGCAGAAGTGCTGGTTTCTCAGCAGTAACATTTTCATCACTCTTTTTTGAAAAGTCAACAGGCGTGTCGACAGAAGTCTTGGGTGTACCAAATACTATGTTTGCCGAAGGTTTTTGCTCTCCAAATGCTGTAGAGGTTGGCGTGTTAGAGTTAGTCGACGGAATACCAAAACTAAATTTATGTGCTCCAGTGCCATCAAATATCGAAGTAGCTCCTTGTTGCTCATTCGCTGCTGGTGGAACGCCAAAACGGAATTGAGGCCCAGATGAATTACTATCAAAAATTGTTGTCTTGTTATTTACTGACCATGTTGGTGCAGTAGATTTTACTAAATTTTCAGGAGTGCTCACTCCAGAAAATGTCAATGGGGCATCATTACTTGTAGTTTTTGGAGGAATACCAAAGTTGAATTTAGGTGCATTGTCAGATACAAGGTTTTTCGTAGGTTTCGCTTTGGAAGGATCTTTGGGGCTATTACATGCACTACAGTTTTCAAGTGTCGGTTCATTTCGAACTAAACAGTCTTTACACTCCCAACTTCCTGGTTTCGGTTTGAATTTGTCTCCCCAACCCACAGTAGCGACGGGTTTCTCAGTATTATTTACAGGAGTCGGAGTAGAGGTCGGAACGGAGCTTTTTGGTTGGGGTGTTTCACAACAAGCACACTTCGTATGATTTTCCAAATTATTGGTGTAACATGTATTACATTGCCAAGAACCAGCTTTAGGTTTAAATTTATCGCCAAACCCAGTAGTCGACGTATTGTTTTGCTTTGGTGGCTGTTTTTCAATTTTAACCGCTTCTATCATCTGCTTTTCTGGTTGTTTATCTTTCATATCTTTAACTTCATTTTTCATATTGGCCTGTGCAGACTTAACAGCTTCAATGAACTCATCACACAGCTGGACTGTTTTAAATCGTAAGCATAAAGTCTCGGCGACCAGTTCTCCTTCAGAAAAATCTTTGGCACACCATGTTACTGCTTTATCTACTTTAGGCATTTTTTGGAATACCATTTCATTTGTAAGAGCATGATTACAACAGACTTTCATAATCTGTTCACGTCTCATTAGTAGTCTCACTTTCTGGTTGTTGTCTTTGTGAACAAGTAATTTAATATTGCCTAGTCCACGTTCCTTCCATTCTTTAGTAGTAGGATCGAACCTTAATAGTTTAGCGCGATGTTCAAAAAGTACAGATTCATCTTCTTCTCCTGTCTTTGTTTCAACTAAAGCAGGCAAAGGTATAACAGGCTTAAATTCAACATTGGGTTCAAATTCTTCAACCGTGTCTGAGGTATTTAATTTTGAAGTTTCCGGTACTGATGATTGAGTATTATTTTTAGAGCTGTCAATGGTGGCAGGAGCAGGATTGAATAAATTGTTAAATATTGAACTATTACTAGTCTTAAAGGATAAGCCACTGAATACATTCACCTTAGTATTCGCAACATCTTGAGTCTTTGTTGGTGTTGAAGTTGATACATTATCATCAGTCACAGGTTTGAATGATGGTGTGCTGCTAAACGTGAATCCACCAACCACAGCTTTAGTTGCAGGCGTTGCAACAGACTGGACACTAGTCTCTTTGGCAGGTGTAGCATTTCCTGAACTTATTTCAGTAGCAAATGATTTAGAGTTGTCAGGTTTAGGTGCAACAGGGCTTGATGTTTTAGTGATCATAGATTCTTGCCTAGCTTTTTCAAATGCGTTATAGAAATCTAGTGCGATATCAGCTGTTTTGAAACGAATACAGAATTTCTCTAGGACTACAGTCTCATCTGCAAAGTCATTTGCAACCCAAAAGTAAGCTTTAGCTTCATTTTTCATCTGTTTTATTTCCATTTCCGCAGTAATTATGTGATTAGCACAGATTTTATGAATTTGTTCTCTTCTCATAAGAACTCTTACTTTTCCTGTGACTTTGTGTTTAAGAAGCTTCATTTCACCTAAGCCTCTTTCTTTCCATTGCTTATCAACAAAACGGAAAAGTTTCGCTCTAGAACTAAAGATAATAGTTTCTTCTTCTTCTCCAGTAGTGACTTTAACTTCGGCTGGTAATGGAACAATAGGTTTGAAATCTGGGCAAGGGTCATAATTTTCCACTGAAGTATTACTCCTTTCCGATAAGGTTCTTGATTTGTTGAGGCTAGTATTTGGAGACGAACCACTAAACAGCCCCTCCACTACAGCCTTTGTAGTATCTAGTGTATCACTACTAATTTTCGGAGTAGACAAAGAAGGATTCATCACAGAATTAAATGTGGATATTGAACTTACAGGTGTTTTGAACACAGAGGACTGATTCCAATTAGAAATCAGATTTGATGATGTTGTTGCAGTCTTATTATTTTGCGCTGGGAAAACAAAGACAGGAGGAGTATTTACTTTTGTGTCATTTGTTGATGGCATCGCTATCTGATAGTTGTGTGGAGTTCCTTTAATATGTTTTGGTGGAATAGTAACGCTAAGAATCGGCGCTGGAGTTGTAGTACAAGTGGGCAAAGGATCTGAAGATGTGATCACTACATTCACAGGCAATGATCTAGAAACTTCTTTTGAATCCATAGCAGTCGATTTTGGCATAGCAACTGAGGGGCCTGGTGGTACAGACACAGTTGGTACAGCTGGTTTTGTTGGTATTGTAGATACAGGTGGCACTACAGGTGGAACAGTAGGCACATTTGGTGGAATAAGGTGAGCTACATCCAAGTACATTTGATCTGGTGTTGGATAGACTCCAGGATAGTTAACTTGAGTTCTTGGATCAAACATTGGTTGCGTGCCTGGTGCTGAGGGCTGAGTGAACTGTGAATATTGGTTATACAGATTATACAAACTTTGGTTGTAAAGCTGATATGGATATGGAGGTGGCACAGGAAAAGGTGGCACCAATCTTTGATTAAATGGTGGTATCACTTGAGATTGTGGAAATGACAACTGTGTAGCAAATGAAGATGTACTATCATTTGTCTGGTAGTCTTCATCTAAGTTGTATAGATCCGTATCATCAATAGTTTGTTCCGATGAAGCTTTTTTCAACTTGCTAACTTCCTTTTTAAGCTCCGCGACTTGCTTCTTTAAATCGCCCACATCTTTACATTCATTTCTACATTCATCAATTTGATCCTTAACCTGGTCAACTGATATTTTTAGTAGTTTAAATTGGTCTGTAGTATTTTGCATATTAGAATGAATTGAACTAATTATCTGATTACCTAATTTGCGATTTTCATCAAACCAGTTTCTTGTTTGGTCCATGAAGTCACTAATAGTTGCATCTCTTTTCTGCAAATTTTTTATTTCATTTTCAATTCTTTCCAAAGATTGTTGATCTACTCTGGTGTTTTCAAGAATTTGGGAATCTATAGCAGTCCGGTAATTGGTAGCGTTATTATTGCTAACATTCGAGGCTTTTGGTGTAGAACTGATATTACGAAAAATGTGAGAGTTAGTTCTGATATGCAAATGTTCACTGTCTTCAGATATATTATCTTCTGATGAATACTTGCCTTCTCTGTCATTTACAATTGCAGACACGTCTGAATCAACTTTATTTAAATAAGTTTCTATATTTTCAATGAGTTCTTGTGTGTCGGAGTATAAGGGATGATTCTTATTCTGTTCTTTTAGTCTATCCAATGCTTTGTATGCGAACATTCTAGCTTTTGTCAATAAAGTTGCGTATTTTGATCGTGTCTCAGAGTCCCTTGATGTATTATTCTCTTCAAGAGCAATTTTCATATAGGTTTGACTCAAATGATACAAAGCTTGAGGGGACTTCAAATTTGAAAGAATTTCAATGACTTTATCATATTCTCCTTCACTCAGATGATGGACTGCTATAAACAATTTGCATTCTTCAAGCATAGCATTCAGTTCCTTAGTGCCAATGTCTTTATGTGTATATCCAAACATTCTTTTATCAAGAAATTTAACCACAATATTACTTTTTAATTTTTCTAGTAGTGGTATAGCAGATGAGTAATATAGCCCAGCTCTTATTTCCAGTTGAGTTTTTTCATCTATGTTATTGGTCATTTTAGCTCTCTCACTAAAAATGCCCCCAAGGGTAGCAAGGAGTTCTGGATCGAGACCATGATTGTCAATGCACCGAACAACCTCAATGCCGCGGCTCAACGTCGCTCTGATGTCAGTCAATTCACTCCCCAGTTCATTTTGGCTGAATTTGTAAGCACAATCCCACCATTTCACTTGGACAAGAGGACACAGTAGGTCTGTTATGTTTGCTGGTATTATAGAAGGCTTATCACTGGTAATATAAGAAGCTTCTTTAGATCTCAATTGATTAGCAGTCAAGGCAGCACAATAAAGAAAAGCGTAAATATCCGATTTGTTTAATGTCTCAGGCCCACAGGTGGTGGCGTTATAAGTCAGCATGTCAAAGAGAGTGCATTTGAAGTTTGCATAATTTTTGTAATTCAATAGTGTCCATACAAAGTGGTGAAGGGAGCAACCAAATTCTTTTTGAGCATCACCATCATAAGCTTGAACCTCAGTCTTCCTTGGAAGTCTTAGAACTGGTGGTGCAAATGCATTAGATGCAAAATAAGATGATTTAATCTTGTCTAAATGGCTTTTACTTGAAAAAAGGCTTCTGTACAATTTGTCTCTCCAGTGAGTTCCAGAATAACTTTGAGATACCTGATCTAAAAATAATTGATGATTTTTATCTTGAATATTTGAAAGTAGGTAATGACCAGCTTGAGAGCATCTATATGCCCCTTCAGAGTACCAGCGATTTACTGCCACTAGCTGCTTTTCAGGTGCATTTCTCAACCAATTTACTTTAGTATCTAAAGGCACTGTTTGCCAAGCTACTAGCATAAGTGGACCTGCAACTTTAGTAGCATCACGCCAGCTCATTTGATCTTTTTTAGCCTTCTTCAGTAAAAATGTAGAAGCATGAAATGCAATTTGCCCTCTATGATGTTGTAACAATCCATTGTGGAACTCACCAAAACCAGGGCAAGCTCCGGCTTTGGCGACACTTTCAATTGCTTGATCATAAGCATGAAGAAGATCAATGGACTCTATTAAACTTTTAGATAAGCCACTAGGAGTTTCCGTTATGCTTAGTAAACAAATGCGTTCCTTGACAGTGAGCATGAGCAACTGGTAAAGCCAGTCATTGGTGTTGTGGGAGTTATGCTTCAGAAGATCACTCAGAATTTCGTACCAACCATAGTTGTTAATGAAACCTTTCCCTCCAAACTCAACATGGCAAGCATGTTCAAAAGCTTCTTTTACTTTGTTCATGTTCAGATAGTGATTCAGTAGACGAGAATGAAGTGTTGCATCCTTTGGTCGTATTGCCAATTCAGAAGTTAGCAAGGTAACAAGTGCTTCAGGATCTGGATTAGACACAGCAATTAGTTTCTCCCGCAGTCTAAATGTCACTGGGTGTCTAGGGAAGGTAGCTTCTGCTTTCTCACACCAGTATTTAGCACGGCCTGGTTCAATAATTACTTCATTATCCGCAAGGAGTTCGCATACTAAAAAAATAAAATTATAGATATATTCATCATTTACACATGCTATGAAGTGGGAAACAATATTATGATCAAAGGTTATTTAGCATTGATACTAATTTCAATTTATATAATAAATATTTATATCGCTACTAAAAACAATAACTGGGTGTATCCGAAATTAACTTCGCGGTTTTATTAGCATACCAAAAAAAAAATGAATGTATACCTAACCAAAATGTAAAACGTCATGCACTTTTTTCACAATATTAAGGGTACTTACTGTCCAAAATAGTACTAGTTTGTGCCGGGTCGATGTCTAAAGATGCTTTGTATTGTTCAAGAGCTTTTTCTTTCAAGCCCATTTTCTGGAAAGCTTGTCCAAGAAGTTTGTACGCTGCAGCGTTGTTGTCTTTTTGCGTGAGGTATTGCTCGACATATTTCTGGCAACTTGAATAGTCTCCTACTTCGAAATATAGTCGGGCTACCGAATATGCACGCGATTTGAACTGAAAACAATCCGTTTTCTTAACTAAATAAGTCCCACAAAATGGTAATCCTTGAAACAGAGTTCATCGTCTTGTTTTACTCACCTCTTTCGCAGACAATTTGGATAACAACTTCTCCACGTGTTTATCTACGTCTTTTTTATTTCTATACATTTTTACAATCTAATCACCAACTTATTTGTCTTCCAGACCGAATCACCTTATACAAGAAAAAATCGCGTGGGGCAAATGGATCGGCATTCGGTGTTCGTCATTTTCAAGATATAGGGTTGTCAGTACACAATTACTTTTTCCTTAAATCTGCAATAAATAGTGTTACTCAATTGTATTAGTTTCTCATATTTTTATGAACTTTTTAATCTATTTCAACATAACATAACATATCATCACGCCTGTATCCCCGAAGGGGAAGGCAGAGGCGTACCAATGTACACCCACAGTTCGCCGATATGTTTTAGGTCCCATGTAATAGGGGGCGAGCCTATTGCCACTAACCGGGCACAAATCCAAACTCCGACCTGCTACTGAGAATTTCATAGAAAAACCCAATAACACCTTGGTCGACCCGGGAATCGAACCCAAGACCTCTAGCGTAGCAGGCGTTAATCTATTTCAAGTCGTTTTGATATTTATTTATTTGAACTTAACAATCAAAATATAATCCTGCAGGCTACTGGTGCATGCCCCGTGTTACTGCTGTTTGATTGAACCAGTTGCAATACAATGATAGACAATTGTAGACAATAATATCCAACCAGTACAGTCGCATTATAACTGTGCAACAGTGTCGTAAACATAAAATATAGGTAATCCCATAATAATACCCATCAGAGCCCTTAATCCTACGATAGGTCTGTTAAATTTCCACACAGACTCAATTAGATAATTAAATAATTCGGCGATTTTAACAACTGCGATATGAAATAAAACTTATATTATAAATACATAAGAACTTTAATTTGCCAAAGGTAATTCGACAATTTTGTTGAGTATTTTTTTAATTATCTGTTATTTTCCTTTCTCCATAAAATTGGGAAAAGTTGATTTACTGGCAAGAATAACAACATTGAATGCAGTGTTGGCTACATTGATAATTGCCAACAGAAATTTAAAAAGAAACGTTCATTTTTTGATGTTGATTGTTCATTGTTGTCATCACAGATTAATCGAAGTTCTACTGTGGAATAATAATTGTGGATGTACCTTTGCACAAAAGTTAAGGCTCACGCACATCATGATGGGCGCATTACATGAAGCATTTCGCTAACGGATGGTTTGCTAGCCTGTCGTTAATCTTGTCAATTCAATTCAATTCTTTATTGCATACCATAATGTTACAAAGGTGGTCAATACGGTAGGTCTAGACTGCTTAGAGCGCGGGCACACGGTGCGTTGCGGCGCCGCACCGCAAAGATTTCACAGCATGAGTGGGCACACGAGCGTTGCGGCGCCGTAACGTTGTTATGCCGCAGCGGCGCCGTAACGTTGTTATGCCGCAGCGGCGCCGCGCCGTAACGTTGTTATGCTGCAGCGGCGCCGTAGTAGCGTTGGACAGTATGTGGATCGTAAAAACTGAGCGGTGCCGCTGCGACGTCGCAACGCAGTCACCCCTCCCCGCCACGTCTTGGTAGTTGCAAGTCCGGTGCGGCGCCGGAGCGCATCGTGTGCATGCCACAGATATTTGTATGTAAAACGACGCAGCGACACCGCTCCGGCGCAGCGGCGCCGCAACGCATCGTGTGCCGACGCTCTTAGAGAACATCATAGGAAGCGAAACGTTGGATCAGCCAATAATAATAATAAGTTGATAGGGAGGGAGCGGGTGTGCAGTCGGGCACCCAGATTAGGCTTGTTTCCATAAGGAATAAATTGGATGGTTGGAAATGGTTTCTAATGATTATTTTAACGTGAAAAAAAAAATACACAATTGTTATTAATAAGAACAAAAGATTATTATTAATTTTGGAAAATAAATTCAGGAAAATTAGACGTTTAGTCGCTTGATAGAAAACACCAATCAGATGCGTGACGTCATGCTGTGTAAAATATGTCTGAAAAGTCATTTATATTCTTAACATTTTAGCTAAATAATATGATTGTTTCTCACGGCGCGGCGTGACGAAATCCAAAACGCCAATATGTCAGTAATTTTGAGCATTTTCGAGCTAAATTTAAATGCACTAAGTTCAGTTTAGATCAGGCACTAAGTTAAGGAATTAAATACATGTATGATATAAGTGCAAAAATCTGCGTGTATATAATATATACACACAGATCAGTGGATGCCAATGCAGCAATAGTCAACGATCGTTCCACTGAATGTTTTGAAAAGTACCTACATACAGTATAGTTGGATTCAAACTTATTGGCGCATAAGTTTATTACTGCGCAGCGAATCGCCTCGTGTTCAGATCCGCCGTTAAGTTTGCATCGTACTGTACATACAAATCGAACGCGCGTGCGCTAAATTTCGTTCGTTGGCGCGGTGTGTACGCATCACCAACGACCACTGTAAATATGTACACGAATTAATTTTCGTGACAGATTTTAACAAATTGTTGTTGTATTATTAACAAATAAATTAAATTAAAACAATAAAGAATAATACAACAAGTCTTTAATAAGTAATTATTAACTCCTGTACCCGCGGACAATATTATTATACATCGTGTTCTTTGCTTGGCAATTATCAGTGTGACATTATCTTGTCACTTTGTCAGATAATTTGTTTGTCTGTGGTCAGTTTAGTGTCTTCTTGGCTCTTGCATTGCTTCTTTTTTGTATTCAATTCATTACGTACTTTTCTTCTGTGTAAACTCTAGGCTAAACGCAATAAAGAATACTTATTGTGAACATGTGTAGTGTTTACTAAATTTTCTGCTATATTGTCTAATTTAACTATTTTGTAGTTGATCTTTTATCGAGTCAAAACTTGGTATGCAAACAAGTATTAAAAAGTGTTGATGACTTAAAAATATTGTAAAATGACTTCTTAAATGAATTTAATATTACTTAATAGTTTATAACAATTTATCAAATTCTGTGTTTGTTATCATACCGAATTTAAAATGGGTGATTCAGAGTTTGCGTATGGATCGTCAATGTCAGTAGATTCTATGAAAGTTATAGCAGAAAGCATTGGAATCGCAAGTTTGGGAGATGATGCTGCCAAAGAACTAGCTGATGATGTTACATTCCGGTTAAAAGTAATAGTTCAGGATAGCGTGAAATTTATGCACCACTCTAAGAGGCAAAAACTGTCCACTACTGATATAGATCATGCCTTGAGAGTTAAGAATATTGAGGTAGGCAAACATTTTATAACTTACCTTGTCATAGTATGCACTAAGAGTTTAACATTCCCACATGTATCATGGATTGATTGTTGTGGTTGCTCATTGCAGTTCAACCTATACAAGCCACAATTTTTTCTGGTATAAAAATCTTTACCATTACATTAAGTATAACTGAGAGTCTTTATATTTTGAAGATTAAATCTAATTGGCAGTTCTTTATACTATTTTATTAGTTAGAACCTTTGTTGTTTGAGCACCTCAATTCTTAGCTTAGCTTCACAATCCTGTCTATTTGACCATACCATACAAAAAGGATTTTTATTTCTCTTTATTTAGAATGTAATCAATCTTTTCAGAAACTTTGAAATATGCTATGTTTTTTTAATTAAATTTATTTTTCTTCTTGATTAATTAATTATTATTTTCAGTGTCAATATGGCTTCATTCAACCGGATTCATTACCGTTCAGATTTGCTTCTGGTGGTGGTAGAGAACTTCATTTTGTAGAAGAAAAAGAAGTAGATCTGACGGAAATACTGTATGCACCTCCACCAAAGATACCACTGGATGTGTCTGTGCGTGCACATTGGTTGAGTGTGGATGGTGTGCAGCCCACAGTCCCTGAAAACCCTCCACCACTATCCAAAGAAGCTCAGAAACTGGAATCAGTTGATCCAATCAGTAAACTGAGCAAGCCAACAAATAAGGATGCAGCAGGTACTCTATTTTCTAAATATGTTGTTGCAAGCTTGATATCATGACAATTGATTACATCATTTAATGCATTCTCAACTCTATTTCACATGTCTATACATGACGCATGCAAATAATGTAAGTTTATAATATTATTGAGTGTTATTATTCCATAGGTTGATGTTTTAATATCTAACTAAATTAAAATATTAAGAACCCTTCATCCTCAACCAGTTAATCAAAATATGTTTCTATATGGTCTAATTTAATTATACTTATGTACCAACATATGAATCTACAATTAATGATGAATATGGCACTTTACCATGTATTTACATGATGACAAATTTGCACCGCAACCATAACTAGATCTCAAGCTTATAAATAGCATCATCATATTCATATTTATTTCACCTAGAAAATACAAACAATTGTTTTTTTTTTTATTTTTATCATTTGATACAATAGTAAGAAATCATCAAATTATGTTTATTTTGATATTGCATACTCTTTCTGTTATCATTGTTGTTTTAGTTTGCCGAGTTATTAGATAGATGTTGATTAAAAAATTATTAGACTTACTGACTAATAATGTGTTGTAAATAGTGTAATGCTCACCTGGTAGGTGCTGAGCAGACTGACAAAACGGACCAATCTGTACTCTTGTTGTGGTGTGTTCACAGATACCATGGTAGTGTTACCGTGATGATCACAACCACACTCATTGATTGTTTGCTATGCTCAACTTTCCTAGGCGTAATAAAGTTTGGTCATTTCTGTCACTCAACTGCTCAGTGCCATGTCTGTATCCCTGTCCCAAATCTATCATACAAGAAAATAGTTTTAGCTTTGACAAATATCAAATTACCTTCAAGCAAGTAAATCACCATCTGTATTATTAATGCAATTATCTAATTTAATTATAAGTCAAATAATGGTAAAATAATACAAATAATATTCTTGTTTTATGAGTCTCTTAACAGCCTAATTATGTCTTGTCCATCTTTATCTTATGCAATATAAATAACTACTTAAATACTGCTTTGAATGTGTCCTAATATACTATTAACTGTACCCCACTTTCTGAAGGGCTAATCAACACAAAAATTGGTTAATCTTGTGTTAAACCTCATGTTAAGCACTCCAATTGGTTGTTAGATTTTTAGTCAACCAATCACAGTTGGGATCACTACATTTGCAAACAGATTAAATTTATAAGCCGTACAGAAACCTGGAGTGTCTCAGTTTAGAATGTCAGTATAACAGCGTGTAATATTACAGGTAAACCTATGTGTGGTAAAGCTGCCCGTTTGAAGGCGTCGGAGTCGGTGCACGTGAAGCAGCTGGCGACGCACGAGCTGAGTGTGGAGCAACAGTTGTATTACAAGGAGATCACCGAGGCCTGCGTCGGCAGCGACGAGGGCCGCCGAGCGGTAGCTAGCTCTCTTAATACTTCTCAATCTCACTACAGTCTTAATACCATCATAGCAATAGAGTAAAATAATTGTAACATTATCCATAACTTCCCATGAAATAGATTGAAAACAAAAAGGGAGTTTCGGTAAAATAAGGTCGTAATAATTTAGCATTTAAAATAATGGTTAAGTCATTTTTCTTCTAAAAGATAAAAATACAATGAAGAGTTCTTCATGTACTTTGTAAATGAAATTATATATATTTTTTAATTCACTTACAGGAAGCGCTACAGTCTCTCGCCTGCGATCCGGGTCTACACGAGATGTTACCGCGAATGTGCACATTCATATCGGAAGGTGTCAAAGTCAATGTGGTCCAAAACAACCTCGCACTTCTCATATACTTAATGCGAATGGTGAAGGCGTTGCTAGACAATCAGTCCTTGTACTTAGAAAAATATGTGAGTATATTACTGTGATAGTACCTCTTGAACTGACTTGAAAGGGAGGGGGTTCTCAATATGGCTGTATGATTGATATAATGTGCATTAACTTGGTACAATATGGTAAGTTATTTTCGAGTTGAACTCACACATCCTCACAGACTAAAATATATCCAGAGAGCCAAATCACATAAGTATATAATGATATGTCCCTGTCCATTCAGTTGCACGAGTTGATACCGTCGGTGTCGACGTGCATAGTGTCGCGGCAGCTGTGTCTACGACCGGAGATGGATAACCACTGGGCACTGCGGGACTTCGCAGCGCGTCTTATGGCACAAATATGCAAAACTTTCAACACGTCCACGAATAATCTGCAGACCAGAGTTACAAGGTATTTTACCTTAAAATTTTATGTTATGTATTTAGTGTGAAATTGTTACGAGCTTTGACTCTCTTGTGACAAACGACCATCAATGTAACTGATTTTGTATAAACACTTTGATATATTATTATATTGATATTCCACATTATTAGCTTCTATTAACCGTCATTTTTTTGATCCTAGGTTATTCGCTAAAGCACTACAGTGTCCATCACAGACCAATAATGAGACTGGTGTGGGACCATCAATGGTAACCACTATGAAAGAATCAGAGAAAACGCCATTGGCTTCTCTATATGGTGCTGTTCAAGGTTTGGCTGAATTGGGACCAGAAGTTATTAAAGTAAGTGATTCACATACACATAATGTGATTTTGCGAATTCCAAATTACAAAAATGTCATACTGGTAACATTGTTTAGTAGATATTTCTAACCGTGAATTGTGAAGTGCAGCGTTGAGTAGCCTTTACAAAGTGGCCGGACAAAGTAACCAAAGAACCGAAAATGGTGCTGACTTGAAATGGTGAAAAGCCCTAGTACCTATGTAGCGAATTCAACCAACACATGCTTTTGTATTTTCTATACATTATATTTGTATAGTGAATGTTTTCCATGCAGGTGTTTATATTGCCGCGAGTGCGGTGGCTGGGCGAGCGTGTGGAGGGCGCGCTGAGCGGGCTGGGCGGCGCGGACCGGCTCGCGGCCGGCAACCTCAAGCACCAGCTGCTCAAGGTGCTGGCGCCCGTCGTGCGCCAGCTGCGCCAGCCGCCAGACCTGCCCGACGAATACAAGTAAGGACATTGAATAACACGCCTTTATCATATCATCGTAGATGTTTGACGAGGCAAAACGACGATGCCTTTAAATAAGTAGTTTCGGTATTCATTTCTTTTGGTGCGGTATATAGAAATGTGTATAGAGTGAGTATTTGCCAGTACATAGATACAGTTGTGTACATCACGTAGTTCACTTATTCCAAACTGAAAACAGACTCATAAGTAACAGTAGTTGAAAGTTGCACTCATTGAGCCCTGAGGCCGCTGACGAGCATTGCATTTCAATATACTTTGTTCGCACCAGGTTATCCCTCTAAAATGAATAAAAAAAGGTGAAGAGGAGGGTGGTTTTGCTATAAGTAGTAATGAATGGTGCAGGCGTGACTACGGGTACTTGGGCCCGAGCCTGCAGCACGCGGTGGGCAAGATCCGCACGTCGCCGGCGGCGGGCGGCGGCGGCGGCGCCGTGGCCGTGGTCACGTGCACGCCGCCGCTCGTGCCCGCCACGCCGCCCGCGCCGCACGTCGCGCACGTCGCGCACGCCACGCACGCACCCAAGACCGTCGGTGAGTCATTGCTCTATCTATCAACACATATTTTTTACTATCTTTGGTATCATAGTTATATTGTTTATTTAGCTAATCAGACCTTATATGTACTTAATTTGACCTCATGTGTTTTTATATTTCAACCATATTTAGAAATGGCGTACTTAATGCCTGAGGCGCTCTCTACTTTTCAACCATGGGGTGATGGTAAAGAGAGGTCGTTTTATGTACTTGATTATTGTTCGTTTGATGTTATCTACAATTTAGCTATTTATATTTATACTACATATGTATATAACCAAATGTTTGTAACTGTCAGATTCCCTGGCCAGCCGTAGCATGGTGATAAGCGCGTCGCCAGCGCCGCAGTCGCCAGCGCCGTCCACGCCGCCGCCGCAGAAGTTTGTCATAGTATCGCAACAGAAACCTCCCCAGGCAAGTCTCAGACAGCTAGCAAGTACTTTTGAACGAACTTTGTAGTGCGGCTGCGCAGTACTCTTAGTTTTGTAGCGAAATCCTTTATATTTTCTTTTTTTGAAAACTATAGATCAATTACTAATAGTTAGGATATTTGAATACAACAATATGGATTTGAATACAAATAAATGTTTTCCCAGGTGACTGAAGCAGTCAATGTTTATTAACACTATCGATTTGCTTTTCGATGATCCAATTAACACATCGATTTTTTCTATAGTTTGCGAATCACAACTTCGGTCAATAATGTCAATCATGCGCAGCCTACAAATATGAAACAATTGCAAGTGTTGAACCAAGTCGAGAAAATCTGTAAGAAGCAACACGACCCTTATACACAATTGTAACATGTATATTTGTCGATGTTTTTAAACATATAGACGCAGCCTGCCAGCGGCGCAGGCCACATAGTCGTTCATAGCTCACAACCGACCATCGTCCGAAGTCAAAATGTTCAGGTAAATATACCGCGTAGTATGCTATAATTACTTTAAACACAAGTATTTAGATTGCAGTATATATCTGTTTGTGAAGTGTGCCGACTTTGTTTGCATGAGCAAGAAACTCAACTGCATGTTTACAGTGTCAAGTCTTAGACAATATTTCTATTAGAATTGTTTTCAAGTTATTTTGTCACAATAAGAAGTTATAACAGAAAAATCCTTATCAATTAAATTACTGTAACTAAACACTCTATTTAGCAAGGGCGAGACTCTTTAGTAACAAATCCTAAATATGAACATAGATCTATTAGATGGCACTGACTGATCCAGTGTTAGTTATACAGTTCCCCAATTTGCTAGAGCTAGAATAGCTGGTGGTAGGGCCGACGTTGCATATGTTGGGTGTAGTGACGTAGGTGCATGTGTTTGCGTAGTCGGTGGTGGTGACTAGCGGGCCGGCGGCGAGCGGCGCGGCGCCCGCGCAGAAGGTGGTGGTGGTGGGCGTGCAGCAGCCGCACCACCACGCGCCCGCCGCCTCCGCCGCACTCGTCAGCCAGGTGGGTGACAACCTCGCGACACCGACTCAACACCTCACATTATACCTCAACACAAAACAAAACATACGTACATGTAGCTCTAATACAGTGCTAGGCCCACCCTAGATTTGCCATATCTACAATATTTCTTAGTGGCGTTACTTAGAAATAATCGGATTATATAGTTAAATAGATTCCGCCCCCTTTTGCTACCTAGGCTGGTTCGTTTTTCAAGTTCCCAAAATAATGCATGAAAGTTGTATGATTTTATAGTTATAATATTGAGTTTATTATATTATTGTTTTGAACGCCACATAGATTATTATGGAACAAAATAATTTGCGATTTGTTGGGTTTCCATATTTTCAAATGTATTGAAGTGGTGTTGTTCTTTTTTAAAATATATATGCTTAATTTATTTTCTTATTTAAATGTAATATTACCTCGTATCCGATAAATTGCTTTGCCGATTGCAAGTTGTAAGTGCTTTAAATATGGTTTTGTAATCGAGTAATCCAACACTGAGGCACAACAAGTGGGCCAATTCAACACCAAGAAACGCACTTAGATTACCTCCTTTAATTATAATTTCTAGTGATGACTTTTGTTTTCCTTTTTTGCCTTCATATCCTAGTCATGGAGAGGACTGGTAACGTCTGTATTATATTACCTTTTAATGTATTACTGGCATGCTGAGAACTATAATATATATTTTTTAATAATAAATATGTTTATATTGAACCTAGTTCAATACAAACTTTCGACTCCAATTGAATCCTAAAATGATTTTATTTCGATCGCATACTATCCCTTCATCGGTGCATTATAATTTTAACGGATTTTGTTATCATTTATTTCAAGTGTGTCAACACTATTGATCCTATTTCGTTTATGTGATTCACAGATTGATCGTGCTCATTTTACGAGATGTGTGATCATTATTGAAGAGCATTTTTTACTATGATATGTATTTTGTTGATCTGTATGTGTGTTCTCTCTCGTTTAGTAGAGCTGGCTTCAAAGCATTGTTTTATGTTTAGGCTCCGGTGTCGGTGGTCGCGAAGCCCGTGTTCGCCCGAGGCGGGACGCCGCAGCAGCCGCCGGAGCTGGACGACCTGTCGCATCTGGCCTGACAGCCGCGCACCTACAGCGTAGCCATCATCAAGCAGTACGCTAGAAAGAAGAACGAGTGAACTATGTTTTGCTATCCGTTTTACGTGACAATATCTACGTGGGGGCTGAATAGAAATTGAAGTAAGGTGTGCAAATATTTTATGTTCATGCAATATGACATAAATAGTCTTCATACATGAGAGACCTTTAAGTGAAATCAAAATCTTACCTTCAAGTTCATATTTTTGGTCCCTGGGTGATTAATTTTGTAATTATATTTGGTGTAATTTTTCTACCATGAATTTGATGCTTACACCATAGCCTTATTATCAATACTTCGTTTAAATAGTTCTACGCATAAATGGTATATTTACATAACTATAAATAATTATATGGATTGTCAATTGATGTTATTTACTTTAGTGCATATGCCTAAGACTTACTTTGGGTGCCCAATGTATTATAATTTGGAGTTAGTTTATAAGTAGTGTGTTACTAATATTTCAATTTTATTTTATTATGTATGTATAAAATAGCCGATACAAATATATGATAAAAAATTATATATCTCTTTTATTTACTCGTTTCAACGAATAATTTTTTAAAATTATTGGAAAAAAACTTTCTTGTAACTTCAATGCTATTTACGCATGGCAAAAATATTTCTAACTGATCGTTTTTTATATTTTTATTATCGTAAGATTATGTCGCTATGACAGTTCAAAAAGTTAAATGAAAACTAGTAGGTACTAACACCCTTAAAGAATATAATATGGTATTTTCATAATAATTATGATACTATTTATCTTAATATTAGGTAGGCCTTTAAAATTTCAATCGACATTTCCAAATCTTACAAGCTTATACATATTATTTATTGGTGCCTTAGAATTATAGAACGTTCCCATTAAATTAATGCACTGAAGCATAAAATTTATTATGCCACTTTTAAGAGATCGTAATAACAGTAATACTTATAACGAAAAAGCAAAGGCAAAAAACCTTTATCTACATTTAAGAAAAAAATAATGTAGCGTGCCGTTTTATTACCGTTTCTTCGCAAATGGAACGCGAGGAAGTTAGTTATCCCAAGCAGAAGAAAGTTTATATGATATAATGTAATATTGCTTTAAGATGGGTAACTGTTACGACTACTCTAGTGGCATGTGAACGGGTAAATAAGCACCGAATCCGCGCATAATAGGCACAATGCTTCACAATGAATGAATGCCCACTCGACTGAATTGATAAGTGGGTTGTACCGCTTGCGTGGGGAACGCGTGTCCGCCCGCCCGCCCGATTCATCGCGCACCACTATCAAGGGAACTGAGTTTTATATTTATGCCTAAGGGAAGGGGGCCTCACAGAGTATAACAACGAAACTGAAAATATTCGTTATCTAAAACTATAGATCTGTATTAAATAATAATTATAATTGATTTAAGAATAACCACTTAGATCCACTAGCAGCCTTTTACAAGTACAATTGCTTAATATAAGTACTACTTTTTTATTGGATTATCATAACATTTAATCGTAGCAACGACTACAATGACATATACGAAGTTTAAGATGGACGAGAGTAGTAAGTGTCGCGTCTGTATTTAGAAACGTTATTCTGTGCCTAGTGTTGCCGGTCGCGGCGGCGGCGCGTTTTGTCTGCCTGACCACTGGTCGAGAGCGGCAGAGGTGGTCGCAGTCGTGCATTCTGTCGCAGTCGCAGCTAGGGAGCGCTCATCCCGCTACACTCGCTTCCCATCTGGCTCTCTCGCGATACGCACCATTTTCCCGCCAAAAAATTCGCGACTTTTTGCTTGGTTTTTATTTTTTCAATGTAAAAATTTAAAGTCATTGTCTTGTAATGTAGTGATCGATTTTATTTTGTGATGCGTTCTTTTTTTGTGTTCATTTTGTTCTTTGTGTTTTTACCGAAGTCTACGAAGGCGATTCGATGGCTGTAAGTATTATTTTATTAACTTTTTTAATCAGTAAATAAGAGTTATTCTTAAATGTTAAGAGTACATAAGGTATAGCCTTAAAAAAATCACGATCAATTTATGAGCTTTCAATATCTAGCTTTAGATATAAACATAAAATTATAATCTGTATACCTTTGAAAACAAACATACCGCGTATTACATGTATTTTGCTAATGAGTATTTATTTTATAAATTAATCATTGAAGACATTTAAACCAGCTTAATGAACGATACACCGGTTGTAAATCTACGTGTAAATTAATATCCATTTGTGAAAAAAATGAGTGTAAATATTATTACGCTAGTGAATTAATTTATAAAAAGTAAGTAGCTAGGTTTAATTTATTTTCTTACTGAGAAGTTGTTTAATGATGTTCATTTTGGTACCTAAGTAAATATATAAATTACCCATATCTAAGTCTCAGATCCAGCTATTTCAAATGACCTTTGACTTTAAGCGAGACTATATAGTTAATATCCAAGTGACCTTTTCTGCAGTAAAAAGGTGCCTATTCCTGAAATAATAAATAAGTTCTAGTAACAAAGTAAGTACTTTGGTACTAATATGTAGGTAACTATGATAATAAATAGTGTTTAGGAAAGGTAAGCTTCAATTATAATAATAATAATCCAGCCTATAAACGTCACACTGCTGGGCACAGGCCTCTTCCCATATAGAGAAGGCACGTGCATTGATCACCACGCTTGCTCACTGCGGATTGGTGATTTCAGATCCCAAATTTTGGAATCCAGGTTTCCTCACGATGTTTTCCTTCACCGTTTGTCAGAAGTGTCTTAAGCTTCAATTAGGGACTCTTTTATTGATTCTAGACGTTGAGCTGTGCCGGATGATTTATCTCTTCGTAGTTGGTCTAACCTTCTTTAGGATATTTGTGGTTAAGGAGCTGTTACTTAAAAGATAAAGAAAATAGTACCTACCTCTACCTTAATTTACTAACATACATTATTGGTGTTTATCCATCTCCTTAGGTACTAATACTTATATAAGTAATAAACGCGGAAGTAACTCATCTAAACCATTGAATTGATTTTGATAAAACATGCCATAGCCTTAAGTATAAGTTTAAATTCCAAGGTTTAAAGGCATGGATATGATGGAAATGCTATTTTAGCCGCGATAACCGACACTGATTAAGATACGAATTGGGTAACCAAGTTTAATCCAGACTATTGCGTAGGAGAAGCAAGAGGATAAACTGAGTGTACGCAAATGGCGATGCGAAATTAAGATTAAGAAGAGTGATCAGGCGTAACGATAGTAGGTATCAAAAATATATTTCATGAACTAATTTCAGGATCTCTTAATCAAAAATCATTGTAAGCCAAGATGCAAAATCAGTGCAATAAAAGCATTGCACTGATTTCTTCTTTCCCCAGACTAAGAAAAATCCCCCTTTTTATGGACACATCTCGCTAACTCTGCTTAGAAGATATTATGGTCCGAATAATATGTACATATGGAGTACATAGCTACTCTTATGTGAATGAAACAAAAAAATCAATAATTTTCCGTTCCGTTAAAAAAAGCACGTTTAAATAGTTTTATGACACTACAAAGTCAAAAACTGAATAAAAAAAGAAGTAGATGAAAACGAGAGCTTATAAAAAGTGATCAGTGAAGTTTAAGCGCCATATTTTCCATCGCAGACAGCACCTAGATACAGTTCGTAAATCATAATATAAAATTAGTCAAAGTATTGTTTAACAGGAAATGGATCCTACCGACTGGCTCGCAATAACTGACATTACGTAAATCAGCCAACAAAGTACAAACCATTACGAGTTCAACATAATTAACGAGTGCTTAAAGCGAATTAATCAATACAACCATCACAACAGAACAAACCGGTATGAAATAACAATGTTATTGTACCATTTGAAACATCCACAGGATTTAAAGCGGTTGTAACGGGTCGGTTCGCCCCGTCCATCGACGCTCCCTAATTGAACATTGCACTAATGAGCAGCGTTGTTCAGTTGCAACCCGCAATTATTCGCCCCCGAGATTACACTCGGTAATATCCCGGGAAATGTGAGCTTTGGTACGAACACGATTTTCGGCAGTAGCTCTACGTAATTATTTCAATATTACGGTTGTGTTGGTATTTATGTAAATTGCTTAGTTAATGTCATCCGGCTCCGGTGCCTCGTACAATTTGATACGTGTGAAATGAGGGTGTAGATTTACTAATTCCTTTATGTGTTTTTTTTAAAGCGTGTTCTACGCACCTTTCCTAGACTATGTCATGTCGCGTCATTGTATACGATGGCAAAAAGTCATGTTCCATTTGTTTTACATAATATGTCAAATACAGGAATATGTCTGTTATGCTGTTAGAAACTGGAACCAGTTAAAGACCATTTTTCAGCTAGTAAAAAGTTTAAACCACTTACTCAATATCTTTATTGTTTGGTATTTATATTTACTATCAACTATAGTCCCCAGTAGCTATAAAATAAGAGAGCTACCTACCAATACCATTGCTACTCACCCGTGAGAGTTTGCTCGAGGGCGGAGGATTGGCATGTTTTATGCGAAATACTAATAATTTTCCAAATTACCTGTTTTATGACCCACAACAGCAATAATGAATAAAATCGCAATATTTAATTTAAATTACGAATAATAGATCAAGTCTTTATCCGAACAAGCTTCTCGGACCGTCCGTCGTCGCGCGTCGTAGGCTAGATTTTAAACGATTTATAATGTTTTTTTATTACATGCCGTAAAATAACTCAAATGATTATTTTAACGTGTTGTAGCCGCTAAACTACGGCGTAACGGACTGACGATAAAAATATGGAAATTCTGTTTCCATATTTTTTTGTCTATACGAATATCTTATAATATACTGAGGTAATATTTGAGACCATGGCAAGTTAAATATTTCCGGGAACGTTTCCAACGGTCGTGTAATCTATTTTTATATTTCCACATTACTTTGATATCCAAAGTTTTACAGTAAAATGTCGTCGTGCAGTGATTCCGGTGAGAGGAGCGGTCGGAGCGGTCTCAGCTTTCGCTGAGTTAGCAAGGGCCGTGTGTGGCAGACCGAAAAAAATAATTTCCCTCGCTCGAGTTCCCACTGTGACTTTTCCAGTCGGCCGTCCCGTGCATCTGGCGGGACCTATTATTAGGGGACGGCTCTTAATGCTTTCTTAGGTATTTTTATATGGCTACCGTCTTAGTTTTTACGATTGTGATTTTTATTGAATTCCCCTTCAGCATTACGTATAGCCGACGTATGCCTGCCGAGTGCGGACGAAGGTAAAATATGAGCCACTTAGTGAAAGATTTATTTTATTGCACGAGATGGACACACATAACTTACATTTTATTTTCGTCATAAAAAGTTAATATTATGTCAAATAAAGGTGAGGGTTTTAATATAATTTTGGCAAACTACAATTACGTTCATACAGATACTTGTATATTCTTCGATTACTTAAGGGCACCATAGTTCTACTAATACTGTGAGTGTGTAAGTTTAGAAGAATGGATGAATGTTTGTTACGCTTTCAGAGTCTATAGTCGGTTTTGTCTGAAATGCAGACAAAACCGACTACATGGATTTGAAAACAGTGGCACATATGTAGCTAAGAACCTAGATCTCCCGATTTCGGGAAGTCCAAAGAATAGTTTTGCTTGAATAAATTAAATATAATTTTGACTGCGCGAAGCGAGATGTTCAAATTTTAATAGTAGTTTTGGGTTCAAGCCTCGATAAATACCTTTGTGCTATGGGCTGCAGGTTCGATTCCTATGTGGAATACAGTATAGATATATATTACAGAAAGTCCCCATCATTGTATTAGAAATGAGCATGATATATTATTATGACTTTATGTTTATATTAGGTAGGTGGGTACACTAACACTTTGCCTTGTAGGTCGGTAGGTAGAGGTACTATCTATTGTATTTTAAATTAACATCACTAAAATCAAACCTTCCAACTTCCTGGAAAGCTTACAAAGTGAAATGTGAAGGGCTTCCTAGGGGCCCAACTTTGTGCAGTTAGTCAAGTTCGCAAGTCGAAGTACCGAGTAGGTAGCATTACAAAATTTGCTTGAGCTACATTGAAGACGCTAACAAGCTAAGTTCATCTCATCAGTAAATATACAGCTTCGGATACATTAGAGGGTGCTCACACTTTGATCGTTGGAAATAGATTTTGTTCATCAGTCCTATTGAGTGGTACATTAAAGTTGCGCTAATTTATCTTATTGAAGAACAAACGACTTAATTCCTGGACATCGCGAGGGATTGTTTTAGTTGGCCGGCGAAGGCGGAGCAGGCAATAAGTGCAACAAATCGTGGTGTGCACGATTCATTTGATCTGGCACAAATTTATCCGCGCCGCGGTGCTCTTTATTTACGCCGCCGACGATGTTCAGTTTGTCCTGACAAATTCATAAATTACCGACATCCTCACCGCCACGCATTTGTTCGCCTTTTATTTTTGTCACACATTTCTTGTTCGGCCGAATCGACGGCAACCTTTTTGATGTCATGCTTCATTAATCAATTGTATGCGCTGCGGTATATTCTGAACAATAAGAAGAAATCTTGTATGGTATTTGGTAGGTAGTTAAGTTACTTTGGATTTGTTTCAAATCTAAGTAATGGTTAGAAGGTTGGACAAATTTAATAGGTATCCCAGGTTCCGTACCTACCTCAAAATAAAAAGATGAACATTTATAGGATCAATTGCTTGCCCTAAAGTCTGACAATCAGTCAAGATTATTAATTTGTTATAATTTTTATAAATAGTGTAAAATGTCATCACATTTGTGATTAGGCAAAACCTGTAGCTAAATGTAGTCGGCACCCTTGGACCTCCAGTCTGACTTGTATTTTCCTACGTTTTGTAATTTAACTGAAAAATGTTAAAGTTAGTACTTACTTAAGTACATTAAAAAATTAAAATCTTTTACAACAATGCTTTCTACAACCAATTCTCGCTGTCCTAAAAACAATATAAAAGTATCCGCTCCGGCTCTATTAGTAGCAAACAAAGGCGCACTTACAATGAAGAGCTTTGAAGTAACAAAGTCATAGGTAGAAGGTGGCAATATCGGTAATTAGCGCTCGCACAGCCGAGAGTGTGGGGAGGGGAGCGGGTGCGGCACGCTGTCTGGCGCGGTTGACTCACGCGCGTACTTCCCGCGCCCGCCCGCCCAGCGCACGCCGTAGGTGCCATAACCTAACTTTGTCACTTTATGTACAGTCATTAATTGCATCGAAAACAATAACACCCTTCCTTTCATTTTAAATAGATGTAGGACTGTAGGTATTACATTTATTTTAAAACAGAAATGTATTAAAACGTTTCAGGCCTTGATAAATACAGATTCATATACAGCAAGAAATTATATATTTATACTTAGAAAGAAAATAGAGCACCTACCTGATACCTACCCTTTGTACCTGAAAAAGAAAAAAAAGTAGCTAAAACAAAAATCATTAAAACGCGCCAGCGGGTATTAGTGAAGATAAAATCCCACATCGGTAAAACGGGCTATCACAAATTTTAATATGTCGTTTTGTCCAGCGTGCCGCAAGCATTTTCACTGTAAAGATAAGGCACGTCTCGCCACTTCGTTCCCTCTCACAGCTTGCAAAAAATCACTTGTTATAATCTGCTTCATTTCTCTTGCAGGATTAGTTGACAAGATTTATCGGCTGTTGTTTTTTACCTTTTTACTCCCACCCAACCACATCCTCACACGACTAAAATAACGCAGCTGCAGTTTCTGAATGAATGTCGAAATACGTCTCGAAATATCCAATAATGTTTGGCTATTAAACGACAGTTAGGGCTTATACCTTTATTTATGCTCGGTTTATGCTGACACTTAAAAAGTGTTATAGGTACTTAAACGTTGTTTTATTTACCTTATTTTTTACGTGCGTGTTGATCTCGGTGAATGCGGATTCACAGAATAGTGCTATATTATACAAAATAGATCAGTTGCAGTTTTGGCACTATGTCTCTAAGTCACTATACAAAGAAATAAGCTTTATTACAAAACGAACATTCAACTTATAGGCGTTCCATTCGTAACATTTGAGCTCAATCTATCTATTCTGTCTCTCCACCTTTCAGGTGAAAGATTTTTGCCCGCATACCTAGCTTTGAAAATTGATTAATAATAAGCCATAAGAGAATCAAAATTGCTTATGTAAAACAAATTACTATTCACGTTATTTTATTTTTCTTTTTTCGGGTAAATTAATTATTTACTGACATCGAACAAGACACGGTTGCAGATAACCGCGTAGATCATCAATCGGTGCATATTTATTAGGTTTAAAACGAGGTCTTCTAGTGCCGGATTCATGACAAAAGAAAAAAAACTATATTTTTCAACAACGGATTAGATATAAACATGAGAGTCATACTACTCGTGTACGTACTTGTATTGTATCAAAATGAAACAAATAACAATTGTTCCTTTCAGCGCGGTGACTTAAACAAATAGCTGTTGTATTGGACAATTTGTCGAGTAATCCCTGCATTTGTTTCAATTATTCCGGCTTCCTACTTGATGGCCACTTACCTACATTTAAATCCAATGGGGATTTTCTGACACGTGCTTGGCATATAAGTTCGTTGAATAACGTAATTAAACTGATGTTACCATACAAAATCCATTAAAACATTTGTGATATATCCTCCACGTTAATGTGCTATTACTATTCTCAAACGTGAATTTCATACTGATATTAAATTTTGCAATTTTCATTTATATGCGCATATTTACTAAATTGGTACTTTGTGTATCTTGATTACAAATAGTAATTACTTATTAGGCACTTTCTATGTGAGTGCGTGTGTCGAATGGCTCATAATTAGGGCATCATTGTCCCGTGTGTAATGGAGCGCGGCAGAAGACGTAGGCTGGGAGGAAAACAACCCATGATCCTGATTATAACAAATTGTGATCCTTCAATGACATTACGTAATTGTCGATTCGTTAGTAGGTATAGTCCGTGCACTTACAGGATGTGGGCTTGGGAATGATTTGACAATTTCGTATATTGCCGAAACAAATTTCGATTAAGTAGGGGCGACAAGAAATAATAGACTTTACTATAAAACCGTTCAATATTTCCATTTTATAAGCTTGTTTGACGGTAAACGTAATTCAAAGAAAGAAAATAATCTGAGAACGAAGTGTCGAATTAATTGTTTATCAGTAATTAAATACTCATTCAGAACTTAGTCAAGCTAAAGTTTCCTTTAAAGTTCTGTAGCGTTGTGAATGCAGGCGCGGCGGTCGCAGGGGCGGCTGGCGGCAGGCGGCTACACACGCCACGACAATCATACAGCATTTAATCATCATTAAAGCGGAATCAGCGCCGCGCCGATGCCGCGCTGCAGCCGCGTCAGCTGTATCGCGCCCCTAACGGGTTTTTTGCTTTAACGGGTTTTCTAGACGACACTTTAAAATGTTTATTTTCACAATATTCACCATCGCTTCTCATTGGTCAAAAAAGAGATAAATTCCATTGTTTTTCCAGCTCCCGTATTTTTCTTCAGCCAGGAAATTAAAAAGCACCCTTATATGCAGATGTGTTCCGCCTCATCTGCTCTATTATTTAAAACTATTCAAAATATGTTGCTTTGTAATATTAGACATTTTTATGAAATGTAGTTTTGTTATTGCGTAGACATCTGACCCTTTTTGGTATTAGAAAAATTACATTGTAACTTGACGGCCTATTTTATCTACATAAACAACACAAAGAGATCTACCCAAAAAATGCTGGGTGGTCTTTTGTGCCGGCGACCAGTTATGACAAAGCGAAACCCTCTGCCCCTCTGCGCGGTTCTTTGTCTACCAGATCGAGATAGGCGCGTAAAATTTGATACGGGAATTATTTTATTAGATCAAACGTACACGTGCGCGGCGTGACGAATGCGATAATGTTCCCGGCACCGCGTCCAACAACCCGAACAATTACATTCCACATGAATTAACCATAATAGTACGATTACGGAAGCTTCGGGCTCGCCGCACCGTGACTCGATGTCCGGACGCAATTGGTGCTGCGCTATTCTACGGATGCGTGCTGCGTAGCTGTTTCTAAGTTTGCAGTTGCTATTAACGTTGGGTAGTTGCATGCGGCGCGAGTGACGTGGCCGTCAGGGAGCTCCGCCGTGAGCGCTGACGTCGCGTGCGCTGTCCCCACCACATTACACGGGTATCGGCTTTCCGAGGGATACAAAACAAATATAAACAGGCCTTTTTAGCTTTATGCAAAAACTTTAGCTCGTAAGTAAGCTTGGCTTCCACACGAGTTGTATTTATAGGAGTATGTTGATCGTTAAACGACAACAAAATGTCTATACCATGGTCAATATAGAAAACTATTTAGTGCATTTTGTTGTTATTACGTACAACTAGTCCTAGCCCCAATTATTAAACAGTTACATAATGTGATAGGTTGCCTACTATGTTATAATAATGAATAGATGTTTGTTGTTCACTTGGTTCAATGAGATATACATTACCTACCTACATGTAGACGGCCAATGATCAGGGGTCACCTAACGCGTTCCGAAACCCACCCTAAATTACAAATTAGCCTTTACAGAGTGAAAATTTACAATTATAATGAATACTTTAGATAAAGTCGTTATACCGAAACATTATTAGCATTCAAATTGGGCTCGCATAACATTTATTTACGAGGGTAACGAATTCAGTTAGTTTCACAACTATGGTATGAAACTATAAACTCAACCTAGATAGTGGAACAAAGCGCGCTCCCCTTATAATATTGAAAACGGTAACATCGGCAACGCGTGTCCTTGGCAGGCACGACGAAACGTCAATGAAATTTAATATGCCGTCTACGATAACCCAGTTATTGTAACGTAAACTGTATATAAAAAGCGGCAAGTGCGCCTGCCGCATCCCTCGCGCCGGCGGGTAGTACGGACTGCCCGCCCGCCGCCGCCGCACGTAAGCTCCTCTTGCTACGAACTTTGCTACGCACGCATTAGCCGCCTACAACTTTTATTTAAATGACGCACAGATATGAGTAGAAAAAAAAACGAAGCACTCAGACTTTTTAACAAGCGTTTTAAGAAATATAATCACTGTTTGTTGTTATGTAAGAGCTTTTATTTTAAATGCAATAGTTAATACACTAAATGATCGGTATCTGCACACAACTACGTGTTGAGTTAGCCGGTGCAATGGTGCGCTAACAGTGACGGATTGCCTCCCTCTCGGGAGCACTCGGCAACACAACTGTTTCACTTGGTTAACTCTACGGCTTCTGTACACAATAGCTCGTGTTGGACACACTTCCTAGCCGCATTCTGTTTGTGGAAAAGAGTCATCAATCAACATATCCATGAGAGTTAAAAATCCATCAATGAACGTAGGGCAGTGATTGACGTCCATAATTGTGTACAGAATCTGTACTGTTAGATACAAATATGAGATGTAGGTATTATAGTGAACACTTTACAGAATCATTTTATTTATTTGAAAGTAAGTAAATAGTATTATTCTTTTTTAATTTGCGTACTAGGAAGAACAAGCACATAGTGCACACGTTTCTTTTATGGTATATTTATTAAGGTTGATCAATCAAATATTTGTATATTGTTTCAGCTTTTGATTATGAGAACAACAGATATTATATTATGAGATACCAGAAAATGGATATAATGGAATAAATATATCTATAACAGGTTGATGATATTCACGATGAGTTTGTTCGTTGATTTACGTCAAATTAAATCTTCAGTAACAAACCTTTCAGAGATGGTTGACAAAATATCTTCCTCTGTAACAAAAGAAAAGAAACCAGAAGAACGTCCGAAAAAAGATGATATCTTGTACAGCAGTTCAATGTACAGTGGGTCCATTCACAAGCCGACCACTTTGGGATTCGGAGTTCGCTTTTCCAGCCAGGAAGATGTTTACCAAAGCTTGCCTATGCCTTCGTCTAGACTTCGCAGTCACATGTCATTGCCTAATTTAGGTAAAGCGGAAAATGTGTTCGATAAACCGTCCGGGTCGCGACAGGACGACAGACCGAAAATTGTGGAAATTGATGAAGAGAGACGAGACAGAAATAAACCCGCAATATATTTGTCATCGGAAAATCTGAGTGATTGGATTATTGCGTCTATTAATAAGAGACCGCATTTCGACGACGCTGGAGACACGCACCCTATGGATTTTCTAGAAAATATTAAATACTACATATCCGAATTAAAAATGGCAGAAGAGAAACAGCTACCGTTTATTATATCGTGCCTAGAAGGAGTACCACTCATGTGGGCTCGCTGTTTTAGAAGTGAATTTAAAGACGTAGAAACCTTCTATTTGGCCTTCGAGCAAGAATTTTGGGGTCCTGACAGACAAAAGGCAGTGTTGTACGATATGAAACTAGGAAAATACGAGGAAGGGAATCCCCGTACCAGTATGTCAGAGTATTTTTTGCATAAAGTGTCTAATTATAGACATTTGACACCGCCACCGTCCGACTTGGAAATAGTTTATTCCTTGGCTGCTCACTTTCCCACAGCCGTAGAGCTCGAGCTACGACTCGCACCAAAACCGACGCTACGTGAAGCGTACCACGTGCTACGGCGTAGAGAGGGTGAAGGATCTGATTTTCTGCCAAACTATTTATACGAGATGTGTGAAGCATTTCAACGTGGGCAGCGGCCAGAATCGGCTAGACGAGGAGACGGATCTTCATCTTGTGTAGACTATGAAAAGAAAATACCGAAATAGTAATAATTTGTTTGCACTTCTTGTTATACGTATAAAGTCACTGCCATTAAATTATTAAATAATAGCCCTAAAAATGTTTCTGTTTAGAATAAAACACTTTAAAAATATTTGGTTGTTTAATTTGTGTTCAAACTATTAATGACTACCATTTTGTCAATGGATGCTAGGAATCGTTACATGTGTGTAATTTGGGTGTTTGGCAGAGCGTTGCACGAGAGCGAGGGCAACTGGACGGAGAGCGAATGCGTGGAGGCGCGGCGCGCGGGCTGGCTGTGGGGCGGGCAGACGCGCGCCTGCCGGCGCCAGCCCGCCGCCATGCCGCACGTGGCGGCCGCCGCACGCCTGGCCCGCGCCGCCTGCCGCGCCGCGCATGCCGGCGAGCGCTGGAACTGCTCCTCCGTCGAGCTGGCGCCCCGGTTCACACCTGACTTGCTCACTGGTGCGTATCGTTCTTGATCACCATATAATATCTGCCTACCAGTCTTAGGCAGCGCACACATGGAGTGTTAGAATCAGCTCCTGTCTTTAAAAAGCAAGTGGCGGGAAGGGCACGTGTCTTGCAAGGGCGTCCAACGGCTGCCGCAATCCTTGTTCGTCTATTATTGACTATATGTCTGAGCAGTTCGTGTACGGGTCTTTACTTCCTACCTATATACGCGAGGACCTATATAAGGCCACCGACAATGCTGTCTGTGTGGCTGACTACTGTTCTGGATAATACAATTGCCATTGATACGATACGCTTCGTTAGAAGATCTAACTATCTGATACCCATTTATAGTCATCAAGTTATAGGTTATGATGTATTTCACACGGTGATACTTCGATACATAGGTACCTTTATGACCGTCGCAATCAAATGTATGAAAACATGCAAAATCTACATAACGTAGGTACTTAACGCTTTTCACATTTTGCCCCTGTTTTTATGACTCTACAAAAAGGTTAGAACTTTTATCACTAATTAAAGAAAAGCGAGACAAGTTTGTCGAGTCTTTTAAATCACAGTGGATGTATTGTACGAGCGCGACCGGCGTGACGACAGCGCCCTTTCTTTCAGCAACGGTGCGCGGGTGCCGTTCCGCTCCAGCCATTCTTTTTATTTACATGACACATGGACATATTTATCACTTCTCGGGTAATTAATTTTAAAAGTATTCCATTGTTTATGCTCAAATTATATTTAAATGCACTATTGTTAATTACTGTTTAACTATCTATGTCAATAAATACTGTAAAGAGCAATTCCACCGATGGCTTCGAGGCAATATGCCAAAGCAGGAATCTTATTAAATAACCGAAGACGTCACGCGATGTCTTCATAAGTTAATGCCAGCACGAAACTCTTTAAACGTAGGCCGTACAGCACGCTTGTCTCGCAGCGGTGGCGTGACTGCATAGTAAGTAGGTAAATATTGATCTAATAAATAAAAAACACAACTGAACGCACTACATAATTATAGGAGCTGCGGTCAAATGCCAGCAAATGCTTTTGGCTGCTGAATAGTTTATCAATGTCGGTAACGGAACGAGTTTTCAGTCGATTTTAACGCTGTCCTATCTCTTTTTGCGCCGCTCTCTACAGTCGGTGTTCCAAGAGAGACAGTGAAAAACAACTATCTAAAAGTTAGGAATAGAAAAGAAGACAAACAATGGGGAAGTTTTTCTAGTTTTAGCATGGTCGGCGACATTGTGTAGTTGGCAGCGAGCGCGGGCCGGATGCCGAGGGCCGACTACTGCGAAATACGGAGCATTGTTTTTGGTCACCATTTCGGCGTCCGTCTGCCCACTTTAGGAAATTAATTGACACGGAACGTAGTCAGCTACAAACAAAATCGTTAGGAATCTTTGGAGTGCTCCCGGCTTGATACATTTTAATTAAAAGTTTTACGGAGCGAATAAAGTCGGCGGCTGCTGTGGCAATGAACAAAGAATAACTTTTATTTTAGACCCGAGGTGTAGTTAGATACTCCAAGACCGTATAATCATAACATTAACTTAGGAGTTTTAAAATAATAGTTAATGGTAAAGCCCATTGAAGTTAAAAATATCAAAGTCGGTAGGTTTACTTATATATTTATAATTAGGCACTTCAGTTATTCAATAATTCTAAATGGCAATCCCTAAAGTAGAGTCGGTCGATAATGGTCGTGGGGCAAAAATCGTGAGCCTATGGTCACCCGCGTGAAGCCTCCAGCACAGTAAAAAATCTGTTTAAATCGTCGCATACGAGAGCAGGTTGGGTTGGCGACATAGCCAAGGTACTAGGAACCACCTGGACGCGCAAGACAGAAAAGATGATGATGACGATGACAAGATATGTCCTGTGCTTGTAGGGTCGCGTAGATTTTGGAAAGAAAAGAAACATAATTAATATTCTATTTCTATCTAGGTTTTCTTTGGCAGGTAGTAACAGTAGAGAGAGCATTAATTTCCGAGGCAAGTAAATCGGAAACGTCTGCATAAACAAGTGGTGCCTAACGTCTTGGCAGTAGATTATCCGCGTCATTGGTAGTTCATGTTCGACGTGACAGGTAGTGCCTACCGCCGGCGTCACGACATTGCAAATATTTGATATTATTATGGTTTTGAGACATTTTCCTTTACACATGAAGAATATACCGGAAGGCACGCATTATTTTGCGATATCACGATATTTTTTAACCCATATCATCACGCACAGCTCACTGAGGATTTATTTACTTGATTGTTAAGCGCCCAAAATCTTGCTTATATTTATAATAGGCTGCGATGAACAATGTAGAGATTGAATTATAATATTACCATAGGTGGACCACGCGTCGCGCGAACGAATAAGTTATAGAATATATGTTTTTTTGCCTTGCCATGGGCTAGTACAACATCTAACTAGGTACCGCTAAGTTCGTATTATATTCGTGCCGTCATAAGCTGAAAGCGCCACTTCAGGTTTTACTCGACTATTTTGATAGCTTTGCGTTGTAGCTCGTAAAACTAACATAAGTAACTTTAACTAATTCCGGCCGTACACTTATGGAAATTCCTGAACATAACGTAATATCTAAAAAACACCAGCGCAAAAATATTTACTAACAACATTATTCGATCATTTTCAATCAAGATTTGGTCCTATTCGCAGAATAATTATTATACTTATATGAGTATACTCGTATGTACTATGTTTTGTTTGATTTTTAGTATCTAATAAAAATACTAAATTATATTTTGATATTTTAAGATTTTACTTCCCCATAATTGAACAGAAGATATTTTTAGCTAAAAATAACAACGTTTAAATGAAGCTATTCCGTCTGTAAGCGCTCGAGGCTATTTGGCCAAGAAATGAACTAAGTTAACAATATAAATCAATCTTGCGAATCCTTATTGATGAGAAAAAGCTTTTCTTCTGAAAACCATGAAAGTTATCTTTAGTCTGTTAAATTAGAAAGACGATCGAAAGCTCGTCTTACAATACGATCAGTGGTGAGGGCTTAGGGTCGAGGTACAGCGAGACGGACAAAAGATTTAATTACACGCATGAATCAAGCGTGCAGGGTGCGGGGTGGTGTACGATGTCGGCGGGGCGGGGGAGGGGGGGGGGACGTCATTCAGCGATAACCGTGAGCTGTGCACTCACGCGCGGTCTGCGCTGCCGATGTGTTGTGTGATAAGCCCGTCAGATGCCATTGTTTAACTCTACTAAGGACGTGCGGGCTCTGTCGCGCTGATATCGTTTGTAATTAAAAACGATTCACTTTGTAGGGAATACTGATCCGTAAGGCTTGTATGAGGGTTCAAGATTAAAGTGATTTATCAAATCCTTACGAAGGAAGGCGATTTTCGTCAATGAAAACATTAGATGCTAACGTACACATAGGTATTATACATATTATTATGTTCAAATTTGAAATTCCATAACTCATGACTTTAGATGGTGGCAAACATCTAGTATGGTAAAAAGTTCTAAAAAGGAGCAAATCACCATCATAGCATCAATGTTTATTGTACCTACATAAACATTTAGTTCTGTAATAATTTGCATTTGAATGTGCCCTGCAACGTACAATTATAGAAGCGTTCACTTGCAACTGATTGCTTCCGCTGAGGTTGCACCCCATAATAATGAAATATAGCATTCAATTTGATTTCAAAAAGCCAAAGGGCTACTAAGGGCTAGTTCTTGCACAATAGGGGAGGCATTGAGGCAGGGAATGACGTTCTCCAATATCAGATCCATTATTATTAAAGGATTGTTAAGTATGTCTTTACCTAAGCTATTACGTTACTTTTGGTACTTAGATGATCTTAGGCCGGTTAAAGATATTAAAGGGCGACCAAAACAAAAACAGTCACATCTCATTGAACTGTACCTAAATAAGGTAAGATAAGGTTTATAATATAACATCAGAATAATTAAGTAGACAACAAAAATATTTGGGCACATAAGACAGATTCCATCGATAAAAGGCAATTCTAAAAAGTCGATCATTGTAAGAGCTCTGAGAAGCAAAGTAGTAAGTTTAGGAGATATTTAGGTTTAGAGAGAAGGTATAAAAACGTCGCTGATAAAAATGCAACAAGAAAACATGACTTTCTATCTTTGGGAATAATTCTTCTGCTTCATTGTTACCTCGTTTTTTTGATCTCGTCAAGGCACTCGCGAGCAGGCGTATGTGTACGCGATGTCAGCGGCGGCGCTGGCGTGGTCCATCGCTCGCGCATGCGCGGCGGGCTCGCTGCCGGCGTGCTCGTGCGCCGCACCGCCGCGCGCGCCGCCTCGCCCCCCGCGCCAGGCGCAGGTCACGCCCGCCGAGCCACACGCCAGGTTCAAGTGGGGCGGATGTGGCGATAACTACCAGTGGGCAGAAAGGTAGAGTTCTTGGAAAAAACAAAAAATTTCTAAACCATACGTGCATCCAAAACTTTCCATCTTATTTTCTTTCACTCTCTCGGTACTAATGTTTTATGGATGTTATATAGATTTGCCAAACAATTTTTGGACGCACACGAAATAGACGTCCGGGAAGGCAAAATAGAAAATATTCTCGAAGAACCAACGACTACGGAGCTACCGACAACTACAACGACTTTGGAACCGACCACTATGCCTCCCGTGGTCATCTTGGTGGATGACCAGCCCGCGCCGGCCAATACCAGTGTGGCTCCAAAGACGAAGAAGAAAGGACGTCGCGGACGCAAGCGCTTACCGCGGTCACCGCGACGAGGCAGGCCCACAAGGAAACGGTTCAGATCTAGACAGAGGTTAGCAATATGAAAACTTGGTTACATTAATCTTCCAGTGTTTGTTTCAGTTGAAAATGAACGAATTATTTTATTCCCAATTTTCATCAGATATGAATATGAAGATAGAGGCTCAAGATACCGAAACATAGAATACCGAATGGCAGCTGACGACCCGAGGTTCGATCCTCAAGTAGACCTGCGCACACGGCTCGAGCGACTGCGACCACTCATCGCTTCAGCCAACCTGATGAACGGACGATTTGGACGAAAGGTAACCAATAAATGTGAAATAGGTAAGTCTCTGTGATTTGTACATTGGTACATTATGGTTTCTTGTTCATGAATATATATCCTCCAGCGTGTTGTGCAGTTCTATCTTCTAAATTTCAGGAAACCTTCCTAATTTATTAGAATTGCTTCTATAATAGTTTTGCTCTGGCTCTGGCTTTATTTAGGAAGTTTGCGGTGTAAGAACCGAACATAAACGTCTCAAAACGTAGATAATATAAGTATTATTCATTGAATGTTACAATAGGCGGTATCCAGCGGCATGCGAACCAAGTGCACGTGTCACGGCGTGTCGGGGTCGTGCTCGGTGCGCACGTGCTGGCGCGCGCTGCCGCCGCTGGCGCGCGTGGCGGCAGCACTGGCGGCGGCCACGGCCCGCGCTGGCCCACTGCCGCAGCACCGCCGCGCCCGCCGCGCGCGCCCGCGTCTGCGCTACGTCACGCCCAGCCCCGACTACTGCGAGCCCGACGCAGCTGCCGGGTCGCACGGCACGCATGGCAGGTACGATGGATAATGCTCTACATACTTAAATTAATTACCTCAATCATACGACAGACATACATTTTATTTAAAATGTAGTATGTCCATTTAGATTTTGACCTAAGTAACAATCAACTGGTATTCTACTATTTTTTCTTCTACTGAGCATTTTATAAGGAAGAGTTACTGCTTCTTGCTTGATTTCTACATCTTAATAATTTCATAGAAACTGAAAGAACATACTTGGAAAAGGGAACGCAGGCAAAACCGCTGAAACGAACCGCCGTGAATAAAACCGCCTATCTAAATAAATAACAATCCAACTTTGGCATGGCGATACAATGCATGTTTGATCTCTCAGAACGACTCCATATGGACTTTAAAATAGCTAGTCTAGAACGTCCTTGTCTTGTTGCGCAGGAAGTGTAACGCGAGCCTGGGCAGCGCGCCGGGCGGGTGCGGGCGGCTGTGCTGCGGGCGCGGGCGGCGCGCCGTGCGCTCCAGCCGCCTCGAGCGCTGCCACTGCCGCTACCACTGGTGCTGCCGCGTCGACTGCCAGCTCTGCCGCCTCACCACCGAGGACCACTACTGCAACTGAACATCATCTACTATCTCGCTGGATATTAATACTGTTTACAAAAACTATTTGTCTTATTCAATTAGACAGAATAGGAAATCTAGAAAGTGATTTCGAAATTCCATCTATGTGCTCTGAATACATTAGGTACTATAGCTAGTACTACATACCTTCCACTTACCTACTCGTGTGAGTCACTCAATTGACGATGCAGATAGAAGAAACAGATAGAAAATGCAACGCTTGTCGAACATCCAAAATCACAGTGGTCATTTTACCCCTTTAACCACTGTCTTAAACTTCAATATTTTTCAGTTATTTAAATTTAACTTACTACTTAGATATAAATTAAATACCTACTTGAGTAAATGTAGCATGTTTTTGAGTAATCAAAAAGAGTACCAGTTTTGATTTTAAACTATGTTGGTGTAGAATAAAGAACAAGTTAATATGTCTCATGTTTGTGTACCTGAGTACTCTTTCAATAATAATAATAAAAATAGCAGCATTTTAACCAAAGATTTTAAACAATTTGAGCACTAATAACTAGTCATTATGCCTTCGTAAGTAACGTGTTGTACAATACTCCCGGTCTATTATTCTAGATATAAAATAAAAAGTAGAAATTTAATATAAACAGTAGCGGTATATTCTCTGAACATCCTACAGTACTTAGAACATACTTTATCTCATTTTATTAAGACTGTTTGTTATTTTTTGACATACCGAGAACTATGATTTTAGTAGATATGTATCGTAATTTAGTAAGTATTTCCTAATGTTTTGACAATAAAATAAGTATTACATATTAATCGTAGACCTATGAACGACGCTGTAAACACAGCTTTTAAAATGGTGATTTTTGGAGATTCTCTTGAACATAAGAAAATTAAACACATTCCAATCTATTTAGTATCTTTCAAGTCCAAAACAAAGCAATGTCCCAATATAAAAAAAATAACAATACACAGACCAACTTTACCGCATAATTATGGAGCCGACATATTGACACAGATTTTTTATAAAAACTCTACTGCGAGTCGGATCATACACGAAGGGTTTTGTACCATCGTACAACATAAACATGTGTGTTTTGTAATTTTTATTAATTGTCATTCACACCATGAAAAATTCAGCTGTCTACATACTATGGTGCAAAAGGTGCAACCCGCTTACAACCTATTAAAAGCTCCGTTAGCTCCTTTTTAGTACGGACGATAATTATGTAGTAAACAACAAATGCACTTCAATGGCATCCATCATACATCATACTAACCTGGGTTAGATAATCAGTTAAATATTCCTGTCAAAAGTATCACCTACTTCGTTGTACATATTATTATACTCATACATTAACTACTAACTAGATTTAGGTACTTTTTCTCTGTCAACGTGATTTTAATAATATGTATTTTAGTATTTTTATCTACTGTCGTTTCATGTCAAATGATAATTTTATTACATAGTGATGTTAAGTACTATTGTAAATAAAAATCGTACTTAGAATTATTCTTGTTTTATTAGATTCCTACTCAAGTGTTACTCGTTGTCGTTGGGTAAGTATATTAATTAGTTTCGAAAATGCCTATTATGTTAACTGTGGAGCATCAGAAAAGGCCTAAACAGCAAAAACATCAAAGAGCGGACTATAAATAAAGCATTACAAGTTTTGGAAATAAGGTTTGTTTTTCAATAAAAGACAATATGAATGTGACATAATATTAAGTTGTTTATTTACATAACTATTGTATTTAGCAATGCAAGACTACTAATAGTCACTGTAAATAATGAGCAATATAGAAATAACAACCAAATTGACAGAACATGTATCTACAACCAATCTATGTCATTCACTGAGTTCAATTCACTAACATGAGAGATCTGACTGAATCAATAAACACACTTACATAAACAGTTGCTAATACTAAAACTAAGAGCAATTTGGAATTTGACTGGAAATAAAAAAATAAATTCTCGTAACTTAGGATTTAGGTATAACAAATACAAAAACCCTTCACTTAACAACTAAAAATCACATCATTTTTACTTATGATATAACTGGTGGTAAACGTAGCTTAATTGAAGGAGATAAGTGAAATAGAACTATTACATCAACAGACGTCGAGGCCTCAGAACAATAAATATTACAATATGGCATCGCAACTTAGCTCAGTCCATGGTGTGACAAAGTAATTTAGGTTTGTTCTATGTTAAGCAGTGTGTATTTTATAAATCGCATCGAATACATAACAATTTAGAAAAAAAGGAATGAATATAAATCTAATAAATAGGATCTATGTACCTTTATTACAAAAAGTTTCTACATAAGGAACTGGCAGAAATTTGATAATAGTTTAAGTTGAAATGTGAAAATAGAATTATGATATTATGGTGTCTAGTCTATACTAAAATTGAAAATATCAGCGTTTCAAAGCACTGAAACATACGGATATAGTGAGCAATTCCCTACTTACATTCACTCAGACTCAACTCACCACCCAACAAATTGGAATAAAGTAATTAAAATAATTATTACTTTAATTCATCATAACTCCGTGTGTTCATCGTGTTCTGAAACAAAAAGCAACGTTAGATAATAATATCTAGAAATTTTGGTTTTATCTTTCGAAGTCTGTATAAAAGTGTTTTTATGTAACTAAAAAACATATCAATATGAAACTTACTTTCTGGAGTCTCTTCTTGAACAGTACTCTCAATTTCCTGTAACAAAAGATCAGAAATAATTACAAACCTTTTTAAATTAATAGACCCAGCATCCGTTTGTTTGGATCTGAAATGTTTATGCCACATTGCCCTTACCGGGCCAGTGGCAAATTGCGTAATGTTCAAAACTATGAACTACAATGATTAAATTCATATAAACTCTATATTCCTTAGGTGAGGCAAGAAGCGAAGCGGCAACATGGCTACGAAAATCCATAGACTACCACCGAGTCAGTAGGTATAAGGAAATCTATGAAGATTGCCATTGAATCGTTAATAAAAATAAATCCGGGGCAACAAAAGGGATCCGTAAAAAAAGGGTGTGCTATACTGTAGCTTACCTGTTCGTGATCCGAGGCCTGGTAGAGGCCGCGTCGCACGCGCGCCTGCAGCGCCTTCACCTCGTCGTCGTACTGGCTCCACTCCGGCACGATGCGCATGGCCGCCGACAACTTCGCCTCTTTCGTCATCGGGTTGTTACACTGTACAGTTCGTATAACGTCAGAATTTGTGTGAAAAGAAACGACATCAAAAATTTGTAACGACTTCAAATAATTTCTCGGCTCATATTATGAATATGTCATAAGATGTTTTTTTTTTTTATTTCATAAGTTAAGTTGGTCAAGAAGTTAGCTATGATAAGATTTTAAGTCAATATATTAATCATTAAAAAAGCTTACCAAATCAATAGTCTTAGCATATGCTTTGGAGTTATTATCGCACCAGGTTTCACACCACAACCACTCTTGAGGCAATGACTTAATAGCTACTTGATGAATCATATTGTTTGGCAAGTCTTGATCTGAAAGAAACATACAAATACCAATTTACTTTCATATATCTAATATACAAAATAACGTCAACGCTCATTGGAGAGGGTTATATGCATATAAGCATTCACGGCTATTGCATTTTCATTGTAACTGTAAGTTGTCATTACGAGAAGTTGGCGTTTCGCGAAGTTGGCATTTCAAGAAGTTGGCATTATGAGAAGTTGACTATTTGTGAGCGGTTGTCATTTTGTGAAGTTGGCATTCTGAGCGTAAACGGTAAGATTTTCCAATCTCGATAATTGCTAAAAAAATATTGACATTGTCTAGTAGTCTTTGAAAACGTCGAAAGAGAATACTTGAAATTGCACTTTATTTATATCAGACTAAAAAAAGGTTGCTTCGTCAGCATACTTTTGAGTTTGTAATTCCACAGTTGTAGAACCCACCTAAGTTGGAGAGACTGTTGGGGTCCTGGCTGAGCGCCTGGTACTGTCCGCGCAGACGGTCGCCGGCGGCGATGCGGCGGAAGCGCTTGAGGTCCACCACGTACAGCGCGCTGATGTGGTAGCTGCGCCCCTGCAGGTGGTTGCGCCAGTAGCCCTGCTTCCAGAACCTACGCAAACATTACATTGTTATAGATTTTCGCATACATAAGCGATAATACCCATAAGGACATAATAAACTGTAATGACAGAAATTAGCTAGCTTGTTTCGCACTTATTCCCGTTAAATAGCTATATTACAGTATTTTAGTATAGCTTACTTTGTGGCTTGTGTAACCTATTCGCAAGTTATTTAAGACAAACGTGTAATATATCTCTAAGTTCAAACTTACCTAAATCCTTCCATCTCTTTCCTGCTGTCACAGAAAGGCGTGTAACCGTAAGGGGCGCCACCGAGGTCCAAATCGACTAACTCTTTCAAGTCCGCACGAACAATCTACAACACAATGGATTATTACAACAGGAACCACCGAAATCACTACATAGTATAAAACAAAGTCGCTTTCCGCTGTCTGTCCCTATGTATGCTTAAATCTTTAAAACTACGCAACGGATTTTGATGCGGTTTTTTTTAATGGATAGAGTGATTCAAGAGGAAGGTTTATATGTATAATACATGCATAATATAGTAGAGGAACACGGATAATCTTAGAGATTTTTGACGTCAGGTCGTAAATCAACACATTTTTTGCGCTTTCATTGCAAACGCTGGCTGATCCCTACGAGATAGATCAAAATAATGTACTACAGTATTGTGCACCTTAAAAAGATCTACAAAAAAGTCCGCGATGGTATATGTCTATCTCTTGAGGGTAACCCACAATAACCATTTTTATCCTTTATTTATTACTTATTCACGAAAAGACGATTTTAAGCAATACAGCATAAATCCTTATCCAATTAAGTACCTTCAAAAAATTGTGCATGCAATATAGATCAATATTGCCTTTTACAGCATGTAATTTAAATGAATATTTTCGAAGATATTACAGATTTAAAATGCAGGGACATAGCGGTTGCTGCGGTACCGGCCGGGGGGCCGCGCGGGGGCCGGGGGGCGCGTGCCTATACCAAATAGTGCGTCCAAGGCTGTGCTGTGCTTCGCCCTACAGAACTTTATGATTGTGTTATATTTGGTATCAGCGTTGCACCCGAGCAAAGCCGGGGCGGGCCGCTAGTAACCTATATTTGGTAAGTATCTTATTTAAATGTTTCCCCTCCGTTCACGAAGCGAAAGTGATAAGCATCAAAGGTCATAACTGATTTATACATTCTCCAATACCTAATAGCACCCCAACTACAATCAATTTTTTCTCTCTCTTATCGAGCCGTACTTTTTCCATCCCCCTCTCACCTGATCAGCATCAACGAAGATGATCTTCTTGACGTGCAGCGGGAAGAGCACGTCGAGGAAGAGTATCTTGTAGCCCCAGATGGTGCGCTGGCGGTCGCGCTGCCGCTGCAGCCAGCGCGGCCACTGGTACTGCACCAGCTCGTACTCGAACCCGTACTCTTGGGCCATGTACGGTAGTATGTCCTACAAATAGAGAGCATAAGTATATTGTAATGACGTCTGATATTAACTCATTACCAAAACGGGAACCGTAAAACATAACAGAAAATGTTATACGTGAAAAAGAAGACTATGAAAGCTACTTGAGGATCTGAATTAGAGACATGATCTGGTATATATCTCCTTCAACTTATCAGTTCTTGTTATATTAATCACACAACCAAAAAAAAAAAATATCTCTTTTCATTCCATACGCGTAAAGGAATCACACTATTTACCTTGAGAGAGGGACTGAGGTAGTTCTTCAGGAACCAGAACTTGACGGGAGACTTGGTGTTCTTGAGCACGGACAACATCATGATGCGTAGGAACCGCTCGTACAAGTGGCCGGACGCCACCGAGAACACGTTGATAGTCTCGTCTTGTGCTTCCTGCTCGTCGCCGCCGCCAAACGAACTGTGGCAATAATAGAGCTTAACTTAAGAACTTAAGGTTTAATTTGGTGTGCATTTTTATATGTACCTATTTTTTTTTTCTTGGTACTCTGTAAATGTGTGGATGTAAATCATTACATTTAGACATGACGTCTTAGAAAAAACATCGTTTGGTTCGCGATAAAAACTTTAAGAAAAATACACTTTAACATAAATCTCTGTCTATATCTTGTGCGCTGTAGCTTGGTGCGGGTGACATTTGTCAGTATGACGTTGAAATCTATCAATATCACATGGCTAAGGATGTAACGTTATGCAAGTCATTTTTATCGATGACGTTTTTCACAGCAAAAATCACATTTCCTTTTTATAATTAGAAAAATAATTGTAACATTAAATTTAATTGTATCTATTAAACTACTAAAAATATATTTTTGAATATAAAATTTATCATAAACATTATGTCTGATTGGGATCGTGATATCCATATTGGTGATTTTATGGAATCATCGATAGTAATATCAGTTACAGATTCAGATGATGAATTGAGTCACAATTCAGATGTTTCTGACTCTGATATGAGTTAAGACGAATAAAATGTACTTTTTTATTAGTTATAAAAATATTGATATATCTATCGTAGCAGTACATCCCATCACTAAAGAAGTCTTTGGCGTTACGTTATACGCATAACACTGTGCTTATTTTTTCTTCCAATATAATTTTATTTGTAAACTAGAACATTCTGGTTGGTTTAATTTAATTAAGAACCGTGATTAATGATTTAATATATTACAAATATGGTGCACCTGAAATACTAAGGTCATATTTGTAAATCGCGGCAACCTTCAAGAGTGAAACGAAACATGACTGACAACTGTCACCCGCACCATGCTACACCGCACAAACTGTAACTTCTTGCAAATACAACATGCTATACTAAGATTCTTATACATTAAAGATTTAGATATTAACATGTATACATTTGGATAAGGCTTTATGTACCTTGCAATAGAGTTCCAAATGCCTCCGGAGTTTTTATCGTCGTTTTCCACGAGTAGGTCGAGGTGTTGCTTGTCGGGTTTCTTGCTGACGCGTAACTTGATCACGTGGCTTCGGAACGAGCTCATCAATACTTGGATGTCCTGGCTGCCTGCTGGCGTGTCGGTGTTTTCGTGCCTGAATCGAACATGTTATGAATAATAATGTTAAAGTATGCTTACTTCTAATTGTCAGGTCTAGCTACATTATTGAACTAAATCAAACAGAGTCTTAGGGTTAAGTTTTCAGTAACTTCGATTTCAGGATGTCATACGCGTATTTTCAACAATATTTTAATTTTGCAGATTTTTATTTCTTACATATAAATATTTCTGTTTAGTGGAATTTGCTATCTCCAGTATTCAGGGTACTTTGTATTAAGGTGAGCATCAAAAAAATCCACCCTTTACATGCATAAAACCACTATTTAAAGTTACATACCCAACAATTTCATAGATGTCATCGGAGCGTCCTGGCCTGAGCCGGAGCAGCCAGGCGCCGGGGTTGGCCTTGAGCTGGAAGTAGCCGAGGTTGGCCATCACGATGGTGTCCATGCGCTCGGGCCGGTCGCGCGTGCCCAGCACCAGCTGCAGCCCGCGTGGTGGCGTGCCGAGCGTCGGGTCCCACGCGTGGCCTTCTAGTAGCAGGTATTCTAACTCGAACTCGCTGTAGAGCATGGTATTTATTGAATTGATTGATAGTATTTTTGACACATAGCTAATTAAAAAAAATAGTTAATGTAAAAACAATACTCTAGTGTCAGTGACGCACAAGAAAAAATAAATCCAAACTAATATTATAAATGCGAAAGTAACTCTGTCTGTCTGTCTGTCTTTGCTTCACGCCTAAACTACTGAACCGATTTGTGTGAAATTCGGTACAGACATAGTTTGGAACTTGAGAAAGGATATAGGATAGTTTTTATAACAAAAAAATAAATTTAAAAATAAAATTTATTCCGGACATACAGCGCCATCTATTGGTCAAGCGTCGGCATCAATTCAGTACTGAAAATTCATCGGATAAAAGTAAATGATAGTAAAAAGGTATGAAAAAAGTAATATCAATATAATAAAACTTTTAGTACAAAGAAAATACCCGAACGAAGTATATCCAAACTAATATTATAAATGCGAAAGTAACTCTGTCTGTCTGTCTGTCTGTCTTTGCTTCACGCCTAAACTACTGAACCGATTTGTGTGAAATTTGGTACAGACATATTTTGGAACTTGAGAAAGGACATAGGATAGTTTTTATAACAAAAAAATAAAATAAAAAATAAAATTTATTCCGGACATACAGCGCCATCTATTGGTCAAACTTCGTCATCAATTCAGTACTGAAAATTCATCGGATAAAAGTAAATGATCGTAAAAAGGTATGAAAAAAAAATATCAATATAATAAAACTTTTAGTACAAAGAAAATGCCCGAACGGAGTATATCCAAACTAATATCATAAATGCGAAAGTAACTCTGTCTGTCTGTCTGTCTGTCTGTCTTTGCTTCACGCCTAAACTACTGAACCGATTTGTGTGAAATTTGGTACAGACATAGTTTGGAACTTGAGAAAGGACATAGGATAGTTTTTCTATGAAATTCACTATTCCACGCGAACGAAGTCGCGGGCAAAAGCTTGTATTATTATACGAAACAAAATATAGTTCACATTGAAGTGTATAATTAAATCTCTACAAATGCTATATAATGATGTGTGTGCATCTCTTGGACTTTAGCTAGGCTTAGCTTATTTTAGTCTATATCCATGCTTATGTATATTATTGTATAACACTAGAACCAAAAGCATTTTTTGTTTACAATCCCCAATTGCTTGTCTAAGGTAACGAAAAAAATCAATCCTTCTACTTGAGAACTTTCTGTTTTAAAGTCAATAAAAAATAAAAAATAAAACTTGTACTCACCTATGCACGAGCGTGTCAACATCAGCGAGACGTATGTTATCGAGATCGTAGACGGACTTGACGCACTCGACGAGCCAGTTGGGCGGCGTGCGCAGCTCCAGCGACAGCAGCGGCGCGTGCGGCAAGCGCGCGAACCGAGCCAGCGCCCCGCCGGTTAGAGCACCCGAGCTCGTGAACTGTAGCTCGGGCTCCAGCACATAGCGGTAGAAACTGATGACGAACACATAACAAGTCAATTTTTGTACCGGATCATTTTGAATATTTTAGGTGTACAAAAATACTTAAAATATGGTAATTTTTGTGAAAAATTGTATATTGCAATATTACGGACTAAATATTGTGTTATTGTGATTAAAACTGTTTCTAGTTGACAGATTACAATATAGCAAGATTTAGTAAACAAATAATGTTGAATATCTTTATAATCTGTAGAATATAGAAACAAACTTTACTATTTTTTTTTTCGTTAAATAACATGTTTTTAACCTTGATTCGTTGTTATTTAAAGTTTGATGGTATCGGATCGAAACCAATATCAAATCAAATAAGGAGATTGCATGTTTAGACTATGTGAGTACCTTTTGAGCGGCATATCGGAGTTCTTGTCCTGCGGGTTGACGAACAGCTTGATGCGGCAGTTGATGACGTGTCGCAGCACCAGCAGCAGCGGCGCCAGGCGCTGAGCCGCCGTCGACGCGGGGTCCAGCACTGCTACGATCTGTGTTATCATGGAGATGGATATATCTAACTAGTTGCATAAAATTAAGCAAATTTTAATAACGGTACCAACGAAACTTATTAGTTCAAACTAGTTTGTTTCAGGTCTAAATGTGTAAGGTCGAGAACATTATTTATTTTCCTAAATACTCTATCTTTAACAAGTTTAGGTACCTAGCTAGAATCGTGTTATTTTTTACATAAAAAAAAAATCAACACTTATCATTTACATCGCGAATATTTCATTCAACAAAAAAACTTATTAAAAATATTTCGAAATTTCGTTAAATCTTTAAAAATGTATATCTTTAATACAGATGTGTTTTATTTTTAAGCAATATAGACCAAAATCTATGAACTATTCACATTACCAGTCACTAACACTACTACTACGTCTATTGTAGATACCTCGACCGCGGCCTCGTTGTCCCTCAGCGGCGGCAGGTCGACGAGCGAGTGCTGCGTGCGCAAGCCGGCGGGGAGCGCAGTGCGCACGCGCGGGCTGCGAGCCGCCACCACTGATACTACCTTCAGGCGCTCCTCCAGACTCAACTGCTTCGACTCGTACTCTACGATAAGGTATTCAATCAAGTATTGATTTAGACCACAATTTTATGCCAATAATTATCCCAGTATTATATGCACAAAGAGCAACTACAATGTATTGCGTATGTATGTATTTATGTATTTGCAGTTTAAATAATATGTCAAAATGTACATTTATACGAGTGAAACGAAGTTATATTTTTTACGTGATCGCAAACGTACATTCAACTGTACTTTAACACAAATTTTGAAAATCACTTTCGTCATAAATTCATTTTTATAGAACATAAATTAGGTTTTCAATAATAACCAGGCAAAATCTGCACTATTTGCAGATACGAGTGTTTTGAAAGCGATGAGTAGTTAATACATTATCGTTAAATCAAATAATATTCATACCATCGTCATCATCTTCGAAAATCATATTCGAGTCTTGATTTTTCTTCTTACTGTCCAATACTTCCGAAAGTTTGTCAGCGTACATCTGGTTGCTGTACCTATAGTAAATAATTTAATATTAGTTAAGTTACTTCAAGATGCAACTTCCACATTCCTGTCTATTTTATTTTATTTATTAAGGGATAATAAACAACTACAATATATACAATCTGTAAAGTTTAACAAAGCAAGTAGCAATGTTGCAGTCCACTGCATTATCCACAAATAAAACATATTTAAAAGACAGTGGTTGCTACTAGACGAGCACAATCTTTAGATACTCTATGAAACCATAGGTCGGAAATTGCGCATCAAATTAATAATACAAAAGATTTTATGAAATATTTTTTTATTTCATATCCATCTCAACACACTTGCGTTCGCAATTGATAAGAAAAACGCGAGTTTAAGGAAAAAACACTGTAATTTTTTAATTATCTTTCAGCCAGAACATCACATTTTTATAACTTTTTCATTAATACTAACTCAGTCTAAAGTGAACTTTATTTACACGGACATAAAGTTGATGTTTCTTTGTGGAAATATCCTATTACCTCTCGAGCAGCGCGAAGTCGTCGAGCGTGAACCGCTCGTGGGCGTGCAGCGGGCCGATGAGCCGCGCGTTGTGCACGAGCGCGCGCGCGCCCGCTCGCAGCTTCAGGCTGCGGCCGCACAGCACGCGCGACGCCTTCAGCACCCACTCGTACTTGTTCAGCGCAGGGACCATGGCCGGCTAAACAACATGATAACAGGTCTTGGAGTTATTTGTGCAAGTTTATTTTAGAAGTCTCTGCCTTTTTTAAGTCTTTCGCTAATAAATTAATACTGAATCGTTGACAGTCATGGGTTCGGTTTTAAACCTTCCTACCTTTATTTATATAAAAAACAGACTCTTGGTTATATTAAGTGAAATTTTGTTTTATATTTTGGGACAAGTAAATAAAATTTGTCTACTTACACTATAATTTAGCAACATACATATAGATTGAGTGTGTGTTGAAGTTTTTTTACTTGGAATAATAAGGTATCATTCTTGATGCGAAAATCGTCATTTACTAGGACAATTTCGTGTATCACTAAGTACAAATAAAATATGATCACTGTACCATTGATTGTTTACTGAGTGCAATACATTATTAAATCTAAAACTCTTACCAATATATCGCAGTTCTCTCTCTCGTGGCAGCCCTCGTCGTCGAGCAGCTTGGTCATGTAGGCGGTGGCCTCTGCCGGCGACAGCGTGATGAGCGCCGCCAGCGCCACCTTGTTCAGCGACTGGTCCGCTTTGGATGTACCGTCTATGTTCGGGATGAACGCTACGCGGACGCCGCGGGATTCTTTCTGTTAAATTATTTAACAAAATTTAACTTAAATATTAAAATGAAGTGTCAGGTACATGTATTTCTTAATAAATTTTTGGTGCCACAATAAACGGCTCGCGTCGTTCGTTAGTTATCTGTTTTTATTTTTAGTTTTATATGTAGTACATCAAAGTGTATAAGATACACTCAATATTATTTTCTACCGACATATTTTGATCAACTTGAATTGAATAGTAGATATATGGAACATGTCAATGAAATAGAAATTGCCTATAAAATTCACTGACGGCGGCGTTTACATTAGTTAATTTATAAACAAAAAAAAAAAAAAAAATTAAGAAATTAAATAGACTTACCATGAAAGTCAGCGCATTTCTCAGCAGCTCCCTGGACTCAACATTATTGAGATCTCCGGCTACCCAGATGGTCTGGGTGATCTTCTCATTTTTACCAGACTTGGCGAAGTACTTGAGTAAAGGTAAAGCCGTTGCGAGTGCGTCGCGTCCTGTAGGTACACAATGTTAATTTTACAAGAACAATAAATATGGAGATCGTTTAGGGACATTATTTTTCACATCAGAAATGAGGATAAACTCTATAGATACGATTATAACACCTATGTGAAAGTTTTCATACAGAATCATAGGAAAATTACCTACAGATAATGTAGAGGATAAAGTAAGGGACCAAACACCACTATACCATAACTTTAAGACCATATACGTTAAATCTTGACTATAGTAGAGACCTGCCTATAATTATAGTTTAACTATGAAATAAATAATACGCTACCTGTCAAATGCAAAAGCTTGTGTATTTTGTCTTCAGCGAAGAATTCGGGAGATGAGGCAACTCCAGATAAATCCAAGTATTGTGACGGATCCGAGCCCAGAATACGCTGGTTCAACCTATTTAAAGACAATATAGTCAATAAAAAACAAAAAGAATATAATCAGCGACATTAGTTTAAGACAGGTGTATACAGCCGACAGTGGTATGAAAAGGGTTGTCATGGAATATTACTTATCAGTTTGTGAACATTCCTTTTTAGCATGCATTTACTTTAACTTAGTGACAGTCTGAACAGTGCTAGTTTCATCTATATCTGTTTTATAGTTTTCGAGATGTGGACCGTTAAGTCTAAAAATAAACTTAAACTGAAGTCGGCCGTTTGGTTCAAATAGTCTTCTATCACGCATATATGAATGAATAAAAATAATAATTAAGTGGATAACAATTAATTATATTTTTTATTCATTTTTAAAACATTACATAGTATGTTGTACAATACAATATACCACAAAGCCAGTTCAGTGGTTTGACTGTGGGATCATACCTGGGCATAATGTGTGTCTGCTTCATGAGATAGTTGAGTGCATCGTCGGTGTCGGCCAGTTCTCCGCGGAACACCGCTCGCTGCAGCCTGCCCGTGTGTCGCGACAGAGCCGTCACCAGCGCCTCTTCTAACAGCTCCACTGATGAAGTCACGGGTGATTGACCTTCTTCCACTAGTGGCACGCCGTTTATCAATACCTGAAGAGATTGGTTTTGTTATAATTTGTCGACTGTATCTGGTTTTAGTTGAATTGATCATTAAAGTGCGTGCATTATTTGGTACGAGGTATTTATACTATAATATACATCCTATATGTATCCTATAATGCTTTGCAAAACATCTGCTTTTTTACGCAATCGTTAATTGACTCAAGACAAAAATTCATGTTACTGCCTGACAAAATAATCAACACCAAATATTACATAAAATTGTATAACTATAACTTACCTGAGGATACTTATTACTGCCGATCTTAGAGACGAATTCTTCAGATAGTTGCCTTCCAAAGTTGTACTCAGAGTCTTCAGAAATGATCTCGTCTATATCAGCACTAGAAGTTGTGTATTTATTTAGCTGTTTCTTAACAAATTCTATATCAAGCTTTTCATCTTTCGGAGGGTGCATCAACTGGAAACAAAAAAAATTAAGAAATATTTTTTAGTAAACATTATGGAAGAAAATTCAATCAAAAACGCCAAAATTCAATAATTCAGCGGTATTTCTTTCTGGTCTTTTTTACATAATTTGATACCTGATTTCTACATACCTGTGTGAGGAAAAAGTACGCTTCTTTGTTGGAGTTCTTCTCCTGCGCGACATAGTTGAAGGCGGATCTGACAGCGGCCTCTAGAGCAACGTTTTCTGTATTTGGCGCCAAAACCAGACCGACGCGCACTGGTGTCGCGTGCTTCAGCAGTGTCTCACCCAGCTTTAGAGGGGGTCCTGACGCTGTCGATGTTGGGTCTACCACGATGATCTGTGAATATCAAATTGTAATATTGTTACTTATATTATTTTATGTACTTAATCAAAATTACTTGCATTAAGAAATGGAGTAATTACTCATTACGCATTTCAAAGAAAAACACAACAAATTCTTACAATTATTTGAAAGAAAGACACACAACACTTGACATAAGATAACTAAACAATCATTTTACCATACAGAAACTGGGAATTAGCATCAAACTTACATAATTGTAGATATTCCTCCTCAAATTCCTCAGCATGCCGGGGTAGGTTGGTCTAAGCAACTCCATGTAGGAGGAGGGCCAGCGGCGGTAGCGCTCGTCGCTCTCCAGGTCGTTGAGCCACGTGATGGCCGTGTCGCGGATGTCCAGCCCGTACTCCTCCCACGTGAACGATTCTCCCAGCTCCAGCGATAGAAGAGTGTTGATCAGCTTTTTGGACAACCCTGTGGTAGAAAGAAATGTATGGATAATGATACAAAAAAAGGAAATGAACTAGGTTTATCTCTCTATGAACAAAATGTATTTATACTTACCGCCTTGGAATGGCAAATGATGCTTAAAAGGGTTTCAATATACTAAAAAAAACAATACTTGGAGCTATAATATCGTATTTAAATATTGGTAGAAACGGTTCATCGCTAAAACTTTAACAATTTCACTTAGTAATCAAACTTATAATGATGTGAATATTAACTAACTTACCAAGTGCATGCAAAGTATTCATAGGCCCGATATCTTCCTTGAGGGCCGCCAGGAGTGCCATAACATCGACTTCCTCGGCATCATACTGCGCTCCGGACACGAGCAGAAGGGGTTCCGCGGGACGAAGCCCCAGCGACGACGCCCAAATGTCTTGGTTGTATAGAACCTCGTCGCGGAAGGATTGAGGCACATTCACGTGAATAAGCGACTTCGTCTAAAAAAATAATATACGTTTTATTCATTTGACGAAATGCAGGTGGTTACTAACAGTATAATATTATTATTCTTCAATCCTAATCTAGATCCCACAGCTGGGGAAAGGCCTTACTTTCTTCTTCCATACCTATCTGATTCAAAAATCTAGGACAGTGTGTTACAAGATAGTAGGTCCCTACATGTCCTACATACAGAAATATCATGTCCTATTCTATCACAACAGTATCGAAAGGAAGGAAGGAAGGGGTCATCCGAATTACGTAACAGATCAATAACCTTTTGATGTGAAATAGTTGTAACAGGATGTTAATATAAATATGACCTCCTGTGTGAGATTTACTCTGTGAGTTTGGTAAAGTTAGACTTAATAATACACTTCTCATCAAAAAAATCGAAACACTTTCGTTTTTATTGTTATTGTCCTAATTTTTTACAAAAGAGAATTAATTCCATGAAAAAAAAATCATTATTGTGTAGCTGGCAGTTTGGTCATTACAGTAAGAGGAAAAAAATCAAAATTCGAAATTAGAATTTCCTTTGTTTATCCTATAAATGAAATTAATCACTGTTTTGAGACAAATGTGTATGGAGTACGTTTCTCGTTTAAAAACTAAAAATTAGCGCTTGTCTTTAAACTTTTTGTTTCTTATTTCATTTACTGTGACTTTGGGACGTCTGAAAAAACTTTTTTTTCTAAAACATATGGATGCTTCGACCGCAGAAGCCGCCCAAGTGGTGGCATTGCTGGATTCTGGACTAAGTCAGCGTGTTGTGGCTGCAAGATTGCATCTAAGCTTATCATCTGTTCATAGAGTCTACAAACGCTATCGGGAGACTGGTTCGTTCACGCGCCGTTCAGGATCTGGCAGGAATCGGGTCACTTCTGAGCGAGATGATCGATTTATTGTAACAACTTCTTTACGAAATCGACGCCTTAACGCTTTTCAACTGCAGCAGCAGCTTTGCGTTGTACGAAGAGTAGCTGTAAGTGACTCTACAATAAGAAGAAGGTTGAAGGAACGCGGATTGGCACCGCATAAGCCAGCGAATGGGCCGATATTAACTGCAGACCATCGAAGAGCGCGCCTTAACTTTGCACGCGAGCACCTAACTTGGTCATACCTTCAGTGGAGCAAAGTACTGTTTTCTGATGAGTGTAAAATTATGCTGTATGGTAACGACGGAAGGAACAAGGTCTACAAAAGAGATAGAGAACGCTTTGCACAATGCTGCATTGAAGAAAAGATCAGCTATGGTGGTGGTTCGTGGACGGTTTGGGGAGGAATCAGCGCCGACGGTAAGACAGAACTTGCCTTTGTGTCTGGGCCACGGCTGCCTGCACTAAACTCTCATCGGTACATCCAACAGTGTCTTGAACCTCATGTGATGCCCTATGCACATTTTATTGGCAACGACTTCATATTCATGCACGACAATGCTAGAGCTCACACCGCGGGCGTCGTACGAGATTATCTTACCGAAGTCGGTATCTCCATTATGGTATGGCCAGCAAGAAGCCCGGACATGAATCCCATTGAACATCTATGGGATGAATTAAAGAGACGAAATAGAGCAAGAGATCCAGCCCCAGAAACACTTAGCCAGCTGCAAAATGCAATCCAAGAGGAATGGGATAATATACCACAACATGACATGTTGTGATCGTGACTCTCATCCAATCGATGAAGAACCGTATGGAAGCAGTAATAAGAGCTCGCGGAGGGAATACAAGTTATTAAATAAACGTTTCTTACATTTTTTTTTCATTTACGCGTGTTGTTTTACCCATTTCCTTCATATTCCATACAGAGTAAAAATTACTCATTATACAAAATACGAACCTATGAAGATTTAATTTGAATTTAGAACATTAACATTAGGATTTAAAAACCTCATACTACTCACTATTAAATGACATTTTACATTTATTCCTAAATATACACATTTTTCTGATAATCCTTATCAAATCATAAACTGCGAGATGTTTCGATTTTTTTGATGAGAAGTGTATAACTGCTTGATACCCTTAAACATTTTCTTTATTTACTATTTATTTATTATTTTATTTTCAGCCATTGTCATTTCAAACTTTTTCTTATTTAATAATAATAAAATAATTAATATAAATTTTTTTGCTTGTTTTAAATCCATCTTGAATTGATAGAATTCTATATACCTATCACATTAAATTCAATAGAACTCTTTCATTACATTTCATACTCATTGTATATTTTATTTTGTTTACCTGCATAGGGAAATTTTGTGCGATGGACATGAGCACTTTCAGGGCTTCGTCTCCGCCGGCGTCGTTGGCGTCTACTACGGCCACTGCGGCCTGCATGCTCAGGGCTTGCATCTGCCACACCTTTAGAGCGGCGATCTCCTCGTTCGATTCCGACAAGTGGCGGCGGAAGCGTTCCAGTGGCGAGCGAAGACCGGGGAATAGATTTCTAGACAAAAGTTTTGTAACTTAGTTAACTTTTACTATAAATTTATATTAGTTTCTCAAAAAAAATGATACAAATTGTAAAGATTACATTAAATTAAACAAAATGCGAAAGTTTGTGAAAGATAAATGGATTTTACTAACTTTTTTACGCAAAATACTACTTAAAAAAAACCACTACAAGGTTTTTTACTAACTTGAGTCTGCCAAAGTTGAATCCATCGATTTGGTTCTGAGGGTCATTTTCATCTTCTTCCTCTGAAGGCGCGCTTGAAGGTTCTCCGTCTTCCGATTCCTTAGGCGTGGAGTCATCCTGACTCTTGTATTCTGTACTCTTCAGTTGCAACTCAACTCCATAGCCAGATAAGCGTAACTTAGGCTTGCCTCGGGGCTGTTGATAATCAGATGTTTTTGTATCAAAGTGAAGTAATATGGTTGTGAGAAATCTAGGAAAGCTTTGAATAACTGTAATCTTAGACGTAATATGAAGGAATCTGAAGTTTAACTAGAACAAAAGTGTGGCACAATTTAAATAAATACAAACCTTAACATTCCACCTAACAACATAGTTGATAGCACCATTATCAGCATAAGTCGACAGGATCTTGTGTTTAGTTGTAAAGTCTTTCATTCCCAGCTCTCCATATAAGATGGCAGTGAGGCTCTTATTGTCACTGCTGGGGTATGAGTGGTCCAACAAATATGTCTCCAATTTGTGTGCTTCCTAATAAACAAATAACAGGTAAGAAATAATTAAATTAGGATTTAATTTTCATTATTCAAAACGTTGAAAGGTTAGAACAACATTTAGCTAATGCTATATGAGTGTTGGCATGCTTCTTTTATTTATGTTTAACATTACTTGAAAATGTTATTTTTCAAAACATTCAGTTTGATAATGACTGATTAAATTAGATAATGATTGTGAGTGTATTTATATCTTTTATTCCATTTCTATTACTAATTGTCTATCCAAATATAAATTGTTAAAGTCAAAGACCAATTGGTTAGAGACAAAGTGTCATTGAAACCTCAACAAATATCAAATATTTCTGGCATTTATGAATATAGTATAATAGAAATATACAATTAAGATTCCAAGGCTGATTTCTATCACAGTGTAACAAAACACAAAATGCTAGTTATTAACTATACAACAATGAGAATGATTTAATAACACTTGTTTAATTATAAAACCAGTCTGTTTACTTTAAAACTGAGGATATGTTTGGGAAACCATAATTTTGGTAATTGATTTAAACATAATTTCTAAAACCTTGAACAGCCCAAATATAATCTTGTCAAGAAGCCACACTAGGTACAGTCAATCTGAAGCTAAATACTTTACTTTATGTTTCTCTATGTTACTTATATCTTAACTACAGGTTGATGGATGAAGGTCTTTAAGAAATTAAAGAAAATAGTGCAATGCTTATATTAGCATCTGCAGTCAAATGATGTAGGTAAATGTAAAGCAATGTATGATAATACTATAATAGATACTTGCCACATCATACTGTTTATATGCTTTAAGAATATCTCTTAATGCATCATTATTACAGATTTTTTGTGATGCTATTGCCACAAATGCATCACATTGGACATCCTTTGCTCCACTTTGTGTTGCAATCTGATCAAACATTCTCACAGTGGGTGAGTTCAGATGCATGGAGAGGGCAAGTTTGGCCATCCGGAGCTGTGCTGGTGCCAATAATGTACTAGCAACACCAATGCAGGCATCATATACTTGCTTGTCAGTCTCTGAAATTATAGTATTAACAAATTGTTACATCATTAATCCAATATTTAATTAAATTTACATTAAAACAGTGTGTTTTTCAAGGACAGTATTATATATGATATTGATTTTACAATGGTATGGTTTTATGGCATTTTTCATGATTTCTTGGTGATAAAATATAGTAAGATAAGGAAGGTTTTCATATAGTAAAACAGAGCAATTAATTAAAATACTTGTAAAGAGTTTTAAGCTATGGAAAGGGGGTGACAGTATTTTCATAAGGCAAATCAAAGCTTGAGCAAGAATGATCTTGATAAAATGTAATAAAAATATTTAAATTAACTTACCTAGCTTATCAAGACTAGTTTTCAGCGAATTAATGCCATCAAAGAAGGACCAGAATAAGTCGGTACTTTCGCCTGCAAGATATTCCGCCAGCTCTAACACTATTGGTGTTGCTTCCCATTTTGCACTTACGAATGATGTTACCGATTTCGACTTCTTCTCATAAGGTTTTGAAGTATCATCACTCGAAACCAAACCAATAAAGACGTATGCTACTATAAATAAGGAAAACCTAAAGCCGGTGGCTTTCATCGTGTTAAAGTTTCGCTCTACCGCTATTTGGAAATGGCTAATTTAATTATCTACAGGACAATTACTTAAAGGAATAAATGTGCTCATACTTTTCAAGTTAATATTAAGTGAATTAAAACGAAAACTTTACAGATTTCGGACAATAAAACTCATCCTACAGATGAGATTGAGACAACACAACCACCAATGACAGTTGAACACGGCGTATTTGACAGCGATTCTCGTTGACCATATTTAAATACCTCTTACATACCATACCCACTTGCCCACAATTGGCTCTATTGGCAAATTACAGTTTTAACCGCCAATGAGATTCCAAAAATTTGTTCTCCTCGTTTGATCAGCGCGCCGTATTTTATTGAAGTTTTTTTTCCAAAGATATGCTCAATTTTTCTACCTCGGTTTGTTTTGAAGAGGCGCCTAATATAAATTATTAAAATTTAATCGCTTATTAATTAATATATTAATGTAAAAAATTATAAATCACAGATATAGAAAAGTCACTGCGTCGTGGCGTAAAATGAAATTAAGATTATGTTAATTAAAATGATTCCACAAAAAAGTTAGGCAGACGACATTTGATTAAAACATTACTCTTGCATTACTCTAATGGTTAAACAAGCAAGGATTCCACAAACCTTTTTATTGTTGCATTACATTTACTTTTACAAATTTCAAGTCTTCGATCAAAACTTTGTAGTTTACATTTATATTATTTTGGTCTGTAGTACACGATCGTTAGTATACCATTTTGCAAATATGTTTATTATCTGTCCACTTTAAAATCCTATTGTCAAAGTAGTTGTCAATTCCTACTGCCCGTGTAATAAATTTCAATTGTCTTAATATTTTTCTTTACTAAAATCCTAATGGAATAAACTGTTAATAATACATTAAAACAGTAAGTATAATGGTATATTTGTAACTAATTACATATTTCTCTTATGAACTAACAGCTGACGTTACAAATACAGCCGTGAAGATATAGGTGGCGATTAGAACGAATCTTGAGATAATGTAAAAGTTTACGATACTTTCAATGCTAGAATATTTTATGTGGTTTGATATCATGTGTACTGTCTTATTTACTTAGTATTATGCATATGATAACATGTGTATCGTAACCAAAGTGTAATTAGAACACTAACTTTTGAGTAGTAGTTTCCCTGTATTACGTTTACAGTTTGTTTTCCTATCAGGAATAAACCGCCACAATGCAGTACACATCCGAAGAAGCTTATGCTCGGCTCATCAGCCACCATATGACTGTGCCACAAAGGATCAAGGTAATAATAAAAAAATGAATACTAATTTAAAAAAAAGATAGTCTTTGTTAATTATCCTATTGTTTTTGTTAAGTATAGCAACAAAGACATAAAAGAATACAATAGATATTTGCATTCATTCATTGGGGAGTTAAAATTTGCTATTTTACTAACACTGAAGTTATGGAAAATTATAATTAATAAATCTAGCCTTTATTTAAAACCAAGAAATTGTTATTAGGAATATAAGGTAAGAAATTAAGAAATTTATAACTGAATATAAAGTAGAATACCTAGAAACAAAATTGAGTGTTTACTAACTTTAGTATGCACAGATTAATAAAGCATATTTAATTAGTAAATAGTTCAGTGACTTTTAACAAAAAAAAAAATAGAACAAAAACACAACTACAAAAGCACTGACCCAATTTAGCACAGGAAAGATGGGCTCCTTAAATTAGACAAGATATAAAAAATCTGTTGATAACACCTAATTATTAATTTTGTGAATTTAATTTACTGGTATTAAATTTGCCATAAATTATCCTTTATTTGTAGGCTACTGGAGACATAGTGGATGACGATAATTCACCCAATGGATTGGTGACTGGCTGGGACTATGCCAATGAAAAGTTTGACATGAAAGTACCCGAGAGAATACTGGTTGTTGGACAAGACCAGCATGTTGGTGAGTGCCAAAATTAATCAAACGCTTTTTTTTCCTGTCACCCTACTAAAGGTTCTTTATAAGTAAATTAAATGTCTTCAAAGTATAAAAACTGCTTGTACAAACTATAATAGAAAACCAACTAAAGTAGCCAAATAAGAGACTAAATATTTAAATGATTAAAATGTAAATCAATCACCAAAAATTCTTTATCTAAACAGGAATTGGTTTGCCTTAATTTCTAAATTCTACCTTTTGATGAGAATAAATATTGGTTGTCTTTTGACAGAGACTAAAGCTTTTCTCAGTTCTCTTCCAGGGTGGTGAATGATAATTACTTTGTTCAGGATACTCACATGTATGTCTGTGGGTAGGTGCTACATTAGCTGGCTTGTTAAAATTATTAATATTATTTTATCGCTGTGGGTATAAAAAAATTCTAATATTGTGTGTGAAATCCTGTAATGATTGTATTTTCATTGTAATATAAATTAGTACATTATCCTCAATAATTAATGTGATGATCTAATTTCAGCCATTAATGTTATGCCAGTTTAACTATTAAATTTGATATTTTTATTTACTTAACATGTCTTTAGTAAATAGTCAAGAAAACCATTAATTAGATTTATGAGAAGCAAGATCTATCAAAATATTTTTACAATAATTAATACTTATATTTTATGCAATAGGTTATAATAGGCATAAGCAATTGATATAAATGACTATATCTAATCTGATAAACATTATCCACAATTTGTTTCTTTTCTATAATCTTATAAATGATATGTAAGATACAGTTACCATGGTATTGGCAAAATAGTATTAGTATATTATAGGTATTAGCTGTATAGTTTTAGGATAATTTATGCCAAAATTAAATTCATTGTTTTTTGACCTTCTTATCTCTGTAAATATAAACTGGCTTCCTAATCCCTTAGGTGACCATTGTGGAATAGATCAAACATATTTATTGAATTACCATAAAATATGATAATAGTATCTAAAAAATTTGTTGCCGTTCTACCTCTTTCAAAATTTGTTTACTTTCATGCTTCAGAATCTGGTAACCAACAATGCAATGCAGCACAAAGTGAGTCACTATCCCCACAGACATATTTACCTCTTTAGTTATATTTTGTCTTGATTGTGTCATTTGATGGTAAGTAAATAATTTAAAGAACAATTTTTCTAGGTACCAAAGCAACTCCTCGTGAAATTCAGTTGGACAATGCTGTGCTGCCAACGGACCCAGGCATGATCCGTGTGAGCACGCCGCCGCGTGTGATTACACTCGACCAGCATTATTTTCCATCGGCAGATGATTTCCCTCAGGGAATGCCAGCTAATTCTCCGCCGAGAAATTCAAGGCCATACCGATCTCAAGGCGATGGAGCACGCTCAACAACTCCTCGCCCTGATAACTTCAATGAATCAACTATGACTGAATCACGTTTGGTATTGAGGTATATTTATGATTTTATTTTTGGTTACATGCAAACTACTCTTACGTAAATTTGAAATATCTTCTATCGGTTCTCCTTAAAAATCTGTTTGTATAGTTTTCTATATTACACAGCTGTAGTTTGTTTTCTTTTTTACTTTATAGTTTTTTTTGTATTATCTATTATTTAAACATAACCCGAACTGTTCTCAGGGACCCGACCCCACCTATGGGCAGTGGAGAAGGTTTGTCTACTTCCGAAGAGTTGGTGCATCTACGACGTCAGATTGTAAAATTGAATCGACGTGTGATGTCAATAGAAGCCGAGCAACTGCAGCGGCAGCAAAAAGAAAAGATTGCGTATGCTTTTGGAATCGCCTACTTGTTGTTCAAAGTCATCGCTTGGCTGAATAGATCCTAATCAACAGGAACAGTGTCGTTAAAATGTAAGATGAAGTACTCCCCATGTATTGTTGACGTTATGAAATTTGAATCACTGGATTGTCCATTACTAAGGGGCATTATTATGTAGAAATGTCACTTTCTGATTGTAGTAAAAGTGGAAGTGTTATAGTTCATCAAAGATTATTATTTCTTAGCATTTAGGTAACACTTTTTTTATATAATATGTTGTACATTTCTGCGACTTGTACAGTGAATTCTCACATGATATTAATAACTTTCTTGCATTTCATCTTCTTTTAATGAATTGTTGAGAAGTTAGTTGACCCTTCCTTTAGTATATAGTTGTATGAATTGGGTCATTTTTTATTTGAATAAACGATACAAGTTCAGATATTTTAGTTTGAAATGTCTAACATCTCTCCCCTAAAACATTAATGTGGAATAAGTTAATAAAAATCGTAATTCAGGATAACACTCAATATATTCCGAAAATTACTATTAAAACATCAACACAAGACTGAGCATTCTAAAATATGAATGCGCAATTACGAAGATATTACTACATAGAAATGGTGTCAAAAGATCAATGGCTTACAAATCCTAAATGAATACTGGGGACAGTCACATAATGTAGTTATAAACTTGACTCATTTATTTATTATGTTTTCGTTTCTTTTTCCTCATAAATAAAGATTACAGAAAAGAGCGGCCCTCCAAGTCTCTGTGCTAACCATGAATTCTTGACTACTGCTACTTTTAATGAATCTACAGCAAGGCGAGCATTTAAGTTTGTGTGTAGGGCTCTGCCCATTCCTTCTAAAATGATTAAGTCCACTCCACGGACCTTCATTTCAGTGCATAATCCTGAAAATAGATAGTTCAAATGTAAATTTCAATTAAAATTGGTTTCTGGAATGAAAATCATCAGCTGAAGAGTGAAGTCCAACACTTACCTACACTTATAGTCCTAAGGTCCAAGCATGGACCTCTTTGTCCACTTGATCTTACTACTAAATCTCCTGTGGAGAGGGCTGCTGAGATAACTGGACAAATGTGAGAAGAGTGCTGTAAGATCTCTTCTAATTCAACATTGGTAACATCATTTAGCGCTGGCCACTCATTAGCACATAAAATGACTGCCGTACCTCTCAGTAATAATGCTCTCACAAATGGCAAAATACCAAGAACTATATCAACACCGCTATTGTCAACAAATACTGCAGCACAATGGTGAACAGTTTTCTGTAACAATGAAGTTTTTTAAACAAAGATTTATGTCTTTTTATTATGATTTAGGTATTTCATAGTTCAATGTCGAATTAATAGTTTAGTTACCTCCAGTTTATCTAGCCATTTATCTAGACCATCACACAACCATGGCCTCTTCTGAATTTTCTCTAGTGCTTCATATAATCCACTATCCAGAATACTGGTTACAGCTTGAGCTCCCCAATCGAACATGTTACCTAAAGAAATCAACTTAATGAATTAATTAAGATGCCAGTCCTTGTCAGCTATTCACGCTTTCATTACATTGTATATTGTGAGTATTACAGTTTATCTATAATTGTAAATGATGAAGTTCATTCATATTTGGCTGGCAACTTGTCTGCTATTTACTACAATATCAGCATAATATATCTCACTACCTATATACATACTACACAATGACAACTACTGCTATGTGCCAAAATAATGTTGTTTGGGTTGTATTCTGGCACTAATTCTACCTCAGCTTTGCAAATGTGGAATCATAAGGGCAATTGTTGAGTTACTAGTGATATGGTTACTTATATTATTCTTTCTTACTATTCATTAGTAGAAAGAAGAAAAATTGGGTTACCAGCTAACACTCCTCTGCAGAGTTCTATCCACCGCTGTCTATCATCTGGGAGTGCATCAATCTCGGCCAATCTGGACCCGAGAGTTGCCAAAGCAGTTTCATTTTCAAATTTCTTTTGTTGCTTCCATAAATCAAAGAACCCCTGAGAACGAAGGCATGTTTCATTGATGTCAAGAAGTACTCTTATAGTCAACTGCCCATGAGCGCTAAAATTAAAGAGACATTTATTAATATTTTGTATTAGGTATATAATTAAGGCGGAAAAACAGTTACATCTTCATTATTAAAATAAATTAATTGTTGTTGGGTAAATTTAATTAGCGAAAATAGGAAAAAGTAGATCACAGAATAAATATGTAAAATAAACATTTGAATAAATGAAATAGCGGTACTTACACAGGGTTAATGCGGAGCTCTTTCAAAGCTTCTACATAACAAGTTTTAAATTTTAAAGCGCGTATTTCTACTGTAGGATCTTCGTTATTCGACAGTGCAAAATTAACGTATTTTTCAGTCAGTTTTTCACAAGTATTAAGCCAATATTCTCTTGCTTCTTCATCAACTACCAGGTCCAAAGTATCGGGATTATATTTATCTGGCTCGAGAAGTATGTGTGAAAGGCCAAAATGATCCATTCTGCTGCTACCAAAAATCAAACCAACGACACGTAAAACAACAATGTAAGAATTTCATTTGCTATAGTCTTATTAGCCCATTGTATTGTTTTATCATTATGCAAATAATTCCCTAACAATTATCTTATCAAAAACTATTTATTCTTGCGAACGAAGACATAAACTTGAATCACAGATTAGATATCAAAAATATTGTTGTAAATACGATACAATAATACAATTGATGACATTCCCCCCTCCCTTCCTGGTTTTTGTGCCAAATATTTTTGAAAGAAAATTTACAAATTATGTATGAACTTTTGCATTGTGAAATGTTTAATTTCTGACTTGTCTAGTCTTCTTTCTAAATAGTGATGATGATTTTAAATTTAAATGTTTGAGCGATAGCCGATAAACACTTGATCATCTATTCGAAACTGGATTCACCACATTGTAATAAAACAATCAAATTCTTTTTTTTTGTGTAGAAGCTACCGAGTGCTAGTCCTTCCTCGACTGGTTGTTTTTTTTCATTTCATAATTTCATTTCATTGAATAATATTTTAAATAAAATATTAACTTAACTTAGGCTTCAATATTTCTAATCGATTTAAGAAGCATGTAGTCGATTAGTACTGTTGCATTTTCAAACTAAAACTGATAACGGGCGTTTAACAAATTCAGAGTGTAAGCCAAGCTGTTTTTAGTGTCTGTCTTGTTTATGGTTTGTCTGACGGACTTCAATTTGGTTCGTAGGAATCGCTACTGAGTTTTCGGAAATGTGTTTGAAATGGATAAAACTAATTATTTTCAAAAAAGACTGAGTTTTGCATATGGTGAATAATAGTACAATATGTGTCTGTTCAGGTGATTGTAATTTGTGTTGTGATTTTAATGATTGATGTAACGAACCAGTGTACGGCAAGATGGACGAATTGTCTAAGGGCATGACACAAACAGGAAACACCGCTACAACTGACAAAATTCAAGAAAATGACGATGGTAAATATAATAATTAATTTATAGCGTAATAAAATATGTATGCAAGGATTATTACATTCGGTAATAAAGGCATGATTTTGATTCAAATATAAATATATAGGTAAACAAAAGCAAAAAAAAAAGAAAAATCTAAATATTTGCACATTTTTAATATTCATTCCATTATTTGCATAAAACTCGAAATTTTTAAATTTTGCAGTAAACACCTGGATCAGGCCAATGTTTTGAACTCAAAAATTGACTTGTTAATTAACGTCTAATTAAATTGTTGGAAGCTAACAGAAATATTTTTAATAAATTGCTAGTGTTAGATTAATTGATAAGCAGATGACTTAATAAAAGTAATTTATCACCAGTACATACATATTAGAAAGTGTATAATATGTTATGTATAATAGGAAAATGTATGTACTTTATCATGACCAAAAATTCAAAACAGTAAAATGATCAAAAATGCCTACCAAAAGGTACTTAGGTAAATTTTGTAATGTAGTATTAAAATATGTAAGCATCCAATTTGTTTATCTTAGCATTGCAATCTCATCTGTTTTAGTGTATATCAAAGTATTAAAATTGGTTTTGAGTACTAAAAATTTAGTCTGAGTTTGACATTGAAAAACCAATTAAATATAACCTATTAAACAACCTTTGTCAAACAAATAAATTATTATTTTGTTTCTAAATAATGTAGTGTTCTATTTTTACATGACACAAAATTATGGTTTAAATAAAATCATCTAACTAATAGGTTGCCCAGCGCTTGCCTGCTCTTTAATTCACTAAGGCAAGACTCTTTTATACCAAATTAAATCCAGCCATATGTAATGCAATTGGAGCCTGTCCCAGTACATTTAAGGCTATGTAAAAATGAAAGCTTATTTATATTCTTATTGCATTTTAATGAATGTTTCTGATAATATAGCCTTAATTTACAAATAATCCTTGAAAAGAATGCAATAATATTACTTTATGGTTTTTCTATTGCTATGTCAATGCCACTTTCAATGTAAATGAAATTAACTGTTAGTTCAACCTTTGATAGCTATAATAATAAGGTCTTAACTTTGCTAAACAAAAACAAACCTATCTGTCTTCAGTATACCTAGTATACATTTTCATGAACTTCCTTGAAATACAACAAAATATGTTTTTCCTAAAACAGTGCAGGAAATAAGTTTGTTCTAAAATACCACTAACATAGCATGGCAAGCTTCCTAGAACCCTTGCCTAACCTGTGTGCCTAACCCTTATTTACAAACATAATATTGTTTATCTGTAATAAGTTAATCACAAATAATTAATTATAAGTCTTAGCCCGATGTGTTTTCATAACATTGACTATTGACATCTATGATAAAAGATATGGGAAGATTTAATGATGACAACTGCAATAACTCTGGTTTTTTTATTGTATGTCATGCATGTAGTAAATAACTGCTTATACAAGTACTATAATTCCATACAATACTTAATTTGTTAAAAATATGCAATGCTTCATTATTTAACTTCACATAGGTAGATTTTGTTTGTAATTTTAGGAACCAGAATTATGTCAGTTAAGTAACCTTTTATGGATGCTTATTATAAGGACATTAATACTTGTTATTATTTTATTAACTAACTGAAGAAATATTACATTATCAATACACACATAAGTTTAACAGTTAACTTTTACATATACATATAGCATGCAACACTCAATAGAATAGCTTGTATATTTTACTTTAATTTGTATTCACATTGTTAGTAAACACTACATGTTTTCTTTGAACACACAAAACATAATTTTATGATTGCTTATTTAGTTTTTTTACAAGCACAGGAAGGCGTTCAAATCAAGATCTAAGTTCATATGCATTTATGTGATAATGTGTACATGTATTGAGCTTCTGTGTTATCATCATAGCTTTGATTTTGATCTTATGTATCCAACAGTCACTGCCTCTTGGCGACCAATATTGTTGAAGAGCACTGCTTTTGCAGATGGCGTAAAGCGTGGTTTGCGGCACGCACGCCAACTATGCTAGCGTTGGTAGAACAACTGCGGTCATACCTCGGTGGAGGATGTGAGTGCGAATGCGTTTGTAGCATGGCGTGTTCCCAACAACATCCCATAACCAGTCACTACCAAACCTCATAACAATTGCAATACATATAATAATCTTAATCTATACTGCAAAAAAGCAAAGGATTTGAAATAATCCATCATTTAGTTAGGATAAACAGTAAAAATCAATATTTAGTTACCTAAATTTTATTATAATAGTCACTATGAAGATAGATGCGAAAATATTTTACTCTACCTAGGCTATCAATATTGTTTACAAACTGCAATCATTAACCATTGTTTCATTCATATTACATAATCTTTTTTTTCCGTTTTCACTATTTATCCATATTCTAATGTGTTTATTTATGCTCATTTATTAATGATTGCATATGGCTTTAATCGTCGTAAATGAACACTTTGTGTTCTTTAATTTGACATTAATGTATTACTTTGTGCTGTGCCTATAGTCTTTGCATGTTATTAAGCATTGATAGCAAACATAATATAAGAACATTTCGTAAAATTATCGTGCGAAATGTTTGTCTTGTATATGTAGTGATATATAAGTGCTGTTATAGGCATTATTATCTTTCATCACATTTTGATAGCATTATCTTAACTCAAGTTAGTTTAGCACTCATCTCGAGAATTTTGTTTTGAAAGATTTTGGTTACAAATGGAATACTTAACTGTTCGACCTGCTGGAGTTCTCACTACTGGCAACAGCATTTTGCGTTTGCTTGGTGTTGCATGCCAAGAGTGCCGGGTGTTCCCTGTGTCGCAAGCGTGACTCAGCGACCCTGAACCATTAACGATGGAGAACGCGTCCCGAAAGGTCACGTTACTCGTTATGTTATTCAAATATTTTATTCTACATACAAAAAAAAATATTTAACCGTGTTTTACATAACACTAGGTTAATTTTTATCATCATGCTCGGCTTTGGAAGATTCCTTTTGCTGAAGAACACTATTCATCATGTTATCAGCTTATCACTGCTCTTCAATCATGTCGCAACTTATGATCATGCGTTAAATTGATTGAGTTACCTATTGTAGACGCTACCATCCACTTTAGATGTAAGCGTTAAATTGTGACCGAAATAACAATAATGTATGCCGATGACCGATGTTTACAAGTGTTGGAACTCGATCTGCATACCTCTGCAACAAATTCTTGAAGGATCAAAGGAAGCGCTGGTTGTCAGCATCTGTTTCTTTTCAAAGGGGATCGTCGTAATCAGATAAATCGTGCTCATGGCTCACGACTTCCTTACGCGAATTATTAAGTACTTTTCAGTGCAGCAAATTAAGCGTTGCTTATGAATAAAAATGCATATGGTTATTATTTTATTAAAAAAATTAAATGTTAAGCATAAGTACGTAAGCCTAAAGTGCTTATTTACACTATTCAGTTTTTTTGTGTTAACGGGGACGTAACCACAGTTAGATTCCGATGTAGTGTGATATTCGGTCCCCAACACATTGCTCCCTAAATTGATTACGATATAAGTTTCCTAAAAATTATAAAGTATTATATAAGCACATAAACTGCTTAAAAGACGATTGCTGCATCCGACATATTTGTACTTAAAGCTGAATGACGCGCGTCCGCAGGAATGGCTGTCGCAGTCTGGTTGCCTATGTGCTAACCGTTCTAGTGTTTATATTAATAACATTCAGGGCTGTCGATTATATACTACACAATGTAACCAGTCAGTGATTGACGTTGCTGTAAACAAACAGAGTATAAAGTTATAAATTTTAGCATGCTCTAAATTAACACCGTCAGCTTGATATGCCCCAAAAAGCATCTGGCAGGATCGTCATGAAGTGCAATTACTAGTATTTTTTCTTATCACATTGTTTTTAATTTGAATCCCTACAAGCTGTGCCCTATCGGATCCATATTGTATCTATACTATAAGAAATTTTACTACCTTTTATGTAACATATGGAATGCTAATAAAGATTTGAGTATTGAGTATTGAATGTTTCTCAAATTCGGTACTCACAGATTTTTAGGTAGGTTGAGGAATCTGTATGAACGATTTGCGTATGAACGTGTTTTTAAACTTAAGAAGAAAATACAAGCTCTTCAATAATATGAATTGTGGCATGTAACGATAAATTATTTAATCATAAAACCTTCCAATATATTGCAGTCAACAATTATCTACCTTACACTATCTCGTCATCAGAACGAATCCCGTAACTCGTTAAACTTTACGAAATTCTACGTGAAAACTTATTTTACGGCTATGTGTTAGGATAGAGTGCGGCGAATAGGCAACGTGGGTTACAGTGAGGTTCTAAATTAAGTTTCTATGGTGTTATTTACATTAAGAACTTTTCTAAGATAATTGTCATTTGCCAGGCTCGTCGACTCCGGTAGTGTACGTGAATGAAACGTGTTTGGAGTGCGAGAGGGTGCGCGCGGCTTGCGAGCGGCTGGGCACGGTGGCGGTCGCTCCAAGCCCAGAAGCTCTGCCGCCGTCTCAGCAGTCCCCCGCCCCTCATTCCTACCTCATCACCTCACCGTTTGATGGCGATCTGTTTGACACTGCACATAGAGCCAAATACAGGTAAGTCGGTGGTTTATTTTTATTTAGTTTATAACCGAACATGTAGCCGTGTAGACTATTACGATACCTACGTTTAGGTCGCTGTTGTAAGTTACGAAAGAGAAAGTGTGAGTAATTTGACTTGTAACAAATAGCAGCATGGTATTAACAATTAAAATAACTACAATAAATGATCTCCGCAAGGACACATGAGTGTTTATAATCTTTAAAAATGGTTCAATAGAACGGTGATATCGATTCTTCGGTATTAAGCAAACGATAAACTCGTGGAAACAGAGTTAACATGAACAATCGTTATTGACATTTATTTTGGCAACGTGAACGGTCGATTGCTAGACCAGACTACTAATAAGCGCGACGAATGCTTTGTTGCGCGTTTACATTAACATCTTTTTGTTTTACACTCACCTACGCTTTTGTACGTGTAAACGCAACCGTGAATACGTCTCTGGTGACGTTCAGTCAGCCTAAAATAGTGCTCATTAAGATGAACGTTATGATAAACCAGGCTTTTTAAGAATATTTAAATCATACAGTTTGTTCGTGTGCCACTACATGAATAACGGGTAAAACATGGTTGTTACTGCATGATATGCGAAATTGACATTGCTTTCAGTTTATTGATCTCAATACAAAAGACAGTGAAATGACATTTAGTTTTTATTAATTAGCATAAATCGATGTTACTACTACTTCAAGTAAGTAACTACCTCACATGTTTATCGACAATTTTATTAAGCGACATGTTATTTGTATAGCAATTAAGATTTAAGCCCTATTTCTGTGGTAAAATAATTGCGTTAGTAATTTTGTTTTTACTTTCTCTTTCATGACTCTGCTTATCGTGCGGTTCCTATCACTACATCACATGTCATGTTCTTATACACAATCAACTTGTGATGGAATCGCGAATCAGCAAAATGACGTTGCTAGACTTTTTGTTTACGAGTACCGGAGTAAAGTTTTGGGAAAAAATCTCAATATTGTTGATTAATGGAGCACATTAATGATTTTGTTCTGTAATTGTTTTAAATTATTTATTTTATTTATTTGTAAGTTCAGCAACCCTAGCTTCCTCGAAGTTGGTAATTTGTTTGCAGCGAAACTATGATCTGCCTTGCGTTTGATTTACGATTTGCAATTTGGCGGCTCCTTATCATTGTATGTGTTCGCTTGTTCATTTTAATACAATTGATACACTCGGATGTGCAGCATAGGCGGAGCACTGAATCGATACTGTATGGCCTATAGCGTAAATTATTTTATTAAAAATGCTAAAATTGCATATAGTAAAAGAATAAAATATGAAAGAAAAAACTACTGTAATTCTAAATAATGATTCCTGTATTTGCGGGCACGATTTTACTCAGCTTAGTATGTATGTAAAAGTCAATACACCGTGAGAGATACCTGTCATTAAAGTGTCGTTCAAGCATATCTGTAATGTGTCGTTTTAAACTTAAACGCAAAATATGAACAGCTAAATTATTTTTCAGCAGAATAATCATAACACCTAATTAAAATAAGCTGATGTTTCTCAGAACCAGATCTCTTTGGTCTCATGAATCCGCGCGTATAATTTTATAAGTATGCTTAACACATAACTCGAGTGAGAATACAAAGTCGGGGTTGTTTATACACGCGGGACCTTCCACTCGTAAAGCGGTCGTATGTTAGGTGACTGTTTCATAGAAGGATGGATGTAAATAAAGGTGCGTGTAGAGTGTACCTACACGGCGGAGCGCGCGGCGGCGGCGCGTCGCTCGGCGTAGCGCGAGGGTCGCCCTTGTGGCCGCGCGACGCTCCTTGCTATTTTCGGCCTCACATTCCTCTCGACTGTTTTTCAATCTAACGTGAAACGCATAACGCACACGCCGCTTGTGCCTTTGTTTTCGCGGATGCCGCGATAAACTATAAAACTGTTTCTTTTGTCGAATAAGCGCGAATTAATCGTCAACGAAAAACCATAACAGAATCGAAAAAGTTTAGATTGTTGTTAAAGTTAATGAAGCAATCTCGTTTACCATGATAAAGAGTGCTAGTGAGTGGAAGCAGAGTTCCGCGATAGTGTCGAGAGCACGTCGGACTAGTGCCTGAGAGCCGCATGTGACAGTGATGGGGCCCACGCGGTTACCACCTACACCCGAGGATGAGGAGCCGCCGCATCTCGTCTCCCGAGCCGATCCTAAAACTTTTGATATTGCTCAGCCCAGTTTCGATGTGTAAGAGTTATTTGAATTCAGTGCGTTCTAGTTATATGTTTGGAGCTGATGTTGTACGCCGACAGCGGATGCCGACTGGTTTTACTCTTTACTAGAATAGATAGTGATATAAAATATATTAAGTTGCACCACAAATAACAAATTAGCTTACTGTTTCTGTAATTGTATTTTTGTTTACCCATAGGTAGCAGCAAAATAAGTTATTAATATGGATGCTTTCTATACATAACTACTAAATCAAGCACAAAAGTTATGGTATCTGGAGCTTTCTCACCATTTCGCTACTGGCGTCTAGTAATTTGTTCACAAAAACTATGAATTAGCCGATTTTAAGCGGAATACCTAAGTAGAATTTATAAAATTATTTCATCTGACCAGTGACCTGCATCGACCATGTTTATGTTTAAGCTTATCTACCACTTGCACTTATCAGATGAGCAAAGTCACGGGCGCTATCTACAGTACACGAGTACCTAAGTTATGTATGTACCGTAGGTACCAATAGAAGATAGCTCCCGATATTTTAAAACTAGTTAACCTATCATACCTATCATCAAATACATATCGTACCACTTTCATTTTTTTAAACATATTTTCCTACTTGAATGAAACACGTGACGATCAAATCACCTCATTCATGACATTGTTTAACTATAAAAAAATATTCGATAACTGGATACCAACTACCTATAATATAAAGTTTTCACAGAATCATATAAGTGTATGAGTAATTTTTCAATTCAGTAATGTCCAGTTATTTAGATGTATAATTGAATCGCAATGATTGTTTACAAATTCGAGGAATTCGAATGTAACTCATCAACTATTTCTAATACTACACGTAGATGTAGTGGCGGTGTATGTGATATCCCGTGACGTCACGCCGACACCGTCCCTATAGCGGCGTCGCGTCGTCGTCAGAAACGCACTTTTCTTTCTAAGAACCGACGTCACACCGCCGGCCGCCCACAGCATCCAACAACAATTTTAATTCACAGATTCGCGGATAAACTTCTTGCCCTATTAATATTTTTCTACAATGACATACATTGGAATATAACGAATTCTAAAATTAATTCAAATGACTAACCGACATACAACATCGTTTAAGCAGAATGTTTATCGCGATTAATGTCTCAATGATGGACTAGGTAAAAGACAATGTCGAGTTTTATTAGATACAATATTTTCTTATAAACAACACAATATTTACTTCTAAAGTTTTTATATCCAAACTATTTGATTAAGAGTCCCATAAAGTAAACTGGCAATTGGGATAATTAAACGCAGTAATTAGAATTCACCTAAACTCCTTACTACCTCACAACAGCAGAAGTTACGTATGGAACTAAAAGATTTCGTTTGTACCTGTGGTTCTCATGTATCTATATGTATAGCAAAACATATTACGTGTGTTATCCATCATGTGATTTACAGGCTTACGTTTTCCGTTACGTTTGTTATGCTAATCAAGATTTTCAGTCACTTCTACATAGACATGAATAGGAAATAGGTACTGAAAGAAAACTTTGAATACTGAATATCTAGTGAAGTGAAGATTTAGAAGAATACCGTGGATACCTTGCATTACGTCTTAAGTTCATGAAGTATTTATTCGCCGTAGCGTTTCATTATAAAGCCACTATTGCATTCGATTTGCCACAAATCTGACTCTGTTTAAATAACACTGTCCATATCATTGACTATTTTCTGTACGAATGTCGCAATTCTGAGCGTAATTGGCAACAGTAACATGTTAATCAGTTCCGACGCCATTTATAAACGGGGTCGACGAAATATGCTAGAACCGCAAAAGCATGAAGAAGCAACGAAGCTTCGTACCTGTTTTATTTACTTGTTCCCGTCCCTAGATCCTAAAATAGCAATAATGTTATTTCCCTAAATAATGAATAATTATATCAAGATTCTTTATAAGGCAAGCGAGGCGAGGGATTCGCGTGCCTGATTAAGATTGTCAATAACGCTCTAAGTTAAGGTCTGAACCACATACGGGGTGCCTCAGTGAACGTTGCTGGAGGCTCATAAGGCTCTCGCCAAAACTCTGATGAAGCAGTCTCGCTGATCTGATGAAGAGGCCTGCGCTCAGGTTTCTATAAATGCCACGAATCTGGAAGATATCTACGACATTAACCTGAGCCTGAAATTCCTCCTATTCAGAAGGAATTTAATTGTGTTTACTGAACGGAAATTAGTCAAAATGGAGATTTGATCTCGATGCAAAAATGAGCTAACAATATTGTTAGTAAACTTGTGTCAAGTATTAAAGTGATGGCATTCCACGGATAGTCCTTATGTTGCTTGTATGCAGATAATACCCACGCGACATAATTGATCGTTGCGATGATCACATTTATTGAAGGCGGGCGTTGCGGGACTGTGACTAAGCGTATGTTTCGAAATTTCATGCCCTTAGCATAAATGGTATCGTAACGTAAATTTCAATTATATTCATTTGTTTAGGTATTATATTGTTATGCCATGCTGTTTTGACTTGGTGACCGATATTGTTCTATCATCTTTTTTCTTTTTCCGAAAAGCACGGAAGAACGTCTTTAAAGTATATCCTTGCTGCCTGCATCGAGATCCTGCAAGATTTGAATGCTTGAGGATATAAAATGTCGAAACAATAATTAAAAATCCAATGGATATTCATTATGCTACTGGGGGCACTTCCCATTATTAAAGAGTTATTATAAATATTCAGTGCAAGGTGACACCGGACAAATACCGCTAGTTTTAATTTATATGGGAGCGAATGTAGTATCACTTGTCCAGTTTTGTGCAACGACCCGACTTAAAAGGAGACCGCGGGTGACCTGACTACATAATGTTTGTTCTACAGTTACCGATAAGGCGGACTAATTAGTCGGATGTAAGCAAATTGTTAACTGTAAATAACCTATCCATGACATTTAATTGATATGGAACTAATAGAATATTGATAATATATGTTAATGAATTAGTACTGCAAAGATATTTCGTTCTACATTCTTCGATCCTACAGAAAGAACAATATGTGAGGCTTGTTTCCTGCTGACGGAAATGATGGAAATAAACATAAAAAGTTAACATAACAGTGGTCAACGTCATGGTCATTCATTCAACACTTTTTATAGTAATGCATATGACTCTATACTACTTTATTCATGTGGATTTAATTATGTAAACATTAAAAGATTAGGAATTAAACTTTTTACTGCATTAGATAAACAGAACAGATCTTCTTTGTGAATTAGATAGTAATCGCTAAAATTTTGCATAATATTCGAGGTTTATCTCTCGAATACATACTATTTTGGGTACCTAGTGTACACGTAAATATATGTTGTAGTAAATGATTTATTAAACATCGTACTGTCAGTTGCGTCAATATTAGTCCCTGCTTTGGTGTTTGTATTGGCAGATGTGACGTCTCTCGACCAGATTTTGTTTGAATTTATTAGTCTGGCTTGGCATTTGATTAAATATGCTATTAATATGATACTGCACACTCTATGTTATGATAGTTGTTGTAATGTTACTTATTTGTTTATTTACTACGGTCAAAATTTCGAATGGGATTAGATGTTAAAGTTTAAAGAGTTTTCGAGCAAGGTACATAAAACAGTTTACTGTTGTTGGTTGATGAAACGTGGAAAAACCACATTAAAAAAAGGCGGAATTATGCTGTACATAAAGACTAGATAAGCGTATAATGTTTAGAATTATGAACATTATACAGTAATATTTAGATTTAATGTTGATTGTTGTGGGTACTTATTATCTAGACGGCTGTCACGTTTAAGAAAAGATTGGACTGAAGTGTAAAACACTTGTTTATAATATAAGTACTTGAATGTACGAATACTTCAAGGAAACATATTTAAATAGAAATGACAAAGCATCACTCAACATGCCTGGTTATGCTGGAGTTTATTACATTAAAATTTAGAGCATTAGCTTGCAAAATAACACAAAATTAATAAATAAAACATTGTAAAGCTATATTTACCAAGTTTCTAAATTCATTTGGGTGGGCATAATTTTTTTTTTCTATTCTTTTTATTAAATATGTATTAGACATCTTATTGGCATCAACATATTGTCACTCACGCAATCAATTCACCTTTTTATCGACCTTGTTTTTCATTCCCGACATTCAATTCAAATTCACCAAACTTTATCCATAAAAATGCATGCTTTATCCATGAAAGGGCCTTGCCATATAGTCCATATACCAGGATAGTTTCATTAAATACATACGCCTCACACTGCACACAGTGAGTCTCGCTTTTCTCTTCGTTGTGGCCATTGATCATCTTTATACCACGCCATGTTCAGAAAATACCTTATGCCAATGTAAGGAAGAATTATACGTTTCTCAAATCCAACGGTGTTGCGGCTCTACATCTTCCTATCTTCTGCAGGATCGGTCCCCATCAAATGCCTACTTTCTTCGACATCTCAAGAAATCAAGTAATAATGTACTAATATGAAAGCAAAGTTTCTTTTATTGAAAACGGTTAAAATATTTGACATTGTTGTGTTGCAGGGTGCTGGGTCCAACCGCGGTCTTACAGTTGTCGGAGCGCGATGAACCGCCGCCGGCGAGCTCTCGCCCGCTCTACTCGCTGGCGATGCGTGGTGCCGTCATATGTTTCTCAGGATTCCGAAAAAAGGATGAACTTGTTAGTACCTATCGTTTTGGTATTTTTGTAAGACTTCTTGTCATATAAAACGTGAATGGATGTTTATTTTTATATTCTGAAGTCATTGCTTAATCATTAAACAGAATCTTTAGAGAAACAGCCAAACATGATTTGACCAAGGTTACATGCAGATTTTTACTAACATCCAATTAGAACTTGCGCGTTTTGATAACATACTTTTCAAGCTATAAATGCGTGAAGTTATTAAAAAAACGTCCAACGGTTCGAGTACAATAGATGTTTTGTTGAACAGACGTACCTGATAACGCTGATACACTACATGGGCGGGTCGATCCGCAAGGACATGTCGAGTAAGGTGACGCACCTGATCGCGGCGGCGGCGACGGGCGACAAGTACCGCTACGCGTCCGGCTTCGGCCTGCCCGTGCTGGCGCGCTCCTGGGTGGACGCCTGCTGGGAGCGCCGCGACGACCCCGCCTGCCTCGCCACCGATGATGACGTCATTGTTAGTACACACATATTATATGCACACTCAATATTTACATGTTTTCAACTTCTTTGTTTCAAAGAGACGGAGAGATTACAGGAACTCACAGTAAACATCTCTCCCGTAACTATACCTGTAAGCAGGATGGCTTTTTATGATAACTAAAATGAACGCTTGATTTGCAGAAAGAACACAAACTTAAAGTGTTCGCGGGCGCTCGCGTCTGCTTCGTGGGTTTCCCCGAGGATGAGACCCAGCACATGGCCGAGGTGCTCGCCAGCAACGGCGGCGGCACCTGCCAGCTCGACGACCCCGACTGCACGCACGTTGTGAGTACAACTCTCCTTACTACTTACACCAACACAAACTACTAAAGTAAACCTTGCATTTTTAACCTGCAATATAAGATAAAACATATTTTACAAGAATCTCTACAAGAATAGTCAAATGGTTACTAACTTACCATGACTTAATGTTTTTTCAAATGACAAAAACTTGCACAGAACATTTACCTTTGCATACTTGTTTATTTATATACTTCATGCTACATTATACATTATTAGCAACTAATTTTAGCATTATGAAGTCAGCATGCACGTAGTACTTGGGAACACAAATCACTCTTAGTTAGATACATTGTAGACATTATAAATTTGCTAGTAGTACACATATTATGTTGTTTCATTGGTTATTAAGACATTTATTTGTTACACCTCTTTAAATTCTTCCGATGACTGCATATTTATTAGCAAAGCCTTCAATGCCAGCAGGTGTTTGATTATCAATTTATGAGAGCAAACAACGACCAATTGCGAAGCGACTCAATGTCATTATAGTAACACGTTTTACATGCCCCGGAAAGACAAACAGACCCCATATAGATTTTAGTTCGATTTATTTAATTTACAATATTTTGGTGTGCCGCACGGGACACTTCCACCTCCACATTCCTCACCGCACGGCGTGAAGTCGACCCTTGGTTTTCATTTCGTTATGTTTGTGTCATGTTCTAATATCATCATGAGTTCTGCGGTTGTTTATTCACTCATGTTCGCTGCTGTACAATTGCACCATACATTCACCTTGTGCATATTACACGACTCTCGTATAATCACACCTACGTACTTCTAGTGTTGTTTACATTCTCATTACATGTTGTGTAAAATGTCGACATGCTTTCTTACTATTTACTCTTATGCACATAGAATTCTTTGTTAATCTTTCTAGTGTAGTATAATTAAACCTTATAGTAATTTATTTCCACTGAACTGCTTTTCGAAACATAAGTTTTCATAAATCCAAGTCATGAGAAAGAACACTCATTTGTAAACTAAACAATAAACGACATAATCTAAATCTTCGCTAGGCAGTCGCTTTCTGTGTTAACTACTCTATCACGATAATAATATATTATTATCGTTGTGCATGTTTGTATTGGAATGGCTTCATTACATCATTGCGTGGTGTGTTTCACACATGTTTCAGGTAATGGCCAATGGGGAGACTTTCGGTCGTTCGCTTATCCTATCACCCCATCCCAGTACACCTAACTCTGCGAAACCGTCCCGAGCCACTCCCAATCGCTCCCAGTCCACTCCCAAGAGCTCGCTCTACCGCCGACTGTCGGCACGGTTGTCGGGGCGCCGCGCTAGTCCCACCAAACACAACAGCGACGTTCACGCTGACTTGTCCTACGATGAGAGAGAACAGCGATTGCAACTCGCACGAAACAGTATTAGAGACAAACAAGCCAAAGTTGTTTGCAAAGATGAAACCGATGACTTCAGTATTAGTTATGTAGGAAAATCATTTACGGACGATTTGTGTTACGATACCACTAAAAGTCCCTTACACGTTGAACGTGTGGAGATGCGCAAATATAACACGTGCAATAAAGAAAATAAAAATATAAACCAACTCGTCCACGGATCGGATAGGATTAATTCTAAAGATAAAAGAGAAGTATTTAGAAATAAGTCTATGAACGTATTTAATTTAGTCGACTGTCTCACCGAAGCGGGATCGCTGCATTCATCTCTTACCAAAAGTTTATGTGAGCTCGATTCTAAAGATGATCCAGTGTTTCTGCTGGCCAGTTCGACTGCCGCAAAAGAATTACAACAGTCAAATACAACAATATCGTCGGGAAAGAAAAGGAGTCGAAATTCTACCGATTCTAATTTTCAAGTTAGTACAGTTGATGCAAATTTGTCGCCAGACAAATGCGAGGAAAGCAACTGGAAATCTATAAAAAGATTGAAAATAAAGGATTCATTTAAGTTTAAAAATAGACCGACTATATTCAAAAGGACGAAGAAAGACTCCGTTTCTAAAACCACCGGCGAGATTGTAGTGGAGCCCGTGAGTCCTGAGAGCGTCAAGCCAACAGACCCCGCTGGAGAGTTCGTGGCGTCCACGTCGTCCCCTATCAAAGAAGATGATAATGCGTCTGTTTGCTCAATGAACACCAGTAAACAGTCGGGATTTTTCGACATATCATTTGCTTCTATCAGAAGTTCAAAAACTGTTAAATCGGCCTCCAAATTAAGAAGGAGTGTAAAATCATTTACCGCTTCCTTCAGGAGCGAGAGGAAAAAGAAGTATGAAAAGCGAGCCGAACGCAACACCGTGGAGGTGGACGCGTGCCATTTACCTTCGGATCTCAAAAACGTGTCGACGCCAAATAGAGAATTTGATGGAATGAACTTGGATATATCTCCTGTTCAAGTAGATACCGTGGATAGCACCGAGCTAACCACGCCGTGTAGAGACAGACGGGTCGACGTAGATGAACTAGACGATTCAACCATATTTAAGACGCCTCAAAGTGTGTGGCTCCGCACGCACAGGCACTCAATAAGCGGCAGCAGCGAGCTGCGCGCCCTGGCGGCGTCGCCGTGCCGCGCCCGCGCGCCCCCCGCTCCCCGCCCCGCCCCCGCGCCCGCCCCCGCTCCCGCCCGCGACCAGCCGCAGCCCGCCTCGACGCCTCCCATCCGTGACGCCCACGCCATATCGCAATGCCATGGAATATCGCTGCCGGTACTAACACTATTTTATTCAATACTACTAAAATTATAGTAGCTTGTCATGCCATCGAAACATCAGCGGTCGTGGTCTGTGTTGTATCTTTCGGGGGTCGCTCTCGACCTCAGAACGATCCTCGCTGGTATGCATGTTTCAAATATTATTATCTGCACCTTGAGAACTATTAGACGCTTAATGGGGCGTGCACTCAAAAGTACGTCTATAAATGATTTGCGTAGGAATCCCGTTCAACGGGTCTAGTGAGTTTTGGTGGAGGAAATGATTTCAGGAACCCGATTTACGTAATACTAATATTAATTTTGTATATCCAGGTCGTCGACGAGCACAATACAGTAGTAGCTCCAGATTGCTCGACGAGGGTACATGTCGTGAAGGCTGAGTGGTTTTGGGCATCCGTACAAAATGAGGAGGCGCAAGATGAACGAGATTACCTATTTAAAGACGTAAGTACTCATAATTATGTTGGTTTATGGTTTATGTAATAAGTATCTAATGAAAAATCGTCGTGACAGTACCTGGACGAGGTGTCGCGGCGGTCGTCGGTAGGAGGCGTGGGCGTGAGCGTGGGCGGCGGCGCATGCGCGGGAGCGGGCGCGGACGAGGCGGGCGCGGCGGCGGAGAGCGGCACGCCGTCGCAGCTGCAGCGGCTGCGCAAGCGCAAGCTGCGCGGCGGCGACTCCGCGCTGCACAAGCGCCGCTCCAGCGTGGGCGACGCCGTGCTGCTCAGCCTGTCCGGCAACCTGCTCGACTGCACGCCCTCGCCCGACGGCAAGCAGCTGCTCGAGGGTATGTAACACACGCCCGTTCTCCTTGTACCATATACTGCTTGTGACATGCTGCCGTTACTTATTGAGTTCAATTTCCACAGAATCTGAGGTCCCTGATACTGTAGTCAGAAAATTGTTGTCGCCTCGACAACAGGTGTTTATGGAGCTTCTACAAACGGAATCAAATTACGTCGGCATACTAAATACGATAGTCACGGTATGATATTTGTTTACTATATATGCTGAAAAAAGGCTGATATTTAGGTTACGTTAGTATCTTTATATTTTAAATTATATTCAATATTTCAGATGTTCAAACAACCGTTAGAAGAGATGGCCGAGGACGACAACAGTAATGGCAAAAACCAGGCATTGCTCAATAATACTGAACTCAAAATTATATTTGGAAACTTACCGCCTATTTATGAATTACATCAGTAAGTTTAAGTCTTCATTTATTCTACAATAACTAATATTAGTCGTTTTCTTTGATAATTTGCACTTTAAATGCATTAAATGCAGATCACAGTACATCACAGTCTTTTAAACGTATTTGTAATGGTGCAGGCGAATGTTAGAGGAGCTGCGCTATGCTCAGACCCACTGGAGCGAGGAGACGAGCATCGGGCGGCTGGTGCTGCGCTACACGCCCGACATGGTGAAGGCCTACCCGCCCTTCGTCAACTTCTTCGAAAATACCAAGGAGATGCTGCAACAGTGCGATCGTGAGAACCCAAGGTATCACATAGCTGCGTTTTGCTTATTAGGCACATAAATAGAGACACGCCATTGTTTAAACAGAAACTATAATTCCTGAATCGTATGTGATAAAAATATATACTATTTCTATTCTTGAAAAATAATCATGATTTAATTTAAAGAGATTATTTTATACGAAAATGTTTAATATTAATGTCTGGTATATTAATATTGTAGTGAATCTTCGATTTGTGTATCAAAACCTAACAAAATCTTTTTAATATTTCAGATTTCATGCATTCCTGAAAATCTGTCAAACAAAGCCAGAGTGTGGCAGACAAAGTTTACAGGAGCTACTAATAAGACCAGTGCAGCGATTACCTAGTATAAGTTTATTACTCGACGGTAAGTTAATTATAATGATTGACAAATTACAATCAAGTATTTGTTGTACTTATCGAGCACGCCTGAACTAGGCAATGCTTTAGCTAGTTACTTTTCAACTTTGAATAAAATCTAACTGAAATTTTGTTGGTCGTCAAATATAATTCCGTGAGCACCTTTATACGGCTCTATTTTCTATGTATACTACCTATAACCTTCCTGATCTCGTCTCGGGATTTTTTGATTGTTGATGATGTACCTCGTTTTGGCAGACATATTGAAGCACACGCACAAAAACAACCCGGACCACGGCGCGCTCGTGCAGGCGCTGGCGGGCTTGCGCGAGGTCATGTCGCACATCAACGAGGACAAGCGCAAGACCGAGGGCCAGCTGCAGATGTTCGACATCTATAACGATATCGACCAGTGTCCTGTAAGATATACACTATTACAAAACTTCTTCCTGTTTTTGTACCAATTTGCTTAGGGTCCGCGCACCACATTTTTTCTTCCATCTCACACTATTAGCTATCATAGTTTTGCACTGTTTTCAAACTCGAGAAACTGTTAAAACATATTTTATAAAAACCTTGTACTTACAATAAGGAACATAACAAAATAAAAATATCGGATTTCGTAATGTCTTTCGCAAATTATCGCGTGACGTGACCAATGCAGATTATTAGCCACTTCTGCCCCACTGTGATAAACGTTAGGGAAGAGCATGATATAAAAGTTGTAATCTATGTATTATTGTGTGTGTACAGGCGCACCTAGTGTCGTCTCACCGCTCGTTCGTGTCGCGCTGCGAGGTGGTGGAGCTGTCCAAGGAGCTGTCCGGCCGCGGCGACCACCTCGTGCTGTTCCTCTTTACTGACACCATGGAAGTCTGTAAAAAAAGATCCAAAGTAAGTACACACTGCGCTTGTCCGAATCCTCCTAGATATTTTAATTTGTAGTTTTGACTTACACAGTTAATCGCGAAATATATCGAGAGATAGATTTGAGTATGTCTTTGTGCATATGACAGTTTTGAATATGCGAAAGTATGTAATTTTACAATAATTAAGCTTGTTTGGAAAATTTGATATTGTTGTTTGTTTCAGGCTTTTAACAGTAAAAGCCCAACGAACGGCACCGGCACCATGCGGATAGGTTCCAGCAAGCCTTACAGGCATATATCACTGATGCCCCTCAGCACAGTCAAACGCGTCGTAGATATTAGGGAAGCTGAAGGTATCTGTACTCTTTAAACTATATTAAATTGTTCCTACATAGTATAATTCTTTTAAAATTTAAATTATACATCCAGAACTATTTGGATTACTAAGTTTATGTTCTACATAACATAACATATCATCAAGCCTGTATCCCCGAAGGGGTAGTTAGAGGTGTACCAATTTACACCCACAGTTCACCGATATGTTTAGGTCCCATGTAATAGGGGGCGAGCCTATTGCCACTTACCGGGCACAAATCCAAACTCCGACCTGCTACTGAGAATTTCATAGATAAACCCAATAACACCTTGGTCGACTCAGGAATCGAACCCGCGCTTAGCACCACTAGGCTAACGAGGCAGTTGTTATTAGTATTATGTTCTTGTTAAGTTAATAATGTACCTTACCATACAACGAGACCTACCGTAAGCATTTCGCCGTCAGCGTCTAGTCGCAAATGTTGAATTTCATAGTTTGTTACTCGGCTGTGAGCTCAATAACGGTGGCCCTTGTTTAGCACACTTCCATTATTTGTATTATGGTGATTATGTAAGCAACACGCAGCTCGAGTATTTAATAAACGAATCGCTAGGTACATTGTTAAATGACTTATGTTTTAGACTGTCACAACGTATTCGCGTTGATGTGCCGCAACAACCAGGAGCTGAAGGAGAAGCTGTACTCGTTCATGATCACGGACGAGACCGTCGACAAGTCCTACTTCCTTCGACAACTTTGCAGGCAGATGGCCAACACCGTCTGCAAAGCTGATGCTGTGAGTACTCAAACATCTTTGTATTGAACACTGATAGTATTATACAAGTAGTGATTAAGTGGTCCTTTTTTGGTACCATTTCTCCATTTTTATAAAGTTGAATGTGTAAAAATACTACTGATTTATTTAGTATATTTTTCCGTTTAAAATGTTAAATGTTTTTGGGCTTGTGTCAGTGATCAATACTATATGGGCTTATGGATTCTTATTTATGTATCAAATTGATTCTAGGACAAATTTCTGGCGTGCTTAGAGTCTCACCAGCTCGATATCGACACCAGCGAACTCGCGCTCAGTACACTATCCAAAGTGTCCAAGTTTGCCGCGCGCACCAGGATCAAGGTATGAAAGTAGAAACATTCTCATGAAGCATTTAATGTCATAATATATTTAACGATACTTTAAATAGGTCTTTAACATATTATTATAGTCTCTGTAATAAAATGGTCCTAAAATATTTGTAAATGAATAAAGCATGAATTAGATGACACAGATTAGCTTGGCTTGGACATAGAAATAACAAGCACATAACAGTATTTGTTGGTAAGTTACGATGATGACAAATTCAACAAGCTACTTCAAGGATCCGTCACAAGCATTTATATGTAACTAAGGCATGAAAATGTAGTCTGCAATCGTATCGCATTCGATTCTGTCAACGTGTTCTATAACAATCAATAGCCATACATCCATATTAGTACCTGACAAGATTATTTTAAATAACTGAATACTCGAGGGTATATTGTTTTATATTATGTCATAGTATCCAATTGTATCTTTTTACATGCTACCCACGAATCGTATCTGACTCATCCAGTCGAAGCGGTTTGGCGCCTTTTTAGCATTTTTTGGAATTAGTTTTGACACATAACGAGCCGGGCAGGCGTTGCGGGGCACAGTAGTAGCGTGTGTCGTAGCGCGGCTCGGCTTGGCGGCGTAGTAGCGCAGCGTGGTTGTGTTGTAGCTGGAGGCGCTGGCGGGGCTGGCCGGCCTGCTGCGGCCCGAGCCGGGCTCCGGGCTGCTAGACACATGGGTATTGCGCGCTCACTTACTCGCACAGGTCTGACGCGGCTCTGCCACACTCCTCTCGCTCCGTCCCTTATACTAATATTATGTTCATCCGCATACTGCTTCCTGTGTTCGTTCAATATTAACCTATTTGTGATGTCTATGCTCTCATATAGAGGTGTATCCTCCGGTGAGAACCTTAAGCTGGCCGAATCTTGTACACACATCCTCATAACGTTTTACCGGTCAAACATACGAAATATAGTATGGATAAAAGTGCTGCTATGTGTACAAGCCAAGTCTGCTGAGCGCCTGTGACCTAGCCACGGTTGATACGTCTCTTGCTCATGGGTCCATTAATAGTGAATATCATTCATGTTGGGTGGTTAAGGAAACATCAGTCATTAAAAAAGTATAGAATAATATCGCTAACATGGTTCTGATGTAAGTTTTGTAAGTAGCTTCATACTACTGCTGCGTCTGCGCTACTTATTTATGTAAGAGAAATAAAAAACAATAAAACTTTAGTTTGAGCTCTTATATAATTGACATTCAGTTAAGTAGACATTACTGCGAGCGTGTTTTCGTTATGCAACTCGAGACACAGGAATCAGTGTGCGCGCTCAATTATTCTGTCGGTCGTTGCTTAGTACATATTATTATCAAGTAAGCTTGTCTAATATACTGTATAGTACCGGTATTGCTAAAAGTGGACGCCTCAATTTCTTTAGAAAGAGAGTGAGGGTCAGGAGTGAATGAATCAATGTAATGCTTCGCTTCGAGTCATTTGTGATTAACTGTTTGGTGAGCGTGCCATACCAGTGGTGTCTAACATGTCATCCATACATACATTATATCATTCTTATTCAACGTTTATTGTTACTACTAAAATGTTTACGTGTCTGTATTGAACATGGGCATGATTGTTATAATCTTTTAATTTTCTAAATTGTTATTTAAATAAGTATTTTTTTTAAGTAACTGTCATAATGAAGTGTTGAAATCTTTTTATCTCAGCATGTTTTTTTAAGTAGATTTTTTCATGTTTTTAACTTCAAATATATTGTCGTCCTTCTTATGCGGATTAATAAATTAATCGTGTTACATGTAATGCAGGTGGGTCGAGCGTTTTCGTTTAACAAAACGCCGTCGAAGCTAAAACGGGCGATGTCGTCGATGATCTCGCCGTTTGGCTCCACCTCCAACCTCACGCCCGCCTCGCAGCTCGCGCAGATGAGGCTCGCCAGCTGCAATAACATAAACGTGAGTAGCGAAACATGGTCCAGCGAAAATGATGAAGAATTAAAAATTAAAAATGGAACAGGTCATTAATAAGTCAACTTGAATATTTTTGACACCAGAGCGCTCAAATGGGTGGACTGATTTAGATGTATTTTGTTTATCTTTAAAACCTATTTACAATTTAGTCATTTCAAGATAGCTCGTTGGAAGTGGAAAAATAGTTTGAAAATTTTCATTGCAATGTTTTACTTTAGACCTTGTCAAAGAAATGTCATTTTGAGAACAGTTACTGAACGAATATCTATAATAAATCTGAATAGCTTGTTTTGTATGTAATGTTATGGAGAGATATGTGTGTAATACGAGCGTGTTGCGTGTGCGCAGGAGATGGGTGCGGGCGGCGGCGCGGCGGCGGGCTCGGTGCTGGTGGCGCCGCTGTCCGTGCAGCCCACGCGCAAGGCCGCACCCGCCGCGCAGGCTCGCTTCTGACACGCCGCGGTGAACACACGCGTGCTCACGTCTTGTCAATCGTAACCACGCAACAATCGTTGCCGAATATGCTAACCTCGTAGCGTGTACTAGTCCGCTGCCAGTGAACCTCCACTACTTCAGTGAATCTTGTAGATTTATGAACTTATTAATGTTACTGTTCGTTTAAAAACTTTGGTCCATTTGTGGCTTAGCCAACTTGCTGAAAGTGCCTCACATCAACAAATCAATACCTTGATTATAAATATTGAATGGAGAGAAATGAATGCTTAAAGTTATAAATCTCTGGAACTCATTATCTAACTTCCATCGTAAGATTTCAATAGTTAATACGTAACATAGCTATTTTTGCACAACTTGTTTGTTATTTATAAACAATATACTGAATTTTAGATATATTGATTTGTTGATTAGTGATCAATTTTATGAGTATACTGTGAATATAATATATGGCCATAATGTATGAATTTATCTACGATATTATATACGATGCAATCGTTGGCCTAAGTTTAGCTAACTTAACGAATTTATTCATTTGTCAACATGTCACAGAAACATTGCTGATATTATTGAGATTTAGTTTTGAAAATAATTTGTACATATGTGATATTTTAAATATATTGTGAAAATAGATCATAGCAAACACTAGATCATAGTAGAATACCCATGGTATCAACCTGATGCGGATTCGAAGGGTTCCTAATACAGTGCGTTATTATTTTTGTAATGGACAATGAATTACTCCGGCCTTTGGATCCTTCAGGATGGGTAGATAGGTGTTGTGTAAATAGTGTACGGAAACATGAGCAGCTTGTGCTACTAGGCGCCCTCGAATGTATCTTTTTATCTGTATTAATCGCGTCTGTAAGTTTTATGAGAGTCTCACTTAGGCTAATGTCATCAATCATGTGTACACATGTTGCTACATTGTACAAAAGAACAATATTTATAAATATTTTGAATGATTGATAAAATAAACATTTATTTTCAATCACTTGTGTTTCTTGATTTTTAGACACTAACTCCTACCAAACCTGTTAAAATATTAAGCGGCAAATATAGCATCAAACACCCAAACAGTTCAAAGGGATCTGCCGCATGTTATCGAATTGGAGTTATTTTGAACCTAAATAACAAATCTTTGAACTTAAACAAATCGTACACATTTTGTAAAACATTTTATTGGTTGCTAGCATAAGCAGGATGTAATGTATGGTAGTGGCGGCATCAGGTGCCCTGTCGCGGCGCGGGCTTGAGGAACTTGTAGGCGTTGTGCGCGGCGCGCAGCGGCACGGCCACCGCCACCGCCAGCAGCGGCGCCAGCGCCAGCAGCAGCGAGCGCCGCGGCATCTCCGCGTCCAACAGCACCGTCACTTTTATTATCAGGGTTACCTAGTTACAAGTACATGTCGCTTTTAGTTACGCCACACAAAGTGGGGGAAGTCACGGTACAGCTTCGCGAATAACGTAGATTTTATTTTGTTATTTGTATAATACATTGTTAGTGGAAAATGACTCTTAGGAAATCAAAAGTGGCAATAACCCCCTATTACATGGGTTCTAAACATACCGGCGAGCTGTGGGTGTACATTGGTACACCTCTGACTAACCCTTCGGGGATACAGGCGTGATGGTATGTATGTATGTAGAAAATCAAAAAGAATACCAACAATGGCGTGTCTTCGCATAAAACCTGGATAGCGATTTAGTTTTAACTAAACGTTTTTCGTTAAATTTGAAATGGGGGTACGTCTTTCATCATTGAATGCTTACCACTGAAAGTAAAGGTATAATATGCCACTGTATGCTCATGCGCGAGGCACACGAGTTCTCCTCGGTGGCCAGGCGCATGTCGGACTGGAAGTCGTGGCTGCGGTACACGTACAGCATGCTGACCAGCTCCATCACCACCACCAGCGGCATCGCAATGCCCGTCATAATCGCGTCCACGCTCTCCAGCAATGCTAAACCTCCCTGATGCATAAACATAGATACACGAATTATATTCAACCCCGTCTTGCGAACGGTAAAGAGAGAGAAACACCCTGACGGTTTAGTAGACTACTGCACGCTTCTCGCTCTTCCCCAAGGCAGATTAAACACAGTGGAATCCCTATCGATTAGGATTTCCATTGTATAATATGACTACTTTTTTCAATAAATATAATACTTACATGGGTGGCATACACCATACTAATAGCCATGCAAGTCATCATAAGAGCTCCAACGACGACTTGTTCCACAAATCTGAAACACGAGATAGACATTTTCTTTGACAGCGTAAAAGTTCTAATAAGTTATCGTCTTGAGGGTATCGTGGGTAAGTGTAAGCCGGTGTATGGATAGGTGACGATGTTTTAACGCTATAACTAATACCATAATAGGGTATATACCATAAACTACTGAAAGTAAAACTATTTCGAAGATACTTACACCAATTTCACTCTATATTCGAAGATCGTGTGCAACGCCGTTTTTAACAACACAAACGCCACAGTCATATACGAAAACGTCAAACCACCAAAAACAAGCGTCGTCCTAAAATATGAACGAAGTATATTTAGTTAATCTCAAATACATACGGGATAATACCATCCAATATGGAAATATAATCACAAATAAATCACTTACACAAGATGAGAGTAGCCAGTCATCGAAGTACACTTGGAGTACATGGGTATTATCCACAATGTACCTGTTGCAAAATAAGTTTTATGGACACAACTTGCATTAGTCTTATTATTTATATTAAGTAAGAGGCGACCTTGGGCCTGCAGTGATGGGGACAAAACGCATTTAAATAGCTTATTACAATTTAAGTATTAATGTACATACTCTCTTGCATGACATACGGGCCGTTGTTGTGCGGGTGTATGTAGTCCACGAGCGCGCACAGAGCCGCGCCGCCCGAGTGCAGGCCCGTGAGCAGTAGCACTATCGCCGAGTGCCACACGTTCTCGTTGTTCAAGGCGGGGTCTACGTGACCCGATGCTGCAAACACACAAAAATACGAAGTTTTATATATGATTCATATTGTCGTCAACATAAATTTTAAGTGTAGTTATTTTTATAGGTAGAGCTACTTACCATAATAATTCAGCCCTTTGCCATGAATTACTTCAGTACCGACACTGACCGAATGGACATATAGAGCGACCTCTAAGGCATCTGCCAAACCCTTAAATAAAAACATACTAATTCTTAATAGTGGTAATTATGTTTACTTAAAATAAGATAAACTAAAAAAAAACAATAAATACCGCAACGATATCTTTTGCGCCGATCCGGAGGACTTTACGTAAAGTTTTGTACAAGGCGAGGTTCGAAGCTGCTGTGGCGGCCAACATAATAGTCCATACCCACGGTATTATTATAAACCATGGGGCCGTGTTGTTCCAAATTAACTAAAACTAACAAAATACAGGAGAACCCCAAAAAAGTAATAAAAAAAAATTACCTGCCATGCAATCAGTGCGAATTTAATAGTATCATTATAATATGTAAAGAAATATTCGTTAATCAAATTATGAATTTAAACAGAACGTTCCTGAAGACTGAATTTGCATGACAAGTCAAAAAAAATAATAATTCTAGACGTATACCTACTCTACCATATACCAATCTTTCCGTGATCATAATAAGCCATAAGATAATCCAAATAACAACCATAGCCACGACAAGCGGCAGGTTGAAGTGGCTCAAAGAGAAGGTTGGACGCAAATGTACGACTTCCACGCTGCAACACGACAAAATCTAAACTTGACGAATAGCGGTGGCATAGAATATTACATCAATATTATATCATAATCCTAACGTACTAGAAAAAGTTGTAAGCAGGAGTACTATAAAGACTAGGGTATCCTCCAGAATATGTCTCTCTGCATATTTGAATTTTTCGAATCGGTTTCCGTTTCCTGCAATATGATAAAAACCAATTAGGGTTCGTCCATTAACTACTCGCTGCTCAAGTTCAACGCAAAATCAAGAAAATCACAAAGGCGAGTTTGTGCTAGGATATTCCTTAGTATTATTACTTATTTTTTGTTGGGTTCACTTAACTATGGAACGTGTTTTTTTTCTATAAACCTCTAAGATTTAACCTGGTTAACCCATAGGTTGTGAGGATGTTACTTATGAAAATACGTGAAACAAGAAATGGTATTGTAAAATATAGTGTTGAATAAATATAGCTACTTAGTAATTGAAGCGTTTCTCCAAGCTCGATGCTTAAACCCAACAGTGCTTGTTTCCTCACCCTGTATATTGATTGGTTTTTCTATTGGGGGTCTGGACTGAAACATTATGCATATTAATATATTAAAATTACTTAAAACATAAGAAGTTGCACTGGTATTTATGCACTAAACATTACGTACTTAGCTATAGGTATTCTTCTATCCTTTTTGCTTTACCTTTTATTGAATAATTATTATCGTGATAAGAGTACTTACCCCCTGCAATGAAAAAACTTTAACATCTCTGATCATTGGTTCATATGCTTTTAATTCGAAATCCCTGTAAGATGAATATTTTTTTACGATAAAAGAACTGAAGAATTTAAACGAAAATTGTAAGAATTAGCAGTATGGCGAATGTAACTAACCGACAATATGTGAAGGGTAACTTCGCATCGGCTACGGAATGTGTCACGTACAGTGCTGCTATGGCTGCTATAGCACAGCAGTTAATAGCACGCACTATCGCGTTTATACACATTGCTATGCCTATACCTATGGATTTATAAGAATATTAGTATATTGAAATATAAATAAGCTGTGAACAAGGTAAGTATTACTCAGTTTCAAGGCAAGTATCTAATCTACCCAATAACACTTCTAAGATTTTAATTAATAGATAAGATGATACACGAACCTTTCGGGAAAACAATTTCTCAACAATTCAATACATAGCTAGGTACTACTTACCATCAAGCATTGGTATAATGCGGAAAGCTCGTCCTGGCCCGCTTATACTCCACTGACCCAAGTACACTTCAAAATGTCGCAATGGGTTAGCGAGACCTATAACAGCTGCGATCAGGAACAGCAGAAAAACAACTGAAAAATAACATAGTTTTAAAGAAGTCTGTTTGTTGTATAAAAGCACATCTTCATCTCTCATAGAATATTCTCAGGAATTGGGACCTTATTTTGGAGGATGCTCGATATGAAATTAAGTGGAAACCCAAGGAAACCTAATGTATTGTAAGATATCAAAGCGAAAATCTAGGTTTATAAATATATGGTAAAACAAAAGGATGGTATTCTTTGAGTGGTAATATAATAAAAGACAACTAACAGAATCCGCCAGTAAGAGCTGACGCTGATACGCGGCAGTGCATTGTGAGCAGTGCACTGAGCGCGAGCGAGCCGATGCGCAGGCGACGTCGTCCGCGCACGCGCATGCGGGCACTGTGGCCGGTCCCCGTGTCCATGCCCGGGATGTGCGACGTCGACCACACCACTGACCATTGACTTTGCTAAGAGACAACTTAATGTTAGTAACAAAACAGCAACATGTTTCGTTGTGTATATATTACCATTCTTTTATTTATTGATATGTTGTACAGATTGGTTTTTGTAAGACGGCTTACGCTTGGGCCTAGACCAGTTCTTATTTTTATTTAGAATGTTCTCAATAAAGGTGCAGAGTAGTAAAGGGCGAAATCCTGAATATAAAATCTGAAATCGCCACTGAGCATGAGTAGGTAGTAATTCCAGCCCATTCGCTTTGCTGGATGAGGCTTATTTGGCAATGTAATAGTTACAAGCCCATATTTACAACAAAATTACAACTTAGCTATTTTCATTTCCATACCACATCTCGGTTGTCAAATGTGAGTATTGTTTCAATTGAGTTTTCATTTCGACCAGCTCTTCCCGCCGTCGTCATCTTCACAAGTAATTTGGATTTCAATCAAAATGTTTTGTTGAATTTTCTATAATTTTGTATTGTCCATACTTGAGTTTGATAACTATGTCAAAGTCGTCAAGACATACATATTACCTGTCAAAGACAAAAATATGTCTTTAATAGATATATATTGTTCTAGGAGTGATAAGAGGTCCACTACATTTCCAAAAAATATTGCGTACTTTATAGTCTCATTCTCATAAAATATTGCATACTATCTCTAGAATACGCGTAATATGGTGCTGTTTATTTTTTCGCTAAAATAAATTCAGTTGTATAACAATACATGTACATATTAATCCATTGCTTGATATGATTGTAGCACCACGGAAAGTGCGTTACATAAGGTACACAAAATTTTTACATGTGTTCGTCTTTACTACCACTAAAAAAAATACCGAATGAGATTATCTGTTTATTAAATAATAATTTACAATATACTTTCTTATAAAAAGTTCTATAAGTTCCTATACTAATTCAAAGACCCATGACTGATATACAAAATGAATAATCAGTAACAGTTGGGCAGCCTGGTTCAGAAGTAAACAGCTTATATGGACTAACAACTTACAGTATACTTATAATGTTGACATGTGTTGGTGTTTAACATCAGACAGTATTTACATCTTTTACGGCTGATTCACATTGTGAAGGTCGCGTTGGTGCTGTCTTAAAGGCTCGTGTTAATGGGTCGTCTACTCAGTCGTTATAACGCATGCAAGGAATCCCCGATTATGGGATGACGGGATGAAAGTGCAACATTAATATGCTGTTAGTTATATTGCATGCGGAAAACCCGCAAGCGAATGAACAACCTAGCAACGATTGTAACACACGCAAATTAGCAACCAATGAAAGTAGTTACGAGAATATGGGTGCAGCGACCAATGAAAATGAGCCTTAAATATATGCGCATCTTGACATCAGTTTTCAACGCATGCCTTTTACTAGCTCAAGGTAAATCAGCAGTTACTATCCAAATATGAAAGGATAAATTAACAACGTCAATAATAAACACGTACAGAACGTTTAGCTTAATAGTGACACTAAATACTTTGTACAAACACATGTTCAGCTAGAGTTCAGTTTAGGTTATGTGGCGAGCAGGTCGTAGGGCAGCGGGTGCTATGGCGGCGGCGGCGCGGGCGCCTGCGGGGCCTCCTGCGGGAGCGTGAAGTTGGTCAGCAGGTCGCGCACCGCCGGCCACAGCGTGCACTCCGAGTGCGACTGGTTGAACTCGTTAAACCTGTACGCACGATTGAAAATACAAGAAAAGTGTTTTAAAATATACTTGACAAATTATGGCTATTGAGGTAGTGCACATATGAGTTTCCAAATAGTGTGCAAAACAAGAAAGATTTTTGTCGCAAAAAAAAACGGTGTCTATTCAATTTGACTCCGAATTTGAAACCGAGACTTGTGAGCAAACAATAAACCACCGAGGCAGGAGAACATAATACAATGATCGTACCGTTTGAGATGCAAGCTGACGGCAATGAGATGCGGCTGTGCGTTCTGCTTGTCAGCTAGCTGCGTCACGTTCATCTGCATGTCGTAGACCAGCGGCAATACGAGTTGCGTGTCGCCTCGGGTCAGGCAGATCTATGGGACGTAAACAGTATTTGTAATGACGGTTTTTATGAGGTAAGTTCTGTGTCAGGTAAGGTATGAGAACATAAGAGGAAGATAACAAGAAACTGTAATTAATAAACATCAAATATCATATATAGTATATACTGGTACGCAAATTTGAGAGGAATCACTAACGAAAGCGAATTTGTATTACATTTTTACATTTGTACAAAGAAGAGGTAAAATATGTTCAACTTGATGTTATGTTGTAAGAGTATTAGAATATGCTTACAAAGAAGAGTATCTTGTGCTTGGCGAGCAGCACGGCGGGCTGGCCCGCGGGCACGATGGGCGGCGCGGCGGGCGGGATGCGCAGCGCCCAGTGCAGCGCCCAGAGCGCGGGCGCGGCGGGCGGCGCCAGCTCGGCGCGCATCACGCCCACCAGCGAGCCCAGCGCCGCGCCCGGCGCGCCCCACGCGCGCGTCCAGCCCTGCAGCGCCGTCGCGCGGTACGGCGCGATCGCCACGCGCTGCTCGAAGAACTTCTCCATCACCTGTGACCAAGCAAGTCATACGTGCAAACAATACAATCAAATCATGTAACTCATGCTCACACAAAAACACACATTCAATTACTGGAATTGCGGTACATACGCATCAACTCACGTTCATTACTGAAAAACTCTGCGTTCTTTAATTTTCTTTTGCGAAGTTCGCAGGAGAAAAATAATCTTCTATAAATCAGATTTGAGAGTTTTAACGTGAATAATAATTACCTAACTTGTTAATACTTGAAAAGAGCAATGTGTACCTGCAGATCGTCAGCAGTCCAGGCGTCCTTGTTGTGTTCGGGCAGCGGCGTGAGCTGCAAGTGCAGCGACTGCATGTGCTGCGGGTGCAGCGCCACGCGCGCCGCCAGCCCCGCGCTCTCGCACCGGAACGTCAGGCTCGTCGCCTCCACTGACACTAATGTCAACTGAGTTGCAAACAAGTGATTTCAATATCTTCAAACAGTTGCTGCATAATAAAATTAATGAGATTTTTTTTGCATGACTGGAGCTTAACTGATGCGGCGCAGTTCCCAAACTCCGAATGGGTCTTTTGATTATTTAAAACCCTTAATACATTTTATTTGTGTTTGAAGATTATCAGCTTTTGGTTATTGGATACATACTACCGAGTTTATATCTTGCATGTAGGTTCTGGCTCTAAGTTTAGCAATAAAGTATCTTGCTACTCACATATTCCTCCTGCTGCACGAAGCGCTGCAGCGTGCGCTTCATGTAGACGCAGGCGAGGAAGCGCTGCAGCGGCGCCAGCTGCGGGCCGGGCGGCGCGCCGGGCGGGGGCTCGGCCGCCGTGCACAGCGTCTCCAGCTTGCACACGCTCAGCGGCGTGGCCGTCGCGCCCGACCACGCGCGCCCCGCCGATGACGACGCCGCGCGGGAACTCGATAGACCACCTGCGCACATTTATATTGCTATAAAGGGATCTATTTCAACTCTTTACGAGTGAAGTCGTAAGAGCTAGATTTTTTTTCTTTCTATAAGCCTTTCTCAACATTACGGGCTTGGATAAGCAGATAAAACTGCATCACACTGAAGCTACTATAAGAATCTGGTAAACATCCTACACAATAAAAGTTCTGAATACATGCCAAAGTGTCGATCGCAACTCTGCGAAGAATGTGTGAGTGCGAGTATGAGTACGCACTTTTATGGTCGATGTGATGCCTCGGCGAGGGGTGATGTCCGGGCGAGGGCCGCGGCAGTGAGGGCGAGGCGGGCCAGGCTGTGAAGGGCGAGGTCGGCGGCGGGTGCGGGGAGGCTGCGGGCGCCGCATGCGGGGACGGTGCCAGCGGGGACGCCGGCGACGCCGACACGCCGCCCGTCGGTGACGTCAGGTTGAACGAACCGCCGCCCATCTAAACAAACAGTTACATTATAATATGAGAAAACCTAATGGAAAGGAAATCTTAATCACGCATTGACACACAATAATTACTGACAGGATATATATTATTGTAGAAATTGAATTAGTTAAGTTGTACCTGGTGTTGTGCGGGTGACGCTGGGTGCGGCGTGACGGGCGCGGAGTGTGGCGTGTGCGGCTGCGGCGGTGTCAGTGGCGCCGGGAACCGCAATCCACCTGATAACACATCACACTGTTACTACACGAACATTACTACGTATTATATATTTAGTCATATCGCGGTAATATTCTTACCTGGAGGCATCGGTGACATCGGTGACGGAGGGTTGTCGTCTTCAGCTAACAGTCTCGCACTCATATTGTCCTCTACGTATCTTGATAGGAACGCCTAGCAACGAAACAAATGATGGTTAAGAAACCTCTGCATTATTACCAAATTATCAATCGAATATTCTTATTACTATTATTTACTCTATATTTCATGACTTACCTTTAATCCTAAAGCTGGTACGAATTCATCAACGACAGGGCTGCGATCGAACTTGGAATAAGCTCCGTCGCGTATCGTGACCGTGCCGCCGCCGCGAATGCCGACCTCCAATGAGTAAGCACCAGCGTATACTATGCGGATCTGGAAAAATACACAACATTTAATATGAAGATGTTTTTTACCTAAACTATTATGTTAGTGATTAGCTCGTTCGAAGTTCGTAATTAATAAAATAGTGAATACAAAATTCGAAAATCATATTAAATGTTTGGCAAATATACAACATACTATTTGGAATTCTGGGTAATGGCAGTGAAGAGAAGAGAGAGAAAAGAGAGGAAAGCATACCTTCCTCCAGGAGTGGGCTAACAGCGTGAAGGTGGGCGTGGGCATGAGCGTGCGCACGTGGTGCAGGCCCAGCTGCGGCAGCGTGGGCAGGCGGCTCAGCGCCAGCAACGGCCCGTACGTCTCGCGCAGCACCACGCCGAACGACATCAGGTCCTTGTGGCTAACACGAATAATATTTGCTGTGAGTTTATTGTTCTATCATAAATATCAGCACTTAATTTAGTTATAATTTTTAATGTGACGCTGGTCTTCTGGAGAGGATGTCTGCTGGATCCACTAGCTACCTATTAACGGGTCCCATACTCGATGGACAAAAATATAACCCTATTACACCTGCATTATTAACCTGTTTCTGTGCCAGTATGACAAGAAATAATATAAGTACATAAAGCTAAATATTAGTCGAGGATCCGAGACTTTTCAGCGAGACCCAGACTAAGGTTTTTATTATATCTGAAACATTGTGATGTATCCTACCAGTTGATGTAGTGGTCTAGATGGTGGTGCAGCAAATGGTGCGCGTTGGCGGCGGGCTGGTGCGCGGGCGTGGCCAGCGTGTAGCGCTGCGTGTTGGCGTTCCACTGGATCACCACCGTGGCGCGCTGCGCCGTGCCGAAGCCGACTACTAGCGACCGGTACGTGTACGATCTGATGCACACGCCCGCCCATAACGTCTCGCGTTCTACGAATAGATAATTCTATATTAAAATGTGTGAAAAGTCCAGGTTGATAAACTATATGAAGACAAAGCCAAGGTTACGGGATAAGTTGACAAAACTGATAGTAGTGTACAACCGATTTTAATGAAAACGTGTTAGTGTACGTCATATTATATAGTTGTGTTCGTTATTATACTCACCATGAGCGGGTCTCAGCATAAAGTCGTGCAGCAACGTATGAAGATGTACGATGGCGGCCCAATCGGCAAGGAAGGCGTCAGCCGTGCGACCCGCGTCTGTACCGAGCTCGTACTGCAGGTATACGCAGCGACGCTCGCCTGGACGACATAATTATAAAAAATTCAATGTTTTATGTTCTTGACAGTATAATGCAGAATTTTATCGTAGTGAAATATAACATGTTTTAATACATATTTTCATAACATTATTTAATACATAGTTTAGAATATAACAGAGATCGCGGAACACAGTAGGTTACCTTGTTCCCTGGGGTTGGGCGTGCGCACGGGCGAGCCGTGGAAGACGATCTCTGCGGTCCAGACGCGCGCCTGGTTCTTGGTGGTGAGGCGCACGGTGGCGGCCAGCAGCCGCGCCTGCAGCGCCGCCGCCGCCGCCGCGCCCGCGCCCGCCGGCCGCGGCAGCCACACCACGCGCATGCCCAGCGCCGAGCCCGACCACTCCGGCTGCACGCCGCCGTGGCTCACGCCGCGGTGCGCCAGCTACAACAGGACAACACCCGTGTCATATAAACTCACGACTATGAACGAAATTTTCATCTTGATGTGGTAACCGGTAAAACTTGGTATTTTTTTTCGCGTTACAATACGTCTGTGGAGATCTACAGGAATGGGCAACTTATTAAATGTAGGACGAATTAACTAGAGACATGGCTTAACCAACCCAGTTTATAATATTCTCTTTTGATACAAGGCGACTTGGCATTCTATGTGCTTCGACATCAAACATGATGCATAAGCAAGACATTTACCTATTACTAGTATAATACCTACACAACAAATAGTACATACCTCCTGCGCAAGATTGACGAAGGGCACGCGTTCGTCGGCGGCGGCCACGACATGCGCCAGCTCCGGTATGAAATACGCCGGCTGCCGCACGCGCACTGCGCGCTGGCTTGACGCAGACAACTTGCGCTTGCCCGGCTGCATGCCTGACAAAATACATATTATTAACCGACACTCCAATTTTATTTATTTGTAAAGATACAGACTAGCTTTTTGCGATATATGCGCGACACTAAAAACATGATGAAAAACTAATCTTAAGTAAGCACAAAAAAGCAAGTAGATCTAGAATATTATACTAACCAGGAGTATCTAAAGGCGTGAATGGTCCGTGAGTGAGTGTGAATGTATCCAGTTCAACCAAGGAGGTGAGCTTCAAGTAGGCACGTGTAGCCGTCGCAGGTGCAGACGAACTAGAGTTCTAAAATGAAAGATTAAAACTTTAAATATTATCAAGAACAGTACTCATTAATAACAACTGCATATCAACATAAAATGTACGACGTATTTTTTTTTTAAACCTCGCCCTCTTCTTCTTGCCTCTCTAAAGATATTGAAAACACTGTTCATTTGGTCTATTGTCATAAAACATACCATATATTTACATAATAATATTATGATTCAAAGTTTTCATTTAGGTTTACCTCATCCTCGCACTCGTCGGGCGTGCAGCGCTTGGCGCCGGCGAGATGGAAGGACAGCGCCACGGAGCACGCGCTGCCCGCGTTCGCGCTGTTGCTGGTGGTGGCCGTGCTGCCCGCCGCCACCTCCTTCATCTCCACTATCTGAGGAGATGGGACTTCAGGTTATTGATGGACAAACTTATTACACTGAAATTTCGTTCCCGCGGTAAGGAATTATAAAGGAACAAGCTAAGGAGAAGCTAATACAGTTAGATACGATGTTTCCTTTACATATTTTCGTACTATACATACTTTATGTACCTACTAAACTAACAAGAACTACTAAAATCACAATGGCATGAAAAAGGGAAGCCTCAACTCTTCTGTGGTTAAATGCAGGTGAGAATGATGATTATTTTGCTTGTATTGTAAACTCACCAGTATATGATCGGTGTGTCGGTGCAGCGTGACGTAGAGCCGGTCGGGCGACAGCTTGCTGAGCGGATGGTCGGGCCCGTGCAGGAACGGCAGGTGCTCGCACACACTCGCCGGCAAGTGCTGCAAGGTCTTCTCACAACGACGGGCTACCAGCCAGAATCTGTTCAAAACGTGAAAAGCAAAGATGATAATAAAGAGAAACATTTGACAAAATGTGACGAAGCTGATTTTATTTAATGATACTAACCTTAACTGTGTGAGCAACGTTTTGATTTGATTAATGTTAGTGGCGCCAAGTGCGTTTGCCAGCTCAGGCATCTTAGGAGTATTGGGGTAAGCAGGCACGCGAGCACGGAGTCGCCCACCGTGAGCGCCTACGCAAACCAACAGCTGCTCAGCGCGCAAGCAAGGAGATACCACCGAGCAAGCTAGCACACATGGCCAGCCGCTTACACTGCATTCCACCTAATAATCGAAAAAAAAATCATAAAGATGGCATTAAGAATATTAAATGTTGTAATTATTATTAATTTATTAGTCATTACATACCCCTAAATCATTGAGCAGTACTTTGAGATCATTGAGGCGTTGCCTGGAGCGCACGTGCACGGTGTGTGCCAGCAAGCGCTCCATGGAAGGCGCGTGCGGCGTGAGCGCGCTGGCCACGCGCTCGCCGCCCGCCAACGCCGGCACGTGCCACACACACAGCTGGTCAGCTTCCGCGCCTATTATGAGGCGGTAGCCGAGCTCGCAACCTAGCTCCCTGAACAAGAATTATAAACATGTTGAAGGTCTATGTGAAAGTTGATAAATTATGTTACGCATGTAGCACTTTACCATTAGCAATATTCGTTCGCGCGCTAAAATGCTAGAGTTCATGAAATTCTGTTGATTGCTTTAAATAAAAAAAACAGTAAAGATGCGTGTTCAAAACTTCGTCGCGATTCCTTAAAGCTTAATACAAGATCTAGTATTAGAATTACAAGTATATACTGTTGCAGAAAAGAACTCACCTCCAATATGAGACTTGCAACTTCTGCCCAGGTGTATATCTGTCTACCTGAAGGTGTCGCGACAAGCGATCGCGGCAAAGCCTCAACGTCTGCGTGTAAAGAAGCTCAAGGGAGAGTGAGCGGCAGAAATAGCGGAGTGCTGTCAAAGCACCGCTTAGACCGGCCGCAGCCAGGCGCGCCTGCGCGACCCCACGTAACCAGTTCAGCTGGGAACTATGCACTAAGGGCTTGCCCTCTGAAATAAATATTAACATAAGAATTTAGCTGTCATTTAATTTTGTAATAATTTTACTCATAGAATTTTGAGTATGTAATGTTACCTCCAGTTTCACTATCTTGAATTAATATTGCAATATCTAACAAACGCCATGGTAAGTTAGGTGCATCACCCATTACAGTGAGGGATACACTGAATTCTTGACCTACACTAAATGTAGCTCGCCCATTTTCTACCTGTAATAAAGAGATTTCTTTTACAAAAACTGTTTTATGTGAACTGTTGCATATATTATGGTATGCAATATTAATCAGTAACTTTTTAAGACAGAGCATTAATTAAGAACACAAAAATTGAGCAGTACAGAAAATCTAGATATTTATTAAGCACACCTTGAGGTTCCTAATATCACTAGGCAAGGAAGCAGTGGTGAGTCTTTGTCGTACAACATGTGCAAGCGCTCGCAGCGTGCTTCGGCGCTCTCCGGGCGTAAGTGACGGTGGTGGGACCAATCTCTCTCTGATAACTGCTGGTAGACGACTGTATGTACCCAGGGTTAAGACCTCCACTGCGGCAGCCATGTGGAATGTAGGTAACCTGATAAATATGTTAAAACATGAGTGTGATCTTTACTTTTAAGGAATAGATAGTAAGAAAGAAAGTACTGGAATCTTGCTAAAAGAAGCCATAACTAAGTTAAATAAGAGAAGATCAATTTCACATAATAAATTTTGCAGTTTACTTAAATCATACATTAAATTTGGCCAATATATGGATATAGAACATGTGAAATAACATTATGAAATACAACACGGCCTGTACAAACCTTGCATGTACCAAAGTCTCTCTGGCTACTCTGGCTAAGACATCAGCTGTCTCCACAAACAATAAGGCTTGTTTATCTAAGAATGCCATAATATGAGCAGAGCGGTCTACTTTGGTAGCACTGCTCGCCCATTTTACTAAAGCAAGTAACCGGACAAACAGTTGCCGTGTTCGAGCACTGAATTTGTAAATCTCTATTTTACGCTCCATATCAGTTTTGCGGGGCAATCTGTAAACGAGAACATTACGTTAATATTTGTAGGTTTTCATTTCGCACAACAGTTTAAAATGTGTTACATTTGCGCTGCACTTACAACTCCGCCAAAACCGTAAGCTCATCGTAAGTCCTTTGAACTATGAAGTCTATGAGCAGTGCTAGGGATATTGAGCCTCCTCGAGCTCCTCCACCTTCAGCACCTTGGGTGCATCCCTCTATCGCCACAGGCACCATGGTGATAGTTGGAGTAAACCACTATAATCAACTCTAAATACAATGTATATGGATATTGAAACAGTAAAGGTTGGACATTCTACTAAGGTGAATGTCAATGTTATTAATATAAATCACTTTTGGTTACAATTTACACAAACAAACACAATTTTATCATTTAATCTCGTTTACACCTCATACTTCTGCTGTGTTTAGAAATAATTTGAGAATCTGTGCTCTTCTGTGCCACTCTCTCTTTAGTCTTTGGTTTTTGACCATAAATGGTTTTTTTTTACAAAAATATTGGCCTTCGCAGATGAGAAAATTTAATTGAAGTCTAAGAACTCAGCGTTATTGAAGAGATAGGAAGGGTTATCGCATTGCACAGTCTAGCCAGTGACCCAAGGATGTAACTGAAAATTATGAAACTCATAAAAAAACACCGTTGTGTTAACTGGTTTGGTGTCTAAGCCGGTAAATTGTTAATCTGTAAATAACAATCGTTTTGACAGCTGACAAGTGACAGCAGAAGACAATCAGACAAGTTGAATCGGACCATTCTCATTGATAAAAAATCGTGATTACAGTGTAGCCTTGTAAACTGATAGCACCTCGTATGGTTTGTCTGTCTCTGTTTATTAGGAGCGACTAGCGCAATAAGTCGTCTTTTCCTCGTAATAAAGGAATATACATTTAAATAAATAAAAAGTTAAAATCCGTTTGCCCGGTATTTGTATAAATTTCATGTTTAATTCGTGCATAGAAGGAAAGAAATAGTTTTTCAATAAAACATTTTAGTGCTATTACAAGTTTTGTTGTGGTTTGCGGTCGAGTTTTTCGCGAGTGTCATAAACTAATTTTCTAGTGCCATTGTTCAACATTACTTGTGATATCAATGATTATAGTTATATAGTGTTTCATGAACAATATTTCAAAAGCAAGAGCGTTTTTTTTTCATTGTGGTGCCCCTAAATCCTTGTGCAGATCACGTGTAAATTTAAGATACGCTCAGATAGTCAGAATGGGTTTGTTGACTGAAGGAAGCCCTCTAACTTGGGATGAAACGAAGGCGTTGGCTGAACATGTTCGTCAACACGGCATCGAGCAGTTTATTAACCTGTACAGAAAACTCGAGGATCGCACTGGCGATGTCCTGAAATGGGGAGATGAGGTTTGCAAACATTAACTTACATAGCTCTAATGTACCATACATGTTTCTTCAAACCTTCCTTTCAATATTGAAACTGACGATTTAAACCTTTATCTTGGCAAAGATTGAATTATTCTGTAACATCATCAAAAGTAAACATTCAAATGAATATTACAAGCTAATATTCAGCAATCCTAATAAATATAAAATATATGTTTCACTTTATAAAAATCCAATTTCAGGTGGAGTACATAATAGTAAAGTTTGATGATGAGAACCAGCGTGCCACAGTCAGCCTCAGAGCTAAGGATCTTCTACCTCAACTGCAAGAAAAGGAATTGTCAGACCCTCACAGTAAGTTTTTTTATTAATAATATATTGTTATTACATAAACTACATCAAAATAAGGTAAGGATTTATTGAAAACTGTTTGCATGAAATATAAAAATAAAACAAACTAATTTGTTGCTAAACCCAAAAAAGATATATCTTAAGTCTTTTATCTTTTTAGGAACATCTGAAAGCTATTAATATAACTAACACATATATGGCGAATTTGCCAATATTTATCTGATTATTCATGTAAACATAATATATGTTCAAACTATTAATTATCATTCCTGTCTCACAAATCTTGCAAAATTCATTAACAGGCAAGTGTAAAAATAATAATGTTTCTTACCATCAAATTAAAGTAATTTTTACAAGTTCCTCTAAAAACTGTCCTTAGAATTTTATGACATATTGCAGATTCTCACTAAAAAAATTACCATTTTTTCTTGTTTTATACTAAAATGTTTGGTTTTATAATCACACCAAGGTTTTAGAAGTAGTCCATCTTTGTGCCATATTATCAATTGTGATGCCCATATTCTTTGTAGAATAACCATGATAGTAGATTGTTTATAAATCTGATGATCCCATGATCTTTGAGGCAAAATTATGGGCTTTCAATACCAAGCAGTAGCTGGTCATTAAGAAAAGCCAGTAGCACAACAGTAGTAAAGTATGTCACAAGTACATTATAGTTAGTAAATAGACAACACTTTTTATAAAATATCCGAATTCTTGAACAAACCATATTTCCAATTATTTATTTTAAAGGCCCAATTTTTTTTATTTGGCTAATACATATTTTATTTATCTCTCCTTATATCTCTCTCTTCAAGTCGTACATTTTGCCCATAGAAGTCATAAGGTACGCGCGGTACAAGTGAACTTAATAAAGATAACTTCATCGTATTATTAGACACCTTAGCAATAACTTTTTTTACCTTTGATCAAGATTATCTTCTTTATCTGCAATGCTATGAGGTAAGCATATAAAATAAATAATAATCAGTGTGCTCATCATACAGATATACTTTTACCTAACGTTGTAAAAATATCATTTTTAATTATCATGCAGTCAGTTGATGAAGCTGATAATAGCCTGTATCCAACTATTTCCGATAGATTAAATGTTTTTCAAGTCTATTTTTAAACTTGTTTGAATTTCGGCTAAAATTCCTTCGGGAGTTTATTCCGCGCTCAGACTATGCGCTTGCTTAATATTACGAAATATTAGTCAAACATCAAACAAACACAGACATGAGCTACAAAAATAATACAAGTAGCTACACGGTACAAGTAAAAAATAAACTTTTAACATAGTCATGGCTTTAATGACGATGACTCAGCAAAATCTAATGTCTGTAATGGCGTCATACTCGTGACAATCGATATTTTTATTTGAACATTGTAGAAATTATTTTACTAGGTCAATAGTTAGTAATACTTGAGATTGGAAGGATTGCAATTCACGTTGATTCGTTGTAATTTTAAAATCATAAAGGAGATAAGGACTCAGATAAAATCGCCACCTGCTGCTTGCCTATCATATTTAAGATCGGTATGCACGCACGCAAATGACGAGTGTTTTATCCTCATAGATTTCACGCTATAAAAACCTAAAACTTCTAAGTACCGTAGAACGCTTGAAAGCATTGCTTAATTCGCTCTGTATAGGCCACCAGAAAAAAAAAGAAATTTCATAAAATACCGTGAAGAAATTGGTACATAATCTTTATAAATGCATTTTGGTGGGGAAACGGAATGAGATAAAATGTAAGACACATTTAAACTGTGTAATTCATTGATTGCGCGTGCGATTAGCGATGGTGGGGCGTGAAGGCTACAGCTTTGGCAAGGCCATACTTTACAAGTTGTTCAAAATGATAACTAGAAACGACGCAAGTATAAATACAAGTTTATAGGTACAAAAAATGAGTAACGTTCTGTTAAGTATGTAAATATAAATATACAAACAAATTGAATTTGTCCAACCAAATACTACAAATCCATGGTCACTTCTCAATATCTATACAAATATATTTCAATCTGTAACAGCTGTATATGTTGCATATTTTATTTTAAAGTAATTTTCATTCAGAAACAGAAAGGTAAGTTACTTACCAGTCTTACCTTTTTTTTTTAAATTCTGGCTGATGAAATCGCGAGAAATAGTCTGTACACATAAATATTTGGCATCATCATTTATGCATACAGTCGACCGCAAATTAATTATATTTTTCTGTAAAATTAAAGGCGTCTTTATCTCAATGCTGTAAGGTTCATAATAACTCAGTAAATGTTACCAATGACGTGAACTGACCGACGCTTCTTTGCGTACATAAATATATTTTGCTGTTAATGTGACTCACAAGTAAAAGCTGTTTTTTTTTTGTTACCTAACAGCTTTTTCACCTACGGCATTTTTTTTTTAATACATAAATACCATTAGGTCCTCTCTTATACCAACTGGTGGAGGACTTAGCGATAAGAGCATTCAGACTTCGCCAGCTGTCAACGCTTGCGAAGGTCGTCTGCGGATGAGTCTTCCTCCCCAGTATTTAAAAAAAGTCAAAATACTCGAAATCAGGAAGCTGTTCGACTGGGTGGTCCCTGTGCCTTTGAAATCTATAGTTGACCATGTATTCGCAGCTTGAAGCAGTCGGTATGCGCATGTCTCACGATAATTGAAAATGCCTGGAAGTCTCTGGCTTGAATAAACAGTATATAGGCTAGTCATTCACTGTAAACCCACAAACGCTGAGTGCATGCAATAAAGTTCTTCCTATTAAGATATCGAGCATAATGCATTGCCTCAACATTTTAAACCTATAATCTTAAAAAAAGCCTGATTTGTTATAAAAATAAGCTCGTGTTCATTACATTTTGTCGTCAGCAATTCTTCCTTTAAAAAAGAAAACGTTATATTGGTATACCATAATAATATATCTTTCGCCTTCTTACCCCTTTAAAGAAGAGAATCTTTCCCACTTGATGAAGGTACCCTTATCCGTGATCCTAAGTAATCTTTCCTGTTCCTAAAATAATAGAGCTTTAAGCTTGGAGCGACGGCCTCGGCGAGACGGTTGACAAGTGTATGTTTGTTCCTTCATCATGAATCGATGATAATTGGCATTATAGTATAATGCATGTCATGCGCATAAGCACAAGTAGTTGTGTAGTCATAAGCCTACATTAGTCAATGTGTAACTAATTCGTAATGCGTACGACGGAAGTGTCATGTTGCGTGTTTCATAAACCGTGTAGTGCTTATTTACAATTCATCAACACCATTGTGGCCGTCTTGATTTTGTTCTCTACGTGGAAATTTATTTAATCTACTTGCATTTATCTAGGTCTGGTTAACCAGATTTGCTAGACATGTGTTTATCCGTCGATATTGGTTGTTTTGTTCTTGGCTTTCCTCCTAGCCGCTGTAGTAGGCAATTGTTATGATATCTCGGAAGCAGGCCATGTAGATACAAAATGAAAAAATAATACTCGTAAAACATCCGCAATAAAAGAACTGGTTAAAGATCGATAATAAAATGTAGGCAATATTTAAAGTAAAGTAGTAGTGTAGAGGGCGCTTCCTCAACAAACACATACTTAACGTTTACTCCGCGAAAAATAAAATTTAAAAATAGAAATAACACGATTTACTTGTCTAACTGTCGAAAAAGTCTAAGTTTTAAGAGTGGTTAACAAGTGCAATAAAGTGTAACTGCTGAACTCTACTTGTTTCTCCAGTGATTTAAAACTGAAATCATAGTGAAGTGTTTAGAAGAGAAATACATTTTATCAGACTAAATAGCATAGAATAAACATTTTAACAACATAGGGACAATAAAATTCCGGCTTCTACAAACAGTGATTAAAACAAAACTCAATTTTCATCGAGAAATAAACATAAAGCCTAAATTTTAAAAGTCGTTATAAAATTTACAAATTCAAATACCCACCCGATACAAAAACGAAAAAGTAAACAAACCAAAACTTCATACAGCGACATCTTTGGAAAACACACCACAACATCTAACCAACTATTGACAAGACAAATACTTGGCAAAATAACCAACACCTATTTTCCGATAGATGTCGTACCTAGACACCAGTTTCAAAATGTTGCAATGTGAAGGATGCAAAAACAATGTTAACAAGGATGAATCCATACAATGCAAATATTGCTCCAATTATTATGACATACAATGTGCCAATCTAACTCAAAACTTCTTGGAAACTATGTCATTAGAACAGAAAAACAATTGGAAATGCCAATCTTGTTTATGCAGAATGCCGAAAAAAGATAATTCTAACACGCCCATCAGAACATCTACTCAAAATGTTCCTGAAGATTCAGCCATGAACGTTACAATGAGACGTAAACAAAATCAATATTCGCAACAATATACCCAGTTCGACAATGAGAACGACCAGTCTATAGATGAAATCCTAGGCGATACAATGAACCAAACAACAAACAGCCCAATACCTGCTGCTAAGAAGGATAGCATCACATTGGAGCACATCAGCCTCTTGTTAGACACCAAACTAGAAAAAATGAGGACATCCATTATTGAAGATGTTAAAAATACAATCCAAATCGAGCTTAATACTGCTATATTTAAACTCCAAAACCAGGTAAACCAAACCACAACCAACCTAACAAATGAACAAGAAATAATAAAACAACAGATTACTACAATCGACCAAAACATAGAAAATATTGAGAAACAACTATACCAATTAAAAAATTCAAAGAAAATAGTACTTTATGGTCTCTCTGAAAGTCACCGGGAAACTGAATACGAAATGATAGACCGTGTCTCTAGAGTGTTCCACGAAGTAATGAACATTAATATCAACCCATACATAGAAGAAGTAAAGCGCATTGGAAAGAGAGGAGATAGAAGACCACTAGCAATTGAATTAATGAATAAAAGAATGTCAAAATATATCACAGAAAACGCAAGAGATTTTCAAAACACCGGATTAGGAATAGGGCCATTTATGGATCCTCAAACCTTACAACAACGAAACGAACTCAGAGAAGTACTACGCACAGCAAGGAAGAATGGCAAACACGCCATCATCAAAAACAATAAACTTTACATAAACGGAAAAGAATATATAACAGACCCGACGACACCTACAAATACAACGCAGGATCCACCTACCGACAACAAAATGCATGATACGACAATGAGACCAACAAAGCACTACGAGACGAATACCAGCAACACGCAAGAGATCGCGCCACCAGCGCCCGCAGCCCCGTCTGTGTCGACTCAGAGGAACACACCACGGAACCCGACATTTCGATTCTGATTTCAACATTACTTTTCAAAACATACAAAGTATAGGTAATAAGTTAGATTTAGTTGAACAAGTTTTATTAGAATATAATATTGATATCTTACTATTGTCAGAACTATGGAAAAATAAGGATTTCTGTGATTCTATTTTACTACCGGATTATAAATTAGCATCTATCTACTGCCGGAAAACACATGACGGCGGAGGAGTATGCGCAATTGTTAAAGATACAATAGATTATATAGAAAGAAAAGACATTAATAACTACTCTATAGAATTTATTATAGAATTTAGTGCTATAGAAATACCAAAATTAAATTGTATTTTAATAGGATTATATAGAGCTGATCGCAACATTGATATATTTTATTCGCAAATGGAAAAGGTTTTATATAAACTAAACACTAAAAACTTAAGTAAATATATTATTATAGGAGGTGATTTTAACATAAATATTTTAAACACAAATAAAGAATCTAAAGAACTATTAAACTTCATGAGTTCACACAATCTTAAACAGTTAATTAGAGAACCTACAAGAGTAACTAAAACGTCGTCAACATGTATAGACTTACTATTCACTAACTACACACCTCTCATAACCAAAGCTTATGTACAAGACTACGGCCTTTCAGACCACAAAGCTATAAATATGAAAATAAATACAAAAAGTATACACATCAATTATAAAACTTGGTCAGCAAGAAAAAGAATATTCACAAAAAATAAAATAACAAATTTTAAAAACTCGCTAGATGACATAAAGTGGCACGAACTTTTTGACCAAAATGCAGATCTCAATACAAATTATAATTCATTCATAAATGTTATAACACAATTATTAAACGACCACATACCAATACAAAGAATAAAAATAAAAATGAAACCGAAAAAACATTGGCTTACATCAGGTCTCAAAAAATCATGCGTCCATAAAAGAATACTAAAAATATTATTAAATGACACAAAAAGTGAAATTATACAAAAATACTATAAAAAATACAGCCAAACACTTAAGCGAAGCATAAAAATATCAAAAAAACTCGATTATATTAAACAAATGGAAAAATCAGACAACAAAACAAAAACAATGTGGAATATAATTAAACAAAAAACAAAAAAACCCCTAAAAAATATCGGTAAAAATATATCACTAACATACAATAACCAAACGACAAGTTGCCCGGAAACAATCTCAAACATATTTAATGAATATTTCACAACAGTTGGAACAAACCCTAATGATAAAAACCAAAACCATAACAAAAAAGGTAGACCAGTAGTCGACTCGCCCGAGTGTTCGATGTACCTACGTCCTGTAGACCGGAAGGAAATCATAAATATAATTCGTTCAATTAAAAATAAACACAGCTGCGGAGTAGACGATGTTCCTCCAATCCTATTAAAACAATGCGCAGATCAATTGTCAATACCACTAACATACTTAGTTAATCATAGTTTTCAAGATGGCCAATTCCCTGACGCTTTAAAAATCTCTCTAGTCAAACCCATTCACAAGAAAGGCGACACAGACACCCCTAGTAACTACAGACCCATAGCCCTATTATCTACATTTTCCAAAATATTCGAAAAAGCTATGTGTAACCGCCTATACAACTTTTTAGAAAAATTTAAAATCCTAGATGATTCCCAAAACGGATTTAGACGTTCTAGATCCACCACACTAGCTGTTTATAAATATGTACAAACTGCCCTTCAGCACGTTAATGACAAGAAGTATGTGATTGGCGTCTTACTTGACATGACGAAGGCTTATGACAAAGTACTCTATAACATACTTCTTGACAAATTACATGGCTCAGGCATTCGTGGTCCGGCTCACTCTTGGTTTAAATCCTACCTACAAAATAGATCCCAAATTGTCCAAATAGAAAACTATGACACACAAGCAAATGAAATAAAAACAATCCGATCACAAGAAATAAAAATAACATGCTCAATACCACAAGGTAGTGTCCTTGGATGTGTATTATTTTTGATATATATCAATGACCTACCAAAAATTTTAAATAAAGACCTAACCCTACCAGTATTATTTGCAGATGATATATCTATTTTAATTAAGTACGACAAATCAGAGTTACCTACACCTATTTTACAAGAAACCTTAGAATCAGTAACACGATGGCTTGATGATCACAACTTAGAGATAAATTACACTAAAACTAAAACAATACAATTCAGATCCTATAAAACTCCCCCCCTTACAATAAACACTTCTTTTAGAAACACAACATTACAAAACGTAGACACATTTAACCTACTCGGCATAAACATCGACACCCATATAAACTGGAAAGCCCACATAGAACACATAAAATCAAAATTATCTAAATTCACATACGCTCTATTCCAAATCAAATGCAGTACTAACATCGACACGGCACTATCAGCATACTTCGCATATGCGTACTCCTGGTTGAGATATGGCATTATGCTATGGGGAGATAGTGTAAATATTCACGACCTATTCATTTTACAAAAAAAATGCGTACGAATCATAGCCCAAATAGAAAATCGAGTTAGCTGCAGACCCTACTTTATTAAATACAATCTTTTAACGCTACCATCCATATACATCTATGACATATGCAAGTTTGTATTAAAAAATAAAGATAATTTTACGAAAGTTAAAGACACCCATAATATAAATACCCGACATAAAAATAGACTGTACCTACCACCATCTAGAATTAAAATGCTAAACCAAAGTCCATACTACATGGCAGTCAAAATATTCAATAGATTACCTAAAGACCTACAAAACGAAACCAAAGAAATAATATTTGAAAGAAAATTAAAAAAGTTCCTTATACAAAAATGCTATTACTCGATAAAAGAATTCTTCGAAGAAAAAACAGAAAACCAAAATTAAATGTTAAAAAACCTACCCCATACACACCCACAAACACCTACCAACTAAATACTACATTTTATAAATATTATATAGCTACTTACTCTTTATTCATATTATGTATAAGTTATGCTAAGTCCTAATTAATGTAAATTGTGATAAGTTTAGTACTAGCCCTCATATTTGCTATGCCTGGAAAAGGCCGTTAAGCTGTGCCTGTTATTTCAATAAGATCTATGTAAGACCTTAACATGCAAATAAAGATTTTGAGTTTGAGTTTGAGTTTGAGTTAAATCGGGTAATAAAACACTACGACGAGAAGAGAAATCAGTGTTTCAGTTGCGTACATTACGTACCTTACGAATTCACCCAGTTCTTTACATTAAGCCGTTCATTTAGACATTTTCAGCTCGGGATTATAATAGGCTATTATTATTGCCGATACGTTTTACTTGATACAAATTAATCAACTTAGTACTTACGACTCAGGAACACAGTCTTTGACATGCGTTGTTTGTAAAGTACCACTGATGTTTACATTGCTTTTACTGCTACATTTTTAATTAACCAGATTAGATTAGATATTCGATATCCATCCTATGTACAGTAACGAACTACAGTGAATAGTTAACCATCTGTGTTCGTAATAGGGTTACATGTCCATGAAACCCCCTAAAATGAAGTAAGGTATCTGGAAGTCAACATTGTTATCTCCTAGCCACATAAATGATTTATGCCTGTTAATCCAGGATATCAAATGAATTTTTGTCTCACCCTTTTTATTGCCCAATGTGATTTCGTTGGTAAACTTTTTGTGTAGCTTCAAACTCAGTGAACTGTCAACTTTATTGTTCTAGATGTGAAATCTCTCTGGCGTCCAGAATATGGTGCATACATGATTGAAGGCACCCCCGGCAAGCCGTACGGCGGCCTGCTGGCACACTTCAACATAGTGGAGGCAAACATGCAGTATCGCAGAGCTGAAGCCACACAGTTACTGCCACCAGGAGAAGTCATTATGAGCATTACCAATTTTCCAAGGTAAAGTAAGTTTAAAAGTCATTTAAATGCATGCAGTTCATCAGTGCATAACATAATTTAAATTAGCATGACTTAATGAGTGTGTACTTAACAATCATCATTACTTTTAAAATCATTAGTTATATATAGCATTAGCGGCGTTGGAGGTCACTGCAATCGATAGCGTCGATCTTTAGACTGATAAAGTATTGATGATACTTGCTTACAGATTAGGTTGTCCGAACTTCACGAGCCCGGCGTACCCGCCGACGCCGCACGATGGCGTGTCGAGGTCGCTGTTCTTCCCCGACGAGGGCATTTTCCCCGGACATCCTCGCTTCAAAACATTGACCGCCAATATAAGGCAGAGACGAGGCGAAAAAGTTGCTATTAATTTACCAGGTAAGTTTTAGATAACGAATTAATAACATTTACAAAATCAAAGTTCTTATAGAAACCAGAGAAGAAACTTGTTTGTAGATGCATATTGTACGTTACCTTTTTTGAGTTACATATTTACCTACTTTGAATATCCCTATTGAACCACTCATTCAGCTTTATAAAAAACCAATAAGTATATTCGCCATTTTCCTTGTGCACGTACTGTATAATCACGATTCTCTATTAATAGGTATAATAATAAAGTACCGTTGTCAATAAAACATTAACAACATACCTAGCACATAGGTTTCCTTGAATGAAGTTTCCTTTTGTGTTTACCCATATGCATATATAATGTGGTGTTTATTGTCCTAGTGTTTAGAGATGTGAACACGAAGATCCCGGTGGATAACTCTCACGAGGTGGACCCTGGAGCAGCCAAGCCTGACTGCGTGTATATGGATGCTATGGGCTTCGGCATGGGCTGCTGCTGCCTGCAGCTCACCTTCCAAGCCTGCTGCATCACCGAAGCTCGCACGCTGTACGACCAACTCGCGCCATTGTGCCCCATCATGGTTTGTTTACTTCTCTACTCATCCTAAAAGCAAAACTTAACAGGTGTCACACACTATTTGTTTTACTATAAAACTCAGACTATCAATTTATCCTTAAATAAACAGGATCTTTCTTAAGGAGGTTTAGCCCACCAATAAAGAAATGAGGAAAACTGATATTCGATTTTAAAACGTTACCTTGCTCAGTTATAAACGTAAAATATTACCTCGTGTGTGTCCTTGGCCTTTAAGAAAAAACGATTAAAAATGATAAAAAATCATAATGACTAAACAGAAAACAAGAAGTAGGTGATACAAACTGTATATTTAGCGATGAAATAGAGTCAAGTCATAATAAGTATATCTTTAGCCGGCCTTATCTCGTTAGTTCAAAAGCTGCGGTGTCCAAAATAACTTTTTCTAAAACACGTTTTATTTGAACTTCTTATGAACTGCGTAATGGACGGGTCACAATTGATATTGATTGCGTGGTGCGGAGCCGTGGTCACGCTTAATTTGCGCTAACTATCAACATGGATAAGATAATTATAACTAAGCATTAATTAGGAGTGACATATCTTGTATGTAATATGTAGCTTCATGTACAAGACATTTAAGAAACACAAATATAATAATATCTTTACATTTTTATAAGACACCTTCTCTCAGTTTTATATCTTATTACAACGGAATTATGCAGAGAATCTTGACTAGGGACCAGCCACTCCTACTTCGAGGCATGAGAGACATTACCAAATAAAGGCACATTATGATAAAAAGAAACCAATTCCGTTCCTATTGATTTGTCGAAGCATGGCACCTAAATCTGTCCCAATATGCAGAGGCCACGAGACCAAACAAATATAAACGGTTTTTATATTGTTTACCCAGCTGGCGCTGTCAGCGGCGTCGCCGGTGTACCGCGGCTACCTGACGGACGTGGACTGTCGCTGGAACGTGATCTCCGGCTCGGTGGACTGCCGCACGCGCGAGGAGCGCGGCCACGAGCCGCTCAAGAACAACAAGTTCCGCATTCACAAGTCGCGCTACGACTCCATCTCATCCTATCTCTCGCCGGAGAACGAAAAGTGAGATCTTTTTGATTTTTTTAATTTGATTTTGCAATATTTGTGAAGGGTTTCCTAAGTTTCAAAATTATGTGTACACGTTATGTTTTACAAACTATTTGTTTTGTGACGGGCCTGTTGGTCTAGCTTTAGAGACCCTGACTGCTATACCGGAGGTCGTGGGTTCGATTCCCACCCAGGACAAATGTTTGTGTGATGAGCACGATCATTTGTTCGGTGTCCGAGTGTTATTTATCTATAATATGTATGTATTTAGAAACACTGATATACATACTTATAGTATGTATATCAGTTGTCTGGTTACCAAGATAGAAGCTCTGCTTAGTTTGGGATCAGATGACCGTGTGTGAGTTGTCCCAGGATATTATTATTTTAATGTATCGTATGGGTATATATTGATGAAGAATCAATTAGAAAGAAGATTATTTGATGATGTAAACATAGCATATAGCAGGCTCGTACATAGACGTTTACTGCAGGTGCAAGAGGTTAAATAACGAACTAATGTCATCATAAATAAATGCCACATCAATTGTACGTCTCGTCTGTTATAAGATTTATAATCGCAGACCAGCGTACAAGACATCGCTTGTACTCACTCGATACAATCATTATCATCCGTTCTTTAATTAACTCTGCCAATTCAATGACTCAATATACCGTTAACGTAGATAAAAAGTGAAATGTAATCATAAAATTGCCAATATCACGAGACTCTAAAGATTACGACAGTAATTGTGGTTATTACATCGTTAGTCATTTGTAAGGATGGAATAAACATTGTCTTTTGGTGTATGGACGGAAGCGGTAAGGACTTTTAAAGATTATAAAAACTTGATTAAATGTTAGAAGGAATAAAGAATCATTTGGCAATAGCTGCAGCAAGAACAAACACAACATAAGTGGGGGTCCTTCTTTCTTAGAAAATAACTACTCCAGATTAATGGATATGTGTTTGGTAGTTTAGTATGAGGATATACATATATCATATCCTGTTTGTATAAATGTAACTACTGCACTTCTTGGTGTCTTCTAGGTGTACTTAAAAAGTTGGATGTAGAAACTATTTAAATTGAACTACGTTACCCCATGTTGAAACGGCTAGAAGCTACAATATAGCGTATCGTTGTTCAGGTTCAACGACATCAACATAGTGCACGACCGCGCGCTGTACCGGCGCCTGCGCGAGGGCGGCATCGACCACCCGCTCGCGCTGCACGTGTCGCACCTCTTCATCCGCGACACCGTCTCGCTCTTCTCCGAGAAGGTGCACCAGGACGACAAGAACGACACCGACCACTTCGAGGTAAGTCTGACTACATCTTTTAAATGAAACATTAGGGTTAGATACTCTAACACTGTATAACTCAAAAAATAGAAATTGAGTAATTTCATATTATTTTTGGGTCAGTCTCCTCACCGTAAAACGGAAAAATAATATAAAAAAAACATCGGAAACGGGGTAGGTATTTACTCACTGGGGTATGAAACCGTAAGTTGATAGCTGCGTGATGACTGATGTGACTGCTCAAATTAGCAAAATTTAATAGATCAAATCGGTCTATGCACTGCTGAGGATAAACTAACTTTGTTGTGCCGTAAGGGTGTGTCGCGATCTGCGCCTCTTGAAGCTACGTGCGTACATACTTTGTCACCTAGCTCTCTTAACCACATAAGATACATGTATTTTTAATAGCTGCTATCAAAGGAAATAATTATTATATAACTAGCTGGTCGAAATCATATTTCTTGAAAACATACCGTTATTAATTTCCAGAACATTCAGTCAACAAACTGGCAGACGATGCGCTTCAAGCCGCCGCCGCCCAACTCGCCCATCGGCTGGCGCGTGGAGTTCCGCCCGTGCGAGGCGCAGCTCACCGACTTCGAGAACGCCGCCTACGTCTGCTTCGTCGTGCTGCTCACCCGCGTCATACTCTCCTACCATCTTAACTTCGTCATGCCCATTAGCAAGGTAACGTTACATTCCGACATCTCCTACCAGTAGACTGCATGAACCTGTTATCTAATGAAAGATAATTTAAAAGAATATTGGAGTATATGTAATCTAGTTGGTAGTTCCAAGCTGCCGCATATACCTGTCATTAAAATACATAAATGGCAGCTATAAGTTTTTTTATTAAAAGGTCCTGAATTGAATTAGTTAGCAGGAACCTTTGAGACTCCTGCAAAAGGCTTTTTCATAAATTATAGGAAACTCACAAAAGTTAGATCATATCATGCTCATATTTAATGGATAATGAAAATATATATTTTGAAATATAACTAATTTGAATACAGATTATAGGCTATATCTACATGGAATGGAAGACTAAGATAAAATAAACTGCTAACTGACTCAAGAACGACATATAGGAGAAAGTTTACCCGACATGCCCCTTGCGAGTTACTGTACAATGCATAAAGCAGTTTACGTACCTATTCAAACTTAATACCAACACGCATGTTTTACCAGGTGGATGAGAACATGCAGCGTGCACAGCGGCGCAACGCGTGCCTCAGCGAGAAGTTCTGGTGGCGACGCGACGTGGGCGCGCCCACCGACCTCACCAAGCAGACCAACGACTCCTCCGAACTCTACGTCGAGATGACCATCGACGAAATCGTTAACGGCGGAAAGGTATGATAAAAAGAAAATAATAGAAACAATAATTTTAATGAACATCCGACCTTTATTTTGTTGAACGATCTGTTCATAAATTCTGCCTACACGTCAATTTTCGAACAAAATCGCATCATAATCCCTCCATTAGTCGAGGAGCTACGATACAAGACTGACACAAACTTTAAACTCTTCTTTTCGCGTCGTCCGTCAGGGGCTAGAACGAGGCTTCGCTATTTATAAACGCCAAGGGTACACTGTCTTACCTACTAACAAAAAAAATAAGATCAAAATAAGCACCATGTTTCACCACTTTCTTTCAAATGACCTTAAAATATTAATATTTTGTTCACAATACCTCTTTAAATATTGTACTATGAAATAGATATTGAAAACAAAGACTTTACATTTCCCGGCCTTGACCGTAAAACGAAGTTACCGTTATATTATTAGCTGTAAAAAATCATAAACGTTAGAAATCATGAAATGGTTGTTATCATTGTTCATGCTTATATTCCGTTCAATCACCGTGGACGATAACGTGTGCAATGGTGTGTTAATATCTCACGATAGGTGGCCTCTGGTAGCTTTTAATCTGTATCTAATTATTACAAACTGTAAATTAAAAATATAAGAAACTTAGTTGTCTAACAATTCTAAACTCGAACTCTTTTTGTCTAAACAATTTGCTTCTGTAAATGAATGTATGGTTGCATATACCTACATGCGTGACTACAACAATTTTTTCCTCTCATTCATTAGAATACCCCAAGATAATGTAATGAATCAGTCGTGTATTGACACTATTACTACTATTATTAATTATCGTATCACCAGGAAGAAAAGTTATAAAACAATTTAGTAAACAATTGTTTTCATATTAGGTAAATTAATTCTATTTTTTTTTCCTGCTGTTCAAAAGTGTTGGCACCATAAGTTTTATTCTGCTTCAAGCGAAATAATATGCAGATGATTGCTTATTAGCATACCTTGAGTCCAACAACTTATGTATTGTATGTGGTTCAGGACGGCGTGTTCCCTGGTCTGGCGCCGCTGATCGAGTCGTACCTGTCGGGCATGGACGTGGACGCCGACACGCACTGCTCCGTGCAGCAGTACCTCAAGCTCATCCAGCGCCGCGCCTCCGGGGAGATCTCCACCATGGCCACCTGGATGCGGAACTTCGTCACTGCTCATCCAGAATACATGTGAGACATCGTCATATATGCCTTATCTCCTCTTCAAACATATTTACCCTTCAAAAAAACTAGGGGTCGATTTAAATAATGGATTTTACATAAATAAAATCAAACTTCAGTGTTTTCTTTGTAAGTCTTGTCTGTGTAGCGCTTAAAGAAGCGCACTAACCAATTGCAGTAACTACACGCGTACAGTGCACTAGTAGCTCGCAATTATGCATTTTGGAATCTAAAATACGGTAAAGGAAGCAACACATTAAAGTTATTCATGTTTTTCATGCAACAGGAAAGATTCCATCGTAACCGAAAAAATAAACTACGACCTGCTGAAGACTGCTCACGGCATTCAGTCGGGCACCATCCCGGCGCCCACGCTGCTGGGCACCAGCACCGTGTCCAAGACCAACGAAGACATTCCCAAGGCCTTCAGCAAGATGATGAGCAAGGACTGTCCGTAACCAGCCCGTGCCTTGCCGCGCTGCAAACCTCTGCCTAACCACTTGTTGTTATATCTTAGAGTTGCCTTACGTTGTTCACTCCTGACGACATCTATAGAGGGCAGCATCGCTACCCTAACATGTCATTATTATATATTTATGTAACGTTCGGCACAGGATAGAAGTGAAATCGATTACGTATTTATTTTTACATTCCTCAAACTTATTGTGACAATGCCATTTTTGTCTACTCTCCTCCAGTGACGAGATCGTAACTTTTATCTTGTGACGAGCTTTATTCGAATTAGAGGTGATATATTAATAACATTTAACATTATTACACACAAGTTATTTAGAATAGACTCCAATGTGACCTTACCTTAGGATATAGTTAAAAATCTCACATTTTATAAAACACTATTTACTGCTCGAATCCAATGCAAACTACGATCTAATTGCAAGTTATAAAGAGTATTGTTCCTAGTTAGTTAAAATGTGAGACAGTGTGATACAACGGAGATAAGTCCAGTTTATTTTCTTTTTCTCATCGGTTCTTGGATATTCACTATGATTTCTTGATCTTAAATAGTTTGCTGAAATAAAATATCGCGGAGCGACTATTGTACTTATCTGTTTTAGTTTTGGGTCAATGTTTGGCAAAGGCTTAATCTTATTCATGTTTTTTAACTAGTTTAAATATTTAATGTTATACATCTTTGGTGCGCACTTTTATTTGCGCCAACTGGCATTTAAAGCAGTATTAGCTAATACATTTCCAGGACAGTGTTTGACAAATTGTTGTGTTATGCAGGCTAATAAAATTAGACGAAATGTAAATAATTACACACTGAAAAGAATAAAGAATGGTTGTGAATGGTGTTATAAAAGATGTAGCATGTTGGAGAGTGTGATAGAATTCGTCACAATTTATATTTTATATAGGTGCAGCATAAATGAATGTACTTACTGTTAAAATATTCCCAACTGAAGCTCGACACTAGAGTTTAGCATCGAGGTCGGTTACATTTATGCAACAAGTATTTTATAATTGTTTAAATCTGAAAAGTACTGTAGTCTTGTTGAATAAATCAGTCTTATAACAAAATTATAAGGAAATTAATGCCGGAGCGCGAGCAAAATAACATCCACAGCAAAGTTCGAAATGATTAGGACGTATGCATACCTTGTTTTTTATTCCACATAGCAATTTGATGGCTCTTGTAATTGTCCAACAATTACAAGCGTATTCGGTACAAAGGCGCTTCGGCGTCAATGTGCATACGCTCTAAATCGTACAGTTTTATTCAATGTTTATAAACAAAACTACATTTGCGCTGACCGTATCATTAGAAATTTAAATGTGCAAAAGAAATAGAAATGTGGGGATGGTGGCCACTTGAGTGAATTTATGAGTTCCATACCGAACTATGGCTTGGATGTATTACAACTTAGTTAATGTATTCGAGTGTCGGAAATGAGCACAAAATTATACTTAGTTGAATTTTTATTTTTGTAATTATGTGTCAATATTTAAAAGAGAAGTAACGTGCATTATTTTGTTTACACTCAGGATTATTTTTATGTAATTTGTTATGTTATATTGTTCACTGTTGGTGAGTTTTTTTAATTAGAATAATTACACATGCATTCAATAAAGTTATTCAATTGTTACTAGTGTTTTTTTATGTGCATACTTATACGACTTACCTCCATAAACCTACTGGATAATTATATCGTCAAATGATATGCATTGCTTTTACTTCCGTAATTTATTAACAATGCGTCATGCAACGAAATAAAACAAGTATGTACGTAAATGCAGATATCTATATTATCTATATATTTAGAACTTATCAACAAGTTGTAGTATATGCTGTTGCTCCTGTTGACGCCACTCTTCGCTGCCGGCGTCGCCGAGGTTACCCGCATACTCTGCAACGAACCATTATGAATAAATCCACACATAATTTAAATTTATAAATCTAACATCCTCGGCAGGAATTAGAAAATTACTGAAAACTTAAAATGCTGAACAGATCTTGCATAAATTAAAACCGAGAAACAACTCTATCTCTTCAGATTTCAAACAAGAATATACACATAATAATCGGTCCATTCGTTTGTGAGCTATAATGCCACATACCGACTCTTTCAACTTATACCACCTTCTTTGCGTAGAGGGATTAAAAACAACAAGGAAGATTATAATTTAGATTACATTATGTAATCTTCTATGTAACAAGATTTTTTTACAGGAAAACTGAAGGGTACGGCAAAATAATGTTTGGGGGAATGGTGCTTACCTCTCATTACGTGTCGTATTATTTTCAGCGAACCACCGCGCAAAGACAAGACGCGTTGGACTCGTTGCTTCACTGTTGAAGGGCCCGCAGTGCAAACCTAGAAACATTTATCATCATTGATTCAGTTGCAAAAACAAGATCGCTTAACAATGTATTAGGGAACCAGTTCAATAGGTTTCACTTTGTAGGAGCTCTAAACTTAGGCACATAACTTTTTATTTTAAACCATCGTCTAAATCAACCCATGTTGGATTAAGAATGACGTCACTCCAACTATTACGTTGTCATCCAAACTAAATGTGTATACAAAACAGCTCAATCAGTTAAAGATACCTGCTTCAAAATTGCGTTGCAATTCAATACATATATATATTCATACAATTCTACCTGAACAAGTTACATGCATACGGTACAGTTTAAGTAAAAGAAAAGCTTTATGTCGACGTCCAAGGTACATATATGACAATTTAAAAAATTAAGATAATATCCGCTTACCTCTAAAATGATTCTATCGATAAGCTGCAACGTGAAGAGTCCTCCCGATAGCCGCCGCAAGTACTGCGCATCGTCGTCGAGGTCATCTCCTTCTTGCTGTAGATGCAACATACATGTAGGCTATCATATTTAAATTCCCACTTAATAAACATCAACATTATAGGTGCAAATAAAGAAATTTCAGACTTAAAAGGAATGTTAAAAAAAAGTAGTAATGCAAACTGACTCGTGTGTACAAGTCTTACAGTTATTTTTCCTATAACTCTGTGTTTGATTACATATTTGACATATGAATTACAAACGTAGTATAGGTAGAAGCCTCAAAAGGAAAAAGATAACATAGCTTTTGACTACATATCCGAATTATGAACATAAGCAGAGTAGAAAAAAGTTGTAGTCAAATATAGTACAAAACATGCAAAATATTCTTACCTCCATTTCTTTTTCCGTGCGATCCACTTTGTCCATGTATTTAAAATGCAACTCTAGAAGCCTGTCAACTTTTTCGAGATCATTTTCGGTGAATTTCGCCAATAGTCTCTGTCGCTGACTACCTTGACAGTTGCGCAGCATTGATGCTATTATTGAGACTACGTGCTCTGAAAATAAAATAAAATTAGGACACAGTGCCAAAGTTGCAATAAGGCTGCAAAGAATCTTAAATTATATAAAATTCTTGTGTCACAAGGTTAGACAGTTAGTCCTCCGAAACAACTTTACCAATTTTTATGAAATATTCAGTAGGTCTGAGAATCGGCTACTCTCTATTTTTCATACCCCTAACTAAGCATTGCAACGCATGCTGGGTACAGCTAGTATATGTATATATATAAAAAAAGCAACATATTCCTTCTTACCTTCATGCTGGTCAACGGTGAGTATTCTCTTCCGCTTGGGCGTCTTCATGAAGAGCGGGAAGACGGTGCGCAGGCCGAGGATGTCCACAAACTTGTTGCAGTTGTCGCGGCCCTCGGGGCCCGCCAGCGCGTGGTCCAGCACCTTCAGAGAACCGTTCCGAGACATTTTCTTCTCCCTGCAATTTATTTCCATTTAGAATAAAATTATAGAACATTGATGGCATTGTTTCCTGTGGCTACATTTATTTAGATTTAAGTAAATTTTTCACGTAGTCCCAGTGAAATGCCAATAGGAATGACAAGGCAAGTCGATTTCACTGATAAGTGGCACAATTCCGTCCCTGATCAAGATCAAGACTGAGCAGAGCTCTGACTGTTCTCCGCTTTTATACCTAAAATCGCCAAAAATGTTTTAGCAAGTACCCTCAATTCGATAACATTTATATGCGTCAATTACAGCAGAAATTAGTATATTATTAAAATGTAATATTTGTTGGATGTACCTGAGCATAAGGTTCATGAGCTGCAAGCCCTCTCCGCGCAGGAACCGGTCGCGGTTGGTTGGCTCCATGAGCGCGCAGCACAGGGAGTCGAACATGTTCTCCATCGCCTCTTGCTCCTCCGCACCCGCTGGGTCGTTGCGTTTGTAGAACTGTTATCAACGAAACTATTTAAAGTCTTTTCACAAACAAAGACGTGCAGAAACCAAGGAATAGCAGAGAGAAAGGATTTGGTTGCGAAAATTCTTACGATACCGTCACAATTGTATGTCATTACGGCGATACGTAATACGATATTGATAATATTGACAGCAGCATCTTGAGTGAAACACAGAGTTAAGTATATAGGGAATTAGAGAATCCTATAGTAAATTAGCTAATACCACTGTGGAATAGTGACTACTCTGATTTACACACAAATTAACTATCAAAATAACGTCGATTAGATTAGCTGGGAAGTTCGCCGTAATCCGACACCTTTTATGCTATCAAATACTAGTAGTATACTATATGTTCAAATTCCAGTGGTAGTTCCAGACGTTAGCGACTTTAAAAAAAAGACATACAAATTATCTATATTTACTGATATTTAGGTAGTGGGTAATGAAGGTATATTAGTTGATTCTCTATTTCTGACAGCAATATAATTAGTTCAAGTGACAACTCACCGCCAACTGCTGCAGTAAAACATCGATGCCATCGAGTTCTCCCAACAATTTTCTGTTCTCCGGAGTATTTTGTAAGAGAATTGATAAAATCTCTGTGCTGTATAACTTGTTGGCATCGAATGGCATTTTAAGCTGAAATCAAAATTAAATATTTTTGCATATTATAAAACCCATAGTACCTATGTACTATTCATGCTTACAAGAGTATATATTGTTACCTTCAGTCTTTTAAGTATCCATTGCAAGAAACCTTGTTTGGCAACTTCTGAACACATCTCAGGTCTGAACTCTGTTAAGTTTTCAATTATACCTGCATAAAAAGTTTTCAGAATAATTTTTAATTCTTTAAAAAAGAACAACAGAATAAATTAGCCTTTAATTCTTTAGTTTTGTTATGTCAATTAGAACATCTTTCTTTGTCTTATATGCCACTTACGCCAAAGGAATGATGCTCATTTTCATTGAAATTCCAAAAGCATTTGATATGGTGGGGGATAGAAAGAGGATTCGCTCCTTTAGTATATGCCAATAGCAAAACCAAAATTACAAAAGCTTCAAAAACTAATATTTATTAGTATTTATTTCCATACACCTAAATATAAAAAGAATAAAGCTGTAGTGTGATGGTGAAAGAAAAAAGGCCAAGTCAAGAGTACCATAATGAAAGTAGACAAAGCAAAACAAGTGTGTAAGGATCATAGTAAGTGGGAAGAAGTGGTCTCTGCTTACCCCTACAAGGAAAAGAGTCGTAATTATGTGTTAGTATGTATATAGTTTTATACCTAGCGTGTCATGCACGGCATCCCTCTCGTCCGGCACGAGTTCGTCCAGGCGCGCCAGGTTGTGCAGCAGCAGCGCCGGCGCCTCGGCCTCCGCCAGCGCATTGATCAACTCATCAGCACCCTCCTCACTCTCGTGGAGGATATCTACGTCTGTCAGTTCCTATACAAATACTTTCTGTTATGATTCAACTGTATGAAAATACATCTTATACATAAAATTCTTGTGTCACAGTGTTAGTTACCATACTCTTCGGAAACAGCTTGACCGATTTTTATGAAATTTTACATGCATCTTCAGTAGGTCTGAGAACCAGCTACTATCTATTTTTCATACCCCTAAGTGGTAGTAGGTACGTAGTAGGCAGATACTAGGTAGACAAAATTGCATTGCAACACATGCCAAGTGCAGCGAGTACTATATAAAATTATTACGGATTCAAAAACACAGGTGGCTCATAGTGGATAATAGATTTTGTTCATGTTTGATAGAGAGTTTTAAAGGATCAAAATAAGGATTATTTTTAAATTTCCTTTCTATTTTACTAGAAACCATAAATCATATTATCCTACCCGCCATATCTAGCCATCAAACCCATAGACTAAACTAATAATAAGACTAAAATATATATAGAATAAGAATCAAAGCAGTTAGTATGTATAGTTCCTATGAACTACTTAAGGCATTAGAAATTTGTTTAAGATTATTCTCACCTGAAGCAGATGCACCACCTTGGTAGAAATATCTGTGTTGTCATGTGATAACAACTCCAGCAGTGAGTTGACACACTTCAAATTAACAAGCAACGGGTATTGATCAGGTACAGTAGCCACAGCACTCAAATCCTTAAAAACAAATTCATAGTTTGTATTGTAATTATTAAGTATTATTTTTACATGATAAATTCATTATGATTGTACCATTAAAAGTTGCACAATTGTTTTTAAACAATGTATATATTTTACCATGCATTAAAGTTTTAGTTCCAGTTGTTTCAATGTCTTTGCAGGTGTCATTGGCACAGGTAGACTGACAAAAATATAGTTGTAAAGTTTAATAATTTTACCTGCAGTGCTTCATGTAAATCTATTTCGCTGTCCATAAACTTCTCTGGTTGGTCCGGAAACTTTATCCTCATTTCTCGGTTCTTAAGTGTTTTTTTCTCAAAGTTTAACACCAACTTTTTTACTGCAGTATCGTCAAGAATGTCACCCTGAGACAATAAAAATAAATTAGGTCCTAAAAATTTATTATCTTATATAAAAATAATAATAATAATATTCCTGTACAATTCACACACGGTAGTCTGATCCCAAGCTAAGCTCTCAGAGAGCTTGTGTTATGGTAACCAGACAACTGATAAACATACTTATATATTTCTAAATACAAACATATTATAGATAAATGACACCCAGACCAGAACAAATGATTGTGCTCATCACACAAACATTTGTCCTGAGTGGGAATCAAACCCACAACCTCCGGTATAGCAGTCAGGGTCACTAACCGCTAGACAAGAGGCCCATCTAAAAAAAAATTAGACGGCATAAAGCAATGTCTACAAGCACTATGTATGCAAGTACAAGTGAAATGAAAATACATAGTATACAAGCTAGTTAAAGTGGTGCTTTACGCGCCACTTTAACTAGCCGAGATTCACAAGTCAGAAAAAAATATATATTGATTAGTTTTAAAATGTACCTCAGTTGCTTCAGTTTCAACAAATCTAAGAATATCTTCTCTTTCCTTATCAGTTATCATGGGCTCCTTTGGGAGAGTAGTGCTCAATGGCAGCATCAGATGATCTGATTTGCTCTTCGCAAGGCGGCGCATTTTAGACGACTTGACGCCATCATCGTCGGAATCCGCACTGTCTTCATCATTTGGTCTCTTAGGCGTCGGTGTGGGCTGCGAAATTTATATAAGCTTGTAAACAAGGCCGTGATAACATTTATGTCTCAACAATTTATTATTTGGTTCCGTGGAAGAATTTAGTTGTTTTAAAAAAAAATAAGTTTGTCGGTAACTCACCTTAAATGAAAGAAGCTCTCCCACATCCATATTAATATTTTTATAATGTACTTTACTTACAAGCTACGGAACTCTTGCTAGTAAACATTAAAAAACGAGAAATTGGTTAGAACAATACAATATGACATTTGCTTGACAGTTGCTAATGTTACTAGTTGCTATAATATTCTGATGATATCGATTTTTTTAAAAGAGCGATGGGAAATGCTTAATATTTTGATTGTGAATTTGATTAAAACATAGGTAATTAGAATTTTCATATCATTGAAAATAATCATATCAATAAAAAACATTTTGTTTTTGTTGAGATTTAAGTGAACTTCTAAACCTACGTATCAAACTTTCCGGAAAAATAAAACAATTTGGCGGCAAGTTTTAAACTCAAAAGTTGTTATAATGTTATCTTTATTTTAACTATCAGGAAACTTCTTCGTAATAATTCCTCTAAGAAATAAAACTTAAACTAGAACAAAGTGATTTTACTTGAAATTTACTATCAAGAAGTGTAGGAACTGAAATCTTTAGCTGTATCAGTGATGAACGAGTGGAAGCATAATCAATATATTTGTACAATGTTAAAAGTGAGGATGGATATTTAACGATCAATCTACCATTTATCGGCACGATTTTATTCATCTTGAACCGTTGATTTTCAGGATGTGGTATCTTCAATAAAAAATGGAAAATCTTTTAATTTACATGGTGTACTGGAAATATTCAATACATTAAGAGACGTCGATGTGCAAATAAAATTATTATCGATTCTGTCAGCTTACGTGATGCTAAATGTACGGTGGGATAGTTATAATTCTTAGTATTTTAGATGTATCTGTGTATTTGTAAAAATCGTGTAATTTACAACTGGACTTATATCAGTTATATTCTTCCAAAACCGTAGCTTGTAGACAAAAATGCACAGCACGTAGCATTTATGACGTTACTGATAGAATTATTTTTTATAGGGGCGAACAGGGCCCTTTCTGCTCCTTACTTGTTTACTCACATAGTTACAAGGTACCTTGTAACTATTTGAGGACTACGGAGTGCTGACCTCATAATACAATATATACTCCAACTTTGCAATCATATTGTTTAACTCACTTGTATTGCAAACACGTTGTAGGATCCCAACATAGAAGCTATTGTCACATTCAACCCGCTATACGATCAAACATGCAAAATATTGGCCACTTGCCCACCAAAAAAAACTACAATTATATTTAACTTCCTTACCGCCCTTCTTTACGTTAATGAAGAAGATAGTCAAAAGCGGAAGAGCATGGTTGTGTACGCAAGAAATATGATGAGAAGTAGCGGGTGTTTAGCAAGTCTCTGTGATCTGTTTACCAGCAGCATGATGGTAATAAACTATAAACTATATTTAATAAGTCCTCAAATATAAATATTAGTAGAAAAATAATTGAATATTCAAGTACATATTTTCAGAACCAAGATGCTTGGCAAGCGTTATGCCGATGTCTTGCCGAAACGTGTCGCGGTATTGAAGCTAACCAAAGTTACTGCACACACCTAGTTCCTATGGTATGTTTAATATAATTAGATACCTTAATTACCTTTTATATTATTAAAACTTAGATTAAAAAACTACTTTTGGGATAAGAACGACCTAAGGTTGTTTTCCGCAACACCACCCCAGACGCACACACTATGGGATAGAGAAAATTAATAAGTAGGGTAAAAATCAGTCGCGGTAAAGAATCGTCAGTCAGGCCGCTTCCATTAGTTTCCTTTTCTCACAAAATTCACTTACCCTGAATTTCGCATTGTTTCAGTGCGTCCAGAGATGCAGTCAGAGAAATATCGAAGTGCTTCTAGTTTTGCAAAGCTTGTTACAAAACCACTGCCGCAATATAAACCTGTTTCTTGAATGTAACGGAGTAGTCCTATTTCAAAGGTAAGGCATATAGAACTAGTGTTTAACGATTTGTAGGTATGTAGGGTATGTACTTGCTTGAGCATAGAAAATGCTTGCAGGTTTTGTATAAAGCAACAAATATATTGCTTGGAATCCAGTCAATGATATTTTAATAAACAGATATGTTATACACATACAAAACAATCAAAAAAAGTGTTCCGCGCAGCGCGGCAGCTAGCGAAAGAGATAGCGCGATAAACCCATAAGAAAAAAAGAGACAAATAGTGTTGTTGTTAATGGCAATACGTCCCAATTAGGACGTTTTCGAGTCTTCACGATTGCACGCTTATAACATATCTGTTTATTAGAATATCATTGAATCCAGTACATACTCTATGTTTTATGTGTTTAGTGCGTAGTATCCAGTAAAATACAGTATCTAACAATGTAGAAATGTTTTATTGAATTTGAAAACTTTCAGGGATTTCCTGCAGCTCGACGTCTGCTTACAACTCCTTGCTACGATAGCACAGAGTTCACCTGAAGCAGCAGCAGTTATTACTAGGACCGACATTTGCCAACAGTTGCGAGATTTCTTGAACTTATATGGAAAACAGTCAAAGGTACAATATTTAGTCTACTTATTTCTCTTTTTTAATACAGAAATCAGAAATACCTACCCTCCTTTTTTTTCCTTACAGTTAGGTCAATGGGCCACAATAATTTTGCATCATACCTCTAAAGTTGAAGGTAAATATATGTCTATTTTTTTTCAACTAACTAAATAATGAGTTTAATAACCATCTGATACATATTTAACAGCTTGTGAGGACGCTAAACCCTTGCCTGGGGAAAATACAAAAGAACCAACTGAACCGTTGCCTCGAAAAATAACTTCTGAGGAACGACCTACGGTTAACCTACCTAACTATAATGCAGAATGCAGTACAGACACTACCAGTCTTTTTAGAAACGTTGTAAAGGAAATTTATCAGAGTGGAGTACAGAATGACTTTAAAAGGGCACAAGAAATATATTCTATTAAAATGAATGCTGGAAGTCAAATGAATAACCGTCATCTTACACGAAACTCATTTTACAATACGTCACGAATTAAAAGTCGCCCGACACTTGCCAGAATAGTAAATAAGCCTTCATTTTTAGTTGAAAACACAAAAAATATTCCATATGATACTTTGCATTATAACCAGACAAACGAATTATCTTTCTCTTTTCTGCGGAAACAAAATTTTAGTTCGGAACAACATTTCACCAAAAAAAATACTACACCTGGCAAAAACTATCAGAGTTTTCAAATGACACGCGATATTTATAAAAATAACATAAGGAAGGAAAGTTTTTACCAATCTTCGATACAAATCAACGAAACCCACACTAATACAACAGAAACAATAGATTTTAAACCTTACTTTGCGTCTACCCCCAAAAGAGAAAGTCGCGAAGAATCCCGTCAAACCTCAATAAATCGCAACCAGAAGCTAGGATGTCAGATGAAACGAGGTAGGGAAGATAAAAAACGGTTGGAAAGTATTGTCGCTAAAGAAGCTAAACATCGTTCATTTAGTGGACGATTTTTCGATGCTTTCAACGAAACTTGTACTACTTTGATGAAAACTGTAAAAAATATATTTAGACCTAAAAGCAACATAGACGAAACAAAAGAACATTCCGTAGAGAATACTTTGAAAATGTCATCTTCTTGTAACTACAGTTTCACCAACTACATGCGGAAAAGAGACGCAATTTTATTAAATGAATGCTCCAAGTCGGAGTTTGAAACTGTTGGCTCAAATGGTGATGAGTTAGACGATTTCAGTGTAGCCATGTCAAACTCTTGTAAGACCTGTAATAATACGATATCGTTAAAGCGTAAACTAGCAAACGATGAGCATTTGAAGAAAACGATTAGAAAACTTAAACTGGGTATCAATTTGTACGGCTGTGATTTTAAGGTAAGCATAAATTGGATTTTCATTATAGCTACGTTTTACATCGTGTTCAATTCTCTTTACATATTTTTATTATTTCAGAAAATATCTAAAGCCATGTGGCCACAAGAAAGTTACATGACGCCTCCAGTTCTCTACAATTTGTACCGAAAATTAATTATAAAATAATTTTCTAACATATTGTTTTATTCATCAACAACTTTAATTACATCACTTCTATAAATACAAAACAATTTATCATCAACTAAACTATTTTTTTCGTTCCTAACGAATAAGTCTCCTAATGATAAATACAATTTCATTTTGTTCCAAACACAATAAGTAATGAAAACATGATAACATACATATATTAGAGAGATGGCTGCGAGTTATGTCACGCTTATAATTTACTGTACATAGATTCATGGCGAACCATATCCTTTGTAATATCAGCAATAGTCGGGGTTCCTGAAACAAAAAGATAAACGAATGTTATATCTAACCTCGTATACATTGGAAAACCATTTCCAATGTGAAAAAGGACAAAATTGAGAAACTACCTTATAAGAAAAATAAGCTAAACGTGCCCGATTCGCAAAATCGTATTACGTATGTCCATTTTTTTACAATATCATGGCACACACAAAGATAACTTATCTATGGTGGCCTATCCCCTTGGCCTTGACTCACCACACATTATTTATCAGCTGTAAATTTGCTGGGCGTCAACATGTATACAAAATAAGAAAACACTCGATAAGGCTAGGTTAAGTTATAATGGTTACTTCAAAGTCAACCATATCTTATTAATATTATTAATACGAAATACCTACTAAAAATAACATCGCTATTGTAATACTTAAAAAATCTTTACTATAAATTACCTGCTATTTGGAGGGTGTATTCCAGTTCAGTGCGGAATATATTGATCATCTTCTGAACGCCAGCCTGGCCTCCGACGCTAAGGCCCCATAGTGCAGGACGTCCAACAAAAACCTAAAGAATGAAAAAAAAAAACACATTACCCTTTAACAGTTAAACTGGTCTTCAGGCATACTATTCTTAATTGGTAGTTCATGATCTTTCTTTCATATTATATCATAAGAAAAAAATTACTCCATACCATTTTTGCGCCGAGGGCTAAAGCCTTGTACACATCGGTACCAGTCGAGACTCCACCATCCAAGTACACCTCAACATTGTAGGATCGAACAGCTCCTACAATTTCTGGCAATGCTTCAATCTGAAATACATAAAGTCAATATTAATAGGTTTCGTACATAATAACTTGAGGTTTCTTTTAACGTATAGAAATAAACTTACGGTAGCAGGAACACCATCCAGTTGTCTCGCTCCATGGTTTGATACCAAAATTGCAGAACAACCGGCTTCAACGGCTTTTATCGCGTCATCAGCGCGTAAAATACCTTTTGCTATTATAGGTAGCGTAGTAATGCTGTCGAAAAAGATCTCTGTCAGTGTCCATAAGACAAGTACTTATGTTAAAGATTATGTAATATGAAGTAATATAAAAAGCCTTTTTACCTTTTCAACCATTTGACTTCAGCCCACGTCAGGGTTTTATCAAATAAATTTTCAACGTATGTGTTTAATCCACTGCCACTTCCTGTACTTTGAATTTTGGTGGATAAGACACCGTCAAAGTTTGCTAACCTACAATGAGGGTTAAACATCTTATGAGTGAACAAGCCAACAACTTTTACATATTCGGAATCGGTTAAATAAATCTGGTAGGTATTTGTACATGTTTACCTCAAATGTGGTGGAAGTGTAAACTTATTTCGCACGTCTGCTCGACGGATACCGAACAGTGGTGTATCGACGGTTAAAGCTATTGCCTTAAAACCTGCCTTCTCAGCTCTTAAAACTAAATTCTTAGTCACTTCTCTGAAAATACATAAATTATTGTACTTTGTAGTAGTTGGTAGTATTACTAACTATTCGTAACTATTCATATCGTTACAGCTACTACAGAAACTTAACATTCTCTCACCGATCATTATAAATGTACAGCTGAAACCATTTAATAGCGTCAGGTGCGGCTTCAGCTACTTCTTCTATAGAGCTAGTGGCTATAGTACTCAAGGTGTAAATTGTGCGTTCAGCTTGGGCAGCTAGAACAAAAAAATATTATAAATCTATTTAACTTTGAATTTCTGAGACAGATAGCCAAAGGATTGTTTAGACGTACCTCTAGCATTAGCTAATTCGCCGTCAGGGTGAGCCATCCGCTGCATTGCTGTGGGTGATATACCAACAGGCAAGGACACTTCGTGGCCTAATGCTGATGTTCGGAGATCGCAATGACCTACTCCAATTAAGCATTTTGGACGAATGCGTAATCTGCACATAAACAAAAAATACATTTCTAACAATAAACATTTGCGGTAAATTGGAGCCATAAAAAAAACAACAATTACGGAGAAACTGAGAAATGACAAGAACAGTTTCTGGCCGAAAATGGAATTTAGCGAATTATTTGCACATACGCACCTTTGAAATGCTAGCTTATTTTCCACCAAAGTTTGTTCATCTGTAGCGCCACTTTTGTAGTAGTCTCGAGCAGGTTTAGGTAATATCTGAAGAGCTGCCTCTTCCATATCTCTAACACTCACATATTTATCCATTGTAATTATTTTTGAGGACAGTTATAAACATAAACCGCCTTACTCCAATATTCCTTTCCGTGAAGTGGATGGGAATGATAATTAATACGCAATCGTAACTTATCTACAGTATTATGTCTTAGGGCACAGGTCATAGTTATTGACACGACAAAGCATACGCAAGTTTTAACATTCCTTAATTAAGATAACATTACGATTACTATATTTCCAAAGTTTGTTTTTATAATTTTAATGTCATGTGACTTTCTAAGGTATCTTTATGTAAAATTAAAGAAAAAAAGATTGGGGACTCTTCTCCCAAAAATATGAAGAAATATTAAGACTCCTCCCCAAACGCCACCCATATCTGTTTTGGACCCTTTGCATGCATCAAGTAAAACACCAAAAAGATTTTATGAATTTATTTCTTGATTTGAATAGTATAATATCTGCACGAATGCTTTTTGAGCATTCTTGTATAATTGTCAAATGCCATTTCGTTATATTTGCCATAGAAATGTTATACAAAACTCAACTGATCTTATAATAATTCTATCAATACAAATTTTACACGGTTTGGGTGAATTTTGTATGAATTGAAATACAGTGATTATTTCCAACGTAAATATCTGCCAAATTAAATATTTAAGTCAAGGTAATATGCTTCATTACAAAATGTTCCGTATTTCAAAAAGAGCATTTTGGTAGCATATATTTTTGGAGCACACTGCTTTGAAGTATTTAAGATCTATTTACGAATTTCGTGAATATAAAATAGTATGAATTTCATGTTGAGTTTGACATACTTCCGGTTAATGATATTTACAAGATTTCGAAACTTACTTCGAGAATCATACACCAGCCACATGTGATTATTAATCAGTATTTTAGATTAATTTCGTTTCAAAACATGAATTATAGCGGTTCACCTATCTAAGATCAATCACATTTTCTCGTTTCAACATAATATCGTTAACTTTGCATTTTATAAAAGATACAAAACATTTCAATTATTAAGCTATTAAGAAAAGGGCCACCATATTCCCCTCTATCTATAACTCCATCTTTGGTAATAACATTAACAACAATCGGCGTTTTATCGACCAGGTTATCTAATTATTCACAATGCTATATTCTGTACTATATCAATCATTACAACTTGTGATTTTGGATGTTAATATTTTTTCTTATAAAACCATGATATAAAGCGACTCTTATAATTTTAAAGCCAAAATAAAACACGACTTGAAAACATTCACTTCAGCATGTAAACATTGCTCGGTGTTTCAGTAAGCAATAAAATTTATTTTCTATTCTTATCACATTTTAAAAATACTTGGTTATTAATATTATCAAATATGTTTACATGCAAAATGAATGGCATATAAGTCATATAAATTAAAACTTGTTAATAGATCAATATACAGACTATCAGGTGCAAGCATTGAGCAAATAAAATTAAAATAAGGCACATGGTCTATGCGACCAAAATTTGAAGACTCATTAATGATAAAGTAACATGAAAAATAAATACTCACAGAATATCACGGTGGTTTTATATTTGTAAATCCTAGAATGCAAAGTGCAAACGTTAATGGCTACAAGTGACTACTGGGGCGTGCGACCGTGACGTCGCGCCGCGAGCTGGGCATAGCGTCTGCATCGCCTGATAGCCTGAATGTTACAACAATTTTACCACTAGAAAAAAAGGAAAATATTATACAACCGTCGTGAAATATAAAAATAAATAACATTATATTACAAAGCAGAACATTGACATAGTGGCAACATTTTCCTGTTAGACTAGTCGTTAATACCTATATCTACACTTTCCACTGAATTAAAACTAAGTTTATTTTATTATAATAATACATCTAGCAAATAAAAAACTGAAATATTAAATATTGTTTACATAGTCAGAGTTAGGCCAATATGTGTTCTCTGGCCTAGATAATTTGTGTTTGTTTATACTATGTACATTTTATTCCTACTTCACTTATAAATATTGATGTACAATTATTTTTAAAACATGACTCCCTTTGGAAAGCTCCACTACAATATTATCTAATATTAAATGACTTCTTAATACGTCATAATATTTGGCAACATTTACAAGTGAAGTAGATGACGATAAACTCGGTCCCTAAACATTGACGACTTTATTAACAATTGTTTGGATGTTATTTGAGCTTTGCCAAATGTTTCAGTATGATCACAACTTGGGATGCGCTTTAATTAATTAAGTTTAATTGACCGGAAATCATTTCAATGTTACAAAATAGATATATTGCAATATTTCTCATAAATATCAACTACGTGTGTAGTGATTATGGAAATATTAGCGTATTTACGACACAGAATACATTTTCATAAACATCGTTTTCAATAAAAGAAATTAATAGCCGAGAATCACGTGATTAAATACGTACGTTTCACTTTATAAATATATTTTATTGAACACGCACATTCAGCACACATTCATAAGCAATATTGTTTTAGCTCTGTATTTCTCTTCTCTAATTAGTAACACAGTTTTATTAAAACGTATCACCTATAACACTAGAAAATTATTAACTGTTGTAAAACTCCAAATTATTATATAATAATCTTTATTATAAAAATGCAGCAATGGTTCTAGAATGTTAATAAAATAGCACTGCTTTATTTATTTAAAATGTTATTATCTTGAAACATCAAAGCCAACAAACATGTTAACCAACAAAACAATTAATAAGCGAACGAGCACAATCTAAATTAACCACGCGACTCTAAAGATAGCACCTAGCTTTATAGTTCGTATTACGACCCTAAGAAATATGTACTGTGTAAGTTATGTTAATGCATGTCAATTTTCGGACTAAAAGTAAAAAATGTTGTTTATCACTATTTAAAATGCATCAGATGAACTATTGTAATAAAAGCTTTACTTCAAATTGTTCATTTCATATAAATATGATTACAAAATCGGTTGCACAATGTATTATGTTACAACTTCACAACTCATGTACAGATATTTTGCACAGATAAACAAACTTATTTCTAAAGGAGATTGCTTCACATCATGCCGGTGAACTTAAAACAATAATATATTTGGGGACCAAACATCGTTCCGAGCCGACTCGGGAAGTCAACGTCCGTCTATTGAAAACCGTGACACGCTCTCCTCGGACATGTCGACGCGGTTGTCGAGCGGCGCGGTCGCACGCCTCGCACTGACGGCCGACCCGCGGCTCGCGAGACTCGAACCATAGCGCACAACTCAATAAATTCGAGTACCGAGAGAGCACTACGACGTATCCTAGCAGCGAATAATAAATACTATGGTAGTTTTAAAGCGGAACATGTAAGTTACATAAATAAGCGTAGGTCGGCGGGCGGGCAGGGAGAGCGGGGCGGGCGGGGCGGGCAGGGCGGGGCGGGCACGGCGCACTAGAGCGGCGGCAGCGGGTCGCGCGGCGGCTGCGGGGGCTGCGGCGGCTGCGGCGGCGGCGCGGGCGCGGCGGGCGCCAGCGTGAGGCGGCGCGCGGGCGGCTCGTCCGAGCCCGCGTCGTCCTCGTCCACGCTGTCATCCGCCGCGTCGCCCGAGCCCGAACCCGACGCTCCCTCGCGACCCTCCTCCTCCTCCTCGTCCTCTTCTTCCGGACACAGCTGGTACGCCCTGCGAAAGGAAGACAAATATAGAATATATTTGAATTTACAGATTGTAGTGCAACATGATGTGGACAATTACTAGCATTGGTCTTTCAACGATTATTTAAAAAAAGTCATTGGACTCACTTTTCGAGCGTTTTCCTCGCAGAGTTGCTGCGCTCTAAGAAGTACCCGCTAGAAGTCTCGTTCGAAGTTCCCGGAGGAGACCACGTGCCATACGAGCCGTAACCACCGGGGCCATACTTCTGAAAGCATTTCCGTTAGTTAATTCCAAATATTTTGATAAATACCTAAAATACTGAAAGTGTTGCAATTATGGATATAAATAGCAGCAGCTGTGTGAGCCGTGTGTGAGTGTGGTGTAGTATAAGCAGGCGGTAGTTACGCGGTCGAGCTCGTCCTGCAGCCAGGCCAGCAGCGTGCGCCAGCGGCGGCGCGAGTCGGCGTGCACGTGCACGGCGCGCACGGCGGCGGGCGCGCGGCACATGACGCCCACCACGAGCTTGACGCACGCGTACGCACGCTTCTGGTAGTGCCCGCGCGCGCGTGTCGCCGTCTCCAGCAGCCCCGGCCGCTCGTCCGACACGCCCTGCACGCCCTACAACACACAAACATACATTTAAAGCGTTATATCACACCGATTATATAATACAGAATATAATCTTAAAAAACATAATCGATACCTACTTTAAATAACTAAATAGGTATAAGTTAAACAAAAAAAGTTCATATCATAATAGGGAAATTAAAAAAAGTTAAATAAATAAAAAATAAAAAATTTAAACAAGCAGATACTTGATTAAACGAGCTCTTTTTCCTCAAAATGTAAGGAATGGAGTATTTTTTACGAAAAAGTAAATTAAGAACGGTTATTTCTACACGACATTCAGCTCGTCATAATCATGTATCGTTTTTTAATAAGTTACTTTAATAACGTTATGTATGCGGTGTGTCTGCCAGCTGTCCTCCAGCAGCAGCAAGGCGGAGAGCGCGTCGGAGTGGCGGCGCAGCTCGTGGCAGTAGGCGTACGCCATCTGCCACAGCAGCTCGGCCAGCGCGATGCGCGACCAGCCCGCGTGCTCCCAGCACAGGAACTGCAGCAGTCTGATGCCTTCGTCACACCCACAACATTCCTCCGTCAGCTTCTTCATATACGTTCTGTAATTCGAATACATACATTAATTTCGTCAATACATCTTTTACTTAAAAAATATTTAGGAAAAAAACAATTACGTCATTGGTCAAGTGTATTTACAAGGTGAGATATTTTCCGTACCAATTTAAAATCAATAAAATTTGTATGTAGATGTATATTACATTGAATATAAACGTTACAGCAGATAAGTTATTTATATGCACAACGCGGGAACTGTTGACTAATTTTGGAGCCAAACAAAATTCACGGTACAGCATTTTTATGTAATGGTGATGAGTTACCCAGTCCTGTTGTAGAGCACGTCTGCGGCGGCGGGCGAGAGCGCGGGGCGCGCGGGGTGGGGGGCGTGCGCGGCGTGCGCGGGCAGCGGCGCGTGCTCGGCGAAGGGGTTGGGCAGCGGCGCCGCGCCCTCCGCCGCGCTCGCCGACGCGCAGCGCGAGCTCACGTCGCAGCACCGCACCAGCGCGCACACCACCTGCACACGACATACATCATCACCATGTGAGGAAAACACTACATAACATCATATTTTATGATGTCATTTTTTTTATATGTACTTTAGTTAAATCAGCCCTTACCTGATGGATTTTAGCCGACTCAGGATATTGATATTTCCCCATTGACGTGTTTGATTCATCCATACACACGGCTAATACGATATCTAGGAGTTTCAACTGAAATAGAAAAGAAAACGTGTCAGTAATGTTAAACTTTGTCCAAGAAGACTGATATGTTAATATAATAGAGTATATGTTTTAAATAGTGGTAGTGGTCGACTTACTCGTAAGAGCTGATGTTTCTCGCTGAGGCCGAGGCAGGCGTAGGTGTGGAAGAGGTTGAACAACAGCGGCAGATGCCGGTGCGTGTGCGCGTCGGTGTGCGGCGGCACGGCCAGCGCGCGCGCACTGCACAGCAGCTGGTCCGACAGCGAGCCCGCCTCCTCGCGCGAACACCACGACCCGTACCCGTTATTCACTGTACATGCAAACAACAGTATTCAATCACAGTGAATAAAATACATACTCATTACATGTCTTTTTTTAACTAATATAATCGACATTTCGATAAGCAAACAGCATTTGTATCTCAAAGGATCTTACCTGGAGGATCTTGAACCGAGAAATGTGCTAAGAAGACAATAATTTTCATAAAGACCACTCGTACTTCAGCCGTCGGACATGATAATAAGTAGTCACCCAACCTGACAAAAAAACAACAGTTATTCATTTGTGTTTTAAACAATTTAAAGGTACATTTAAGCACAAAATAAAAGTGTTTTACCTGTGTCGATGTTTGAAGAGATCTGTTGCAAACCACGCTCTAACCATTTGTGAGCATCTTAAGTGTTGACATAATATGTCGTGCCTGAAACGAAAAAAAATATTTCTTTACATAAATTGTTCCTGTTTTTATTCATTTATAATTATTGGCAACTAAATGTTGCTTACCAGTCAGAGGCGGGACCGCGAAGAGCTTTCTTCGTGCGGAATCCTACTTGGAACAAGAATTTCGTAGCTAGTTGTACTGCTAGCATTGACATTTCTTCGTGTTCCGGTCCCTGTATGAGAATATTTCAATTTGACAAACATCACAATATTCAAGATAGATAAACTCAAGATACTAACTAAACGAAAACTGACTCTTTCCATCAAATTGTTAACAATAATAAAAATCAACTAAAAGTATAAGTAATGTTCTTACCCAAACAGCACTCTGAGATCCAGGCAACATTTGCAGTCTCATACAACAGAGTTTCTTCATAAAGTTGAAATGTTCAAGACTAAACTGATCTTGGTTGTGAGAGAACGCTATGTTACTGCGACGCACGGACTGCCAGATAGGCCTTGGTATAATATTTTCCCTAGAAACGACAAAATCAATTAGTTGAATAAAAGTAACTAGAGAACGGAACATTATAATAATAAATGTTACTCTGTGCCTGCAATTGTAATATGATTTCTACTTACTTCATAGTTAAATTCTTCATAGATTGTTCTAATGCTGACTGAGTTTCTATAGTATCCTTCCTGGTGTAAAACAGCATGTACGCGTTCCACCACCTCTTCTGCCGCTTGTATGACACCCTCTTTAACATCGGATCGAATACCTACAACATGACAAAAGTCACCATGTCACAAGCACAAACTATTGTGCTTTGACCCCCTTATTCATAAACATAAATAAATAATATTTACTTTCAATTAAACAAAAAAAAAACTGAATTTGGTGTTCTAAGAAATAATGTTTACCTAAATAACACTATAGCCTGTTAGGCTTTTATGTATCTCTTATTCAGTACATACAATAATAAAATTATTCGAGTGAAATTATCATCAATATCTATAACAGACCATGGAAGTATAAAACAAAATATACGTGCGACCATTACGTAATTTAAACAACCATGTTGGCGTACCAATTTTACAATACAAAGTAATCATGTATGTCTAAGTAAATACACATCTAAACATTTCTTACAACACCAGATCTCATTCCTAGAATTAACATACGTAAAAATAAGTTAATATTAAGCTAAAAATACTGCAAGCTTCATGAATAAGGGGGTATACGCGTGTGTGTTGGCGTGTAAAGCAGTATATATCGTGTGCACTTACTTCGCCCATGTACTCGCCGCCGAAGCACTGCGCCTTCATCTCCTCGTCGTCGTGCATGCCGCACTCCGACACGTCGCCGTCGTCCAGCTTCACCCAACGACCCGTCTCGCTACCGTTGTCTCTATGTACAAAACATAAAACATGTTATTTTTGCAATATTTGAGTTTTGTTAATGTGACTTTAAGACGTTCCGTACGACTGATTCGCCACATAAATATTTATTTAGTCCACATAATATTGCAATGAGACAGAAGTAGTTTGCTTTATTATTTTGTTAAAGTGATTGTTCTTTTAAATAGGAGAGCATCAAAATACGGTGTCATAGTAGATGATAAAAAGGAACTTCATCTAGACTCGACCTGGGTTCAAATGCGATGATAGTAATTATTGCAATAATTTAGGTAGAATACCTGAGCAAGACATATGAGTAGTAGTGTCCGCCGGATGCCTGCCCCGAGTGTACGACGATGCCGCTCAGTTGGTAATGTGTTTCTTGTGCCTTCTCCTCGCCGCCTTCCCAGAGCGACGCGTCACCTTCGGCCCGAGCCAAACCCCATGCTAAAACAAATTAATTATCACCATACAGATTGGGTAAAAGGAGTATGTATATTTGCCAACTTTTGTTATGAACCTTGTGTAGTGGACCTTACCTGTATAAGGTTCAACATCCAAATCCCGAGGAAATTCGAAATAGTCGTTGAATTTGATTGCGCACACTTTTTCAAAGTCGTATTCAAATCTTTTTAATTGAATAACTAAAACTGGAGGTAATTTGTTTAGACATAACCGTTTTACTGTCACCACCTGAAAGATTAAAATAAGATTAGCAAAGTTTTACTTATGTATATTATACGTATGTTAAGTTCTTATGTTCAGAATTCATGCAATCAATTTCATTCGCGCTGATCGTTACATACATTAGGTGCATTTTTCTTTCATTAACCTTACTCTAAGCCTCAACTGTAAAAACATTTTAAGGTATATAATTACCTTCTTATTACACTTATCACAGTGGTAGGCATCAGCGCCCTCTAGTAGCTCGCCTCGCACATAAGCTTCTAACGACTCTTGCAAGCGAGACATGTTCCTGATGTCTAAAGATACTACACTGAATGGCTCTTCCTTACAATATCTGTAAACAATTAAGCGAAAGGGCTAGGATTAGGCGAAATCTGTAATGAGTGAGATTTATGTTCTCTGAGCATTAGTTGGGAAGCCATATAAACACACAAGTTTATTATAGTGCCAAAATTATTAAGAACAATGGACATGAACAGCAAAAAAAAATAATTGCCGCGGCTTGCAAACCTTATAATTAAAAGTGAGATAGGTGAAATTTGTATTCTTACCTATGAGGGCATCCTTTACATATTTTCTGGTCAGAGTAAGTGCCTCCCATAGTTTTCGCCATGAGCTGCTCTTGACCCAGAGACTTTAATGCTTCGTCTAAAGATTCGACTAGAGACATGAAAAACTCTACTGCGTCTTGTTGTTCGCGTAAATTCACGGGTTCGCCTTGTAACCTATAAATTGTGATGATTAGTTTAGACATAAAGATACAAACATATATTTGGATCAGTCATTTGACTATACATCAACCATCCTTACCTAAAATGCGCCCATAGTCCTCTGGGAATATAATATTGCAGCTTACTGTAGTGTAAATGGGCAAATATTGCTTGTACTTGTTTTAAAATTGTTATATTGTAATCAGTGTTGTTCTGAAAAAGATAAACCAACATAAGTTATAACACTCTAAATCAATTTGACATACTTTGGAACCTTGTTTGTCAATATTTACCTCAATATTATTTTCGACTATGCTATGATGATGACTTTCCCCTGAAAAATCTTCATTAGGGTCAGTTGCGGCCCCTAAAAAGCATAACTTATTAGACTCGAGTTACATATTTAGCTGTATGTATTTGTTGAAAGTCTGTATAGTTGTGTAATCTATGTAAATGTGTAAATTTTACCTTGCACGGTGAGCAGCGCGTCTCGAACAGCACGCACGCAGTACAGCTGCTGCAGCACGGAGTTCATGTAACAGGTGGCGCCCGCATTCTTCAGCCCCACCAGCCCCGCCGGCGGCCGCGGGCCCACGCATGGCATGTACTCCCACTCCGACAGCGGCATGCTTTTATCTGTACAAACACATTATTTATATTATTATTCCCTTCATTCTTATGAAAATTTAGCAGGCAAAACGAGACACTGCATTATTAAGAATGTGTCGTAGTTAACCGTTAGGCAGCAAGAGAAGTATTGTATTTTACGTAAATGTGCTCACCGCTGTAGAACATGTGGTCGAGCAGGCTGGCGAGCGCGGCCATGTTGGGCACGCAGCCGTGCACCAACGCCAGCAGCAGGTCGGTGGCGGCGGCCGCAGCGCCCGGCGTGCGGCACAGCGGCGGTACCGGCTCGCCCGCGCCCCCTGCGCCCCCCGCCGCGCCCCCGGCCCCGCCCGCGCCCCCTGCCTCGCCGCCGCACGACATGCTGCACCACGCCCATGAGTACGGCCATAGGAATTCCGTCGTCACCTCCTACATCACACACATATTATTATTATTATATCGATAAGGAAAATTGAGAAGGCTATTTACACAAAAAAGTCTAGTAACATGTATCGCCAGCATGATATGAAAGACAGTTTACCTTAATCAGTCCCGAATCTTTGTGATCAGGATGCGCGCCGTACTGAAATTTGACTTGTGCGGGGACGTGAGCGAATAGTTCCTTGGTGAGATTTAGATGACCCTCCAACAGTGTGTCGTCTAACGTCGCAGGGTTTGCGCGAACAGCTCGTAGCCAAGCCACCTAGACACAAAACAGTCAAATATCGTCACGTAAGATTTTACTATCAGTTCCGTATGATACGTATAACACTAAATATTATAATTTAACAAAAAAATTTGCTAAGTGAAAAACGCGAAATGTACTAACTTCTAGTGCAAGATCCTCCCTGGTGCGCGCGGTGGGCCCTGCGAGCGCGACGAGACGGCACAGCAGCTGCAGGAACTGCTGCGCGTGTCGGGCGTGGCGCGCCAGGCGGGCGGCGGCGGGCGCGCGCGGGGCCGCCCCGCCCAGCGCGCCCAGCGCCGCGCGCGCGCCGCCGCCGCCGCCCCACGCGCACATCGCCAGCAGCTGCTCCGCGCACGACACGCGCACCTACAACACCACACAGTTATAACTCATCACATCAAGGTATGTATTTCATGGACTACAGGCAGGTTGTTGCAGTTGTCGGCTGGAGCTGAGCAAAAAATGCTTAGCGATCCCGCGAATCGAGCAAAGTCAAGGACGGGACCGTGGTGTTGGTCGGTATGGGACCGATATATCCCCACGACGCCGTCGTGCCCTCAACGTGGGTTGAACTCAAGAGAATTTCAACCGGCCAAAAAAAATGGTTATTACAGTTCCATGTAAAGGCAGCCATTGACGTGAAACGTTACTATTACTTAATTTAAACATTCAACAGGAGCTTAGATCGAAACTAAAAATAATAAATCCAACTCAATATAAATATATGTTAATTGTACCTATTACATATGAAAAAACTCACTTGCGGATTCGGACAGTCGATCATCAAAAATAATGCGGTATCTTGCCACCAAGCCTCGTTCAGCAAGTTTGTCTCCAAGTGGCCGCCGCTCAACGCCATGCAGATGGTCACTACCTCCATACACTCGCGAACCACTGACAACACATTTACATAATACTGTAGGTCTCAGTAACTAGATCATAAACACTAACAGTTACTTATAATTACTACAACTTACATGTAACGTCATCAGGATGGACAATGCCGCTGTGTTCGGACGGCTGAGCCACGGAGAAGGCGAGGCTGAACAAAGCCCGAACCGTAGCCGTGGTCGGTACGCGCCACCACACTAGCGTTGACACCGAGTCACTGTCTTCACCGCTTAACACAACCTATTCAATAAATAAACACACTATATAAGCACACAAATCAATAAAAAAAATACATGAAACAAAAGAACAGAACCTATGTGGTAATTACCTGCTCTCCCAAAGTGTTGGCCAGCTTTTCAGAAATAGCCTTGACTATCAGTTCACAGCTATGGTTAGGCACTGTCTGCAGTGCTTCTCGCAGAATTGTCACATCCATTCTACTAACAAAAACATAAAGTTCACATAACGGTTGTCACATACATAGTTGGAAAGTAGCCACATGGTATATTAGGCTATAATTTTTACACATTTCTACATTTATAGTTTTCAGTATAAAATAAACACAAACTCACCTAAACTCCTTATCCACATTTGTATCAGATCCGTCGGGAGCGAGTATTTCAAAAAGATGGCCTAGCGTGTACAACGCCAACTTGGCCAGCCTGACTAGAGCTAAATAACCGACCCTGAAACAACAAACCAAATGTTAGTGAAGTATTAATAGATTACGTGACGTACAGATACAAAAGAGGATACAAGCATTTTCAAGTACGAAAAGAATTTTGAGTTTGAAATAGTAATATGAAAAGTTAGGGTTTAACGTGCAAGGGGTCTGTTCAACATACCTCCGTGTGTGTGGTGCAGCGCCTTTCAAAAAGTCTTTATCGGACAAGCACTGCACTAGGAGCGGTGCTTTCTTGACGCACGCTATTTGAAAGCTGCGGCTGCGGTCCAGTTTCGTGTCGGAAGATGGCATCACCATGCTGTACAATACCTAAATATTAATGAATACATTAATTTTACACCAAGTTTCAAGAAAGTGTTTGATTTAATGTGTTTATGTTTACTTACTTCAACATTATAGGCCACTGTAGGTGGGGCTGGACCATACAGCATGTCTCTTAGTTTTGAATCTTCCCGACATAGTAATGCTTCTGTTAGTTTATCCACCTGCAAAAATAAATAAAAATATGAATAATCTAAACTCTTAATATTATAAATAATAATAATAAAGAAAAATATTTTTACATACTGTTTGCTTATGCGCTGGGCAAATCTGCGAGAGCAAATGCGCAGCTTCAGTCAGTGGTCCGTGTCCTTTCGTGATACCAATGTGTTCCAATTCTAATATAAACGGCAAATACCACGAGCCTTGTGCAAAAAGCTAGAAAAGATAAAACAAAACTTAGAATGATAGTTCTTAATAGGTAACATGAAATATGTAACGTGAATGTATACTTACAACGCCAGGTAAAGCGTGCTCCGGCGTGGGTGATATCGGAGGCGAGGACGTACTGGAGTCACTGCTGGACTCGTTTGACGAGCCACAGCCGCCGCTACCACACACTTGCCCATCATATACCTGGCAATATCACAATATAAAGTGTTACATTAAGTCAAACCGAACCTCCTTGGTCAGACTCATAATGTCACAAAAGGTGATAGCACGAATATTTACCTTAGCAACAATCACAGTTTTGTCACGAAGCGGAATTTGCGATAGGATTTTTCTATCGTGACTAGAATCTAATAGCTCCCCATTGACAAACAGTTCCATCTTATTTACATATAGTTCTAATTTTATATTACTTTCTGAAGCGCTCTTGAGCCTGCAATGAATTAATTAGATTCATTAACATTTGCATATAAATTTTAGTATGAACTTTTATGACAATCTTACTAACCTTCTCTGAATCGTCGCACGCAACGAGTGCAGCGTATCATTCGAATGAGAGTAAAGCTCAATATCTTCTACTTGTCTTTGGCCAGTTTGAAAATTAAATCTGACTATAATAGTACACTGCCTGCCTCGACCCGACCTATAGATAGGTAAAATCTGCCTCTCCGCGGAAAATCTTCTATCACATTCGTTAATATATTCTTGTATGGCACGAATCACTCTACACATTCTCGTACATCCCTCCGACGAATCTAAAATAACATAATTATAATATTAATTAGGGACCACCACTCTAGAGGCTTTCAAGAGTCATCGTCTTGCAAGTTCACAACGTCGACGCGAAGCTTGGGTCATGTCGCTACGACACCTACGCTGAGCGGCTACCCAACGTCAGCTTTAAGCAGCGTTTTTGTCGACGTTTTGCGGGAGCAACCGGCCTATTATTGTTTTAGGGCAACTCAAACTCAAAACTTTTATTTGCTTTCCACAATGGTTTTAGTAGGTGGTAAGAAAATAATATATAGTACATTGTGGACCCTGTTTAACGCTGCTCAAAGGCCTTTTTGAAAGGTAGAAAAGAACACATAACAATTCGTACAGACTAATTTCATGCCCCGCCCTACCTTCGTGCGCCTCCATGTCCTTCTGCATGCGCTGCGTGCGCGCGCAGCAGTGCGTGAGGAAGGCCTCGTGGTGGTGCGCGGCCGACAGCTGCGGGCCCACGCACGTGCACACCTCGCGCAGCAACTCTATGCCGCGCGCTGATATTTCGTCGTCGCACTCTGTTATAACCTGAGAAATTCATATTACACAGTCAGTCTAGTAAGACATTCTATAATAAATAAATACGAAAGCAGATTTAAATATTTACCCTCCATAAATAATCTAATCCTATGAGATCAGCATCGTTAAGTAAAAAACTTCGTCTCTTTACTTTTAGTTTGCCTTCTTTGGAGTTAACTGCCTTGAAAAACCTGTGAAAAAGACAGTGTAAATTAATTGATGGATTATTTATTAACTAACATGTGGCTGATAACTAGAGTACTTAGGGAAATAAAACATACCTTTCAAAACACTTGATACCGGCGTGGGTTAGTAAATTTGGTGATAACGTCATAATATTCCGTCGAAAAAAATGTAGGTTAATATTTGGGTCTAAGTCAGGTTCCTCTCCCATTAGTTTGCTAAACCACCGAAAACTCGCTTCCCGATCACCGAGGTGTGCCGGCTTCTCCGCCAAGCAAACCCAGATCTGTTTAGCCTAGAATATGAATGTATGGATTACACACAGAATATATTATTGTTGCATTATGGTCCAGGTAAGTTGGGAACTGACCTGTTCTGCGCACAGCCATAATTGTCCATCTTTCAACAAAAACCTTAAAAAGCTTAGTCTTTCATGAACTTGAGCGGCGTGGGGGTACCTGCCATCTGGGAGCCAGTTTTCCCAATCGATTTCACCCTCCTCTATAAAATTAAAAATATATTATTATGAGCTTTAAAACTTTTCACTCAACAATTGACATCAAGGGGATATAACACACAATTAATTAGCTAAAGTCATTAACTACAAAGCTTGCGGCACTCACATACAAAATAATGTTTTGAGGAAGTAACTCCTACCCGTTAGTTTGTTCCGCACAGCGTCCATGTAGTGTGTTAGAGAGTCGGTAACGAGTATCACGAGCGAGTGCTGCGTCTGCAGACGGTCGATGAGTTCCTGCCGGGTCACGTGCGGCCGCAGCCCCGTACCGCCGCCGGCTTCGTACAAGCAACAGATCTCACGCATCACTTTTAACGCTGGCAATACCCACTTTTCATTAGTTTTCAGTTCTTCTACACACCTGAATAAACACACAATGAGGTTAAGGTTGAGAACTCTTTCTTGGCCTAGTGATTTGACATTACTGTTAAAGAAAATCACTATCAAAACACGCAGATTGTATGATCAACTTACTTGTCTAGCCAGAGTGTCTTCTGGGCGTCACGATCTTGACTACAACTGTAGTCTAATATTTTAATAAGGTTAGCTAACGCCACGTCCATTATTTCCGTGCAAACTTCATCAGAGTGAGCCAAATTCCAAAAAAGCACTAATACCTAGAAAATAGTCATACATATTTAGTGAAATTCAGTCACATAATACATCAGTTTAAATAAACAAGTAAACAAATACTCTACCTTGTTTGCCATAACACCATCCTTGTCGTCTTCTGCCAGCCTTCTTATTACCTCTAATAGTTTATCACTTTGTTTTTTGCTTGAAGTTGCCCAACTAGCCTAAAATATAAAATTCAATAAAGACATTGAAGGCACATGTTTTCATTCATAGAATTAAAAGAAGTTGGTAAACATACCGTAAAGCAGTCAAACAGATGATCCAGTTGATCAGGAGTGAAGTCCCAAGCCAGTTTGGCTAGCAAGTCATGTAAGTTCTTGACGATAGCTTCGTGTTTGCCATGCTGAGCCTTCCATATGGCGTCCAAGTCGTCTCGAGTCAGAGAGTTCTCTTTTATCATAAACCTAAGCATTTTCTCTAGTCTCTCTACATATTGCGGCTGGTGAAGTGAATCTCGTAAAACAATGTCTACAACGTTATTTTCACGGATCCAAGTCTAAAAATAAAATATCCATTTTTTATATCTTTCCCGCCTTCTCATTAATACTTTAAGTCCCGTTTGGTATCAAATAAATTCGATTATTTTACTTATGAACGAAACGCCAAAGATATTGTCTCCCAAAGTTACGTATTTCAAATAAATTTTATTTACCAACTTTACCATGTAATTGCGAAACTTTAGGACGAATTCACATACATTAGAACATATATATAATGTATTATAATTACTCACAGTGATAACAGCTGGCGTAAGCCACTCTGGCTTCGGTTGTTGAGAAAATGTACTGATAAGTTGATTGATTTCATTCAAAGCTGACATCTTTCCATTAAATGATGACATTTGTAGCAATCGTAGTATCATTTTTAACCGAAACATTTCAAGAGCTGAAAAGAATTCCACAACAGCCTTAATTAACGAATGATCAGAATGATGTACATGATGATATAAAAATAGACGATCAATTTATATGTCGTAGCAAAAGCACAAAACCACACATTTTTGTATTTTTTTAACTTTGAAGAAAAATGACCAATGTTTTTAACAATGGGATAAAAATCTTGCTTTGCGAGTGTTATCTAACATTGACAGTTTACTGCTTCTTCTTCTCTTCTTTTACGAATTTTCAGTGTAGAGATAAGGGAACCAGCAAAGTACAATGTAGCAGCACAGGGGCGGTTAAAATGACTACGCCCCTTAGCAGCTACAGGGTACGCTACCGACCCAAAGTAACAACATCTTCCTGACGACCGCACAGCTTGTAGAACTTACACGATAATAAATAAACTACAAAATTCCTGGTTTGCAATGATAATAATAACAATATTGGTTAACTACAAAATAAGAACGATTAAACTACTTTTTACGAATTATATCGCAGTTTATTTAAGAAGGTGTCATGGTATCGGGTAGAAGACTTGATTAATAAAACACTATTACATTCAACAAAGGTTTTGAAACGTCGGGAACTAAAATCTAAAGGAATCCGCGATATAAACGGCAAAACGTAGAATTTTTCGACATTCTCGTAAATCTCAAAAGGAAAATAAATATAGGTTAACAGTTAAAAACAAATTGTAATGAAAATCATTTTCATAAAAGTACACTTTAAATAAAAAACATTAGGTTAATATAATAAAATTAAATAATCATTATAATCTAGTTTAATTAATGTAAATGTAATCAACAATTAACTTGTACTTACATTTTAGTAAACTGTGATGTTGGGGCGTTTTCACTGAGACGTATTTACAGGCGCGAATTAAACAAGAAACAGGGTCAGTCTTATTCTCACTACCGCGCGCTTCCCGCTTCAGTTCCTCGTCAGTTAAACTTTCCAGTAGTGTGGGAATACATTCCTGTTCACAATATCACATTTTTATAAATTCAGGAAATAAACAAATATCAGCTTTTTCTAAAGACTTGACTACATAGTGAAAACAGATGTTAGGAGAAAAACCGTTCCTTTTTTACTTTAATTTTATTTTTTAGTTTTCACATAATGGCTAATGCTGCACTAAGATATTTTTCCGCAAGCGGTTTACCGTGAAACCGCAAAACCGCCCGAGACGCACACACACAAAACAGTAAAAAATCAGTCGTGGAAAATAACCGTCAGTGCGGCCGCTTCTATTAATTTTGCTTTACTCACAAAATCAGACGGTTAAAATCTGCGGCGGTTCAGTCGCAGTCATCTTTGACTATGTCAACTTATTCATATAGACCATAAATTTGATATATACTTACAAGAACAGGTAACAGGTATGTGGTAACGGTGTGTGATGTAAGGAGATCGTGGCACAGCCCTAAAGGGCGCAGCAGCTGCCAAACCGCCGTCACCCGAGTCTCACCACTCATAGACTGCTCCAAGGAAGATGGTTGCTCACTACGCGTGGGGTTCGAATACTGGAACAAATTCATAAATTGGAATGAACATAAGTTACCTAAATTTAAATATATTTAGCAGCAAATAATGAGTCTTCTTTTGTCGAGACTTCGATAAACAAATAATACCTACTTCGCCACTCTCAGAAATAACATTTATTTCTGGAGTTTCAACTTTATCACATTTGCTGTCCTCACTCTCTTTTTCAATTGTTTCAGTAGAGACTTTTTCTTCGGAATTTATAGATGTTGTCAAGTCCGTCTTCATAAACCCCATAATTGCTTCGAATCTATCGCGAATCTTCACAAAACCACCTGCTTGACCAAACCTGGAAAAACATAAATAAATGAGGAGTCTGATCACAAGTTAAGTTATAAATAAGTAATTGTAAAAGTTCAAGACATACACATTAACAAGATGGACCAGCCATCCTCTCGGCGTGCGGTGGTCCTGTGACCTCGCGAACACTTCACCCTCCTGGGTGGTGCCCTGCCCAGGAGACGTGATAGACAGACCTTCACAAGTTCTAGATGCATTGAATGTGTGAAATCTGTAAACATCAAACACATTTATGAAACTTAATAACTAAATATCAAGATTTAAATCAAAACAATGATTAATTGGATTTATATACTAGTAGATAATTATTTATATCTGTGTATCTCAGATCTACACGTAATTTACATCTACGAGCAAAATACTGTAAAACCATCAACTAGAATGTACATTGAAAACAGTCTTACTTGTTATTTGGATTGAATGTCATAGATAGTAAGTGCAAAAATCTTGGGTCATCTAATTTCATTGCACATAGTTTGACAAGCTTCTCACAGTTTGATCGCACACATTGCTGTATATTATTTTTCCATGAAGAGACTGCATCATCTGTTAGTATCTTTGTAAATGACAATGTAAGGGCATCATTGTAGAATCTCTGACATGCCGGGTGGGTTGCGTCTTCGCCTGCAGTAAACATTGTCAACAAATAAACAACTTACATCAATACAAAAATAACAGCTGAGAGATAACAAGATAAGGAACTGATAACATAAAAATTCTACATAATAACTCAGTTTCGAGATTATAACAACTTCAATTTATAAACATAAAACAGAAATATTACCTTACAAACATCTTTACTTGTGGGGATTCCCCAAAAATTAAGTGTACTTAGTCTTCAACCCCAGACTAATTTAAAGGGAATCCCTCTAAGAATAACTAGAGGTATTGATTACTTTAAGAATTGGAAGTACTGTATCAAATGTATTTCGCAGTATATTTTTGAACTGCCAGAAGTACTTGGATAATTTGGCATGGCAAATATGTTACAAACCTTTTGCTGCTAGCTCAGTAGCAGCAACCAGCAGTGCCTCCAGCTCCTGTTCAGGCAGCACAGGCACAACCCAGCGCGGATGTGAAATCTTCTCCTCCAGTGCCTTTAACTTGGCCTCGGGGAATGCCATCTAGAAATAAAGGTTTTATATACTACTTAGCAACATACAAGTACTAAATTAGTTATTGCCTCCAAAGTAACTCATTATACATGCAATAAATTAATACAATGTTGTTGAAAACACAACTTTCTTCAGATAGGAATGAGAGTCTATGTCACAGATTAATAAAATTGGGCTAACACTATTATGCAAATCATACAACTGTAAATGTAAATATATTTAATGATATGTAAATAAGGAATTATTTGTTACATACAACAAATATTATTAATCATGAACAAATAGTTTAGGATAGTACACAGCAATTAGTAGACTGGGGTTTCGTTACTCAGACAAATGTAACATGTTTCTTACAAGTATTTTTAATAATTTTATATCAAAATTAATATAAAAATATTTATGCATTCATGGTAATTTAAATTTATATAATAAGCTAAATTGACTTTTAATCAGTGCAACCAAGGAATGAATGTTAGTTTCAAATAATACTTTGTGTAGGTTTTTGGTCACCAGATTTTTATTTATTATGGTAAAATTGGTAAATATGATTATGTTTACAAAGATTAGTTCAGTGTGATTTTGTTAAACTCACCACTTTATTTGATTATTATTGATAATTCATACTCTTATCAATAATATTTATTAACAGGAATGATTCCCAAGCAATTTAAAATAAAATTAAACACATGTAACAACATAAAATCAAAAACATTAGCACTAGCTTCAATATATCTGAACATTATTATGTAGTGTTTTGTTATACAATATGGTATTTAGCTGGATCTGGTAAAACTAGATGGTGGCTTTACATAGATTGGAAATAGGCTATCAAGAACAAGAAAATATATGTAAAGAAAATATATTTAAAATACAATTTACCTCCCCTGGCATTTGATCTTGTTCTTTCATTGATATAGTCATTATTTCAACATATATTTAGTCATTGCACCCTCTGAAAATAATGATTATATTATTGTACCATATAAGTATGACAGAAAAACTGTTACTGAACAAAACAAATAGAAAATCCCATCTAAGGTTACCTTACATAGGGTGAGTTAATTAAATTTGAGACTAAAACATTGTCTTAGATACACTCTAAATTTCATTGGTTACTATACAATATAAACATGTAATATGTAGTGATATAAAATTGATTTTCATAGAAATCAACACCATTACTGCACTGTCATTGGGATGTCAGGGACTGACTGAAGATTTTAGAGGCATTTCTATATACAGTGGAGGACAACGTATGATCAATATATCTAATTTTAATCAAAAGCATAGATGATTTTTGAGTCATGAAAACCCACACTCATGTGGAGTAAACTTTAGTTTATGGGTCTCATAGCAGGACTAATCTAGGCAAGATGTTATTACAGAACAATTGTGAATAAAAACGTTAGGCAGGGAACTCATTAATTACTGAAACAGATAGATATAATAACTCTTTATCGTAATATTAATACGATACATAAATCAATCAATTTTCCTTTTAAAGTTTTAAAGCTTATGTAATTGAATTCCTTTAAACAACGCCTGACACATATAAATTTGAATCTAAATAACTATTCCAATAATAAATAATTACAACAGTTGCCCTACCCACAGAAGAAGATCCACAAAATAATAATTCATAAGATCAGCCGGCGCGACAAAATGGCGTCATTATCCCAAACAAGACAAAGCAAAAAATATATAAAAGTTGCAATTAAGAAACTAAAGACTCAACAAAAAATAGCAAATATTCTATTGTTTTACCTTTACTTCTACCATGTACTCAATTTACTGAAAAAAATCTTGAAATAAACCACCAAATTTAGTTCACTAACACTTTTTTGACGTAAGGTAAGTAAGAACGAAAATAGTTTTTTATTTTTCAGCTCCTATCAATTGTACTAGGCAAAGGTACTACGATACAGCCTTCTTGATTTTTTAAAGTATAGACTGCAGAATATTTTTTGAATGGTAATAAAGCCGCCGTCTGGTGGTCATTATTGGAACTAAGTATACATTGTAGACCTCCTAGGGACAGGGAAAAATCTTTGTCAACCTTAAAAAAAACTAAAGCAGTGCTTACAGGAAATCGTACACCCAAGAAAAGAAGAATTTTACAAGAGCATCATTTCGAAAACATTACAATGCGCTTATATATCTTTAACATAAAAATACTTATAAAAATGTAATTAAGCATTCAGAATTAAATTAATATGTGGGTATAAAAGTAAAACAATAAATCCAGCATTTCAAGTCCGTACATACAACAGCATGAGAGATGCTGCTGTAATTGTTGTGAAGTGCTGGATTTATAGTTTTACTTACACACATTGTGTGTAGCTTTCCCTGGTTTCATTAGCAAGATGTTGACACGTCTATTTCACAAGATATTAAACTATTTGTAAAAAGATTTCGTTTTGTGTTGAAGTTCATTTCAGAACATGAATAAATACAAGAAGTAAATAAAAAAAAAATAATTGAAGATATTTAGAGACACTTTCTTTTCTTCGAACCTTCCACTGTGTAATTTATACGAGAATGTCAGCCGACCTCGGCTAATGTTAGAGGCAATAGATCATAGACAAAAAATACTACAATCAATGATCGGTGTGAAGTAAATATAGAGGGTTAGATGTTTTTTCAGAGTTTCTAAACTATAATAACGTAGTTAGTTTTCATGATTTCGTTATTTTTGTCAAAACAAAATGAGTTTTTCTAGTGATGAAGTAAACTTTCTAGTGTACCGCTATTTACAGGAATCAGGTATGGTTCATTGAACTCTCAGACGCTAGCACTCAATTTAACATGACCAATGTTTCCTAATTTTACTGTTTATTACTATTTATTTTCCTCCAAGTAAATAAAGCTTAAAATATTTAATTCGAAATTTGTATCTTTATGCGTTTTTCCTCAGTATCAGATATATTTCTTGTACATTTTGTATGATATTTACAGAGGATATATTGTCAATATCAGGTCTTTCAGCTATGGTTATCGGTGTAAACGTGCCAGCCAGAGTATACTAAATTGCGATGACAAAAATTGGCTTATCATTTCAGGTTTTCATCATTCTGCATATACATTTGGTATTGAGTCACATATATCCCAAAGTAACATCAATGGTGCTTTAGTGCCACCTGCAGCATTGCTCAACATACTACAGAAAGGATTACAGTACACAGAAGCAGAAATCACTATAGGAGAAGATGGTAAATGATCACCATCTTGTTATTTACATTTATGCTTCTAATGTAATTATTTGCTGATATTGTATTGTCTTATTTTTTAGGCACTGAAACTCGACTAACCGAAAGTTTAAGCTTGATTGATGCAGTTACACCTGACATTGTAGCTGCAAGACAAAATGCTCATAATGCTCAGAAACAAGCTATCAAGGCGGAACCTGGCTCTGGTGGCGAACAGAATGGCGTTGACGTAAGTATATTAAATAGTTTCCCACCATAATTAACTGTTTCTTTCAAGATATCATAATTTTATATTTTAGTAAAATCAAGAAATCATATAAAGACAATAACCTTTTTCAGGTTACAACATGCACTGCAGCAGCAGCAACACCAGGGGGAGCAGCTACTCCCAGTGCTCCAGAAACAATGGACATGGATCAGTCCATAGAGATCCCGGCCAGTAAAGCCACAGTGCTGAGAGGCCATGAATCTGAAGTATTCATCTGCGCCTGGAACCCCAGTACAGACCTCTTGGCCAGTGGATCTGGGGACAGCACTGCCAGGTATATAAATCAAATTCTTGTTTTATCACTGCATAATAAGTCTAGTTAGGATATATTGTTAATTTGATATGCCTTTCATTTCAGAATATGGGACATGTCTGACAATCCAGCTACAACACCTAATCAGTTGGTATTAAGACATTGCATCCAAAAGGGTGGGGCTGAAGTTCCCAGCAACAAAGATGTCACATCTCTGGACTGGAATGTAAGTAGTATTGCTTACTTTGTTCTTCTTAACACTTTTGTAAAACACAGAATGCTGTATGTGATATTTTATGGGTAAAATGATAACATAACCCTTATATTTGCAGTGTGATGGCAATTTATTGGCCACTGGATCTTATGATGGGTATGCTCGTATTTGGACCACAGATGGTACACTAGCATCAACACTAGGCCAACATAAGGGCCCTATTTTTGCTCTAAAGTGGAACAAACGGGGAAATTACATTCTCAGTGCAGGGGTAAGTTCTTGATATAAATCAGTACTGTTTTATCATTATTCATTGTTTAAGACTTATATCATGTGAATTGTTCCTTTACAGGTTGACAAAACAACAATTATATGGGATGCTTCAACTGGCCAATGTACTCAACAATTCTCCTTCCACTTGGCACCAGCCCTGGATGTTGATTGGCAAACAAACACTTCATTTGCATCTTGCTCAACTGATCAGTGTATTCATGTTTGCAAACTGAATGCTGATAAACCAATCAAAAGCTTCCAGGGTCACACTGTAAGTGGGATTATCCTGTTTTATATTAATGTATATTAAGCATTCAGCATTCCTAAGGATTAATGTTTATATTTCAGAATGAAGTAAATGCCATAAAGTGGGATCCTCAAGGACAATTACTAGCATCTTGTTCAGATGACATGACATTGAAGATTTGGTCCATGAAGCAAGACACTTGTGTGCATGATTTGCAAGCACACTCTAAAGAAATCTACACCATCAAATGGTCACCAACAGGACCTGGAACTCAGAACCCAAATATGAACTTGATCTTAGCCAGTGCTTCCTTTGACAGCACTGTTCGCTTGTGGGATGTGGAGAGAGGAGTCTGTATACACACCCTTACCAAGCACACTGAGCCAGTTTACAGTGTTGCATTTTCCCCTGACGGCAAATTCCTTGCCAGTGGATCTTTTGACAAGTGTGTCCACATATGGTCAACACAGACTGGAAGCCTTGTCCACTCATACAAGGGCACAGGAGGTATTTTCGAAGTGTGCTGGAACTCACGAGGCACGAAGGTCGGCGCGAGCGCTAGTGACGGTAGTGTGTTTGTTTTAGATTTACGTAAACTATAACAACCGGCTGTTAGAAACACTGTATGTGTGTTTAATCATAAGAAAATCAGAAGATGACTTTGAACATTCTGTAGAGGGTATATTAATTATTATTAGCTTGTTAAAATTTATCTGACTAATCAATAAAGTAATAGAAAATCTATATTTGAATTCATGCATATATCCTTAAAATATTTGTAGTGTATGCAGTTCCAAGACAAAAATAGCAGTTATTTATTAGAGATGATAAGGTCTTATTCAGTGATTGGTAAAATTAAAACTGTTTAGCATTATACATATATGAAACATGCTTTAAATTACAAAACCACAGCATAATTTGACACTATAATCTAAAACCAATACATCACCTCTATTTGAATGTATATGTATAATTTGAAAATAGTTAAATGTTGGTGAACTTCAAATTATTAATATTATACTTATTTTTTGTTACTTGTGTAATAATAGGGATAACTTTTATAATAAATAAGAAATAAAACTATAAATAGTAAATTGAATTTATTTTTAATTTTTAGTAATTAATTCCCTAAAATGTTTTCTTAAATATTATCATTAAATTAAAATTGACATTTTGTAATTGGGCTGTTACTCCATACCAGTCACCACTATTACCTATCATTGATAAGTTATGTCATAGGCCTCTTGTATGATAATAAATCATCGTGTTTATAAAGTTTGTGCAGTTTTTCATACATGAATTTAAAGAAATACAACAAGTTATCATACTGTCCGTTGTAAGGCTGACATTGAGGATGATTCTCGTCTGCACTATGTACTGGATAATGACAAGTAAGATATGATTCATAGTTTCCACTTCGACCCCATGCGCACACATGCAACTCCAGTAGAATTTGGTGCAATGCTTCTATTGTAGATAAATACCACCTAGGACTACCTTTTTGATGACGCCAAAACTGTGATGCTCTCTTTTGAAGCACTATTGTGGGAATTTTCTGTAATCTTTCATCAGCATAAATTCCTCTACTCTGATTCCAAGTGCTATCTATGAGTACCACTCTATCTATTGGAAGTTCTACAGAATGATAAATTTCAGAACTCTCTTGATCTGTTAAAACCTTTTTCATTAATGTGCCTACGCAGTACCCAGAAGGTAACTCTGCTAGTAAAAGTTCAGAATAACTGGGTGCATCTAATTTCCCAGTGTACAATTCTTTAACAGTTTTTGCTTCTGCCCCTGGAAACAGTAAAACTGTTCTGCCGTCTTGAGGATATTCGGGAACATCTGGATATGTATAAACATTGACATCATCTGGTGCTAAGACAGCTGCATGAGCTGATGTACTTTTCCCATCAATTTCTCTCCGATGTTTTATGATGTCTACTTTTATGGGCAACTGCAAATAAAAGACACAAAGATCAAATTAATAACATAAATGAAGAAAATTTCATTTGAAATAGTGGTTATCGGTGTTTACTTACTCGACATTGAGGAATTTTGGACTCGAGTAATGTTACGGGAACGAAACAAGTGTAACAGAAATACATTCGTGATTTGCCGCATCGAGGACATGCACTTCGGCCCTCTAACTTATCTAAAGATTCAGAACTTGAAATCAACATTCCCTCAAAAGGGTTATCATCGCGAATCCGCGCTTCTGGGCTCTTGGGATTCATAATAATACATTAACTTTTAATTCTAAATGGAGCTAGGCAAGCAATGCCCACAATATAACATTAAGCGAGAGATTATGAATATATACAAGACTCGACTTGACTTATTAGAATTAAATTCATTCAGTAATATAGCGAGAGATATGAAATAACAATTTTAAGTTTAACCTCAAGAAGATTTGAGCAAAACAAATTACTGTCAATCTGACAGACAAGTGACAACCTATGACAACGATCACTGACTTAGAAACCTAATTGGACTTGCCATACCTACGAAATGAACGTGCATACCTACAAAAATTGGGCAATTAAGATGGCTGCCTTTCTTAGGGTTGTAACTGCCTGAAACGCGCTAGATATCGATATTTAACTTTGAGTGTTATTTAAGCTATTACCCAAAATTGTCATCTGCCACAGAGTAACAAAAAAAAAAAACTACTAAATCAAGTGGAATTATCTGAATATAACCTACCTGTTACACGGGCTAGTTTATTTGTTATTTTTATGTACCTACCCACTTTTTAAACAACAAATTATGTAAAATAAAACAATTTCTAGTGTAAAAAAGGCATTTATTCGTTTCTAAACAAAATTAACTTATTAAAATAGTTAGCATTGTACCGAAACCTTATGTCTATGAAGGCATTATAGATTTCACAAGCAACAGCCTATGGTTGATGTTATGCTCTATGTTGTGCGGCGAGTATAATATTTTTTCGCTGTCATAATAGTCCGTCAGAAACTTGAAAATATATAAATAATAGTTTTCTGGTTTTTCCTGGTCAGTGAGATGAGGTTTTATTAAATTTTCCGTTTTCTTTATAATGTTTATGACTCCGTTGGAGGCGTATTGAAGGCCACCTCGAGTCTTCTGAGTAAAGATCACTATGGTCACTATAATTATTCAAAGTGCATGGAGCAGACATGCCATATTTTATGTCTTGGGTTTATATTTTCAGAACCAATAGCTTCCATCCATTTCTTATTTGAAATTTCGTTTGCAGGAAATCTGTGGATTAAAATATAATTTCAATGTATTTTACACACTTCATTAATTTTATCGATACTTACGGTATGCGAACATCGCACATCACTAGCCGTAATTGACAATTATTATTGTTTGTAAACAATACAAAGAAATGAAGAAAGAAATGAAATAATAACGATATGAGCCATATAAACATGACACAGGTTTCAATAATATTAAAAAAGATTATCTCATAACAATACATTCTACAACATTCGAATGAATTAGTGAAAATTAGTTACTTACTTGTGCAATGTCAAGTTAGGCTGATTTTTGCTTTTCCTCGCACCACACTGTTTTATGCAACACGAGGGCATGATTTTCCTACTATTGTCCAAACTCAAAACACCAAAATAACTAATTACAACACGTATTTCTCTTTAAATCCACAAAAATATTTTGAGCGAGCAACTGTTTGACAGCACAACTACCACAAACAACACAAGTACTTTTGGAACTTACAATGGCGACCGGCACGCAATGACATGAAGGTGACATTCCACAACAGTGTTGCCAAATTTGGTCCCTGTCAGACATTTAGTTCTCTCTCTTTACAAATTCATTTCTTGTTTAGTTAGAACGAGACAAAAAGCTTTTTGACATGTGCGCGTCGATACGATGGATATTTGTATAACTATTATTCATATAGTAGAATATGCTCACTCCATGTGTATATATATCTCTATGACAACGATATTCTGACATCATCATCATTTTTAAACAAATGGACTGGGCTTACCTACAGATTTGGCGTGCATGCTTACCTATTTACTAGACCTTTAATAGTGCGGGCACAACAAATGGACATGTATCGACATTAAAGCCGGACGTTACCAAGCGAATACTTAACTCAGCAGCAATTCGCTGCCATCCTGTCACACTTGACAACATGTTTACAATGTAAACTTTACTCGCTCCAAATGGTTTCTTGTAGCGAGTCGTCGTGTATGACAAAATGACTGTTTGTCGCAATGATATTTTAATAAACAGATATGTTATACACATACAAAACAATCGAAAAAAGTGTTCCGTGCAGCGCGGCAGCTAGCGAAAGAGATAGCGCGATAAAACCCATAAGAAAAAAGAGACAAATGGTGTTGTTGTTAATGGCAATACGTCCCAATTAGGACGTTTTCGAGTCTTCACGATTGCATGCTTATAACATATCTGTTTATTAGAATATCATTGGTTTGTCGTGAGAATCGCAGCGAGTGAAATTGAACATGCTGAATTAAAATTGTGGTGAATAGCCAGTCATGTACAGCGAATTCTCACTACGACAGACTAACTGAGCATAATCAATGAAGATATGTTTTTATTTAAATTGAATATTGTGAAAACTATAACACATTTATGTTAGTTAAATGTCTGAATCGGTATGAGAGCTTTATTATTTAAGAGCCTATTAAAGCTTGCGGTTTTTCTAGCCCTCAACCTTTGACATATTGAGGCCCACACATCAGAAGACTACGTGTGGCCGGTCCTTTAATGTTATGGTCACAAGGTCTTGATTTATCTCTTATTATGTGCGGTATGAAACGTTGTGGAATGGACGGAGCTTCTGTCCTAAATTACCGCATACTTAAAATTACATATACTCTTATCTAGATCTACGCTGCAGATTTTTTTATTGCGTCAGCAATTTGAGTTCCATTCATTGTTGATCAACATTAATTACCCTGGCCGCTGAAACAATGCTTTCCTGACAGGTGGCGATCAACAATACGAAATAACTTTAATGTGGCGAAGATGTCGATACGTAGGTATGTATCAGATAGGTCAGTATGTATTATATAAAAACTCGGTATTTACCATATTCTAATTTTATGAGTCATTAGCTCATATGAGTTAGCTTATCTAATTTAAAATAATGTTATTATAATTACCGCTTAATTAATTAATTCGTCCGAATCTTTCGATTGGCAAAAAAGCATAATAGCATTTCACCATAGAGTAAGAAAGAAGTCGAAACCATAGACCAATTTTCATTCATGATTTCATATTTCCCGCTTTTAAATTATTATTGCAAACTTTTCTCAAGTCAAAAATTTCAAAACTTTTTGTAACGTTTGTTGTGATAAAATCTAAACGTTATATTTTCTTTTAATGTTTGCTAGTAATAACAATTTGAAGTTACATCCATAGAAATACAATTTGCAAAGTCTGAAGTGAAACCATTTGCGTTTGCAATGGCTACCGTCGAAGAATTTGAAAGTTTAGATGAGGAGGTTAAAGAACTTATTCTTAACTATAGATTTAAAAGAGCTACAGCATACGAGCCGTGTACTCTTAAAAACTTTAAAGAATGTCTCATCGGCCTTAGCGAAGTAAGTTAAGCTACTTAAAAAATAATTATTCAAAAATAATTAAATAAGTGTGTTATTTTGTAATTTTCTAACGTTGTTTTTAACTTTCAGGAGTTTGGATTGCTTAACATAAACTATATTTTTAATCCACACCTGGACGTGAGCCAAGGAACGCTTCGTCCCGAGGCTTTAGTCAATCTTATTAATTCAGTATGGACATTAATACAAACTTACAAAACTGTATCACAAAAGGTTGAAAACCTAGAGGAAAAAACTCATGTACTGGAACATAATAATAAGCAACTTAATGTAAGTATGAGAAAGGTAATTTGCAATTTAATCTTTCATAATATTATATATTATGTTTGTGCTAACCTTTGGGACCAACTATAACATTTTTTTTGTAGGGGCTAGTAGGAAGGCTGAAGGATAAGATAAACTTAGAGAAAAACGAGTCTAAAGCTTGCGTTGCGTCGGCACAAAGAATATCTGATCATTCGGATGACATGTTACATAAGTTGACTAAAGCCCGGGCAAAGTTGTTGCAAGTCACCAAACAGAAGGAAGCCAATGAGAGAAAACTAAACAATGAAATATCAAGATTGAAGTTGCAAAATGACAAATTAACAGACAGACTGCAAAACAAAGGTATTAATTAAACTTAAAGATTAAAATAAATATGTACTTGATTAAACCATTTAGCAGTGGTATAAATTAATATTTATCTGGAATTAAGGTGTAAAGTGTTTAATTATAAAATAATATTAATTTATTTTCCAGATATTCATTCTCATCCCTCAAGATCATCACAGGCTGTATGCAAAACCTTGAAATCAGAACAGGAAGATTACATTAAACACCTCAAAAGAATTATCAGCAAATTGGAAAACAACAATCAATTGTTAGTTGAAGAAGTTCTGAAATTAAAAGAGGAGCTTATTATTTCAGGAGATGATCATTAATGAGTTGCCATAATCAAGCCCTCATGTTACCTGCACAAGCCATGTCTTACATGCTAATTTATTTAATGTTAATTACCTAACTGACTGAATAGTAATGATATTGTGATGACCAGTATTATACTCTAGAAGTACTTAACTAATTAATGTTAATGTGTTAGAATTATTACTATTTTTTAACATTGTTCTACTTTGTAACTAATTGTTGCTAATGTTGTACCTGACCTAATCAACTAAGATTAAATTAATAAAAATTATAAATCATCCACATGATTTTTTTTTCATTCCTATCGATTTTTATTGAATTTTTACACTGTAGATTCCCCAAAAAAAAAATCATAATTTTCACTTATGGCTGCAAAAATATTGCCAGTGGTACTTGTAACGAATTGTATCATACATAATTTTGTTGTTTTTGTATAGGCCTTCATTATCATTTTAAATGTTGAATGCCAAAAATAATTTTATATTTACGTTAACCAGTTTGTTGTGACGTTAAATGTCTCTAATAGTAACAACAATGAGATGCGTGACGTTAACTCATTTACGGCAGAGGTTCGTACGTAATACGTTCAAAGAATTAATTATCAGGTTTGTCCGGGCTTTTGCGAGACTCGGACGTTACTAGCGACACTACACCAGTCCGCGACGCGCGACGACGCGAGCGTCCAGCTGACCACCTACTACTGAATCACTTCACTCTATTCGTGAACACTACATCACGAAGTACTCTACATTTAACATTCGACCGCGAAAGTGTGCGCTCGCGCCTTGTTTTAACTGCAATCGCTGCGTTATCTTTAGTATTTCTATAAGATTGATAAGATCATTACATCACTGTATGATAATAATCAAGGACTAAGTTACGGGCGAACAGTACACCGCGACTGCTGTACGCTACAGCTGTATTTGAATAAAGTGTGAAACAATACAATTTATTGTCGGTTAGTGTGAATATTGTGCTTGACAATAAGTCGGATGTCGCCGCACGCAACATGGGTACGACGAAAAGACTGAAGATCACAGTGGTTGGCGATGGTATGGTCGGCAAGACATGCCTGCTCTACGTGTACACCAAGAATGAATTCCCAGAAGAATATGTACCAACTGTGTAAGTGTTAACTTTAAATACTTAATCGGTTCCGGTCATGTTGGAGATGGCAGGTGCGACGTCTGCTAGGTCAATAGGGCGATTACGACAAGCTACGTCTGCGGCGACGTGAGCGCGGAGCCTCTAAATTAGCGAGTCGCCGCGGAACATCGTTATCATCACAAACACGCTTAGATATAATTACTATGTCGTCATAGTGAAGCCTAAGTATCCCTACTAAGTTTCTAGAGGAGGAATATATTTAATTTTCCTTCTATACGGTCGTATACAGAATATATTACACATAGTAATTTACCGCGAATGACTCATATAAATAATAATTTAAAAATAATAAGCATTTATGGGTAAAACTTTTGTTTTAGTTCTTTCTGGATTCAGTTTAACTAAAAACCTACAGCCAAGTTTAGTAACGAAACATAAGCGATTTAAATACTAGAAGTCGTTGCGTGAACCTTGGAATATTAAACTATATAAACAAACAAGTATATTAAACTTCTATTTTATGCAGGAAGGAATAAGTAATGATGAATCGATTCTTACGTCATTCAAATTTGTACAATAATGTAGAATTTTTAATGATGACTAATAACCCTTACATACTGCTTAAAGTGTTATAAATCAAGATATGTGATATTATCATTGAGTCATAGATTTAAGAATTGAATTTTAACTTTATTTAAGAAGTTCTATGCCTTTTAGAATATTTTATTTGTTGCTAAGTAAGATACCACTTCCAAAAACTACTGCAGCCATACTAAATGACCGTTACAGTACCGGCGCGCTCCAACAGGATAGCATTATCGTTTGACCCTGAAATAATATTTACTACTGAGTTATACTACTGTTATACTAGAGATGCAAGAAAAAATGCAGTTGCAAAATGCCGATAGTGGGTAGGGTACCTTCACCTACGTATCATGAATCATCAAAAACTCCTAAATAGCAAGATAGCTTTTATTATGACCATCAGCTACAAGTAGATATAATAAAATTATAGATCAACAAGTAACTATGCAAATCCTGAGATCATGTTTAGGCGAAATCCAAGTGTTTCTACGACGTGCCACTAAGGTCAGTGATGAATAAAGCTATAAGAATAAAAATTGTATTTATTACTTAAACGTGCGACGCTTTGAATGTTAATTTCGCCAGCAGAATTCGCTACCAGTGGGCTAATATTATTGAACAGGTACCTACTTAGCATTGCGAGCTGCATTATTTATAAAGTCAAATACGTCGCGGCATTGTTGTATTGTATCTTCACGTCGCCGCGTCGTCGCTTCCTCCTTATGAAACTGGACGCACGCCTACAGTAACTTTGATTTCCTTGCGATCCATCTCTGCGGTAAATGACACAGTTCTTATGATTACTCACATTATCTGTCTGCTTAGTACTAGGGCCGTGTTCTTCTAGTAACAACATCGTTATTAGAGCATAATGCATGTCTAATATTAAGAACTAGGATGTTGGCTATGTTTATGATTTATATTAACGAGTTCATAATTTTATAGCTGCACACCCGCTTATCTTTGTGTTGCTGTGCTAATCTTAACAATCAGCGAATGGAACGATTACTGGTAGTATACACTTGATAATAGTGATAATCGAAAGAGTTTGTTTCTCGTCTAAGTAGAAGAAAGATAATAAGCACACGCTATGCAGTAGAACCTACCTAGCAATGATTACAGAAACGGCTGTAGTATAGTATGTATAGCAAGTGCAATATAAATAGAACGAAACTTTTGCTGTGTGCATATTACAAGTATTTATAAGTTGGCGAGGAAAACCCATATTATTATGTAATACTAAAAGAAAACAAACTTTGTTTTGTTTAAAGGATCAGAAAAACAAGGTAAACGTTTTCTTTGCCGTGAACATCCTTAAGAGGAAAATTGTACTTAATTTCAATATAATGTAATAGCATAATAAGAAGTCAATGGAACCCTCTTTTTTCTTGATCCTTTCAAGGTTTTACAACAATTGATGGTGTTAATAATAAATTGAACCTGAACCTACACATGTGCATACGCATCTGACCCAGTCGACCACTGTGCCACTAGGTAGGTAGGTATTACATATTATTTGAAAATCATTTAATTAGAAGGAGCAATTTTTTTTTCGGAACCCGGAAGTGGGTTGTTTTTAATAATGCACCTCAATAGCCCGAACTTCCTTGTGTCTGAAATTGATAAGTTAAAAGATTCTGATATCTAGGTATAGGTCACCCTAACTTCTTTGTGGCACCTATACATGACACTTAAAACAGGTTCTGTCATTTGTTGTGTATTTTGAAATATTTTCATTAATTTAGGACCGTTTTGCATCAGGATTAACGCTTATCTTTGCCTATCTAAAAACAATCGAATTTAAAGAGGTATATAACGTTTATACGGACGGTATAAGTTCCTATATTAATATTCGACCATCCATAATAGTTATACTTGGTTTAGACAGTTCTGAGCATCCATTCATAAATAGATACAAGCGAACTTAAAATGTAATTAGCCTCGTTACGAGTGTTTCCTGTGAAACGCAATCTATTATCCTACATATTGGATGTTGTCTCGGTCATCCGTCATCACTAAATAATAAACAAAACACAGTTGCGACCCATATGTAGAGGTCGGTCATAAAATAGCAAAACATTCGGCTACAGAGGACCGTAACACTGCGTAAAGTACTCATCATTACAAATCCGCACCCGTATTATGCCTGCCTCCAAGTCCTTTGGGAATATAGATGCCATTTGTTGACTTTTAGTCGTTTGTTTTATATAAACAGCAGATCACTCACACGCATTTTATGGGTCGCATAACTTGTTTACATTTTGAATACTGTCCTTCATAAGTTGACGTAGCTTTTTTGCGAGTTGAAGAAGTATTATGAATCACAAAACATATGTATTTTATACCTAGGTTACCATAGCAAAAATAAATTATAATGTCCCGTATCTTAAGACCATATTAAAATTGGCCGACAGCAGGTGAAATCGTCAAAGACTCCGATAGTAGTTTGTTTTTAAACTTCATTTAGCAGTTAGTAAACATTTTCTGCAACTCAAAACACGCTACTACAATAGTTACCTGCATACTAGCTACCTACTATACCTAAGATCAGTTCATTAAGTGTTTTATAGCGCTTAGTAGCTTAGCGCAAGTAGGTATCTATTTATTTTCCTCTTGAACCATAATGGCTCATTACCACGTCTTACTAGACGTTAGGCCTCCCGTATTTGGACTGGCGCAGATTCCCGTAAGTACTCGAAAATCTGCCCGCCTGCTTTAAAGCGACCAGTGACAATGAGCGAATAGGTAGATTCTAAATTCCTATTGCCGCTATATGTGATATCAATATGCATCTGAGTTCCATTACTTTTTAACCTTTACCTACATGACATAGGTCAATCATGCTGAAAATATTTATATTGGGCCAAATATGTGGTCAAGCCAACGGCGCGGCGGCGGCGTCAATTACCTCTACTCTATCCTTTCTTTTCATACTATATGTGCCTATATATGTAAGAACCTACCCTTGCTGCTTATTAAATATATATTTAGGCATAAATTATGATTTGTGTCCCACAGATTCGACAACTATGTCGGCCACATCACAGTGGACGGCGAGGAGGTGGAGATGGCCCTGTGGGACACGGCCGGCCAGGAGGACTACGAACGATTAAGGCCGTTATCCTACACACATGTAAGTTCCACATTTTTATAGTTCTTATGCTAACATAACTTGTACAGTGTTTGGTTATTTCATATCTCTGCTCAGACAGGGCAAACAAGGATACTGAATAGCCAGCATTCACGAAAAAAATTGCTAGTAGGCATTTACATACGGTTGCAAATCCAAAGGGTTAGATATGATATTAGGATGCGTTAAGAATACGAAATGTTTGAAAACAATGCGAGTGCCTACATAGGCAGATAGACAGGATTTAATCTTGATGCAAACCGTTTTCATGTACAATTAATAATTCATATATTATTGTTCTGTTACAGACAAACTGTTTCCTGGTGTGTTATTCGGTGGGCACACGTTCGTCATACGAAAACGTGGTCCACAAATGGTATCCAGAGCTCAAACACTTCAATGAAAAAGTACCCATTGTATTAGTCGGTGAGTTCAGGACATAACTCGTTATTTCGAACTGCATGTTAGAAGGCCGGAATATGTGCATGTATTATATTAATTTCCTGCCTAATACCGGTAAACGGAAAACCAAAATAAATTATAGTAACGTTAAAATTTTGTGAAATTTCATCCAAAATGTATTCATAGTAAAATTGTAATATGGATGTTGTAATATAACATCGTCAGTAAATTTCTAAAATAACCCCTAATCATGTACGCAGCAATTCAAGGCTATTAGCGGAATTAGAGTTAATAAGGAAGAACTTAATTGTTGCTTTAGATAAATTGTTAAATTTGCACTCAACAAGCTTTGCTTACTCATGCTGACTAATTATAGCATTAACATCACTATTTATAATAAGTTAAAGAATGGGTTTCCCTTGAAACTGAAATATTCCATCTAAATAATTAAGCTTATATTTGTTGTTCGAGAGTACTAGTTAACTTATTGACATTGCATTTCTGTTTCGAGATCAAACAAGACGGGTAGATAGGTTGACTGTTATGTACAATTCATAATGATTTATTAATTTCTGTTCCAGCAACTAAAACCGATTTACGTGCCTCTGGCAGTGCAGTCATAACCACACAGGAAGGAAAAAAATTAAAAAAGAAAATAAGGTATGTACAATTGCACATACAAAAAATACTAGCAAATCTTTTTAAATAAACTACATAATTTTTAAAACAATACAAAAGTGAAAACTGACAAGGGTTATCGTGCGCGAGCGCCGGCAGCTGTGCTATCGCCTCTTATCACTCGCTGATAATGCTGCGAGAACTTGTGATATAACGACACAGGAACAATTTGTTAAATAAATCGCCATATTTAATCACTACGAAATTAGTTGTACTGTTTTCATAGCAAACAGAGTCCCATTATTCTTTATCAGTTGTTTTTTTAGTCCAGATAATCTATGGTTTAGAAAAAAATGAATTTGTTGAAAATATTTGATGCTATTAAATGTCGATTATAAATAATATGATAGCAGACTTCTTTTATGACACCTGATTATTGAGTAACCACAACGCTTATCAGTACCTGCGTGGCATTGTAGGTATCAGGTTACTTACGTATAGGCATGTTTGTAACGGAGCTGCGTGTGTTTCAGAGCGGTGCAGCTGGTGGAGTGCTCGGCGTTGCACCGAGTGAACATGAACGAGGTGTTCGAGGAGGCGGTGCGCGCCGCGCTGCGCAAGACGCCCGTGCACAAGCGGACCTGTCAATACCTCTGACAATGTTGCCGAATACCGCTATCTCAACAGTACGACAATTAACAACCAAGGATTGGCTACAATGTTCCTAACTTGCACGTTTCCATCTAATTCTGTATGCGGTACAACTGATAAGAACTGTAACCAGTTTGGATCGTAGTCGTCTAATTTAACTTTTCATTAAGTAAAAGGTTCCAAATTAATGACATTTTATAAATTCGTGATTAATGTGAAGGTAAACGTTGTACCCATCGCTTATTAGTACTATGAGATGGTCATTTGTTGACACGTTATGAGATTTTAGTTAGTTAAAGATGAAACATGCTCTATTTATGACGCTTTTGTACAAATATGTTAATAATATAAACTTTATTTTGATTTTAGTAAGATAAAAACGAGAGATGTATATTTGGTTTATAAATGTAAATAGTAACATAGATTAAATATTTACTAAATCCAAAAGTCTTACACTTGCGTTTGTAAGAATAATTTATTACGTAATTCAAGCGCGTTATAAAAGGAATTGAGTATTTATGCATTTTAAGTAGTCTGATGTTGATCAGGCTACGCTATGTGAAGGTGTCGATTTCCTTCTTAGTATAGCACATCACACTGCCACAGTATAAGTATTTCGACGTTATCATAGTATTCCGTAGGATGTACTCATGGCAGAGCATCGATATCTGAGATGACGCTGATTGTAGTCATCCAGTCCTGAGTGTAACCAAATGTTTGTCATCGGAAGTCAAGGATTCCCAAAGACGTAAATAGGTGACGTCATAAATACAAATAGCGAGTATAAAATGTATTATATTTTACGTTAAATTGACTGAATCAGTATTTTTGTACCACAGGAAACTAATGCAAACTATTGATACATACTAACTCTATAGACACATGTATTATATAGATCATAGTATTATTTTGAACAGGAAAATTGTGAGGAAACATGAATTTACATTTAAGAATGTTTGAAACGTGTTTATCGTATGTACACAATACACATATTGCAATTCTTATCGTAATACGCTTACTGGTTTAGTATTACTTAAACTACTAATACGAAAGAACGCCCAAAAACGGACTGACCAAATTATAATAATTTGCAAATGTTAATGTTTACCAAAAGTCTTGATGATAAGTAAATATAATATATTATAAAATTGTCTTTTAATCTTAATTTATTTGTTAGTGTCAAACAAATTAAATATAGAATGTTTGAAACCATCCTGTGTTATGAGAAGAAAAACAAATTAGTTAATAAATGTATAATGTGGCAATAATGGCACATAATGACTTATAGAGAGCGTTAGTGTAACAATATTATTTTAACACACCCACAAGTTACGTAGGCTACACAACATGTGAGAAGATAAAGGCAGTATATTCAATTGGTGGCAAATGTTGGACGACATTGTTGGCCATCATTGCCTTTCAAAGCTCAAAACTTAATGATCTAACAAATACAGATTCTAGCGTTTGCCAAACATTTGTCACCAAGAAAAATACATTGGCATTAAAGTTATCAAATTCACACAGCAAAATCATTTTCTATAAAGGAAATTGCACCGAAAAATCAACTTATAAAAATGGAATAATACAATAAGAATGAGATTACTTTTAGTTTGGAAGTACGACGTTAGCACTGCGCGGTGAAGGTTCGCGCACAGTAGAGTCCGAGCCACTGTGCGCAGGGCGCCGCGGGGGCGGGGCAAGATGATGACACTACATGTCATTTCTTCTTGGTCCGATCTGTTAGTTTGCTCTGAAACAAAAAATAACACTTAATAATAACATTGTGGGGTAATCAACAGCAAAAGACGATGACGTCATGTCATACACGCAAAACTTTATTTTTTATAAACTTCTGTGTGATATAAATAAAATGTATGTTCGGAGAACAATTTGTCACCATTGTTCGACGACGTATACGTTTTAATAGAAAAAATTACGCACATTAAAAAGTACTGTAAGTATATCTAGTACAAAAAGAGTTCATTTCCATACATAGCAAGAAAAGTCATCAACTCCCAAGCCTTTTCCCAACTATGTCGGGGTCGGCTACCAGTCATAAAAGATTCAGCTAAATACTGTATTTTACATGGAGCGGCTGTCTATCTGATCCCACAACCCATTTTACTGGGAAAGACAGTATCCCATGGTAAGACTGGTTGTCAGAATTTACTTAACGATTGCCAAAGATCTTTGAATGACAAGGAGAAAAGTGTAGAAAATGCAGAGTAATTTCAACCACCTTAGCTAAATTGAGTCCGATCTCGCTGAGTCGCTTGTGCTGGTAGGTGAGCGGCTCGTGCAGCTTGGCGTCGCCGCGCTTGTAGAAGTCGCTGTAGTCGAGGCGGAAGGCCAGCGTCTGCAGCGACACCTCCGCGTGCAGCGCCAGCTTCAGGATCAACGTCGTCACGTGACCCCTGCAATTACACACACGTTAAACTCAAAAAATTAGTTGTTGCACATCACTATCCTGCGTTTTCGCGAGACTACCAGCTTGGCATCTTACCGTATTGTTTAAGTTCAACATTATTATATTATGTGGAAAATGGTGTTTGTTAGATATTTATATTTTTTTTTAGGTTTAAACTCTGTTCCATAGCACGTAATATGTAACCGTTTATTTTCCAAAATAAAATAAATACCTAAACTTATTTGATGCTGACAAAATTTAATAATAAAGATTACAATACCAAGGTTTAGAATAGATTAGTTTATTTTATGTTTTTCTATTTAGAAATGGACACCATACTAAGTTTAATTACCATAAAATATTTGATATGATGAAAAAATTGGTCACTGCGTGTATAAAATACTTAACATAAAGCGGTTTGATACAAGTACACTATGTTTCTAAACTACTAAGATGTGATACTTTCTAACGCACTCAACGTAGGCACGTCCCTTGTGCAATGAAGCGGAACAAAACAATACCATCGCATAACCGTGCCGTAACAAATCGTAAGGTATAAACAGTTAAGGGCAATATCGTGAAGGCGAGCAACGTTACCTGTACGTGCGCGCCCAAACATTGAGGTCAGCCTTCCGACTGGCCAGGAACTGGTGGAAGATCTTCCGCTTCTCCTTATCCTGAGCTTCGTCGGCAGCCGTGAACGCGTATTCACCTGGTTAAGTAGGATTATTATTTTGCATTGCCTCATGTTTTCACAGTGAGATGTTTTAAATTTGTAAACAATGGTGCATGGTACCTTTATAAAAAGACAATTTATTTCTAGACAATTTCATTTTGTACTATTAAAATGTATTTACAAAATTTTCATTTGTTTTTTTTTTATAAAGTACCTTCTATTTTCCTAGTGAAATGCGAGTAAAAAAGATCGATAATTTATTTCCATACCATAATAGGCATGTAGTTATAAGTAAATAGTGTTCTTACCGCGGCCCAGCCTCTCTGCCTTCAACTGTTCCAGTCTCTCGCGTCGCTCAAGCTCGGCGTTGATGCCAGCGTGGAGCGTGGACTCAAAACTACGCAGCGCCAGAGTCTCGTTCAGCACATTTCCCAAGTACGACTGGAGCTCCTATTGATAAAATGACGCAAATTGAACTAGGTTTTTAAGAATATCCGTGTCATTAATACAAAATAACATGCTGGTTTCGTGGCATTTAGGCTAAGGCCGCACTACGGTTTTTTATCCGCAAGCGATAAATCATGAAACCGCAAAACCGACCGAGAAGCACAAAGTACGGTTTAAAACCGCGAAAGTAGCGACGAATAAGCTAGCTATAAATTGTGACGCGGTTTTTCCCCGCTAGCAATTCTGTAACAAAACGCGGTTTAAAAATCAGTCCCGGAAAAATAAACCGTCAGTGCGGCCGCTTTATTTCGTTTCCTTCACTCACAAAAACAGGCGGATAAAATCCGCGGCCGGTTAGCCGTAGAGCGGCCTTAGCCTAAGGCTGATAAGTATGTGTGGGTGGGTGTACCTGCGTGGTGTGGTGTATCATGGCGTGTATGGAGTGGCGGTCGAGCGCGTGGTGGTGCAGGCGCAGCAGCGTGTCGAGGTCGGCGCGCTCGGCGGCGGCGGCCAGCAGCGCGCGCCACGCCGGCTCCGCGCCCACGCCGCCCGCCTCCTGCAGCGCGCCCATCAGCCGCAGCGCCTCCAGCCGCAGGCACGACACGCGCCGCATCAGGCTCCACACCTCTACAATACACGTCATACACAAATAATCTTACCTAGTTATTGCAACCATCATATTAGATCGTGACGTCATTGGAGAACGGATCTGATACCTGGCATGTACTTGAGCCTCTTCTGCAAGATAGCGTGTTCGCGCCACGCATCGTGCAGTCCGTACTCGATGCGTTTGACGCGCCACAGCTGCGTGAAGAGCGCGCGGTAGCGAGCGGCGCACGTGGCCGGAAACAGCGTGCCGAGCGGCCCATCCACGCGGTATTGCAGCGCGAACACGTCCCAGCCGCAGTCGTCGCGACCGTCGCCTACACGATAACAAAAAAAAATGCGTTACCAATTTTCCACAACTAGAGTTACAGTACATAGTTTAAACACAAAGTTACTTACAGTTAGGGTACAAATTGACGTGAAGCCGCGCTAGCACGTGTTGTGGTTCGAACTGTGCGTTCGTTGCGCGTACGGCAGCTTCGAGCGTGCACGTTAAATTATGCACGTACAGCGACGTCGCTGGTTTATTTAACTCGTCCCTGTGACACAAATTATGTGAGTTAGAGTGTGAATGCTATCGGTGTGGTATGTGAGGTTGGTGTCGTGTGTGTGGTACGTACTGCAGCAGCGTCATGAGGTGGTGCACGAAGTCTCCCTGCGCGAGCAGCAGGTAGCGGCGGTGCGCGGCCAGATGGTCGAGCAGGTGGTGGTGCGAGGTGAGCGCGGCCAGCAGGCGCGCCGAGGCCGCCGCGTGCGCCGCCGCCACGCCCTCGCGCAGCCCCGCCGCCTCCCACCACGCGCACGACTCCGGGGACCGCTCGCCGCCTACGCACATCTCTGCTCCGGAGGTTACACATACACACTCCACATTCCACTAACCACTTAGTAAACAACTCAATTGTTGACTGCTGTAAACCAGTTTCATAAAAATGATCTAGGCCCACTTTTACAACTCAATACAGAACCATCGACTTCTAAATAAGAAACCTATTATGCTTCTTCTTAGTGTAAACATAGGAATGAAATGTTACCAGTATGAGGTTTGAGCAGCGCCTGCAGATGTTGCGCGTGGTCGCTGGGGCCGGCGGGCTCGTCCTGGCAGGCCTCGCGCATGAACACCACGCTCTTGCCCGTGGCCAAGATCTGCGCCGCCTGCTCGCGCGACATGAACGTAGGCACCATCCATTCCCTACCAAACACGTAAATTATGCAAACTTTTCTCATAACTTACATAGCAGAACTTAAAAGCTGCAAGAGATAATTAGGAATATAGTTTATACCTGACTCTATATTTATCGTGCCACATTCGATCAATAGGAACTCCACTTCTGCTCTCGATAAAAAACTCGTTGAAGCGGTCGTCGATCTCACCTACAACCAAAAACAGAAGTGTTCGATGTAAAATAGGCTTTCAACAGTTTCAACACAACATTATCATGTTTATTGTAATTCTTACCGTGAAGTAGCCACCGTGTCAGCATGAGTAGCAGCGGGTACGTGAGCGCGGTCAACAGTCGACGAGCCAGCATCGCCACGCGCTCGTCTCCATGACGTACGAATCTGTGCACGCAAGACGCGAGCTCTCCACCTATTTACAATTTATCATGTAAAACAGTTCACATAAGTAATACTAATACATTTATATTTAATATACATACCTTTCTTGTGATGAGCTGCGTGTGCTATGTTTGCGAGCCAAGTAAGGCGATGCAGTGGCTCCTGGGCCCAAACGCATACCCTACGTAGAGTGCCGCCGCCGCCGTCACCTTCACAAGCCTGTTTACACAATCAAAGTTGAAAACGTATATTCCTCACAAAATCTATTACGGGAATAGTTCACGGCTTCCATACCTGGGACTGTAGTAAAGCGACGCTGCGGTAATATTCAGTCAGCTCATCTCTAATCGATGCTACAAGTCCTTCTCCCATCAGACCTGTAGGGATGGGGGAAGGGATGTTACTCATCAAGTTTACATATATATAATACTCATAAGTATATTTATTTAAGACTCACTTTTTTTCTTGCAGTATAATGATAACATGAACATGCAACAGATTAGATTTTTAACCGACCTCAAAAAAGGAGGCTAACTCAATTTGACTGTATTGTTTTTTATGTTTGTTACCGCAGAACTTTGACTGGGTGAACTGATTTCAATGATTATTTTTTATATGAAAGCTGGTGCTTCCAGTATGGTCCCATTTTATTCATCATTTGGTCCATTTTTAACGGGATCCATAATTCATTCTTTTTAAGGCGGTTTTTTTTGTCAGACTTTTTTATTGTCTTACCTTGAGGCATAAGTCCAGAGGTGGGGTCGATGAACTCTTTAAGTCGGTCGTGCAGGAAGCCGAGGTGAGCGATGCGCGCGTGCAGCGTCTGCTGCGGGCGAGGCGAGGCGCCGGCGCCCCGCAAGCGCACGCCAGTCGCGGCCAGCACCGCCTCGCGGACGCAAGTGCGCTCCGTCGTGCGATCTGTACATTATTATGCTAAATTGTATATGGAGATAGGTATTTTTTATTGATTGTTACTAATATTATAAACGTGAAAGTTTTTTGTAACTATGTATGCTTGTTACTCATTCATTATAAAAAAACAAGAGTGTGAGTAACAAAAGAGAGAAAAAACTAATTCAAATTGATGGTTTTTTAAAACATAATAATATAGCTTATACATCATAATAACCCATAGGCTATAATTTGTTAACATAATGTGTGTCCTATAATTAGTAAACATAATTGTCCAAAATATGCATATTCACACAGGTGAAACCATAGGGCACAACTAGTACTAGCACAACTAATACATTACAATGTTATGTTATTAATCTTTGTTGGTATTAAATATATTTTTTTAAATGGGTTTTTAATATTTGTGATGTCTTACAATTACATATAGCAAAATACATTTATTTTTCCTACATCTAATGTTAGTTGAGTCTATTTTAATAAAATCAAGAAAAGTCACTTACCAGTGGTTTGTAAAGCAACAGCCATGTTACTGTTGTTGGAAGGCAGGCTTTGATTAGAGCCCTGCTGCTTGGCTGCATGACTGCCCCAGCTCACTGAACCAATAGTGCTTTTACTGGTACTAGAGGCACTGCCACAAATACCAGTTGCTGATTTCTGCAACATACAATAATCTTAAAGAATGCAAGTATTTCTTCAAGCCTACTTTATTATCACTGTTATATCTGGGTGAATTTAATTTTTTGATCATTTACTTACAGTAGAAGCAAGATGTGGTATGGGGAACAGTTGTTGTGTAGATGATGACTCCTGCGGGGTTTCTGACAGGGCCAGCAACAGAGCCAGGACTGATACACGCTGCTTTAAAATAAACTGCAACATATACACCTTTATAGATACATGTTACAAAGTAAACAAGTAATTGCGTAACGCACAAGATACTTACAGAGTTTTTAAGTTTAGAATAGTATTCACTGAATTTGTCTGCATCCCGTGCGGACACACTGGCAAGTCGTGATTGAATTTTCTGACAAAGCAGTCTCTCATCTTGTACAGTACGTGTCTTCTCTCCAGTTGATGATAGATATGAAACTGCAAGCTCATATGCACCATCTGTACAGATATCATTCAAGTAAGGCCACTAATTTCAACACTTGTTCACCGAAACCAAAATCTAAATACTTAGTATTATTTAATCAATTACCTTTTTTAAAATTTTGTATCATATATCTGAAGTAATCATGTAAGTTATTCATAAAGAAATATCTAAAAGTACTCTTAAAACATCAAAAACACACAAACCGTCGCTAAATGGTATTTAATGTGACATTAACATGCTTATCAAAAACAATTTGTTATGGTTTTGAAAATAGAATTTACCTGGGTCGAGTGACAATCCTGCACACAATTTTTGAAGTAGTCCAGAGAGATTACTTGACGACAGGTCCATTTTAATTTAATAAAGCCTCATCTATGTACAATAATATCCGTTTTAATTCTATTTGTAGATGGCTAAACACTGTAAGCATCACACTATTTACAAATTTTCATAATAATGTTATATGATGGGATTGCACTGCAAGTATTTTTACTGAGTTCTTTAACAGCAAAATTCTCATCTGATGTCTCAGGGAATCCAATTCATTTTTGATAAAGGATACATTACAAGAAGAAGAATAATTTACTTGTAGGAATACGAACTAAAATAAACGACCAAGAACAAAAATTGAGTCTGTCAGTTTAATTTGGCAGTTTGGCAGTTATTTTGTGTGTTACCCAACCAATACACAGACCACCATTAAATCAACAGTAGTGTTGCCCTGTCCGAATCATGATTTTTAAGAAGTGCTGTATTTTGATAAGGACTTAGAAGTTTCATCTTTCCTTAAATTTAAAAAAATAAGTATAATAGAAGCATGATTTGGAGCATATTACAAAAATAAACTTATTTTTATTTTCTCTTTTTTTTTGCCGGGTAGCATAGATTTACTGTATTTAGTCTGTGGACATATGTCAATTTATTTATCGTGACATGACTGACATCGCTGCTGCTGATACTACTACAATAAAACGTTGTTGTGGAGTTTTTCTTGAGTTGTAATTAAGTTGTTTAACCCAGAACATTCTGTTTCTGAGGCTTTTCAATAAGTTGATGTCTATTTAGACAAAGCTATCCAAAATGAAACGAAGTTCCGACGCTATGAATTCATCCATTGAAATCAGTTCCTACCGTGATCAGCATTTCAAGGTACACATATTTCTAATTCGACCTATCTTATTTATTAAACATTTATTACACTTTACTCATGACCATGTAGTTCTGACGTTGACATTTTTATTTTGTGAAATTGTTTTAGGGATCCCGCAGTGAACAAGAAAAGTTACTAAAAACGTCATCAACACTTTACATTGGAAATCTCTCGTTTTACACAACAGAAGAACAAATATACGAATTATTCTCACGATGTGGTCACATCAGACGAGTGATTATGGGATTAGATAAGTATAAAAAGACACCTTGTGGATTTTGCTTTGTGGAATACTATGAGAGACCTGATTCTGAACAATGTATGAGGTTAGTTTTTTTTTAATTTCTGTTCTATTTTATTGCTTTAATTTTAGTTTAAATATCAAATATTGGTTTGAATACTTTATATTCATATATTCATTAATAGGATACTAAGGTGTATACAGTAGTTAAACATATTCTTTATATATTTAATTTTGGTTTGTTGTTTATATTGTTTGTTAGAAAAGAGTGATTTCACTTCTGTCTAAATCAATCTATATTTTTACTGTTAGATTAGCAACACTACCATCCATGATGAAAGGGTTATGAACCCAGTACCTATTAAAAAAAGCCTATGACCAATACAAATGGTATAGAGGCTTTGATATTTTGACCTAATTTCTATACCAATGCATGTTTTTCTTTTTAAAAGGACTTACATGTGTAAGGATTTAAAACTATCACTCTCTGAATGGGTGGAGTAGTCATGCCAACAAATATCTAATAATCAATAACACCAAATATGATACGAAAACCAACCAACGTAAATCAGTATAGTTAATTGAATACTAAATATGTACTTATTCTTTCTATGTCCATTGTTTCATCTTTCTTCTTATATCATGGCTTTGGAAATATAATCAATTCATCCATTTACAGGTATATAAATGGTACAAGACTTGATGATAGGATCATCCGTTGTGATTGGGATGCTGGGTTTATTGAAGGAAGACAGTATGGAAGAGGCAAAACTGGTGGACAGGTAACCATGTTGATATTTTTCTTAGATTTTAATATTTCTGAACCAGGTATTTATTATGTAAGTAATGACAAAAAATCTAAAATATGCACTGGATAAAATTATGAAGCATTAGATTTTTTTTTCTACAAATCATTGTTTTTACACAAAAAGCTGCTGTGTGGAAGTGGGCTGGACATGTTTGTCGTTGCCTATACAACAATGGGCTAAAATTACCACCAAATGGTTCCCAACTCAGATTAGGCGTCAGCGAGGCAGACCCAGGCGCGCAGGTGGTGGGATGACCTGCATTCATTTTTACCAAACTGGTCAATCGCAGCTCTTGTGAGAGATAAATGGAGGAAGAGTGGGGTTGCCTTTGCCCAGCTGTGGGACATTTCAGGCTCTTAATTATAATAATATTTTTTTCTTTGGCTGTTGTGAGTGACATTGAGGGATCTTTGACTTTAGTAATGTATACTTATTGTGGTATGATATCTTGCAGGTTCGAGATGAATACAGGACTGATTACGATGGAGGCAGAGGTGGTTATGGCAAGATCATTGCTCAGAAAATTACAACCACTCCGCTGGAACGCTGATGATTAAGTGAAGTGAATTGTGTGTATTAATTTAAGGCCAGAACTTCGTGGAAGACTGTGAAATTGTATTTACTAATGACAACATTCTGTTACAACTGAATGAATAAATGTATTAAACATTTTTCAAACATTTCATTGTTTTTATAGTGTCCATAATTACACATGAACAAGACATAAAAGGACAAGAAAATAATGTGTTTCAAATATTTATTACACGAAAAATACACTGAAATGCAATTAAAAGTAGACAAAAAAATCACACAAAAACGTAGTTTGCGTCTCGACATAAATGCGTTGTCACAACATCATCATAATCATAAGCTTAACTGAATTAGTTTGACTTAGCGTTACAACAATTACTCATAAGCAAAAGAATTAACTCATTTCATGTTAATATCATTAAACACTCAAAACATTTACAACAATAACCACAGAAACAAGTGTAAAAATATATATATATCTATAGATTTTCTATAAATTTAACGACGTTTGTATATTTTATAATATTGGAAAGAATAGGCCGCTTTACACAACCTTCGTGTCAGTAAGTTTTACACGCGACTCTACATTGAATAATCAGCAATCAGATCAGCATTATGGCTTGCAATTGCAAAATATAAATAAGATTCATAAGTACTTTAACAGTAAACATGTATAACTGAGTATATTCGTTTAATCTCTGGGCGACGTCTCGGGCAGGAGGTCGAACCACAGGGTCTTGGCCTCACGGAAGTCGTACTGGTTCAGATGTACTAGAACCTGTGACAAGAAATAGACAAAACAAATTAAGTTACACGTAAATTAAGTACATAGTTTTAGTATTATTACAAACAGAACACTATAAAATGTAGGAATTATGGTGATACTGACAATAGACAAGAATGATGTACAAAAGAAAAAAAAAACAACTACTATATTTTATAGAATCCAAGGTTGTCTTAAATTCAAAGAACACATTTTAATAGGCCTAGTAAGTGTATCAGGGCAGTACTAAATTCTACAAAAACACCTTCAATGCATTCTGTTCTAATACTCAAGATATTTACATCTTATAATGATAGCATGTGTGGTTAAACACTGGACTATAATAAAATTCGAAGCGATAAGTCTACTAAAGAGTGATGTATACAGGCTGATAATAGTTACCTGTCCAATAACAGGGCTTCCTCCCAGGAATCCCTTGTGTGTGGCCACAGTGACCTCCAGCTGCCTCGAGTGCAGCTCCGCTAACGGGATCACCCACTCGAACTGCTCGTCGTACTCCGGCATACAACTGTCCTTTACCACCTGTTACAAGGCAAATGGAATTAATGTAACCGGAAGGCGAGCTCGAACTCGAAAACATTTCGACGTAAGAGACTTTGTTAGGGTGCGTCCAGATCTGCCATTCTAAGATCTTATGTAAATCTCTAAAATATATGTGAAAAAAGAAAACAGAAATCACCAATATGTATACAGTTCCAAAAAGCTGAATTGAAGTAAATGTGGACAACTTTTATCTTCTAGTGATGACAATAAGACTTCAGCTACAAATACTTACCACAGTTTTACGCTTGGAGTCCTTGGAACGTCCAGGCAACAAATATAATTTGACATATGGGTCGGGCACGTTGTTCGGGTCCTTTAGTGGTATATGCCTAGAAAACAAAATAAAGTTTGATATCATCTATTAATTATTATAACAATATATGTTATAAGGCTCATTTGCATTAGTCGTTAGCTCCCACATTCGGGGTGTTTGTATTTTAATTAGGAAATTAGCGACTTTCATTTGTTTTCATAACGTATTCGGGGACATACCGCATGCGGTATAACGACCAATGAAAATGAGCCTTAAAGCCATTGGAGTTTACTTACATAATTTTGTGCACCACAACAAACAGTGTTTGGTTCTGCATGCTGTAACGAAGTGAGAGTAAGATGCGTCCTAGTCCAGCTTCACCTGCAGACCTGTAACAATTAATAATTTAATGATACACTTCTTTAATTCAACATACCAGCTTAATATTTGTAGAAACAACTTACGTAGTCAACGATGAGGTTCTATGGATAAGTTTCGGTGATTCACGACCAGTTGGTTCTTGATATACTTGAGTATCTGAATAAAAAGAAAAACAGTTTTAACTATAGATAGGTATATGATAGTTTAGGCATAATGCTTGGTACAAAATTAAATAATTTAGGCAGAAAAGCTTTTTATTTGTGCAGCGATTGAAAAAACATCCTCATACATAATTTTGTGTGAAATAAAGCTAAAGCTATAAAGATAAAACAAAATATGACTAACCAACTTCCTTTTCGATGACTTCGACGGGCACAGACTTCTGCGAGCTGTTGTCTGTAGGCACGTCATCAATATTCTTGAGTTCTGGCTCAGCGAGTCTCGCAGCTAAGAAATAAAAAATTGTTGTGATGGCCTAGCGGTTTTAAAAGGTCAACATTATATGTACATTCTTAGTTAGTTCTCAGTGAGATGCTCAATGCTTATTCTTTCTCTATATAGGAATAGGGTTTTGCCTAATAGTGAGCATGTACCAGCTGGTATTATATATATATATGAAAAACAAAGTCTGCTGGTTAGTAACCCAATTTCGAACGCGTTGAACTAATTCTATGATTTCTTTGACTTGTCTCCTTCCAGAATAACAAAAAAAAAAACTATCGGTATCGGTAAATAGTAGTGTTAGTACCTGGTTCAGTAAGCAGCGGGTCTGGTTTATCCACGGCGTCGCCGGCGAGAGGCGCGAGGGGCGCGGTCGGTGTGGGCTGAGCGGCCGGCGTCAGCGGCGGCGACGGCTCGCTCGGCAGATCCGCGTATGGCTCTTCCACTTCGAAATCCTCCTCTTTTACTGCCTCTTTTAAAATCTAATAATAATAAAAAATAAATTAATAATTTAAAATAACACACTTTTATTTCTGATTTATCTTGGTCAGGCAGTAACTTAAGTCACGTTTCTGAGGTGAATTTCATAGCTGCAGTAGTTAATATTCTGGATAACAAGAAATATAATAATAATTTCTTTATTTGTATAAAATGTAGGTACATTTTATATATGTGTTGCTAACCGCAAGACATGTAATAAAAAAACGTAATAAAAAAAAGAATAATAATAATAATAATAATAAATTTATTTAATCAGATAACTGAGATCCATACAGTAAAGACACAAATTAATAAACAATAGTGAGCAGGGACTTAGTCCGCTGTACTAATTTCCACATAAGGGGACAATCTAGCCTACTTGCTATAGCACCCAAGATGCTGTGTCGACTTCCACGCAGCCGACTGATGAGTGATGCGGTCTTTTTACGCCAAATGGCTGCAAAGCTATCCGTGTGAGCATCAGCAAACATTGCTGAGGCGCTACAAAAACGTGGAAGTCGTAACAGCGCCCTGAATGCATTGTTGAATTGGACCCGCAGAGCACTGTATGCTCTTTGTGTGTAGTTAACCCACAGACTTCCCGTGTACAGTGAGGTGCAATAAGCTTTAAATAACGTGACTTTGACTGATTCTGTACAACGGGAGAATCTGCGAGCCAACATATTAGCCCGAACTGACAATGCTCTGCGTTCCCTCTCCATGTCAACATCGTCTTTTAAATCATCCGTGACCCAATGTCCGAGGTATTTAAACTGATAAACTCTTTTTAAGGACTCACCATTGAGGATTAGTGGTTGAACCGGTGGACTTTTGGGACCCGATTTAAAAACCATATATACAGTCTTTTTGACATTATACAGGAGCCCGTGCGAGGCCACGTAAGACTCACAGACTGCAAGCAACTGACGAAGAGCACTGATCGAGGGGGCCAGCAGCACCATATCGTCTGCATAGCTGAAGTTGTTACAGCAAACACCATCAACATAGCAGCCGACACGCATGCCACTGAGCTCCTCGATCAGCGCATTTACGTACAAGTTGAATAACAAGGGTGAACTCAGACCCCCCTGCCTCACCCCGCACTCCAACCTACTCGCAGTAGAAAGTTCACCCGCCCACTTCACACGGTTTTCCTGGTTAAGATACCAATACCTCAGGAGTGATGCCAACTCCGAGGGCACCCCTGACTCTGCCAATTTCCGCCACAGCACATCATAGGCCACTAGGTCAAATGCCTTACTCAGATCTAGGAAACAGGCATAGACGGGTGTACGCCTATCCGTATAATACTTGACAGTGTGTTTTAAACTAAATATGGCTGTCTCTGTTGATAACCCAGCTCTGAACCCGAACTGGGCGTCATTCAGCTTTACATGTTTGGTAAAGTGTGAGTTAAGCACACTGTCAAGTACCTTGGCAACGATGGTCGCCAAGGAAATTGGTCTATAATTCGTCTTATCTGCCAAGTCCCCTGTCCTGTTTTTGGCTATAGGTACCACCAGAGTCTGCATCAGTCCATGAGGAAGGTATGCATGACCTATGCATAAGTTAAATAACATGGCCAGCACTCGAGGTAAATGGATGCCAGCATATCTCAGATGTTCAACACTGAGACCGTCATGGCCGGGAGACTTACCTCCTGTCATCTTTTTAATGGCAAGTTTAACATCTTTTGCAAGAATGACTGTTGAAATGTCAGTATGACAGGCATCAATCTCCCGACATGGCGATCCCAGCGGAGATTTAATTGAGTAATAGTCCTTAAACATATTGGCTATTCCTTTCGGACACGAAATACCGTCGACACTTACAGGAATACTAGGTTTGGTGTTTTCATTATTGGTACACTTCCAAAAATTTTTAAAATCAGATTTTGCGTGGTGCTTGGCCAGTATATCCATTTTAATCTGTTCCTGATTATTCTGACACCACTTTAGTTTACTTTTAAACTCTTTACGAGCCTGTGTCATTTCACTGAATGTGTCAGTATGCATTGGTTTACCACTAGATACCCATATTTTAAACTTAAGCCTAGCATTCCTGTAAGCGGCGCTCACATGTTTATTCCAACCCGCCAGCAGCTTCTTACGACTAACTTTGTTGGTCACAAAGGAGGAACGCGCAGCCTCACATAAAATATCTATAATGTTCATATACATCCTATCTATAATTTGTTTATGGTTACTTACATTACAATGTTTACTACAACAATACTGAAACTCTGCCGGAAAATCTATATATTTTAACTTAGAATTACATATATTATTATACATACTAATTTGAGATTCATTTCTATTTCCCCAGTAAATTTTATTACGTGGCGGTGTGTTAATTTGCGTTTTATGCAACACTACATTTAAATTACATTTAATGACAAGTGGATAGTGATCAGACCAATATATATCATGTTTAACATAAATATCTTTTATACAAACAGCTGCTGCCTGAGTAACCACACAATGGTCTAACCACCTCTTACAATTATGTGCCTCACTGATAAAAGTAAAAGTACCTTTCAAATTTTGGTGATTAAGATCTGCACAAATCCAACTTTGCTCGTGTGAAAAGTTCAGGAGCTCATCACAGAAACGCTCACCTGGATGCGCGTTAAAATCCCCTAACACAAACACTGATTCTACATTACTGTCCTGTATTATTGCACTAATTGCACCTAAGCAGTCTGTAAACTCAGGTAAGTTGTCACTACAATCAACAGGCATATATACACTTAATACTAACACAGAGCGGTCATTCAACGTTACACGTATTGCTGCGATTCGCTGATTTGCACACGATATCATTGATACACTTTGAAACACTGATTTGCGCCATAGCAGCGCAACTCCTCCATATGGCCTGCCTCTCAGTATACCAGCTGTAGTATCTACCGCCGAAGTACCGGTACTCCCAAAGTCTGCATGGATTGTATCAAGGAACGATAAGTCATGTGGCATCAGCCACGTTTCCTGTAAGGCAATAATGTCAGCGAAATCGCACAGTTCCTTGACCCCTTCAACAGATCGTTTTACATTTTTGCAATTGAACGATATGAAATGTGTATCGTAAATATCCATCATTTAAAGAATTAATCTATTCGCCGTCTGGTACGGTAGTTCTGTATGGCCTAAAACGCCTACAAGTGACGCGTTCGGGCCAAATACTCTCATTATTTAAAAATAAATCTAACGCATCTCTATTTACAGTTATTTTAAAAGCATTATAAGGTTTTTCCGTTTTCATCTTAATGTTTTGAAGAGATATCCTTTGTTTTGTTTTGGATAATATGTATTCGGCAATATCATTCTCTGACGTATCTTTATGTACGTTTGACAAAAACATGGATGTTTTTATTTCTGCTGGTTTAAACTTATCATTTGGCCCAACAACTGCCTTCCCCTTGACTCCATTCTGCCTGTTACGATGTTTGCGCCGATGAAACTCCTTCCATTCCTGATCAGGCTCTGTCACCTTCCATGCGCCTCCTTGCCGAACTACGTCCGCCATAGAAATTTTATTTAACTTAGTGTTGTCCAACATTGTGTTTTGTTTACTATTTACATTTTGTGGCGAACATTTTTGTTCTTCCAAACTAATACTTTCATTTATATGAATATCGGGATTAACATGCTCAGCACTGCAAATGTGTTCTTCTACACAAACACCCGCACGAACACCTGCGCTTGGGGGCGGGGCTTCCTCGCTCGAGCGCCGTACAAAGTTCAAGGTCGTGTCGCTCGAAGCGCGTTCGACATCTAATTCATTTGTAAATAAAACATTTTGCAACTTCTGGAGAGACAAATGCGACATTTTAATTCCAGACTGATTGCTTCCAGACTGCAAGTGTCCTATATCCTGCTTTATAATATCCAACTGCTCTATTGTGGCGCTGGATTCTTTAAGATTTTTAACCTCAGACTTCAAAACAATAATATCTTTTAACAAAGCAGTGACATCAATGTGATCAAAGGTGATCGGAGGCAGTTTATCCAAAACTCTGGCCACAAATATAGGTGTTTGGTCAGGATCTGTGGTCTTGAACATCGTAATTATGTCTTCGATCTCCTTTTGTTCCTTGTTTTTGCGCCGCGAAACATTGCGGGTACTCGTAGAAATTGACTCGAATAACAAATTTTTCGCACTTGTTATTTCTGCCGTAGAATATGCACTCACGCACAACTTAATTAGACTCTCTTCATCCATTATGCATATTTTGTTTTGTACAAAACACAACAATTCATTTATTATAATATTACACTGCGTGCACTTTAACTTATCGGAAGTCATTTTTATATCGACACCCGAACGCTTCCGAGTTCGCGCGAAGACGAACATACTGAATGCATAAAATATCTCTCCAAAAAAGCCTCAGTATTACCATATCACCACCTTAATCTTCATTAAATATTTACTTTAAGAAACTTACCTTCAGTTGTAAAGAGATGATGATCTTGGACTCCGGGCCTGACTTCTGCAGCATCAGCGGCTGAGTCAGCAGACTGAGGTTCTTTTGTTTCAGGAGCGACGAGATTCCGTACGTCAACTGGCCAAGTAGGCTGCCAGTCTTGGAATCCAAGACCTGAAAATATATCTTTGTGTTTACTTCTGGATACATATTTTTATTGTATAATTGTAGCTTCATATTTTTATCAAAAGTTATAAAAGGCGTTTGCTCTAACCAAGGAAAAACAAAACTGGTTTAAAAAATGGAACTCATTATTCAATCAATGTAGGTCTTTAAGTAACAAAAAAAAAACTTTTTCATCTGCGAGTGACTACCACACGAGCACACGTGAAACACATACCAGTACCACATTTATTGGCATTTCATAACCAATAACAACCTATGTATGTATGGGTGTGTTACCTTGATCTCCAGGTTGTCGTTGTCAGGGTTCTGCACGAGGAAGGAGTAGCCGATCTCGTAGACGGGGTCGTCGGTCCTCATCTGTACCGCCGTGTTCTCAGTCTTCTTACCAACGGTTACCGTCATGTACGGGTCTGGCCGGGAGTGGGAGCGAGCGTTCTACAAACAACAAGAACATTACTGGTAGTAATGAGATATGTTTATTTATAATGACATATAGAGTTGTAGCTAAAAAAAACCTGTATCAATATGTAGATACGTATTTTCATTATATTTTCAGGTTACTTTTAAAGTTAGACTGTGTTGTACTGCATCTGTTTCAATTTTTCTAGAGATAAAACTACCTATGCTGGAATAACAAAAGCCTATTTAAACACTTATTTAAAAAAAGTTTTATATTTGGTTTGAATAACGCAAGTATTTGAAAGCATAGTGTGAAGTATGTCCATAAATATAGGATCAGGATAAGAATTATACTTACGGGCAATTTCTTGCAACAATCAATGTAAACAGACAAAACAGCACAACTGAGGTCTCCAGCTTTGATCAGCAGCGTTTCGTCCTTGGCCTGAAATTAAAAACATGTTACATAATCTATGTAATAAGATTTTGATGAATTTTTTTGTGTGTGTTCAAGGGGATCTGGGAATGGTTTAGATTCACAATTTTGTCCGCTGGACAATGTTTTTTTAATAAATTTTTAATTTATTAGTAGTTGTCGATTTTGGAATGTTTTACATTGGATCCGACAGACGGCGCTACCATCAGTGTCAAATTTTAAATAATATTCGAATTTTAATTTTAGTCCGTCCCGACAGTTCGAGCTGCGATCAAATTAAAAAAAAGTTTTGTTATCATTGTGTTATTGTAGACCATGTAGACAGGACAACGTCTGTCGGGTCCGCTAGTGTATCTATAAGGGTGTTACCACACCAATCGATCGATGGCAGAATGGATTGGTCGACGTCGATCGATTAGTTTCTACTAGGTATCCGTCGACCGATGCCATCGACCGGCAATCGACCCATTGGTTAGTCGACCAGTATCCGTCGATTGATTAAAGCTACCACACCAATCGATCAACTTCGACCGATGTCGATCGATGGTATCGATCGATTGGTGTGGTAACACCCTAAAGTCCTAGCAGTGTTCTAAAATGTTTAAAATTAACAGCGATAAATACATACGTTAAATAGAATTGTACTTACGCGGCTAAGTTCCGACACATCAGTAGTGAGGCGGTGCCATGACAGTCTTAACTCCACTTTGCCATGTTTAGCTTCCTGAAGAGTTTGCCACTAAAACACAAGGAAATGACTATGTATTAAGGAAAACTTACATCATTCCAAACAAAATAAAAGTAATTCGAAACAATACGGTTAAAAAGTAAATGACTTTGTTTTGTAGACTCTGGACTTTTGTAGGTGCAACTTCTGTATGAAAACAAATGATTGTCTACAAAAGCCTATAAAATCCACTTATCATAAAGCTGACCAGAAATAAATAAGTGCAGGTAATATTCAATTTCAAGCACATATTTTGGAATAACTTACCGTATCCAAACGTCCGAAGCGGACAACTTGAGAGATATCTAACGAACACCTGGAAATAGAATAAATCATAATTCGTCTCTCTTCACCTGTCACAATATGTAACAAAAATGATATCTGTTAGCACAATACAGTTTCCAGAATGCAGTGTATAAGGCCAGTTACGATGCTCGACCGACAGTCAGTGCGTACGGCCTGTCCTGACCATATGCAACGACAGTTTGTACAATTTAGTACTTCACCTTCGGTCCGTGCGTCAGCAGCATATACATAAAAATTCATTACACTTCGTCTCGTCCAATGGTGGGTCCAGTACTGACCGCGCTCATTTGTCTTTTTTTCGCTTAAGTCGGCCGACAGTATGCCGATTGACGGTCCACGTACGCAGTGCGTACGGGCAATCACGATACTGGCGTACACACCGACGGTCGGACGAGCACAGTAACTAGCCTAAAGTAACAAAAATAACAGACAACAGTGCACACGCAGTTAGTGAACATAAAGCAGTAGCTGGTAGGATTTTCACTTGCTCCTAAGGAATACTTTTGTATGAAGTACGATTTTGTTAAACAAATATGAGCTTTATATACTACATTTAATGTCTATAGCAATTAGTGATAGTTGGTTTCCACATGTAACTGAAATATGTAATGATTGATAAAAATAATTATGTATTAGTAAATACCGTGTAAAATTGTGCGTTTTGTTAATGAGTGCTACTAGTGTAATCACATAACGTGGAGATTGGTTGAACTATAATTTAGGTTTAGTGTGCAGTTATGGGACAAATACGGTCGGTGGTCGGTCAGTGGCAAGTATGTTAGTACACTGTGAGAATGTATGTACAGTGTGGGATACGTTCGTATCGTCTGGCGGCGACCGACCTGCCAAGTTTTTCGTCTCTCCCTGTTCGGTCCCAGTCGAAAAGCTTGATGACCAATAACGTCGCGCTGCTGCGTAGTACTGACTGTCATAACGCACCATGTTATATACACACACATACATATTAAGCTATAAATAAGTTTTATTAGGAATTTTGGAATTAGTTTTGTTTATGTACATCTTTGTCTGCGCAGCAAAGAGGTTTAAGTGTATAAATACATGTTTTCTATCGTTATATAAAAATAAGCTACGGTGTCAGCAGGTAAAAACTTTGTAAGTATTTTTGTTATGTAAAGCCTAAGAGTTAAGACTAGTCGACTTGCCAATATCAATTATTATTATGTATGTATGTCCCCATGTATCTGATCAGTATTCCTAGTTCGATAACACGGTGGAGAGCAAAAATCTGTCACACAAAATAGCTGTAGGTAAAAATAGAACACCAATATTAAAACCAGTCAAAAACAAAAGGCATCTTATAATCAACGGTTTGAAAATGTTGCCATGAGCAAAATAAAAATATGGTAAGCTATGTAACCGTGATTGTAAGATTGGAGATTAACAAAAACAATAATAACACGACAATGAAAGGTCGCTAACGTGACAATGCACTGAAAGCGGCTGAGACGGACCTGCCAAGATAATCATCGTTCTGTATGCCCATGCCTGGGTCCCAGTCCCACAGCTCACACTGCAGCACTTGACTCTTCCTTGAGCTTATTATCGCCTTAGGACAAATCACAATATACGGATATGTTAGTTTTGTGCCAAACTATTGCCTAAATATTCCTATCTCGCAAATTTAAAATTAATTTTGAAAAGATTCTGGACTGTTTAATGTCTGACTGTCTCAACCCTGACCATCTGGCAAGTATATCGATACATTGCGATAGACAACAATATCGAGGCTAGCGACCTCTATAGTGTTGTGGTAATATCATGCCTGGATTAATAATAGAAAAGGACTTTGAAATAATCTAAATAATTATTGAAATAACAAGACATATGTAGGAAACTCACCTTCGCCCTTTGTACCATTACAAACTAATTCTACTTGCACTAAAACTACGCATGCATTTTCTACAGGCCATACCTAATTAATGAGAGGTTCTATAAACTGCAATCTTACTAAAGTAATTACATGCTTTTCATACAGAAAGAATTGGCATGGTATAGACCCCTCATTAATTTCAACTGAAAGGTATCATACAAAGACTGCATTTTAAGTAAAATAAATATGTTCCTGATCGCAATTTTGAGATGATACCATTCACAAACTACCGGTGTTAATATGCAGCGAGTCATCAAGTTAACAGTGAAGTAATATGCATATAATAAAAGGTACTGTAACTATCAGACTCGCATCGCGTTCGCCAATGTACACAAGCTTGTTGAGACAGTTACAAGGCGTGAAGCGTGTGCAACCATCAGCGTGGCGTAGCGTCCTGCCCCCCCCCCCTTCCCTCCCGCCCCGCTGCTGTAGCTCCCCGCGCTCCGCCCCCCTCGCCCCGCTACCGTCACCGCAGCGTGCACGTACTTACTTGCCCAGCTTGTCATCGTCGTTGCCTTCGTCCTTGTCGAACACTTCAATTTCCAATGCTTGACCCAGAGTTTGCATTATACGCGCCTTTATGCCACACGCGCATAGTCCGACGCAAACATAAGTGAGGAAAACAAAATCTTGTTCATAACTACTTATTTTTATTTATATTACGTATTGGACCGATGCGCAATACAAGCGTAGCTTGGCTTAGTATAATACGCTCGCGATACAAGTTTAAGCGTATTTTACAAGTAAAGCCAAAAAAAATAAAGTAAAACATGTTAATAAAGAAAATAAACATTAAATAATTTTAGGATTAGGTACATCCTTTTCCCCTTATTTAGTAAAGAGCAAATATACCACAATTCCCAAATAATCATAAAATTGTATAAATATTAAGTATAGTTAAAGTTTCTGTGAGTTTCCTCTCCTCATGCGGATAGTATAATAAGAATATGTTTATCTCATGTTACACCAGTCCTATGTAACCAGTTACTTAATGAATTCGTAGAAATTAACTTATTTAAAACAATGACTCGAAGAATGTTTAGTTTACTCAGAAATTGGTTTTAAACTGCTTAGAACACATAGTAATTTAAGCTAATTATAAGTATATATTTAACCCAATTATCACTTCTAATTAGTACGAGTAAACAGTAAACAATCTTCGATATGTGTGTGATAAAAATGCTCGGTTGGTCATGCTCATTCCTGATAATGCTCTTTTATTTGAAATAGCAAAGTATAGTCTTAAAACTGGCCACCAGCAATTTTTTTTTAATATCTGCTTCATTTTCATCAATTCAGATCTGGTATGTCAAAGACAGTTTGAATTTAGAACTTGGTTATTTGTTTTTCTTATTTTGATCATATCTTGCTACTTCATACTTTCATACCAGTATGCCAGATAGATTTATAGCTTATATATTAACTTGCAATTCTCGTCGCAATGAGAAATTATGCTAATGCACAAGGCAAGCAATTCGTGAACATTTGTGATACTTGATGAGTTTTGAATGCATCAGAAATGAGCTAGGACTATTTATACATTACTTACCAAAACCCGATTAATTCAAAAAAGCAAGCACTGCTTGAAGTTAAATACAGACATTAAGAAAGTATAATTTTGAGTGCTCATCAAGTGAACCAAAATCTAAATACAGAGAATAGAAATATATTAAAATATACCGAGTGCAATATAAGAAAACTAAGAGAAAACTACGAATTGAGTTCGACATGGATTCTTACCTCGCACCAGTAGTCCCATTTCGGATTGACGTCATTGTCGATGTGTTTCGTCTTCCATTGCTGCGCGCCCACCGTTATAATCGCGTACGGATCAGACTTACCCTTACCTGGAAACAAAAAAACAGTTATTATTTGAAAAATCCTGCGGAAATAATGGTGAAACAAGTTTTATTCAACCGAGTTCTTACCAAGCATGGACACATCTTTCTTCATGAGATTCTGCGCTTTAACAAGGTGAATACGGAGCACGCCCTAAAACAAAAGAAAATGCATGTAAAGTATTTACATAAATTATGCTTAAATAAATAGTTAAGCTTATAAAAATAACCCTTTACCAGGCTTGGCCATACGAAAATTTAGTTTTGGACTTTAATGCAAGGTGTTAAAGTTCAAAATAATGCGGGTCTGGTTAAGGGTTAAGAATAGAGTTGTTACCTCAGGTTCAGGCATCCTGAGATCGACGGTGGGTACTTCATCACTCAACTTAATGGGCAGCTTGTTTGGTAGCACCATCATCTTCGCTACTTGTTCCACGATGCAACGACGAAGAATGTCACTAGAAATAAAAAAGGTAAAAAGTCCATTTACACTCCTAAAATTCTTTCTCAATATGTATGGAAAGACGCCTGTGCCCAGCAGTAGGTCGATTAAAGTCCGGTCTTATTGTAGTTGTGCTTGTTGTTGATCAAGCTTGTTGAAGTTATTTATACACTGCCTGAATTTTGGAGATGAAAAGACTTAACATTTGTGTTTCGATCTGAATAATTGAGATGTTAAATTAAAGTATAAAATCCAATGATTAATTAAAAGAATTTGTTTATCGTTCTACAATAAGTTATACTTTGCATAAGCCATTTGTATTTAAGCTCACCTGAATCCGGGCATATCTAGAACATCAGCGGCGCCGACCAGGTTAAAGTCAATGGACGGATTGTTCAGGAAGAATATCTGTAAACCTCCCACTAAGGGAATCTTCGTGATCAGAGGCTTCATCACAATACGCACCATGCCGTGGATCTAATAATATAAGAAAATGTTTTTATGTAGGTAAAATTCAACCTTATTCCAATGACCCAAAACTCGTTTTTAAACACGATAAAAAAAATGTATCTTCTGTGATCCGGTACGTGTTCACCCCCAACAAAAAGTTTATATGCCTGGTAGGCTTTATAAGAGAAGTCTAATCAAAGTGAACAATATAGGTACTCAGCCATGGGTACGTTACCATTGATGATGTTTAGCATATGTATCAAAATTCATTCTTTTTATTCAGGAGAAGGTCTCCACAAAATGTTAGGATATAATTAGCTAAATAAATAAATACTGACCTGAAGATCTTTAATACCGCCCCGGATTCGTTGCAGAACAAAAGATATATCACAGTCGCCGGCGTAGCTGCAAACAGTCATAAAAGTAGGCACTAAAATATGTAATAAAATAAATGCAGCACTCTAGCACTGAGCTGCATCACAGAAATTTAACGCAACTGTATTATGACATACTTCCTGTTTTAAAGTGTTTATATAATGATATAATGATGACTCAAGTCTATTCTGTCATCATTCTATGCCTCACAACCAAAAATTATTGATAGAATGGCGGCAAATTTTTGCTTTTGTAAAAAAAAACATATTTTTATAATTTATATAAAGGAGTGGTATATGTAAACTTACAACAAGTCAACATCCATGATAATTTCGTTCCTGGACAGGTTCTTATCATAGACTTTAACGCCGCCGACTCGAGGCGCCTGAAAGGATTAACGCTCTCGTTATTTCGACAATAAAACTTTTATAGTACCTACCTACCATAAAATATGACGCCATGTCACACAAGAAAGCAAATAGCGACAACTTTTAATGATACTCCTTTGTATTTTTCTTCCTATTGTATTTAATAGAAGCCATTAAAATATTTTTTAACAATATAAATAAGTAGGTAACTAGTTGAATAAATGAATGCTGCTAGTTAAAAATAATGGTCTTTCAGCCATATTATGAAGTTAGGGAAAAATAAAACAATTGTGTTGGGCATGTATAATATGAAGGCTGTATATATATATGTGCTATGATATGAATACTGTGACCATTTAAACGGATAAGAATATATTCAAATATTTTTCCTACATCCTTAAAAAAGATCCTATTTACGCATTGCTTTAACAGTAACCGTCTATTTACTTTTCTAGTTTTCTATATGTTACTACGTGTACTTACGATAGTGCCAAGGATCATACGCTCGAACTTGAATCCATTAAGTTTGAAGTTGGACAAGCTCTCCGCGACCGCTGGCTCAATGGAGTCTTTCAGCAGATTACGAGCGTAGTGGTTCACGTTAGGCCACACTTGCAGAAGAATCTGTGTAATAAAATGCAACATATAAATGTTTTTATTATCGTGTAAAATATTCATTTTATTTGCTGTGTCCAGCTTTATAAAACACGTTTCTGATCAAATATTTAAATAAATCGATGACTAAATTGAGGGAAATAGAACAGCCTGGATAATAAAGACGCAATTTATGTCCTAATTTCCAGGAAGAATCAATAAGCGCTTTGTGAACGGCTTAAGCGACATGTGGGAAACAAGATACGAGAGCCGTAATGTTGTGTAGGAGGCAGCGAGTCATTTAGTTGATTACTACATATTACTTACCCTGTTCAGCCATTCTGCGCGTTCCACATCAGGGAAGAAAACCTGTAAAATGTTATCATTTAATACTTTTCCTTAATGTTATTTTCCGTATTAAAGCGCGTGATTAAGTTTATAATATTCCTAACAGACGCGATTCCATAATAAAGAACAGCAATTATTATTTTATTAGGTACATGCTTGATTGAAATAAGGAAAACAAATTATTATGATGAAGAACGAAGACCTAGATATTCGTAGTCATACTTCGTGGGCCAATCGATCTAAATGGTGTCATTGGCCTCTTACGTAAAACGTGGAGGCGGTAATTGGACGCATGGAAACAAAATTCCAAGTAGAGCCGCATAAAGTGCGCCGTTTATAAAAATGTTTACATCACCATTAAACCTGCTAGCAAATATCTTTAATAACTTGATGTACGGTATCGGCCTCCGCTATTAGTATTTAGGGCCGTCACTACCCATAGATGACGTAAGGGGTCGCTAATGGCTTATGGAAAATAGGGTAATGGGTAATGGAAGACATACTAACAAGTTGATGTTTATGTGGAATATCATTAAATTCATGCGTGTATTTCCCAAAGGGTTTTGCAGAAGTGTTGTTTCGCTTACCCTCACACGCAACAAAAAAAGTTTCATTATATTTTCGAGTAAGTTGTTATACATCTAAAAGCATAATGCATTCGCTGTGAAATAAAAAGAATAACAGTTTTGTCATAATATCTTACCCACGCCGGCAAGTCATCCAATTTGGCCAAAACAACATCTTTCTCAGACGACTGTGCAGCGGCCTTGGCTAAATTGCGCCGGTATTCACTCTCCTTGCGCCATTGATCGCGCAGTACCGAGAGTACAACGGGCCCGATCAGCCACGCCACGCTCCATTGCATGTAACCCACGAGGTACACTGCACCCACGACCGACACCTGCAGCAATGGTTGATGAAGCATGTCAAATATTCATAAATAGACTAGTACCATAAATATTCAAGAACTTACATAATAAATATGCTAATAATATTCGTGCAACCAATAATATTTTCATAGGAATCATCGTCAATAGGTCTGGTAAAGACCATAATATTATCTATATGTTTGAAAACAAAAGATTAAATAACAGATAGATGGGCATTTAACTATTTTATAACTATGTTATTAGATTATGTTTAGCGCGATAATGTGATTAGATTATTTTTTGTATCAGTTTATATTTGATTTTATCCTTTTGAGATGGTTGATGGAAAATTTTAGGTGTGTTAGCTAAAACGAAAACTATTGCTGTGGCCTATGATCAGTGCGGTAGGTGAGCGTAGCTCCTAGGTTTATCATGTCTTTCCACTTTTTCTAGGGCAGAATAAATTAAGGAATTGAATACCTACTAAGCTTCATGAAGGACATTAATAAATCGATGAAATAATTAGCCATTTTTAAAAATTAAATAACGTTCAAGAACATATTGGTCAAGATTTCTATTTTCTCCTCCTATTTTTATAGCTTAAGTTTAACTAACGTAACATTAGTGTGTAACTAGGAAAAAATGATATTTTACGCCTACAGCTGTTGATAATAAGTGTGATCGCAGCCATAGAGGCAGATTAAACTGTAGATTCATATAAATGTTTCTACTCGGCACAAGGTCGACTAATTTAGGTCAGTAGTAGGTATGCTCTACACATATAAATTTGAAACTGCCGCAGAACCTTGTCTTTACGACTTTGATTAATGCGTTACGTCACTATGTTTCCTAGGATTTTTAATAGTTAACATTCTTAATACTTTCCGCAAAATGTATTTATCAGCGTACTTAATGCCGTGATCAGCCTTTCGATCATGTCAAATTGGAAATACACTAGATTCTTATGGTGCCTATCTATAACTGAAGTACCTTATCGTATAACAACCACTTCTAAAAAGTATAGTCCTTCACTTCAGTCAAGTGGTCCTAACAAACCTACAAGGCGCATCGCAATTACGAATTTCGAATTACGAAGTTTCTTCATTAACACGAATTAAAAACCGAAAATACCTTAGTAAGGTGTATTTATCATTACCACGTTTTATATTATGTACTTTTCGCGTGAATCAGCGTGACTCACAAGCAGTTAAAGTCATGGGCACAACGGAATATCGAGATAAAATCAACAGCGCGAGAATTTCTCTTATGTTTCTCAGTGTTATTAATTAGTTTAGTAACAAAAGGTTATACTCGTAAAGGTAAACAACAACAAATAAGCAGGACATGCCATGACATAATGTTACTTTTTTTTGTTAAGTATTGTTTTATTTATTAGGTCATTTTGCACATTAATGTTTCAGTGTTTCTCATAAACATGCAATTATAAATGTCTAAGTATACAACCATCTCCAAAAAATATTTAAGTACTCCAATGGTACATAAGAAATTTTATTTACTATTTAGATTATTTATACCAGCATGCTTAGTAGTATTTTTAGGAAATAATGTGAATATGTGAAAAATAATATAATGCTAACCACAGAATTAGTAGATAAGTACCATATTTCCTGCCCTGTGGGAAATTAATAACCAGAATGACATCATTACTTATTATTACCTAGCTAACAGTTGGATGAGTTAAAAGTATTCCAACATGTAGACTGTAGTTGTGTGTACTGTGTACCACAGTGCAGGGTATGTTTCAATTACTGATAAGCAGTGATTACCTCATGCCATACATATTCCTATTGTTTGCTTAAAATAGGAAACCTACTTGGCAGAGGTAGGAAGATGATTGTATGAATATAAAGTGAACTTAATTAATGTTTAATTAAAAATATACTTTAGAATATTATAAACATGTGTTTTGATTAGATGCTTAACACTTACTTAAGACAAACATACTGAAGGTCAAACACCCGGCTTGTGATTCAAAGCACATCACTTCAAGGTTAAAGGTGACTCACACTGAGATATCCTACTTTGTTTGGACAATGCAGTCACTTCAAACAATTCATGCATGTATTTCCATAATTATGTGCTGATGAGGTTCTTAAAATAGTTTTTACTTACTGAATATAAGAAAGCAACCAAAACATGGACATACCTTTTTAAAGAATCTGTATATCATGGCCAGTACACTAACATTATCTTCACTGCTTGGGGGCAAAGCAGGTCTACTTGATGACACCATTTTCTTTTCGTTACTTGCCTAAAAAAATATATGTTAAAATGTTTTGAACTTAAGAGCTATGACAAATTATAAATGCGCTGCTAGGATACTAATAGCAATAAGCTATTAAGTATTAACCTATGGTAAGGGTTTTATAATCAACTAAATAATTAAAGAGTCGAATATGTATACAACCAAAATATACATTTCATAAATGAAAAAGATAGTTAAACAGTTGCTGTAAAAATCCACACTTACGATATCAAGTCATATTTATTTATAGACTTGATACACGTAAGGAGTTTTGATAGAAAACAATAAATTTAAATAAAAATAAAATAGCTAAACACGTACCATGCTGGACACTCGAGTGTAGTGGTTGAAAAACGAACAAAAACTAAACACAATACAAAATAAAACCGATTACCAAATGCTAATTTCCTGGCGAGACTAGCGCATTGTACTCTTCAATACCAATGTTTCATTTATTTACTAATGCCAATTATTTTTTTTTTTGCTAACGACTTCGACATATATACTTATTAAATAATAATGATTAAACACGTAAACAGCACCTAGCTTCTAAGTGCTTTCAATCTGTGTTATCGCAACTCGATCGCGTTGAAGTTTTATGATTTCCCATGTTGTGCCGACTAGGCGTTGACATTTGACAGCATACTGACGTCTGGTTGTTTTGACATAACTTATTACGTTTATAAGTTACACAAAAAAATCGTTATTTAGCAAATATGGTTCAATTTGTTTTTCATTTACAATATGTATAAACTTTACAATATAAACGCACTGAAAAAAATACTACCATAAAAGGTTTGAAACGTGTTATCAGAAACCTCATCTTATGGGTGCTTAAGCAATGGTGATTGCTTTAGTGTATTTAATTATTTAATTTTGCGTGCTGTTGTAGATTTGGTATTATATCATCAGAGGCCTGTTAAAAAAGGGTACCGTACACAAAGGGCGCCAACGGGACCATATTACTGAGCCTCCGCTGTCTGTCCATCCGTCAGCGGGCTGTATCTTATGAACCGTAATAGGAAGACAGTTGAATTTTCAAATAGTGTGTGTATTTCTTTTGAAAGTATAACGAATAGTAATGAAAATCAATGGGGGCTCCCCCGCTAGAAACGCGCAAAAATATTTTTATATATTTAACAAGTATACACTTGAAATACACTCTATTTACGTTACGATAAAAGTGGGCCAGCTGCCGTACCAAGGCCTCCTTCTACTTTTCAACGTCTTTTTTTGTGCTATCCTTTAAAATGTAATTCACAAAATTTGTGAGTTACATTTTAATATATTGTGAGTATTTAATACTCACAATATATTATAAACTTTCTTTATACATCTGAGAAGTGTTCATTGAGATTTTATCGAACTTTAGGGCCACAGAGTAGGTACATTTGTATAACTATAATTCAGGGCTTATGTATATATTTTGTACAGAACCCTTTCTGTACGAGTCCAACTCGTACTTCGCCGGTTTTTACCTCTGCAAGGCCGAAATCCTAAAACACTACCTGCTAACAGTAATTTCGGCTTTGCTAAAATAAATTTTAGTGTAAAACCCCCTTCATCCCCAGAGTAATCCTCCGCAGAGGTTTCCTTCAATTCGAACCTGCTTAAAGTTTTTCTTTGCTTCCCTGGATAATCTTTGTACTGTTTATTTGGCATTTGACAAATTTTGGTTATATTTTTGTTTATTTTTAATAAACAATTAATTAAAGAATTATTGAACTTTAGTTGAGTCATACGAATTATAATAAAAGTCCAAAATATTATTTATTAAGATATACGTAAATTATAAGAAATATCTGTTTATCATATAAATAATCATGTCTTCCCTTTTACCAGTCACAAAAAGTAGAATATTTTTAAGGAATCGAGACGAAACATGCAGTAAAACTGTTCAATATGAATCTGGCAGATCTAATATTACAAGTTCAACTGCTGTGAACAATAACATGACGAAGCGATTGGTGAATTCATTCGAGGGGTTCATACGCCAGCTTGACGACTTGTTATCGAGTTTGCGAACTGAAGAACACGTTAATTCAAGTGAATATATGCCTGAGTTTACAAGCTATCAAGATATTTGCGAGAAGTTGCGCTTGGAAGTGTTAATTGCCATCGACAAACTTGAACTTACTTCTTTTACTGCAGAAGGATATAATGAGAGCAACATCGAGTTTTTAAATAAAATGAACAATTTGAAATACCAGCTCTCAGAAATAAGATGCCAGTATCATAATGCAATCAAGGACTTTGATTTTAAAATTGAATATGATGTATAAAGAGTAATAATCAGTATCTGTAAAATAAAATGAAATACACCGAAGTTTAAAAGCAACGTATTTTAATTTTTAAATGTTTCAATAATTTCATCAGTATAAAAACAATCCATGATTATTATACAAAATTTCAGTTCATTACAATTATTTCATGTCCTGGTAATAATGAAGCTTTATATACTAATTTCCTAGCGTCTTTATCTAAGTACTTAAATATGAAATAACATAAATATTATGACCTTGGAATGATATTGTTATATAGCATTAGTTTGTAGTTCTTTAAGTTGCTTGAAGTTTTTAGTCATCGTACATGTTGCATTAATATTTTACAAGTCATCAATTCATAAGGCACTTTAAAAACACATTTTAATTTTATTCATAATCCAATAATGATCATCATACCTATAGAATACTTAAAAAAAAAAACATATTTCTTCTGATCATAGTAGACAATCTCACATTCGTAATATTGTTAAAATTAGCATAAAATGCGGAGGTATATAAAAATCTCAAAATATTATAACATAGTATAATTCAGATATATAATCTTTAAAATATTTATGCATAATTTCGTATATTCTTTTTGTTATAAATCTTATTTAATAATTTCAATTATAGCTTAAAGACTAGCTGAAAAGAGATACTCAAATTGTAAAACAAAGGCACTTTCGTTTCTTAACATTATGACAAGCCTTTTGCCTTGCCTTATTTACTACTCAGTCCCAAAAAAATTAGCAAGTAAACATTAAGTTGTTATGACACTGGATTGCTAACACATTTATAATTTTTAAATTGACTAAGAAAATGGAATAAAGTATAATATAAAAATGCTTGTTTTAACATTACATATGCATACACGATTGTACGTCTTATTAAGAAAGGTAAGAAAGCATTTCTCTGTATCTTAGTTTAAACTATAAATGGCGCGCTAAAATAATTGACAGTCTTATAGTTCAAATAAATTGCAATGACCACATAAAATTTGCATAGCGTTAATACAGAAAACACGTGCATCTGATATTACTCATTAATTAATATAAATTGTAGTATCGTTATTGCATTGCGCTTAATTAATCTAGCAGATAACATCAGTTTTCATGCTCTTGTGATGTTTGTATCTTGTACAAAATAATATGAATCTATGAATCTCTAGAATGGCGACATTCTATATAGTAAAACGAAAACATATACCATGAGGCTTGTAGAATGGCCACAGGCAATCTTAGCTAAATACAATAATTGTATGTTACTTATAATATTAAACTAGCTTCGACTTTGCTCAAATATTTTACGCTAATGTATCGCAACTGGTACATAAATGGTCGTCTTACTTAAGCGACAAGGTGTTTGATGCGGTCGAGCAGGGAGTCGCAAGTCTTCTTCGCGTCTCCGAGCAACATAGCGGTGTTGGGGTTGTAGAATATTGGGTTGTCTACAGCGGCGTAACCAACACCCATCGATCGCTTCATTACTACCACCTGGAAGAGCAGAATCATGTTTTACTTTGTAGGAAACACATTAAGGATTTTAAATCAGTTGGTTATCAAGTATCAGAGTAAAATGCTGGAAAAAGTTCTATCGCAACGCCATAACTCCCGGTTTTCGGTATACAGCCTGACCCAAGTGTCTTTGTCAATATTTCTCTTACAGCAAATATAATATTAACTTACCTGGTCTGCTTTCCAGACTTTAAGTACAGGCATTCCTGCGATAGGTGAGTTGGGGTCATCTTCAGCTGCGCTGTTCACGGTGTCATTGGCACCTAAACAGAAAGAAGAAGCATCATTAAACATTACATATTATCAGAACTCAATAGTCGAAATATTAGAAGATCTTACCAACTTTTGAAGCTGGAAACACTTAATATTAATTGACTTACCAATTACCAATACCAGATCAGTTTCAGGGAATTCTTCATTAATTTCCTCCATCTCGAACACATCATCATAAGGAACTCCAGCTTCAGCCAATAGCACATTCAATTGTCCCGGCATTCGACCTATTTGCAACCAATTACGTTAGTAAATCATTACCAATATACAATTACTCTGACTCCATTAAATAGGTATTATTATTACCTGCTACTGGGTGAATGGCAAAGCGAACCTTTTTGCCAATACCTTTAAGGATATTTACTAGTTCTGCAATCGGGTATTGTGCTTTAGCTACACACAGACCGTAACCTGCAAATAAATGGATGTTTTACATTATAATTATGTCATATTAAATCTAAATTGCCATATTTATATTTTCAGTAGTACATACCGGGTGTGATGATAATGTTGGAAGCGCGGTGGATCAGATCAGCAACGGAGTCTACATTAAGTTCTGTGTGAGTAGCGCCAGCCGGGCGAGCTGAGCCACTGCTCGTGACGCCATATCCTCCCAGGATTACGTTGGGCAGAGATCTGTTCATTGCCTATAAAAGATATCAAGATATTGTGCTATAAAATGTGTAGTACACTTTATATCAAGTTGGTACTATAGAAAAAGCTACCAAAAATCATTTTTTTCCTGTTACTACTTATTACTAAGCATTCTATCTGTCTTACCTTGCACATAATGTACGATAGGATAGCACCAGAACTGCCGATGAGAGCACCAACAATGGTCATCAGAGAGTTATTGAGCATGAACCCTTCGGCGCACAGGGCCCATCCAGAGTAACTGTTTAGTACTGTGATTACTACAGGCATGTCAGCACCTGGAAACAACACGACATTGAGTGGGGATTCTTGGATGTAATCTATTCATATTTATAATAAACATGGCGGTTATGGATACTGCTAACTTTCACTCTTTATGTTGAAATGGTACACACGAATGATGTAGTGCTGGCAATATACCCTAGTAAAATTTTGGTGAAAAATAATTTTAAAGAGAGAACAAAAATCATAGTATCCACCTAGTTCTTATCGTTTAATTATTTAAAACCTTATAGTCGAAGCAAATAGGTTGTTATTAGTAGTACCTCCAATAGCAGCGGTGAGCGTGAGCCCCTGTATGCCACTGAGCACAGCAGCGGCGGAGAGCAGCGGCAGGCCGGGCACGTCGGGCGCGGCCAGCAGCGCGGCGCCGCAGCCCAGCGAGCCCGCCAGCAGCCCTGCATTGATGCCGTGCCGCCCCGGCAGCAGCAGCGGCGCCGACGACAGCGAGCCCTGCAGCTTGCCGTACGCCACCAGCGACCCGCTACACACATGAAGCATGTTCACGTTATTTACTAACTCAACTACTACAAACTGTCTTTGAAAGTCCAACTCATTTATAATATAAACAAAATGTAGTACATCACGCATTAAAGAGTATGAAGTATTGCAGTCTAGGCGCGGACGGAATAACAACAGAAATATAAAAAATCGGGGAGCACTTCCTTCTTTCACATGTGACTAACTTAGAAACTGGAACCCTATCCTATTTAACAATATCCTAGAAACAAGAATCCTATCGTCGTTGTCAAAGAGATCTTGTCCAACCTTCGATTTGCTGACGACTTCGTGCTCTTTTCATCTTCAGCCGTAGAGTTGACACAAATGCTTGAAGACCTAAGCAAGGCAAGCCTCGAGGTCGGACTTCGAATGAGCATGTCAAAGACTAAGGTGATGACAAACAATATACACCACAAAATCACACAAGAGAGGGCAGAGGTTGCATACGAGTACGTTGATGAGTATCTCTACCTAGGCCAAATAGTCTCGTTCCAGGCAAGACAAGTTAAAGAAGTGGCAAGACGCACTGAAAATGCCTGGAAGAGCTATTGGTCTATGAAAGACCTTATGAAGAGTGAACTTCCCTTATCCCTTAAAAAGAGACTCATGGACGTTTGCATTCTCCCTGTACTCACATATGTTGCTCAGACATGGTCATTGATTGGTCCACAGAGGTCCGCACTCGCGGTTTGCCATAGAAATATGGAAAGGAGTCACCTCAATATTAAATTAACAGACAAAATAAGAAACCTAAAATCCGTTCCAAAACTAAAATTATCGATGTCACCCAAAAAGCTGCTACATTGAAGTGGAAATGGGCTGGACATGTTTGTCGTATTTCAACACATTAATGGGCTAAAATTACCACCGAATGGTTCCCAACACAGATTAGGCGTCAGCGAGCCCGACCCAGGCGGAGGTGGCGGGATGACCTACATTCATTTTTACCACTGGTCAATCGCGGCACTTGAGAGAGATAAATGGAGAGAGAGTGGGGTGGCCTTTGCCCAGCAGTGGGACATTACAGGCTCCTATTAATTGTAAATTTATTTTTCTATAGATCACATAGGATTATTTAGTCTGTGGGCCATCTGACCCAAAAATCTATTTTAAAATATCAATAAACAGAATACACTATCAAAAACTTAATTTTCGTGGCACTCCACGCTTTTAAGATGTAGTCAGTTTATTGTAATAATCAAAATAACATGAGCCAATTCCACTAGTAATATAGAAAAAGAAGGGTTGTTTTATTTCACTTACGTGAATGTAATACCACCGATGTACGTGCCAAGGAAAAGGGCTGTCTTCAAGGTCGCGGCAGTGGGGTCCGATGCCATCGCGGGGAAATCGTTCATATACGTAGCAAGGCACGTTAATACGGCGGCCATTCCCACAAGACTGAAAAATATCAAATAAAATATCAATAAGAAAACTCTTTGACACAAAATGTATGTGGAATAAATTTTTTCTTGTTATTTAAATTACCTGTGGAATCCGGCTACCAGCTGAGGAAGATCCGTAATCTCGATTTTCTTAGCAATAGTGCCACCAATAAGTCCACCAATACCAGCTACACCCAACATTTGGGCCAACACGGGGTGGCTAGGAGTAAGCATTCCCAAGGTTGCGGCGATACCGCCCGCTACACCAATCTAAAGACAAACATATTGGCTAAATATTTGTCACAAATATGCTTGTTACAGTTATAAGGTTTATTTGCAACCTCATATTACTAAAGTGTCATCAAGGTATCGAGTGTCGAGCTGTACCCAAGTTGCCTCGTTAAAAAGGGAATGTGTTATAGTTCAATAGCTCTACTTCAGACTTAACAAGGAAAGCCTTAAAACCATAACCGAATTGACAAAATTACTGCATCTATGTGTAAAATAAATAATTTACTGAGCTAGATTTAATAATGAAAAAGAAAATATGTATAAGACATTAGAATTTAAAATAGCGATTCAGGAATTTTGTCATTAAATTCATTTCTGTCTCAATGCCTTTACAATGATCAGTAGATATGGGCTAATGTCATCAAGATTACAATGAGCGGGTCTTGGGCCGAGTCTGTAGCTACGAACACTTTAAATAACAATGTTATGTATGCCTTTTCTAATCATCGGTTGCAACGCGATGTGTCTTAAAGTTTTATGGCTTTATTGTTAAGATCTTACCATTCCGAGGTAGTTTCCTTTGCGAGCGGTGGTCTGGGAGCTTAGTCCGGCCAGAGCCCCAACGCAGCACAATGACGACGCTAGGTACGCCATCTGGTGCACTTCATCGTAACCCTATGTAAAACAAAATTGCATGGTTTATGATGCTCTCTTTATTGTTGCTACGAGGGTAAATATAATATTTTATTAATCCAGATTTTGTTCCTTGTCTATGAACTTTTTAAACGAAAATAAGGGCAATAAAAAAAATCATTTTAGTGACTAATTACCTGCATAGCTGTTGTGATGTAACCACCAAGGAGGGCTGCCGCGGGAATACCATACAGGTAACCATATTCTGGCGGGTCACCGGGCCTGAACAAAACAAATCGTGATATTACAATACATTACATAAGATTTTCTGTTTACATCAAGTCTACTTATTAGTGGCATATTCGTAATTCAATTGTCTCAGTTCTGCTTCGCGCTTAAACATAAATGAACAAAAAGGTTGTTATACCTTTTGAACATGTCGAGCATGCGCTGCGTGACCATGAATCCTCCGAACACGTTGACAAATGATATAAGCGCCGCTGTGCTGGCCAACCACTGGGAAGTAGAAATTATAATATGAATAAAAGAGATTGCATTATCTATGAGATGCGCTTGAAGAATATAACAAAAGGCACTAAATAATAGTGTCGTCGGGATTAAGAATAAATTATGGAAATCGTTTCATTGTGATAATAATGTTTTCAACCATTTTGAATTGTAAAGGAAAATAGTGAATCGGTAAAGAGTAATGATTTCAAGTGCATTGTTAAAACTCTTGTGGGTTTTAACAATGCACTTGAAATCATTACTTTAATATTTACATTATTTTATATACTACTGTTATTTCCTGAATGATACTAAATTACTAGTATCTAACTGGTTTATAGTCTACAGAAATACTGTATAATAATATGACAAACCAAAACATTTCAATTCACAGTCAATTAGTACAGGATCAGTTGCTCCAAGAGATTATTATTTTCAGTTAAGTCAAGTTATGACAAGCACCATGACCTACGTGAATGGGACTTCTCCTCTAAAGGAAGAAACGAAGAAATGAATTTATGGGAGGTCTGCAATCATTCAATATAGCAGTTGGTTCTTGTTTAACATACTTGTACGGGCGTCTCAGGCACATATCCGCCGCCCATGAGCAGCAAGCCGCCGACGGCCGTGATGCCCGACACGGCGTTGGTCACCGACATCAGCGGCGAGTGCAGCGCGGGCACCACGCCCCACACCGTGTGGTACCCTACCACACCTACACCACAAATGCGAGTAATTAGCTATATTGTGATCGAAAAACAACTGTAGTGCTTACAAATAAGGTTCAGTTTACCACAGACTAAACTTTACTGCGAACCTTTTAGTTTTAACCAACTTTTTATTTTATACCTTTCATCAGTACTAGTTAATCAAAATGAGCTTTATGTGCATTTTCATTTAGTTGAAGTTCGTTTATTTGGAAATAACATGAAATGGCGCTAGAATTTGAAGACTCTTTTTAAAGATCGAAGAAGTGTTACAGTCTGGCTAGATATTTACCTGATAACGCGAGTGTAGTGGTCATTGTAGTAAATGCAGGATTAGGCGATGCCATTCCTAGACCAATCAGACTGGCCATTCCTGAAATAACATAAAACTATTTTTATTATGTTTGTATAATGTTTAATTACAGAACATTTTAAAACTGGTCTTGAACCAGTTTAAGACATTTTTATATCCATGACCTTCTCATAGATGCTGTGGATTATTTAATATACATAATATTTATTTCTTCACTGTTTTTATACTACCTTGCATAGATACCAATGTTATTTACGAATTTGTTTTTTTTTTTCATTTCTACTTTTTCGTACGCCTTTACGTATGCCTTCTACCGCGGCTTAAATCTATAGAATCCGTATTCGCGGTTTCTCTCGTAAGACATACTTTTGTGTTACATACCTGTAGAGTATAAGAAGCTATCCTTCAAGGTGACATTGAAAGGGCTGGGTGGTTCAGGCTTGGCGAGTGCCGCGGGCTTGTCAGCGGCCTGCACGGGCGCCATGCTGGGCGGCGGCGGCGCGGGCCACAGCAGCTCGCCCGCCTTCAGCACGATGGCGCCGCGTGTTACCTCGTCCTCGAGGTTAATGTGGAAGTGGTCGTTAGATCCTAAAGACGAGTGAAATTACGTTAAAGTATACTTTAAAAAGCATAACATAACATATAACGCCTGGTAAGAGATCAAGCTGTTTCTCAAGCTATTTGATCGGCCTGCCTGTATGCTTGACAGGTTTAAGAAAGCATCTAAGTGATTGACAAGCTTGATGGCGTGTTTGGTCGTTTACCGCGCGCTTAACGAAAGAAGTAAATATGTGCATTTACAGTTAACACATACGACAGTTTTGTGTTTTTTTATAAACTATTCTTGGAAATCAATGACATTTCTCATTTCTTGAGAAATGATAGAGGGGTATTCCCCTACTGTGAGATAATACAAGCTATTTGATTAGATCTCGATACGCGGGAAAGTACCAACAACGCACATTGTTTATTTACCCTCCAGTCAACAACTGATTAGCTCATAATTTACGACAGACTTGAATATTCTCACCTAAACTGAACAGGAACCCAGATATGTTGTTAGCGTATAACGTAGAGGCGTGTGCCGGCATTCTGCTGGGCAGGTCCGTGAGGCCGATGTGCGTGACGCCGTGAATCTTGGCGATCTCCCCCTTCTTCGTGGTCTGCACGTTGCCACCCATCTCCGCCGCCAAGTCCACTATCACGCTGCCGGGAGCCATGTCGCGGACGGCGTCCTAACATATCATTGGTTTAATACAGTTGAATTTAAATCAATAAATTGTAGAAAATCGATTTCATAGCAAAACTTTCAAGAACTCTATTTAAACATTTATTTATTGATTGGTTTCAACTCACAATAATACACATTTCATTGCAAAGAGTAAGTGAAATAAAACGTGTGACATCTATCTCATAAGTTTGGTCTCCAAAGTACTATTTACTCAAAATATTATTTATCATGCTATATTTTGTAATAAATAATATTCAAAGGTATGGTGGCTATTGAAGCAGGCTGGCTGAATGCATTCTTATTACTTGAGTATCGAATAACGTAGAAAATACACTGACTATGGTGTTATTTATAGATATCTCAATACCAATACATAACTGCCCTATATTTACCCAGAGACGACATCGTTATCACGAATAATAAACAAGATATTTATGCAATCTAAGTGTTAAGTCATTTCACACAATGTAGCATTGTGCTGCATTTAACCAAAGTCAGAGCTTATACAGTGTTTAACATCCGTTAGCCCAAAATACACAATTTGACGTATGTTGGATAAAAAATTAAATAAAACAATGTTAAAACTTGCGATAATATATTCGTGTCAGTACCTACATATCGGGTTTAGAATATTTATCTTTCATACAAAGATAATATTGCAATTAAACCTAATTAAGATCGTTTAATGCACGAATGAGTATTATGTAACTGGTAAATTACCTCTAGAATGAGTATGGGCGCTGGTTTCCCGGGGATGAGCGCGGTGCTGATGACGACATCAGAAGTCCGCGCTTCCTTACCGAGCAGAGCCCTCTCCGCATCCAGAAACGATTGACTCATCTCCTTGGCATACCCGCCTTCTCCGGCACCCTCCTCCTAAACGGAGAAAACAAAAACACATTAATTCCGGTCATTCAACTTCAAAATCGCTGCCAAGCATACTAATACCATATGTATACCTACAACAACATGTTTTGATGCTACATAACAAACCAGTTCCCAAATATGTTATTTGTGCAAATAGTCTGTGTAGTAAACGAATTTTTCGTTTAGACCCGGAACGTTTGAGTAACGTAGACTATTTACCTACTCATATCGACGATGTGATAAAATATTTTCAAATTGCAGTATCGTAAATAAGAACATTCATATATTGTACCAATAAACAAATTGTTTTACTTATACTTTCAAGGTTTACAACTTAACAAGACACTTTAAATGTCGTAAAACCTGTCTTGCGATTTGGGGAAGTGACACTTAAGCGAATTACTGTTTAAAAACTTATAAAACGAAGTGTCTTCTAAATAAACAAATGATATTTATAATTAACATTGAAGATTACAAAGGTCATGTTAAATCACATAATTTTTATAACATGATAAAAGCAAACATTTAAATAACCGGTGTATGCGCATGCCGTTATTAATACATGAAAGTAAATTAAAAGAAATTAAAATGTAGCATCAAGATAACGCAAGGCTTGTCAAGGTTTGGTGCATTGTGTGTTGCAACTTAAACAAGATTATTTAGCGAAACAGAACAAACGCTACAAATTAAATGAATAAATATTACGTGACTACGATCTAGAACTACAGCGAGTCGTTTGATCTGGAAAATTACCATTGGCGCTAGCAGCCAAGGCCAGGGTGGTCGCTGCACCCCAACCACTAGGATTAGGGTACACCCACCTCTGCAAAGAAACGGGTTCATAAGCACAAGTGAGACACGAGAGCGGAGCTTACACGTGGACACATCGTATCAACGAGCCTGCGGTTATGTAAGACACGTGATACGCATACTTTGACCGCAGTCCAGTTATTGTCTATCTCTGTACAATGTAGGTATCGCACATGTTGCCATTTCTCTTAAGTGATGATATAGGTCACGCTGCGAGTTCTCATTGTACCCAATAAAGTCGGTTGCTAAAAAGAAACGGCTGAAAGAGTCATAATTAAATATAGAATTTTAATTTGATCAGGTGTATTGATTGCAAATAAATTGCACTTTGCAACACTCAGCCCCGTGTTGATTGGGGTAACTGGTAGTAGTAGTAAAAAGATGTAGTACGTAACGAGTTTCACTCTCTATTCCAATAACCATAATAATTTTTCAAAATGTCGTAAGTATGTACAGATTATCTTTTCTAAATTATATTTTGATTAAAAAAACGCCCGTTTGCAGAAGTTCGACGACAAATTATACTCGAACTTATCGAGTCCCAGACAAATCTTTTTGACTATGAAACATCAACAAAACTAAGCAATACGGCTGTTAAAGTGTGTGTCGGGCGCAGTCTGACCTTCATATCCATGGTGATGAACTGCGCGCCGAGGCTCTCGATCTGCTCGCGCACGGCGGGGCGCGTGTCGAAGGCGCGCACGGCGGCGCCCATGCAGCGCGCCTGCGCCGCCGCCGCCAGCCCCGCCACGCCGCCGCCCACCACCAGCACGCGGCACGGCGGCACGCGACCCGCTGCCGTCATCTGGCCTGGACCACACAACATTATTAGTGCTAAGGAGCTAATGCTTGCTCAAACGCCAGTAGGCTGTGCTTATGAAACGAATCCGCATTACCGCCGCGCTGTTGTCGTTTGCTTTAGATTTTTTTATTCCATTTCAAGCCGCCCACGGACTGTACTACTAATTTCAAAGTACTGTCACAAACAAACAACCGTCCCTGTAGACGATAAAAACAAAAGAAAGCGGCGGCGTCATGTACACGAGCGCTTAGGCCCTTCACATGATGTTAGGCCATTGCTGATTCCAGTGGGATAGGGATCAAGATATACATAGACACAAATCTTACTATCTAAACAGCTATCATGACAATAAGACGTCATAAACTCATAATATAGCTCTTGTTCATTCTAAATATGACTGCCGATCTGCATAATCATAAATACAAACACTAGTATTCCATTCATGTACTCTGAGTATCTGACTAGATACGGCAGGCATTGCCAAATCGCAAGCAGATAAGCTATTGTCTAGACAACTTTAGATTATTTTGTTTTAGTTTATTTTTAAAACCTTACTTCTCTAAATGTATGTGACATGCCTTTTATAACTTCATTATTTTTGTTTAATTGTTTCAATGGTACATTAAAAATGTTGTTCAATAAATAATAACTCACCAGAGAAGAAGCGTGGGAAATGCGCCGCAGCTTCGATCACAGCTCTGTATCCAGCCACATTTGCCATTGAACTCAGTACATCAAATGCCTGGGCTCTGCTTATTCGAGGGATACAATCCATAGCTAAAAATAATCATTAATATTAATTATATATTTCTCACATAACTCTAATGTATTTAAAAACAAGTTTCTCTTACCAAATGCATTAACATTTTTAGCCGCAAGCTTTTTTATCAAGTCTTGATTTTGTGCAGGATACAATAATGATATGAGTGTGCCTTCAGCCCTTACATTTTGTACTTCAGTGTCTACTAAAGGGCGAACCTTTAAAATTATATCTGAAAATATGAAACAAATCTTTAGCTCAATACTACTTGAGATCAAAAGACAAAATATAAGTAATAGAAGTTATTACCAGATTGAAATGCATCCTTTAAGCTAGTAACTTTAGCACCTGCCTCTTCATAAGTCTTATTAGGGAAATTGGCTAAAGCGCCGGCATTCTCTTCTATATTGACACTAAAACCTTTCTTTACTAGTTTACTAACTACTGCTGGTACAACTGCAACTCTGCAAATAAATATACCATGAAAGTCATTCGGGAAATTTAGGTATATTTAATTATGAATTAAATATTATTTTAAATATATTTACCTTCTTTCATTGTCCCAAATTTCTTTAGGTATTCCTATACTGAGTTTAGTGTATGGTACCCCGGGGGTAGGGGGTGCAGCTGCAGAGGAACTTGAAAGGCGGAAGTTCCATGAGCGCTGCAGAGGCTTGCAGGCCTGCAGTAGCCTCACAGACCCACTCATTTTGCCTTACAGCTACAAGAAAAACAAAATAGGTTTAATTATATTTTGAGAAATAATATAAAATGTACAGTAAATAAAGTTCATTTCATTGCCATTAATACCCCTAAATATCTTATTTAAATATTTAATACAATAGTTTTATTATTTGGCACATAACTGCTTATCAATGCATTTAAAAGTGAAAAACAACAGAAGATAACCACCATATCTCTTATAGCATGGACCTAATAGATAAATATAAAATACTATTGATAAATTAATCAGGTAATTCTAGAACAGATGCTTAGCTTGTTTGCCAATCTTTTTAAATGTTGTTCTTGAGAAAGATATTTTTCATTTTAATTGATAATGTACTATGTCAGAGATGTTATTCCTTGTTTATGTATTTCCATATGGAGACAATTATTTACCTACTAACTTTGATTTTTTAATATAAAATTTACTGTACAAGTTCGAATCTGAAATACACATTTTCAACAGTTAAAATATCCGAGACCTTAACTTAAAATGTATCAAAACAAAACACGATAATAAAATATTTTACTTTTAATGATTGTGATAATAAAGTAGGTCGAATAGATACTCACTAAAAATAGCACGCAATTTACAGAAACGAACTATTTTAATTCGCTGCTCTTAATTACGTACACGTACTATGGTGCAGCGGTATTTCATTTTTAGTGTCAGAAATGCACCAAAAAGCTATTCTATTATGTAAAGTGCAAGCAAGAATAAAATTACCTTTTTTAAACCGGCTTTAGTTTTGGCAGCAGACACTTGACCAGTTATTACTGTTGAATAAGGATTATGAATATAACTATCTAAATTCGATTTCTTGTGTATGCTTATTGATAAACTCATATACTTTTAATTGAAAGAAATCGTTTAATTATTATCCAGTCATTACAATGAATAATAACATTAACCACCACTTTTGCGATTTTGAGGAATTTGATGGGGCAACCGAAATGCTTCTCTGCGAAAATTAGATTATTTTATTGTTCATTAATCAAAACGTTTGAATTATCACAACAACCGCAGCCCGGCGTGCCCGGCGCCCCGTGTCCGGCACTACGTTAATAGAGCTGGCAACTTGGCCGGCAATTAGCATTCACAAACTCGATTTGAATTTCGATAACAATAACGATTAACGACACAAGACACTGACAAGGAGAGACATACGTCGCGCGCCGTAGCCAAAAAGCCCGTAAAAGTGCGTAAAAGTCGGCTTGGCTATGTGTGTTTCTTTCTACTACATCTACAAGCGCCGGCGCAACCGGCCAACCGGGAACATTCTGTTGCGCGTGTTGCTATTTCAACCCTGTTTAATTCTGCTTAAAGTTTAGATTTTAGTTATTCTACACAAGTTTAGCCAAAATCTTAGGTAACTAACAACTTTACAAGTGATTACCATTAATATAATGGGCCATCAAATCATTATATCAATTAAATAAAGTTATTCAGTCATTTCTATTTATGTATAAGTCTTGTTTACCAATAGGCGTAATCATTTAACAATTAATCACTTAAAAACTTTTGTAAACTCTAGTTTAAAGCGCTATTTGCGAAGTTTCTTTCTCAGTGTGTAGAACCGCGAATTTGATTGCTTTATTTACAATTTAAATTTCCGTATTTTGTAAAAACAAAGATTAAAGTAATATTAATAGCTATGTTAGATTTATACTCAATTATATTACTCATTCCAATGGAAGTCTAAATATTTTCAAATATTACCATTATAGTAGAATTCTTATCATCTTACACCACCAAGGTTTTCAGCTTGCTTGCTTTTAGTGATGTATAGTGTACACTGTAAAATATCGAAAGAATATTTTATGTGTATCGATAGATCAACTATATACCATCACGAAACGTCGAAAAAGCTCACTTTGAATCTATTTTTCATATAATAATATGAAAAATAGCTACAAAAAGAACTTATTTCTATGAATATTTAACTTCTTTTAAACATTTGCCCCTAAAAGCGGGACTTACCCTATTCCTTGCGATATGTTGAATTCTGCAAATCTGGATGTGCTGGCAAAATCGGGACCTCTCACCGAGTCTCACTCACCTCTGGAAACGTTAGTGTACTCATATAGGTGTTCTTTGGGTTATGGTTAGTCGCTGGACAGAAGTATCTATTAAGAATAAATTAAATAAATAAAAAGAAGTAGAATTAAATTTCTTGAAAAAATAGGCTTATTCAACAACACGTATGAATATGATTTGCTTAACATTCATTCTATTTTTACCACAAAGAATATTGTTAGGTACCTACTCTCTTTTTTAGAAACGCATGATAAGCCTCTTTTATTATTATTTAAACCTGTCATTTTTTTAAGGTAACCAATCTGACAGTCTTGTCATATTTGTTTATTTTGATTATAATACACAGGTCATGGAGTGCATTTATATGTTTACATAGGTTCAATTTGCAGACATATAACTGTGTTCCAGACCGACCAGACCGCTATATGATGGAATATAAATTTTAGTTTCACGTCACTATTATATACATTATGCATATGTTTTATCTCGATTACCGACTATGTTCATGGCATTCATTTTCATACACAAGTCCAGCCGGCGGTTCTTGACTTATCAGCCGAGCAGTTGCCTGACTTGGTCTGTGTGAAAGTGTAACCTAGCAGGCGTGATTAAGTTTTAAACAAAACCGCCACGTACTTAATCATTTAAAAACATGGCTGGAAACAACAGCAGAAAGTTGTTAAAATATGTTACCGAACTTAACATAATTAAACCCCGTAATTGTAAGTAATTTGATTTATTTAAGCTTGATAGCTAGCTTATTGGTTAGGTAACTATTGTGATGCTTTTACTCATATTGAACCTAAATTATGAATTAAAAGGTTGTTTGAATTTTTCATCAAGATATTATTATAATTCGCCATTCACTGTTTTAATTCTCATTTCACGATAAGAGTAAAATTAGAACTTTGGCCTATGCAAAGTACAGGTCAAAGAATTCAGTTTTTAAATTAACTTTAGTTACATTAATTTTATCTAGTGATAGTAACTAGATCAGCTGTCTACTAATAAATTATGTACTTTAGTTGTTGATTGAAAGTTACGAGCTAGAGACTTTTATCGCGACAACAGATGTAATTAATATTCCATCCAATGATCAAAAACTATAGTGTATGTTTAGTAAAACAAATCTTTCTTGTCAAACTTGTCTTATGGATTCTATTTTTGAATTGAAATATTTACTTTGCATTGGGCTGTAATCTTAAAAAGTTATTAAAATTTCTGATAACTAGTAAATTACACATTAAAAGTCTTGAGTTCTAATAGTTTTGAACAGAAGTTACATGTTCATGTTATTTTTAGATGGGACAGCCAAGCGAGTTGTGGCTAAAAACCCTATTGTTGAAATGGATGGTGATGAAATGACCCGCATCATTTGGTCCATGATTAAAGAGAAACTTATATTCCCATATGTTAAGGTATGTCTCACAAAAATCTTTATGATATTATGTGTATTTACATAAATATAATACTACAACAATACTGTTATCTATGTATTAGAGTTGCTAACATTTCTTATCAAAGTTTTAGTGTGCCAATGTTACCATTTACTACTATGATATGACTTACACCCTGAAGTCAAATTATATTATCAACAAAGTGTTAAAGAAATCTTTTATACTATATAATTTTAAGTCATTAAAAAAATAAAATGGAAGTAGTTTCTACAGATACATCAATTGAACTTATATATTTATTGATTGAGCTTTAACTCAATAATTGTTAATAGTTGGATTGCTTGTACTATGACCTGGGCTTGCCTCACCGAGATGCCACTGATGACCAAGTCACTATTGACGCTGCCCATGCTATCCTCAAGCACAATGTTGGTATCAAGTGTGCCACCATTACTCCTGATGAGCAGAGAGTTGAGGGTAAGAAAAATATAAATATCATTCTACAATATAAATAAAATGTGCATTTTATATCAAATAAAGTCTGATTTCTACATACTAACAATTCCGTAATCAACAATATATTGGTTTAATGAAGTCACACAAGTTCACAGCCTGTAATTAATAGTAATGACTCATAAAATTCACAAAGGAGTATTAACGATGCTACTATCTAAGTATAGTATAAACATATTAACCTTTTAGAATTCAAGTTGAAGAAGATGTGGCTGAGCCCTAACGGTACAATCCGTAACATACTTGGTGGCACCGTGTTCCGTGAGCCTATACTCTGCCAGAGCATTCCCCGTCTCGTTCCCGGATGGACCAAAGCCATGGTGATTGGACGTCACGCGCACGGAGACCAGTATAAGGCACAAGACTTAGTTATTCCGAAGGCAGGAAAGGTGAGACACTAAACAAGCTCTCTATTGGTATATAAAAAGGAAAATCTCTGTATTAATAAGGCTAACGTTTAAATAGGTTGAGTTGGTGTACACAGCTGATGATGGTACGGTCGAGAGGCGGCCGCTGTACACCTTCAAAAGTCCCGGCATCGCTATGGCCATGTACAACACCGACGAGTCCATTTGTGCGTTCGCTCATTCCAGTTTCCAGGTTTGTAATAATTAATTTCATTGACATTAATTTGCTGTTTTGTTACACAAGTTATAACACGAGAATTGGGTCGATAATACAAGAATAAAATTTAGATACTTAATGCAATATTAAGTATCATGTAAGTCTTTTTGCCAATTATACAACATTAATGAATAAGTTAATTTCATGCAGTTTTTTATGAATGCGATGAAACTGGACTTAAAGAGACTTTATCAAAAATCTTTTGACGCGTGTATTTTATTGTAATGTTTATAAAACAATAACTAATTTAAGATTAAAAAATATTTATAAGCGATATGACGCACGAGCTGATGAGTTTAATTGTTCGGTCGCCGCGACCTTGCTTCAATGAAACTCATTGCGAACATATCGAACTAGTTTAGACATATGCATTTCAGTCATAAATATGCATGTTTATTAAAATGTATGTATTGTCTTTAATCAGGTGGCATTACAGAAGAAATGGCCTTTATATTTGTCTACTAAGAACACCATTCTGAAGCGTTATGATGGTCGTTTCAAGGATATATTCGAAGAAATTTATCAGAGGTAAGATTAATTGATGTGATTTAAATTAATTCCGTTAAAGACTTAATAGGTACTTATATCATAATTTATGTGATCCTATCATAAGTAAAATGCTATTAAGTTGTTTTTGTTGTCAGTGATTACAAGAAGCAGTTCGAAGATGCGAAGATATGGTATGAGCATCGGTTGATCGACGACATGGTGGCACAGGCTATCAAGGGCTCGGGCGGGTTCGTGTGGGCCTGCAAGAACTACGACGGTGACGTGCAGTCCGACGTAGTAGCACAGGTTTGTTAAATATCACTATCAGAACTGTCAGAACTATCAGACAAAGGATCCCGCTCCCACTCTACCAGATTATTAAATCATTGCAGATTATCTACAGGCATATTTAATAACGCGATGCGTGCAACCCACGCATGTTATGTTTTTGCACCCCGAAATTGTTATGTTAGCCCGTGATATTACTTATATATTACTTATATTCAAACTAACTGTGCCCCGATGTTTCACCCGAGTGTGGATCTAGTTACCTACCTGTTATTTGGGGCGGAGACCAATCCAACAAATCAAAACGTCAAGAAAATGGGTCCGGCCGTTCCGGAGTTATAAATGGTGTAACTATCCCGATCTACTAAAGACATAAAGAATAGTTTCGTTCACCAGACCTATTTAGCCAATAATTCTGATAAAAATATATCAGAAGAACCCTACTAATAAAGTAATTGACCCATATACCTTGTACAAAGATAAGACAACAATGAAACTTTACTAACATTATATTATGTTTGACCTGTTTGTCTGTCGCCGATAAACATGGATTCACTCGAACGATAGCTTTGCTCTAGTGACGGGTTTTATCACATGTCTCATATCACCACGTAAATAATAATAGAGAAATATTAGTTTGTTTCTATAAGTAAGTATCATTATAAATGCCACTTACTTTTAGAAATGCCATTTCCTGTGCAAAAATTGTTCAGTAAATGCTGATAAGATAAAAATTTCAGTAGGTATTATTATTATATTTTTAGATAGGCCATAAAAAGTAGCCATTAAGAACAGATAATGGATTATGGTAGTGGGCGCGTCGCATAGCAAACTCTGCTTATCGCCAAGCCATTCCACTGCACTGATAATTTCGGTAAATGACTGCCTTTTTTGCCGAATGTTGCAAAGCAAGTTTCCAATATAATGATGTTCGTTGACGACCCTGACGCACGACGTTTAGCTTTATTTCAAGATAATAATCTCACAACTATTTTAACTTTGCCTTTGAATTTCTTCCTTTATTTACCTATATGAAGTATGAGTTTTTGTAACTTTTACGTTGTCAGACACAGCATGGACGAAAAAAAAAAGGAATGGACCAAAAGGTCCAAGAGTCTAAAAAAAAAGGACAGGGCCAAAAGGCAAACGTGTCGGCCACCTGTTTTCGCTTAACAACTGATTTTGGTCAACGGTTATTATAAACAAAGTCAATATACCCGTTTTGTTCCCAGGGCTACGGTTCCCTGGGCATGATGACGTCGGTGCTGATGTGTCCGGACGGGCGCACGGTGGAGTCGGAGGCGGCGCACGGCACGGTGACGCGCCACTACCGCATGCACCAGCAGGGCAAGCCAACCTCCACCAACCCCGTGGCTTCCATCTACGCCTGGACCAGGGGCCTTATACACCGCGCCAAGCTCGATGACACGCCTGAACTCGCGCAGTTTGCATTGGCTCTTGAAAATGTAAGTACTGTTTTTATTTTTTATTTACATTCATATTTTGATTATCTTCAACTGTGGCTCCGTTCGCTTGGATGTCTCATATCCTGGTGAACATATGGTGTTTATAAAGATTTATTCTTACTCTATACCATATTTCATCAAAATCGGTTGAGTGGTTTAGCTATACACAGGCAGACATACTAAGTTACTTCTGCCTTTATAATATTAGTATGGTAAGCGCCACTTACACTAGCGCCATGCTCGACGATGCTCGTAAATTCGAACAGTTTGTATTGCGCATGAAAATGTAAGACTGTTTTATGTGCAAAGTATCTAAGTCAATAACATTAGCGGCAATCGTAAATCTGCTACAACTCGCAGACATCCGGTAGGAAAAGCTTCGGAATCGTAATGTGACAGCGAAATGTATAACGTATCTGCAATATATATTAATTCTTATAATATTTTGACAAGGCTCGTAAACAAGTTAGTTGGGTAATTAATTCCTTATGTAAGAAAGTGTAGTTGACCTTCAAATGTTGTTTTGTTTAAATAAGTGATAAAAGATAAGATTTTTGTTAAATCAAATAATCTAAAATCTTTAGGAAAACATTCTTATCAATAAGCATGCAGTACGTAAAGGGGTGTAAGGGGGCAAACGCACATCTTCTGCCCCAAACGCCAACCTCACCTGCCCGTGGTGCACCCTGCTGGACAACGGACGAGGCTCTGGCGACCGAACCGTTGGCGGTATAACCAACTAAATGCAGAGCCAAATATCTCTGGCCAGTGGCGGGCAGCAGCGTCACTGGTGCGAGGCTCTGTGCTGCGCTCACCAACCCGCTTGCCTAGCGTGGTGAGTACGGGCATGTACCCCTCATGAACCGAAGAAAAAAACCACGGCCCCTAGTTCCCGGCCGCCCTACTATTCTGGGTCACGGCAGCGGCCTCGGTTACGGTAGGGCAGGGGGTGCGAAGAATCCCCGGGCTACGAACGGCTGCCACAAACCACTGACCTTGGCGACGTACAACGGACGCAGTCTACGGCTGGATGAAGGCCTGGTCGAACTCGAGGAAGAGCTTAAAAACATCAGATGGCATATTCTAGGGTTGTCAGAAGTTCGAAGACAGGGGGAGGACACGATGACCTTGGAATCTGGCCACATTTTCTCCTTCCGAGAGGGAGACCAACTCTCCCAAGGTGGCGTAGGTTTCCTTGTCCACAAAGATCTCCGTGACAACGTGTTGGAGATATCCAGCGTGTCGACCCGGGTAGCGTACCTTGTACTAAAACTGACCAAGAGGTACTCCCTCAAAGTCATACAGGTATATGCGCCGACGTCGACAGGGCATTCGGATAATATGGTCGAGGCCATGTATGAAGATATATCCAAGGCCATACACCATACAACCAAGACCCACTTCACCGTTGTCATGGGCGACTTTAACGCCAAAGTAGGAGTACAGGAACGCGACGAATCGTGTGTAGGACAGCACGGCTATGGAACCAGGAACCACAGGGGGCGAATGCTGGTAAACTTTCTAAGTATGGAGGGGCTCTTCTGTATGAACACCTTTTTCCAGAAGAAGCCCCATAGAAAGTGGACCTGGCTAAGCCCAGATGGTAAGACGAAGAATGAGATAGACTTTATCATGACGGACAAGAAGCATATATTTAGGGATGTCTCTGTGGTAAATAGGTTTAACACCGGTAGCGACCACCGACTGGTAAGAGGCACCCTAAATATCAATATTAAGCTGGAAAGAAGCCGCATGATGAGGTCGACTCTTCGTCCGACACTGGTCCAGGTCGGCCAAGACTCCAAAAAATTCCAGTTGGAGCTCCGAAACCGATTCGCAGCTTTGGAAACTACTGAGGACGTGGACAAAGACCTTGATGGCGTGATTGGAGTCATACGCGAAGTGGGAAACAGGCACCTGAAGGGAAAGCGAGCGTGCCGAGAGGCCAAACTTTCGAGTGAAACTTTGGAACTGATGAGACGTCGACGGGAAAAGCCAGAGGAAGCTTTGTCAGGTACCAATAAAAAGATCCGAAAACTGGTAAGACGCGACCTCCGCAGCTACAATACTCGCCTTATAGAGGAGGCGATTGAGCAGAATCGGGGGTCGAAAGTCTTCACTAAAAGACTGGGAAAAAGTCACCTGACAAAGCTGAAAACCTCGGATGGCAGAATCGTTTCATCGGTTCCGGAGATTCTGGCTGAAATCGAAGGCTTTTACGGCCGACTGTACGCATTGCATTCCCTACAGCCGCAGCCCGACGCGAGCGACCCAAGAGCCAAGCTTACCCGCCACTTCACCGAAGATCTCCCAGACGTGGAGGAGGATGAGATTGGGGTGGCCCTCGGACAGCTTAGTAATGGGAAGGCTCCCGGCGAAGACGGAATCACGTCTGAGCTCTTAAAAGCTGCAGGCCAACCTGTGCTTGGCGAACTTAAGAGGCTCTTCAATTCCGTCATAGCCAATGGGACAACTCCGGAGGCGTGGAGTGGGGGCGTGGTTGCATTGTTTTTCAAGAAAGGTGACAAAAGTCTCCTGAAAAACTATAGGCCAATCACGCTCCTAAGTCACGTTTACAAGCTGTTCTCGAGAGTCATCACAAACCGTCTTTCCGCAAGATTTGACGCATTCCAGCCACCGGAACAGGCTGGGTTTCGCAAAGGTTTCAGTACCATAGACCACATTCACACGGTGCGGCAGGTTATACAGAAGTCCGAAGAGTATAACCAGCCCCTGTGCCTGGCCTTTGTGGACTATGAGAAAGCCTTCGACTCGGTCGAAACCTGGGCTGTTTTGGAATCCTTGCAGCGATGTCAAGTCGATTGGCGGTACGTGAAGGTGCTAAGAAGCCTGTACAGTATGGCTTCAATGTCCGTCCAAGTACAAAACCACCGAACAAAATCCATCCAGCTGCACCGAGGTGTTAGACAGGGAGATGTCATATCTCCGAAACTCTTCACCAATGCACTGGAGGATGTGTTCAAGACGCTGGATTGGAACGGACTGGGCATCAATGTAAATGGCGAATATCTTACGCACCTTCGCTTTGCCGATGACATAGTTATTATGACAGAATCGCTGCAGGATCTGCAAAAAATGCTGCACAGTCTTAACGCTGCTTCGAGACGTGTGGGGCTTGGGATGAATTTGGCCAAGACAAAGATAATGTTCAACAGACATGTCATCCCGGAACCAATTAGCGTCGAGGGCACTACGCTTGAGGTTGTCCAAGAGTACGTCTACCTTGGGCAAGTACTGCAACTCGGTAGAGACAACTTCGAGCGGGAAATCGCCAGAAGAGTGCAGCTTGGCTGGGCAGCATTTGGGAAATTGCGTCATATCTTCACGTCGACACTGCCGCAGTGCCTGAAAACCCGGGTGTTTAACCAATGCGTCCTACCAGTTTTAACCTACGGAGCCGAAACGTGGAACATGACAGTCAAGTTGGCCCACCGACTGCACGTCACTCAGCGTGCTATGGAAAGGTCTATGTTGGGGATCTCATTAAGGGATAAGATCCGGAACGAGATCATACGACATAAGACCAAGGTGACTGATATTGTCCAAAAATGTAGCAAGCTGAAGTGGCAGTGGGCTGGCCATGTCTGTCGCAGAACCGACGAGAGGTGGAGCAGGAAGGTTCTCGAATGGAGACCACGCTTAGGCAAACGTAGTGTAGGACGCCCCCCGGCTAGATGGACCGATGACCTGAAGAAGGCAGCTGGCAGTGACTGGATGCAAAGGGCGGGAGATCGTGAGCTGTGGCGTTTCTTGGGGGAGGCCTATGTCCAGCAGTGGACTGCAACAGGCTGATATGATGATGACGTAAATCAGTTTCGAGGCTCCACCCGTACTATTAATATGATAAATGCAGTTATATGCAGTTGATAAATGATCAATTTATATTATCGAAGTAGGTAATCAATGCCTGTAAAATCTAATTTAGATAAGCTTGATAAAGTTGATTGATTTAAGAAAAAGCCATCGATTTGTTTTTTACTTTGTAAATAAGTCACGTAGTCTCCAAAATGTGTGTGTCTCATGAATGCCAGTCGCTCGGTCCCGGCTGGAGTCGTATAACAAGTCGATCTTGTTTTTGAACTGGGTCGATGACTCTTGAATCTCTTGATGTACGACTCCTGCGTTTATATGTATAAGCTTCGATTTTATTATTTTTGTTTCGTGTGTTGAAGGTTGATCTTAAAAACAACTTTTAGATCTTATTCGAATTCTCGAAGTTATACGTTTTCGAATACTTTTATTAAAAATATATAAACTGCACTTAAGAATATTGTATGCTATAATTACATAGACACTGTTTTATAAAAACCGTATTTTTAAATATAAATGTATCTGCTGTAGACAAATATTTATAAATGAATGTAATAATAGTATTAAAATAAATATAAGTGTCATATTGAAATTCAAGCAGTATTATTAAATTTATAAAAGAATACCGACTCTGAATATCCAAATCGCATTATTTAAAGTAGACGTCAAAACAAATAAGTTTTACAAAACAGGTTGTCGCCATATTATACTTATTTTGGGGAATAATATAGAAGGTTGGTGCCCTTGGGGTTCATTAACATTTTTTGGTTTACAGGCTTGTGTCGAATGCATCGACAGCGGTAAGATGACGAAGGACTTGGTGATTTGTATCCACGGCCTGGCGAACACCAAGGAGGGAATGTACTTACACACCGAGGACTTCCTCCTAGCTATTGCTGATCAACTTGAGCACAAAATGTCCTCTAAATAAACTTGTATGTTACATCAATCAGTGGTAAAACGACCTTGAAACTTTCTATCTCTTTCTAATTGTCTTTTATTACTGATCAATTAAAGATCTAGACTAGATAGGAAATTTAATACATCTTCAGTTGATTTACATATATTTTTAAGTAATCCAATTTTTCTCATATATTATTGTAAGTGTGTTGGATCCGAACAAATGTGGGACAGCTTTGCAATGTTTAGTCTTTAATGAATTTAAGGAAAGAGTAGAACAATGAAATGGTAGTGAGAACAAGATCATGATTGCTTGTATTTGCCTTTCGATGTATAATGTGGTGCTCGTTGTTACTGTCGTTTTATAGTAATGTCTAAACATGGAATTAGTCTTGGAATGTTTTTGCTTTATTTGCATTTTTCAATTGTTGTGTGGAAATTGATGGCCAAGTCATGTATGCAGTGTTCCTATTAGTTAAGATGTTTTAACAAAAGCAACAAACGCACAAGTACTAGATGGCAGTTTAATCAGAGACCTGCTTGATGCTATTAGGAACATCCATGGAAACAATGAGACTGATCAATGGCCATAATAGGGATTCTGTATTAAAATTTCAATAATACTCTCGTGTACCTCTGTATTGTTATGTTCTGTTAAAATGAACACCATGAACTTGGTTCTGTAAATTGGCAGTAATGCCAATATGTTAATTCTTATTGATGTTTTATGGAAATTATCCCAGTAATTATATTTGTAGACATATATACATTTGTTAAGATTACTTTATACATGATATATATGTGAATATTTTTGTAACTGCATGAGATTTATGGAGATATATGTGCTTAAGCTCAACAATCACAATGAAAATCAATACATATGTATTTTAATAATAAAATCATTTAATTTAACATATTACCTTTTATTTATTTCTTGTTTTCAATTATTTGAGAAAAATAAAAATGCATATCCAGAATATGCATTTTTATTTTTCTGGTAAGCAAAAAAAGAAAGTTCATTCATAGTATTAGATACTGTGAAGCTTGTATGAACAAATAAAAACTTACTCTTACTTAAAATGAGAACAGTCAGAATAATACTTCAAACAGATTAAACATGAATTAGGATATTAACCTCAGATCATCATCTTTCACAACATCATACTTAACAAGCTTCACATACTTCTTTAACAGTTTCCTCCAGTAACACTTGACATCCTTGTCCGTGAGATGTTCCCAAACATGTCTATAGCCTCTATCCGCGATTTCCTTTGCTATCGCATCATTATTCTTAAAAAATATTATTAAGTCCTTAATCTCTTCTTGTGTGGCTTTCGTGCTGATTGGTATGTAATGTACCCAAGGTTTTAGTGATGGGTAGAAGAATTCCAGCCATTGATCACCAACATGGAACACTAATGACTTGCAGAGGAACAAGTGTTTAAATCTAAAGCTCGCTGCTACCCCTCTGTAGTTGAATAGGTACTTGTACTTGCAATGGTCTTCAAATGATACCTCAGATGCTGCTGGTGCATGCAATGTATCCTAGAGATTAAAAAAAAAGTTTAATAATGTATCTGGCGAAGCCTACAAGTGTGTCTACCTAATTAAGTATGAGATAAACATACCATATCAGACTTCCATGCTTGATTCTTGGTGTACTGAGCATCAACAAGATCAGGCTCAGATCTAGAAAGTAATATCAAAGCATCTCTCTCTTCACTTGTTCTGGATCCTCTGAAAAATGCCATGTTTTCCTTCTCTTCCCAGGGCCATCTGTAAGACAAAAGATCCTTATTAACTACTACAAGTTAAGCAGCATGAAAAATAGTCTATATTTATGGATACTGACTTCTCAGCAGCTTCTGTTATGGAAATTCTGTGTATGTCCCACCGGCCAATGCCAGTTGGGTATAATGAAATAGCTGGGCCACCTTCCCAGAAACTCCAGGCAGGGTACATAATATCATAATAATCTTTTGTCTGTAACACAATGAAGAAAATATTAATATTCGAATTTCCTATTTACTTACAATATGGTAGGTACATTTATTTATACTCATGTTACATCATTAACAAAACCAAATACAGTGTTATTTCAATATAATATTAAAGCAATGAAATTCAGGACCTTACTAAAAGAAAATACTGGTGCTTTGGGATGACCCCATGCTTGGTTGACTTGCGGCCAATCTCTAGTATTGAGAGCTAGTTCTAAATTAGGCATCTTTGACGCCAGTGCTGTTAAGTAATGTTCCACTCCAGCACATCTTGCTGGAAAATGGCACTCATTTTCCCTGTACAATTTGCCATTTATTATCTGTAACAGACAGCAGAATAAATAACGAAAAACAAATAGAATGCTGCACAGTTGCATTACTTTTTACTACCCTTTAATAAGTCATTATTATTACCTGATATTTTGTTGCCTTTGCACGAGCAGTGTTAAATAATTCTTTAGTGATGCCACTAGCGAATGGTGCTAAGTCTCGGTCAATTACTGCCTTATGACAGGAACAGTTAGCGCTTTTACATGGCACATACTGCTGCACAGCTAAATTTATATTTTCTTTGATTTTGGAAGACCATTCGTTTGCTTCTGAAAGTGAAATAATAGGATTGTATGTGAATAATAGTTGTTCAACCGGTATAATTGACTTATTTAGTCAAATTAGGTAAAAAATAACGGTAACCTTTACTGTATTTGTTGTGTTTTTCAGAGCAAACCTCTTCATCTTTGTTACAAGTTTCTTTGTTAGTGTTAGAACTTACTGAGACGATTATACACACCAGTGTAAATAAATGACTGTTCATATTTACTTAACCTAATGAGGAAAGTCTTAATACTGGATACTATTAATTGAACATCAAAGTTTGATCAGATAGGTTATGTCAATGGTAAACAAAACAAAATGGTTATTATGACAGTAGGCCTGACAGGACCTTTTTGTGGTATTAGTTATCTGTGTACAAATCTAGTAAAGTTGATTTCTCATTAATTTCATAAAAATAATAATTGTAGAAAAATATTATGATGTGTGATAATAATAATTATATTGTTGTAATTGTACTATGAATACTTTGTACGTAGTGCAATTACTTACCACTAGCGCCATCTAGTATAATGGCACTATCTCCTAATTCCTTTATACTAAAGATCTCTGCAGAAAAGCAGTGTCCTACGGTTTCACCTGCGTTAGCAACTAGTCAACTTTCAAAATAAAATTCCAATAACCAATCTAGCGTATGTTACTCCTTATAGCATTAGCTATCTGCGGAAGACAGTAACGTCCAAATCGGTCTAGCTATTTCAGAGATTAGCCGGAACAAAAATAAAGGACATTTTTTTTAGATTATAGTCAATGATATTTTAATAAACATGTTATACACATACAAAACAATCGAAAAAAGTGTTCCGCGCAGCGCGGCAGCTAGCGAAAGAGATAGCGCGATAAAACCCATAAGAAAAAAAGAGACAAATAGTGTTGTTGTTAATGGCAATACGTCCCAATTAGGACGTTTTCGAGTCTTCACGATTGCACGCTTATAACATATCTGTTTATTAGAATATCATTGATTATAGTACTTTCATATGCAATTAGTGAAAATTCGTACAAAAAAGACACTTCAATTTTACTTGTTTGTAAACTCATAACTAAAGTACTGATAAAAGTCATAATGGAATATAAAATAAAAATAGTTTAGGGTATGAGTTGAATTTATTAAACAACACAGACATAAGACAGTAATATAAAGAATGCCAATATCGATTTTAGTCAGTATAAAAAGAATTATTACGAAAAAAGGAGTACTTAGTACTTGGAATTGGATACAAAATAGAAAATGCAAAGTTTAAATAAAGTTGAGATAGTTAAGAATTGAAATTTGTTAAGAGAATATAATTTTATGAGATCTTAATAATTAAGGATTTACATGACTTACTATAATAACATTCAACAGGTCTACGAGTATCTAATTACAATAATTGATAGTATAATTTTAAACATAAAGATTGAACTATAATTAAAATCAGGTTACATATGGTTTAAAGACTGATTTACGTTGCTGAGCATATGCCAAGCTGACTTTAGGTCACGGATATTAACGCTACATTAGAATTCTAAATCCGTGTGTATATCTATCAAAGACATTCGTGACTGCGGATTAGCTTGGTCATAGCTCAGTTGAAGAGTCAGTCCTACGTAAACATTTAGAACTCCCGGTCTGGGAACAAGGCAGGCGCGACAAGGGTCCACACGTACAGACCGACGCACAGCCACGAGGATGTGATCTTGATCCACATTGATGCGACGTTCTCCTTCGAAAGCTGCGAGCTCGGGCTGGAAGAACATATTAGTGTTATTTACTTCCACATAATACATCATTTAGTTAGATAACAGTTTGTGTTAGGAAATAAATAGTGGTAACTAGGAAAAGTGTATGCGGTCTCTCGACCTTATGGCGGTTAAAAAGTAACTGAATAGTTGTTAAAGTTTATAAATAGGATAAGTAGTCCTGAGATTACTTCTTACATCCAAACGTATTAACATGTAAAAAAAATTGTATAATCTTAAAAAATATAAAAATAGATTTTTGGTGTTATACTTACTTGTACCAATTTGTGAGTGTCATCATGATGTAAAGCGTAGCCAGCGCGAACACGATGTGGAAGAAGGTCCAGGAGTAGGCGACGCCATCGCCCTCGTTGTCGAACACCTTCGTCTCCTCGCGGCCCGCCTCCGCGTCAGCGCCCTCTATGGAATCATACCCTGCGCTCAGTGAGCATACCGACATGCAACATTAACAATGTTACCACAATATACCATGATGCAAAGCGTTATGTGGAAATATCTAAAGCGAAATAAAAGATCCGTAAAAAAAAACAACTACAATTATTAAAAATATGAATTGAAAAAAAAAAACAACTTCTGTGGCTAAAGGTAAAGAAGCAGTTTCGATGGACGTATCTAATAGCAAGCTTTACTAACAAACAAAATGTAACTGTAATTTATAGATCTATGACTTTGGAAACAACAGAAATATGAAACATGAGAAAATAACTAACAAATTGTGTTACCAACGTTAACGCAACTATTTAACCTGGCTTCTTCGAAATTGGATTAGGCGTGGATTGGGGTTCTTTGGGAGCTAGACCATAGTAGAGCAAAAAGAAAAAGTAAATGAGACGAAAATAAATAATACAAGTAACAATGCAAGCAAATATAATGATGCTGCCCTATGCAAGTAAATCAATGTTAATAATAAAGCGAGGTAAACAGCTACAGAAATGAATATTTGTTGATGTTATCGTGATATCAAAGTATAGCTGGTACGTATGTCTATGATTCAAGGCCAAGTGCACATTGTGTGTGACGTTACCTTCGTTAGCAATGAGCCCTCCTTGCCCTTACACCGCGCCGCCGCCGCGCGTTATGTCCGCAAGGAATGCACAGTATGCGTTAGTGTTTCATAAAAAAAGTAAAAATAAAACTGTGACAGATATCACATTTGATATAGAAGGAATTATAATGTTTTATGTGGCTATAGAAGAATTTATTCAGTGTGTGTCAAAATGTCAAAATATTGTAAAAAGTGAATTAACCCTGAGCCGTATAAGTCAAAGGAAAAATAAAAACACCTTAAAAATATTTAAGTAGCAAAATCTATGAGAAAAATATCAATATTTGCATGACACAAAATTGGTAGTAACACATGCAAAATTGTGTTCTCAATAGAAGAAATGAAAGCGACGAAAAGGTTCAACAAACTAAGCAGCTAGAGGACACACTGATAACGATATATGACAATAAAAACACATTTTTGGCCAGTCATAATAAAATGCAGTAAGCTAATTAATGAACGTTATTCTTACCATGAAGTTTTATTTTTCCTTCAAAATTGACTTGTTAACACTATGATAGATTTTGAATGATAGATTAGTTGAGTAAATAAGTATAGAAAGGCATATTCACCTCCGGCGCCGTCCTTGGCGAGGATGTGGTCGGACATGGTGATCTTGGAGGAGGACGAGGCAGTTCTGATGCTGGAGTACAACACGCTGCACACCCAAATTACCAGCCCGATGATCGACTGCTTGTCGAAGGATGACTGTCGAGACATTTACATGGAATCATTAAAATAGTGTAGTACATAGTAATAAGTCTCAAATATGTAGCAGTAATAATTTTATCATTATTAGCCCAGTAGATTGTGTCAGAGCTAACCTGATCTTGACGCGCACAATAATGACCGATTATAATTTCTAACTACCGCCATAGTACATAACGTTTTCCGTTGCGCAGCGTCACAGTAGCTTACGCATTCTATTTGAAAACCTTTACAACAATGTTTTCAAGATATAGTGTGCAGGATAGATACAGAACATAAAATACATATTACTAAAATACTTTTTAAAAATACAGTGTGAGGTGTGGATGTGGTGGCAATTGTAACATCGCAATTATAAAGATGAATAAGTAGAACAAATCAAGTGATAGGAAAGAAATGGTTAAAATAAATTAGGTATCTATTAAGACTAACGGTAATATACAAAAATAATCTACACAAACTTTAAAATGACTCTTCCCATTACATACCCAATATATATCCTCTTTGGTTATCGGCTGTAGCATATACAAAGTAAATATATTTAACAAATACTTTTATGCATAAATATTAATATTACTTACAATATAATTATTTTACTTAAAAATAAATAACATTAAATTGGAGGCATAGTTTATACATATAGAGAATAGTATCATGTATAAAAGAATACAAATATTCATATAGCGTATTTCCGATATATTCACAGTAATAATATGGTCCGTCTGCTTGCTACCACGGCCGGCGTAACTCGGCCGAAATGTCAAGCCCGAAAGCATGTTTCGCGGTTATTCCCCTTAAATAATATTACTGTAGACATGCAGCAGAATAGTTTAAAAGTTAGTATATTAGAAGCTAACTTCACACCTTGTTATCAAATCCAGTGAGTTAAGAATAAGAAGTTTAAACCAACCTCATTGGATCCCCCGGTGAGGCTGTTACACTCCTTGGAGGCGTTGGAGAGCGCGGACCAGGTGAGGTACATGACGTACAGCGACACCACCGCGGACTGCAGCAGGCCGGAGCGCGGCTGGTGCTCCTGCACCGACGGCAGGATCGAGATGCCGCTGGCCAGCACCACCAGGATCAGGTTGAACGATATGAAGAACTTTGATAGGTCACATCCGCTTGACTGGTGAAATGAACAATGCTTTAGTTAGTTTTTATTTCATACATACCATCACGCCTGTATTCCCCGAGGGGTTATGCAGAGGTGTGCTAATGTACACACACAGTTTGCCGGTATGTTAAGGTCCCATGTAATAGGGGCGAGCCTATTGCCACAAACCGGGCACAAATCCAAACTCTGACCTGCTACTGAATTTCATAGAAAAACCCAATTATACCTTGATCGACTTGGGAATCGAACCCTAGACCTGCATAGCAGTCGCTCTAAGAACCACTAGGACAACGAGGCAGTTAGTCATTCATAAAAGTATTATCTATCGCTACTTTTTAAATTAAAGTGGATAGAGATAGCATGAGACTCAAACTTCGGTATGTTTGCATATGCGACCTACGAAAATCTTTGCTCCTTATCGATAGATTATGTCGGTAAAGAGTTTAAACATTACAGTAGGAGTTCAACATTTTAAATATGAAAACAGCCAGCATCTGCTGCATACAGTAGATTTCGTAACATTGATATACTTACTTTAGTGTAATAAACATATAGAAGGACAACGCCTGTGATTGCCAGGGCGTAGCACGTCAGCATCGCTATGAGGAGCGCCGCGTACCACGTGCGCGACTGCGACTCTTCGTAGTTAGCTGAAATATCACACAATATTAATTATGTATCCCTATGCCGCAAATATTAGGGCCTTGTACTACAATAGCTATTTACTATAGACACGAAAAGAAAAAAAAAGAATAATATTAAGTAACCATTTAGATAAGAATCAGCTCATTCGTATTTGTTAAGACTTGTCAAATATGCAAAGATAGTTTTCAAAAGGATCAGTTAGTTCTCAGGTCTGATAACATTTTGAAACAATAATAAGTTGTTTTCTATTTATAAGTGATACTTACAAACCCATCGTTCAGCCCAGGAATGGGCAAAGTCAATGATTAATATGAGTTGTATAACTATGAAACAGAAGCCTCCGATCATGCCAAACACCATCCAAGTTGCGGCAAATTGTCCCTCAGGGATGAAGAAAGCGCCAATTATACCACCGATTACTAATAGATACTTGATGCCCCAGAAGCTGAAAGGAAAAACAACTATTGTAACAATAGATTCAATATGTAAAACACATACAATCTGGTGTAAATAACCTTATCAGTCATATAAGCAGACTGTCTGATAACATTAAAAACAAACAAGGATTAGTAATATTTTTCTATAACATACCCATTTTGTATGCCAGCTCGAGGATCCTTCGAAGATTTGACGCCAATTGTTATGAGAGCCATCAAAACAAAGAATAGACATGCTGCAAAACATATTCTGAAAAAAAAAAATACATTAAAGGAAATTATGACTTTCATCCATCATCACAGCCTTCACCTTGAAATATAAAACCTGCAATTAAATTATGTAGGAAGTAGGAAAGGAACCTCTATTTCCTTAATGAATATGTCACATTACTGGGAAAACCCTAGATAATTCTAGTTACTGATAAAAAATCAACATCAAATATAACTTAAAAAGATGAGTGTACTTGGCTTAGTCATCATAGAATTGTTCATAATGTCATTTTTAGAAAATGTAAGGTTTAAATAAAAGCAATTTATTCACCTCTTTAGCTCTCACCCTAATTGATACATCTACCCAAGGGCATAATGTATTTATAGAAATTACATAAGTAATCAATATTTATGAAAGGTCAGTCCGTACATTATAAAGGCAAGATCAGAAGATTTAGAATGTTTTTACTGAACTAAAACATATTTTATGAGAATTATATTATATAAATACATATATATATAACTTACCGATACACAGCTAGGTAGCCAACAGCCTGGTCACAGTCCACTTTTAAGTCCCCTGGTAAATAATGTGTCGAGTTTTTGCAAAATGGTACCTGATGAGACAATTATACACCTAAATAAGTATGGGAAAAACTGCAAATCTTAATAAGATTAAGTATATTGTTAGACTTTATATTATTAATAGATCCTCAACTTTACCAGTCTTAATTGAGTTATTCTTTATGTCTAAGTGTAAGACTAGTGTATACCTTTTTCATTTCGTCATGTAGGCCAGGAGCCAGTGTGATGCAGGCGGCAATCATGACCAGTAGCAGCATGACTGTGTACATGAGCCGCGTGGACGTCGAGTTGGCGCACGACGGACATGCTGAGCAGCACAGCGAGCATGCCGCGCTCCCGCAGCAGCACGCCAGCTACAACGCAAAAACAAATTACTGTCTGCTAGATTACATATACATAGTGAAAGTTCTTTGTTGTCATGTGTATCTTCAACATCACTGTTATATGAGCTGCTGTTTGTTATGCAATTTGTGTAAAGATTATTATTAGTGCATTTATGACTAATGCATAAGCATGAATACTTTATTGCATCAACTTATTTTTAAGTAGGGTAGAAGCCCTTTAATCAATAATAGTTATGACTTGTAAGAATTTGTTGCTGTCAAATATAATCAAAATGTAGCACATCATGACGACAAATGGATAACAGTATATTAGCCAATTAAGGTTTGTATGTGGGTAAGTTAATCGTAATAAAAACATTGATCACCTGAGCTGCTGAACAAAGACCTAACACTGCACCCATTTTGGAGCACTGATAACGTTATTCAATATTTATTTACGTTCCAGACACGATTTCACTCGAGTTTTAGTTTCTGTAAGTGTTAATAACAAAATCAATAGTTTCTTATTTTAGAGATTACTAGCTTGAAGCTACCATTATTCACATCAAAGCGATTTCATTCGACTCAACCACAATGTCATAAACACAAACAAATGTCAAAGTTATACTGTCAACACAATTTAATTTTTTTACATGGCAATGTTTTTGGGGATCAATTATATCGATTTTGACGGAGACTGTTGCGCAAAATGATTTTTCCGAATATTTTGGTCAGAGGCCTTGTATTTATTATTTAGAAACAATCAGCCCTGGCCCTGGTTCTATTAAACACGCACTAAACTTATTTAAGGTCGTCGGTATCTTTTCAGTTATACACTATTACTATTAGTATTGAGGCATATTCCTGAGAGCAAGAGAACCGCCGTGGGATTGAGGGCGCTGCTGTGTTTAAATCACTATCACTACATAGTATAAAACAAAGTCGCTTCCCGCTGTCTGTCCCTATGTATGCTTAGATCTTTAAAACTACGCAACGGATTTTGATGCGGTTTTTTTTAATATATAGAGTGATTCAAGAGGAAGGTTTATATGTATAATTCATGCATAATATAGTAGAGGAATACCAATAATCTTAGAGATTACTAACGTAAGGTCGTAAATGAACCCATTTTATGCGCTTTCATTGCAAACGCTGGCTAAACCCTATGAGATAGATCAAAATAATGTACTACAGTATTGTGCACCTTAAAAAGATCTACAAAAAAGTCCGCGATGGCATATGTCTATCTCTTGAGGATAAACCACAATAACCATTTTTATCGTTTATTTATTACTTATTTACGAAAAAGCGATTTTAAGCAATACAGTATTAATCCTTATCCAATTAAGTACCTTTAATAAATTGTGCATGCAATATAGGTCAATATTGCCCTTTACAGCATGTAATTTAAATGAATATTTTCGAAGATATTGCAAATTTAAAATGTAGGGACATGGCGGTTGCGGCGATACCGGCCGGAGGGCCGCGCGGGGGCTGGGGGGCGCGTGCCTATACCAAATAGTGCGTCCAAGGCTGTGCTTCGCCCTACAGAACTTTATGATTGTGTAGTTATATTTGGTATCAGCGTTGCACCCGAGCAAAGCCGGGGCGGGCTGCTAGTACCGTATATTTTAAGTTAGATAAACACACCTTTGTATTCGTAGAATGAGATTTTGCCTTCATATATCCTTATTGACTGATTTACCATTAACATAACATTATTTATACTTTACTCTTCTCGATCCGCACAGACTCCAACGGCATATTTTTTTTTGTTGTGTTTGAATATTTTTTGTGTACTATGTACTTATTTACTCAATACACCCTGATACTCACTGTTTCATTATACAGATGCGTTTGTCTTGGCAGTGCAGCAGTGTTAGAATCTGAATATATATGCTATTAATTAGGTATAAATTATATTTACTGTACTTTATAATAAGTTTGGGCGCATTGTGCAACGCGCGGTAACCTATTTTTTCATCACTGTCAATAGTTGGAATAATGAAAATAAGGTACGATCTAACTTCAAGTTATTGGGACCATTATCACCATTTTACCACTGGATCAAGGATTATGAGGGAAGGAGGCAAATAATAACCAAATAATGTTATGTTAAAACTTAAAATAAAATATATCTTCGACATAGGTAGTTATTATCTAAAGGTATACATTAAAATTTAATTTTCCGGTACTTACAGCACTTCATAGGTAATGTGGTGATCTTACGACAAGTAGGTAGGTATGTTTGTTTAAAGTAACCTGTTTCTTAAATAAACTGATGATTATTGTTCTCCCGCTGGGCAAGACTCTTCTCGTGAAGAGATGAAAATGCATAGATCACCACAAAAAGTTAGCGCTGAAATTGAAATTCACTATGTGGTAATAACTAATAATAATAACTTTCTTGAGAAAGTTGATATAGCGGGCGCTCATATTGGTATATACCTATTAGCCTGAGTTCAAAGTAACCTTGTGGGTACGAAGCCGGTCAATGAACCAGCAGGCTGCCACGAATCAGAATTTTTACTTTTAATCCATCGCGCTACATGTTTATAATAATATAATTTACGGGACTAAGCGCGTACATGCTTAAATACCCTTTTAGGGCTTGACGTTTCGACTACTCTGCTTGCGACCACGGCCGGTATAACCCGGACGAAACGTCAAGCCCCAAAAAAGGTATTTATCCATATACGCGCTTATTACCGTGCATCTGAATTTATAAAGAGAAAATATGTAGTTTTGTTTTCGTTCTTCCGACAGAGGGCGCGTTCATGAAAATTACAGGCAATATAATCGTTAAATGTTAAATGAATGGAATTTGAAACAGTACCATCTCAGTTTCTTTAGTCATTATGTTAAGGCCCAAGTCGTCGCATGTATAATAATTGATGTAGCATTAGCAGTGAAGTACCACTAGCTTACGTAGGTATGTTGGGTAGGATCAGAAAAATAATGCCACTTTGATTCTAATAATTGAAATATATTTTTTCAAGACACACAAAATTCATACTAAACTTATTGAGGTATAATATTCAGGCAAATAGTCTACTTGAAGTAGCACATAATAAAATAATAACATTTTTTCATATATATTTCATTAAACTGTATAACATTTATTTTGTTGAGTAGGAAGGTATGTATATAGGTAGGTACAATACTTCACAGTCAAATTTAGTTCGCTATGAAATGCATTATTATACATTATAGATAGAGAGCTCAAAGTGCGTTATAATAAGGCTGTTCAGTTTTGTGATGTACATATTTAATTTTCCAATATTTTATTTAAATTCACATTTTAAGAATATTTTCAACACAATAACAAAACGCTTCCTTAATTTGTAATATCTATCATCATAAAATCAATTTGGAACACATTCTGGACCTCCATATTAGATACGATATAAAATAACTTTATATTCTAATCTACGACGTTCTCAGTAAAATATAACATGCTCTGCTCACATTCAACATCATAGTTATAAATAATAATTTAGAAAATAATAAATAAAATTATTAATATCACAGTAGAGTCTGCCAGCTAGTTTCTACAATAATTCGTTGATGAGTGTAAGAAAGTATAGAAACCAAGTTGTAGGCACAGGCAGTCCAAGAAAGTTGATCACGTCGAAATACTAGAAACTGTAGCTGACTGCTGACAGCGTCGGTAAAAACTGCTGTGATATTGACAACTAAATATGAAAATATATCTATCGAGAGATAATCAACACCTTTGATCATTTTGCAGCCTTAAAACTACTGGTAACCATTAATAACGACGCATCGATGCATCCACCGGCTCTTAACAACAAACTAGACATTAGTCTACACCATTTCTGGACCTTTACGAGTAAGTAATATTGATATACATTTGATACATACTGGCTTAACAATTGCATAAGTTACTTAGGTAGAGTATGATGATAACACGGTATGTCGGATGTGTCGCACCGCTTGTGTATACAGGCCTTTCAACTGCGCTTGTTGCAAATTGGAATGTACCAATTAGTGATAAACTTAACACAATCTGTGCTGACCATCAGACCAAGTGATTAATATAATTATGTAACTGTTAAAAACTACTCCGTTATTGTTGAGCCACAACATGCTTACAAAATTTGAGATTACACTAGGGTGCAAACTCGAAATAAGAATAAGGTAATGACTTCAGTTTTTATATAAAAATATTAATCACTTTATTGGAATTTCTGTTAGACAGATATTATTTGTTAAATGAACTTAATGTTTTTTTGACAATTCTAGGGATCACAAAATCAATCAAGTGCATGCAGCACTTATTATTTCGAGACTATCGATAACTACCGCATCGTTAAAATGCGCCAATTACAATAAGTACTTGCTTAGTGTCTAACTCGACATCAGGAATGGCGTCAATACAAATGGACATAAACAGTTACAATCAAAAGATACAATATTTGCAAGTATTGCATGTAGCTACGTTACAGCATGACTGATTAAAAGATACCGTTAAAAAACTGTTTTGTTAAAACCATGTACTAAGTATATCTAACATTTTATATAATTCATCTCAAAGCTTTATTTGATAGTTGTTAGCTTTTGCCTATTTCGTTTTAAATCGTTTCTATGCACAATTTTTTGTAGAAACGTGTAGTGACAGTTAACACAGTCAATCAATATAATAATATATAAACATGATCCTCCTTAATATTCCATCAGTGATCGCTATAGCACATAGGTAAATACAACGTAGATCTTATGCGTATTCACATTGTCCACTATTCATACGCGTGCTGCTGTACTGCTCTTAATTTTCTTTCACTGTCCGACAAAAAAGTTTCCGCAGTGTATTGCATTTTTAATCAACACTTATAAATAACTAGGCTTTCAATATTGCAAACATCTTATGCAAATCCTATTTAGACACGTAGTTGTTGTTCTCTTTTTGTAAGAATATCTTATTGCACGATATATATTGTCGGACACGTCAGAAAGATATTATACGTTATGCAAAATGTTCTTAACACGGTACCTACTTATAAACAGGAGACATATTTTCATAAACTATAATTGCCCACATAATAATAAAATGAACTTCATTGGAATAGCAAAATACATATAATTGGTAGGTATTATACATTTATATCAAATAAGTAATAGACAATAATAAAAACATACGCAATTAGGAGTAAACAATTTACAATATCAATGTATGATAAACATGAAATAATAGTGACGTAAATCTATGACATACTATATATGTTAATATGTGTAGAGAAAAATACATGCTAGTTACATAGGCAGGTACCTATAAACTTCAACTGAAATTATTTTACAACACAACTATGGTAGATACTAAACATATCAAAACTGTTAAGTGATCTAAATTCACAAATATATTAATTAGAATAACGTTTATACACATGTTTAAGTAAATATGCTACTCAACTAGAAGGTACCACTCGGTATTATTGTGGTATTGTTTACTATTAGGTAGAGAAACATCAATGACAGATTCGACGGGGTATACGTACTGATTACAGTGTACTCCGGTGATTAGATACTTGGCTTTTCATCTTATCTACTACCTAATTTGTGAATTTACATATTTACATAAGTGGTTAGTGTGTTCTCAAATATTGCATAAGAAATAAATGAATTGGGTTTTACTCATTATTTATGTAAGTAGGTACCTATCTGGAGTAGATATAGTAGTTTAAAAACCGGGATATATATATATATTCTAAGATATGTGGCCCTTCACAGCTTTGAACAGTTTTTGTGGGACATAATGCTGTGTTGGGACTCGTTGAAATGTTCAACATATCTAAAATTATTGATACGTATTCAAGATCTCGCAAAATAATTGAACTATTTACTGAGTATCAATCAATACGAAGAAACGTACGACTGTCAATACAACTTAGAGCTTGACTTGGGCTTCAGGTCGCTATTTATTCTCTGACAACCACGCTTTCAAGCTTCAACAACGCAAGCACAGTAAGTTTTGTCCAAAGAAACATGTGAACATCGAATTAACACAAAATATCTTAAAACTGTTTCAATTATGCTTTTTTGTACTGATATGTAGTTTCTTGTTTAGTATTATGACTTTGGTGTTGAGTGCATACAAAATTGAGCAAAAATTTTGGCTAAATAAATTAGTAAATTACGTAAAAATATTTACAAACCACTTATACATTAAAAAATAATCTGTCTTTATTTAAAATAATAAAATCTATAATCTATTATAATTTATATAAAATAAGAAATGTTCTATGCAATATGTGTCTAAATGTAATCCTAGTAGCTTCGAAAATAAATTGAGATCGGCATCGTATTTATGCATTTATATGAAGTTAGCGTGCCATTGCGGCGCGGCGGCGTTCTGTGGACTCTATCAGTTATGACAATTTCAATATCTAGATCACTCTGTGTACAGCCTACGTGTATGTACTTGTATCACACACTTATATATATAACCTAACCCTGGTTCGTTTAAAGTTTTTGTTAGACATACTGGTTCAAGTGCCCCGCACTAAACACAGGTAACAATAAATTCGTACAAAAATATTCGGCAAAGTGATGTAAGCTTCGGGCCATGTTACAAGAAGATAGCAACAAGAAAATAAAACTAGCAAAGAAAACGTATTGATGTGATCGATCGATTGTTACGGCAAAAGTAAAATATTGCTGAAATTATTTACAGATATTCACTGCTGTGAAATAACAAATATTAACTAAATATACGTAATACGTTTTATTGTACCTATTATTATTAAATACTATTATTATGACTTGAACTTAAAATACAACTAAGAGCTACGTTTTACATCTAAGCTGCAGTTATATCCTAGTTCCTTACAATATGGCAGTTGTCAAATCGCTAGCTGAGTTGTTGCTTACGACTACAGTGATCTTTTGGTTTGGAAAGCTCGGAGTTTCATTGCGTCGAGCGTTATTATTTTTGCTATGTATGACAACTTCATGATGCTTTATCACAACCAATATTGCAATGAAAATGTATATTTGGTAAGATTTGCAGGTACATCACGTAAAATAATATAATGAAAGCACAATAGCCAAATATTAGTAATTGAAAACAAGCACCTGTATTTGTATTTGTTGAATTTTGGCAAGATAATTGAATTTATTTAACGATTAATTGGAATGTGGTACCTACATTCGCTTGCATAGTCTAGCGATACTCAAAGCGCACGGCCCAATGTTTGTTTATTCGTCGGCCGCTCTCTACAAAAGTATTTCGTGCTCAACAATTGACGCTAGACTCCGCGACACTAGTCGGGTTTCGGATAATATCAGATCTAATATAGATTAATGTACCTAATTTGGAATCGATGAGATTAAAACGATATTACTTATTCAACGTTTACGTATAACGATACATTAGATAGCTTTGATATCATTATTCGTTCGTTCCCTTATGATCTGTTGTTTATAATTAAAGAGGCACAGAACCTGGCACACTGTTTAATGAAATGTGCGTTATTTGTATCAGCACCGACATAATTAGACGAGTTATCTCATAGTGCACCGCGCACTACTCACACATAATACATGAACACATAACTATATAATAGTCTAATATTGATTTCACAGTGATTGTATTATTTACGATTGGCACATTTAAATAGGTATAACATAGGTACCTACGGTTCTATCACCCGGAGTATTAACCAACTTGTTACTGTCTTCTTTCTAATAAAACATATTTTGTGATTTGATAATACTTATAACAATATTCATACCAACAACGAGCCTTGGTAACCATCGAATCAAACACCTATCGCGCGTGATGTATGCGGGAAAGAAAACAAAACTTAACGCGGTTCTCGTAATTAATTACAGTGCCTAATTAATATCTACATTATATAAACTCTTTATTACGTAGCCGTACAAAAGTTTTCGATTTAAACGATCACAATAAGTAACAATAATAATATTTCCATAATTATACTTTTATGTACACATCCAAACATTGCTTTCATTTTTAAATAGTAAGATACACAATAATATCTTTAATATATTTCACTATATAATATTTATTATTTACAATTTAATCAGTAATACTTAAAGTAATATTGCAGCTCGCAATCGCCTCCCTTCATGAATCTCTTCCCGTCTCTCATCGCTCGTGTTCCGCATTCCTTTCCTCTGTACGTACGTGTAGAAAGATATTAAATCATATTATTTTATATGGTTTCTTAATCATAACTGAACTTTTGTTAATATATGTATAAGTAACTCTCATCTCATTTACTTCCGACGAAGTAGACATTAGGCCTCGCTACGTTGGCGTAGCGTTCTGTATGGTGTCTGCAGTTTGTGCAAGTGTCTCCACAACAAGTACAGCGTGATGTTCCCTCCCCCCCCCCGCGCCCCCCGCACAGCCCCTGCGCCCGCGCCGCGCGTCAACTCCTGAGTATTGTCTCCTTGTTCTAGTAGGACCATCTTTGTATACAACACAGATATGTTCATAAAAATTTAAGTCTAAACATGTTTGTAGTCTTTTCGTCGAATCTGAGATAACTTACGAAGCTAATTCATATATTATAATTTATAATTCATTATTATCTAATAAGTCAGTCATATACAAATATTTAGTGATAAATATCACTGAAGTATTCTCGACTGGAATAACTGTGTACAGTCGAATTAACAGAGCATACAATTACATACTCAATATGATATAGAAACGGTGTGAAAACATTTCCCTTTAACCGGTCGACAAACAATCGATGCAGCACATTCGAAAATGTGGACGGAATTGACTGACCTTCCAGATGCTGAGATGCTTCCAGTGTGTCTGGTACTCGAGTATCTCTGTGTAACGACGCCGACGTGGGGATACTGTCCCAACTCCCAGGCGGTTCTAGCGAGCAATTCGTTTCGCACGAAGTTACTCGTAGCTTAAAGAAATGCCGCGGCGGTGGTGTTCAGTTTACGTAACATTATTTACAAAACCTATAAATGTCAGTAGGAAGATTTACAAAAAATGTTTTCACACAGTTGATGTCAGTCTAACCTTACAACTACTTAATGCTAATATTCACAGTCTCCGCCCGAGAGCGACACATGATTTTGCATTCCACATGCACGTCACAGTTAAGGCGAATCTACTGCGCTACAAAAATACGTGGGCAATGTCCATTATGCAGTCAAAATACGAGCCACATATAAAGAGCAAAAATATGTCTCCTTTAAATTTTTATATCCAATATATGTAAATTTAATCCGTCTCTTCTTAAATTAAATAATTTTTTATCCATAATATATATTTCCTTACAACTAGTTTAATCACGACTCCCACACGGAATAGTTCTCGCACACTGCGAACGGTCTGCACAATGTCTCTCCTCAGTATGGGTATTAGATTGTTACATCTCTGCATTCATTTGAGTTGCACTGCTCGCGTATACGCGTGCGCGCGTCTCGTTCGCTAATCGCCGAAACGCGTGCACGCCTTTTTCCACTTGCACTGAGTGCACCAGAGGTCGCGCTGGTCCATGCCATATACCTTACGACACTTCTTGTTGTCGGAGCGCGGCCGCCGCCCGGGACTGCCCGGGGACCCGTTGGCTCCAGATAACCGCATGTGTTTCTAAGGATAAAAAATGCTGCTATAGTAATGAGGTATTTTCATGTTTCAGGCATAGGTACATAAAGGAGAGCAGAATGTTCAGAATTGTACATAGGAATAAAGATCTTTATCTAAATTAACTTACCGGTGAATGCGAGTTAGACCAGTGATGTGTTACGGGAATGCTGATAGGCCGTGCGGACCCATTCTGCATAGTAGAGAGCAGTCCTTGCCTGAAAACATGAAAACGATAGAGTTAGCTTTAGGTACTCGAAGCACAGGTGCTGTAAATAGAATCTGTCGGAAACAGAGTTATATAGTAAGGCTGACCTGAATGAGCCGACGAGCTGTCGCTGGTACTCGGGGTCCTCGTGCGGCGGGCGGCACATGTCGCGGTGGGAGAGCGTGGGCGGCGGCGCCGGGGCCGCCACCTCCCGCTCTGTGTAGTAGAACTCCTCCTCATGGTCACTGTCACCCTCTTTCTTTGGCCTGAAACGCGATATATCACAATCAAATACGAGTTAAACTAAAATTAGATATCACATCAAGATATCCAAGAACCGATCCCAGTCTAAATATAAAAATGCATGTTCTCCCGGTTTCGTTTAAAGTAAACAATGCATTCTTAGCCGTTCGGAGAATAAAGCAACCACAGCGCGTGATGCACGTCATAAGACAGTAAGTACCGTTAATATACGTGCCCGGAAAGTGCCGAAGATTGATCATGAGGTAGTTTGTAGAATATATTGTATGATCGGTGTTATAAGAGCACAGTAGGGCAGGGTTACGTAAGCGGCAGCGGGCGGCTGCGGGCGGCGGCGCGCGACCTTGCGGTGCGGGCGCGGGCGGGGCTGCTGCTACCAACCTTGTCGCGAAGCCTCGCTGCTTCCGGGTCACCAAGGGCCGGCCTTTCAGTGTTCTCTAAGTACTTTATGCTAACTACAATGTTGTAGGTATCAAGGTTGAAGGCATGCTCACTTTTTCTGTACTTTTATTATTCTTTTTCTCTTTTTTTATTCTCTCGGTAACTATTTTTGTTTAGGAACATTTTATTTAATTATTGTGTACAATCTACGCCGTAGATGTCATTTCGCGTTCAATTTTTAGAAAAGCTATTTCAGGCATGCACTCTTAAATTGCGTCGTTAACTTTCGTAGCACTCATTTATTTGCTACGGCGAACCATGGTTCTTTGGAATTTGGATATAAGACAGTGAATGTTAATGATGGCGGCCTTTATAAGTTATGTAACAGTTTGTACATGTTTTATTACTTAATCTTCACGTCGTATTTCAGCTGTGCTTACTCGTGATGTAGTGCTTATTGAACAATGCTTTCTTTATTGATACAGGAAACGAGATGTTTGTTAGCGGCGCACTTAGGCTGTAACCTTGCCAGCTGGCTTGTTGGCGTTGCGCAATTATTATTGCACCTAGCACGTGCATTAGCTGCCGCACGTGACCTTTGGACACGTGACTGTTGCATTATGTTACCTATTTGAACGTTTATCTAGTAGTTACATTCTGCCGCCAGATTACAGATATATAAGCGTAATATTTCATAATCGAACGATCTTGAATATTCTTGAACAAATGGATAATACAGTCCTACTTATTTTTCCTACATTAAACTAACCATTGCTCACAATGTCGAAGATTTGGTTCAATTTCCGTTATGACTACATTTAGAATTATCTAGAAGTAAACTATACCAACCCCAAATGTGTGTTCCTGATGTGCGCTTCAATCGCTGAGCAGGTATTTGTGTGGTACGTGCATCCTCGCCAGGTGCACACAAACACAACGCTGTTAATCTGTAACAATAAAAATACCACTATAAGAATGTGTCTACTAACGTAATAAAGATTGAAGGTAATTAAAAATATTACGGTTGATACATTCGTTTGATGATTATAACCGTTGGAATTTGAAGAGTAAAATCGAGCGGTGATGTGGCGGAGACGGAAGCAGTTGTAGGCCGTGGCCTTGCGGACGCGCGGCCCTCCTGCACCGACACTACTTTACTAGCTAATGTAACGTGGCACCGTGTTGTTATAAACTATTTAGTCTTCGTTTCTAGGTAAACTATAATGGCTCCCAGATGTAGTTATATGATTGTAGAATGGTATAATTTTGTCTATTGCACCTAGGTTTGTCATACACGAGTCCATCCACGATACGTGTATGTATATTGTGGAATGCAATAAAGAATTGAGAATTGAGAATACTGTAGAGCGCGATATTTTCCATACACGGAAGCTAAAGTTAGAACAGTTGGATTCCTTCTTGTATAATTCTTGCCAACCGTCGTGGAACAGAAAGGCTTACTTAGCTAGGAAGAGCTGATGAGGCAGCCCTAAGTGTTAGCAAGGCGAGGCGAGCGCGCGGGGCCGCGGTTGGCGTGTCTTGCCAAAGTTTCTGCATCGACCTTCTACCCAATGCCACATTATTTCGGCCAGCCGAGCTGAGCTACATACATACATGAGCACATACCGCGTTTACCGGCCTGTTACTAAGCTGCATCTCGCTAAATTTAGAACGCTACTCTTGCAGATGCAGCTATGTAGTGCGATCCGATCCGAATCCGATTTAGTTTTAGCAAAGTAAAGAAACAAAGGCGGTTCATCCTTTGGAATGAGTTTGGTATACCTTCCCGTAAAACTATCATGTCATACATTATTGTTATTTGAAGAATAGCAACGTTAACATGTCATGTAATTGTATGTAAAGGTTGAAGTCTATTTTCTGTCAGTACCATGGCTCCTTCGTTGCTTTTCTATAATGAAAGATATAAATAGAATAATTTTGAAGGTAGCTGTTGCTACCTAATAAAGTTGTGTAACTGTGTATCCGTGGCCTGCCTTTGCACCAGATCTGGCAGGCGAGGCTATATTAAGTGCACTTAAAAGTAGGTTAGGTCACCGGGGAACGAGGTAGAGGGGCGCTGGGGTCCGGGGATGCGCGGTGAGCGGGGGAGGGGGGGACAGGGTAAGGCCGCGAACTGGGTCGCAGCACCAGGGCCAAGGGTGGTCTGTGAAGGTTGCGCTTCTTTGTCTCATTCGAGGACAATTCCACGGATGCACAATTGCATAAGTGGAAATCATTACGTCACAACATTCAGCGGATGACATTATCTACATTTATTGCACATGTGATCTCCACCTCCTAATGATACTCGTGTCGCTTATAACTACCTAAAACTGTAAGTACAAATAGTATCTTAGAGTGGAAGTTCCTATAGATAGCAAATGGCCATGAAATAGATCGCTTGCATGGGTTTTATGAATCACTGCATTGATTTTTCATGAAAGTATTTTCTAGTTTATATGGTCCAGTGTATTGAAAGATATAGTATGATTTATCATTTAATAACGATCTCATGATTAACTAACAGTTCAGAACTAGCTTAAAACGAGACGAATAAAGACATACTGATGTAATGTATCTCTACATTGTAAACGTAATCAGATTCTGTAGGTTTCTGATCGTTGGCACAGCAAATAGTTTATTTTAATATTGCTTTACCTTCCCTTGCGGGACGAGGGGCCGGGGCAGACGCGAGGACAGCCGGGGGGGGGGGGGGGAATCGAATGGCGGTGCGCGTGTTTCACTTCAGGAGGGCGCCTCCCTTCCCTTCGCTGCACCACTGACCTACTTTCAGGCTTCCATAACGCTGTGCTACTATTTTTCGTGGATGTACCTATTCCGTCAAACAAAGAACTTTGTAGCTTATATTGGTACGTTAACATTGATCCGTTTTATTAAGCTTTTAGCAGAGGAATTTAGTAGATGCGATGTTTGTGCAGAGTTTTCTAGTCTGATGAGTTTATATTTTATGTGCTCATATAATGTATTGTAATGCTAGGAATGCATTTGTATCTATAACGAATACATCCTAATAAATAGGTTTTATCTATAAGTGTATATCCTGAGGTGACCTAGTAGTGGTTTAGTTATTGATCCAGTGGACTTATTCGATAAATAATTACGTCACACACTAATCTTTGGCAAAATTATCGTTAACCTCCTTCTGAGGAAACAAGTAGTTACGAGTTTCTAATAAATAAACTCGCAGAAATAATTAAGTTTTTTAGGAATTTATGTTATATTTTATTACATAACAATGACGTTATGAATTAATTTCATTAAAAAATAGAACTAACTCTTTGTGCAATTTTAAAAAGAGGTGATTGTCTTCAAAATTCCACTATAATGATATATTTTTTTAAACTACTTGCTTTAAATGCTGTCTACATAAAGCAGAGTCGTATTTTCTAGTTGTTTAGAATAGAAAGCATGTAAAACGTATAATGTTTGAGATTAACCCTGCGCTGTGTATGTGTGTCGTCGGCACGGTTACACGTGCCGTCCCGCTTGCATGTGTGCAATGCAGTAGTCGATGCCAGTGTGCACTATATCTGTGTGCATATACTTTGTTATAGCCAGTAAACATCATAAACTAAGCCTGACTCACCCGTTTAATCTGTTTCAGAAAGATGCTTCTGTTTTTTAATGTAATAATATGCAAAATAGACAGTTAGTGTTTGTTAATAGTACCTCCTTTTTCTATGATGGTTTTAACTTGGGTACATAGTTTCAAACAAAGAAAGTTGGCGTTAAATTTTTTATGCCAGAAAATGTGGAGTTCCAAAAACGTATTTTATGTAATAAAATTATTTAAGTCATTGTTACATATTGCATTGTTTAGTAGATATTGTATAATTATTATAAAATTATGTGTTATGCTATTTAAAATATGTATACTGACATCATTGTTATTCTACATGCTACTAAAGGTAGGTAGCTGTATTTGCCGGTAGGTTTTATATTAGACAAAAAAACATTTGAACCGGTTTGCCGTTAGCTAAATGAAACTACAACCAACGAGTCAAGAAATATTAACCGACTACGTTCTTGTTTCAAGTCTGTAAACAAGTTCTGATTGAATAAAATTATATTTTATGACACCGGAATAGGGTCGAAATTGGAATATTCTATTACTTGCATATAAAACGTGCCGGCATAAAATGCCGGTTTGTTGTGGCGCTATCTCTTTCCACCGCGAAACGCCGCTAGATGATAATATTGATTTGTTTTCATTGCGTCTCTCTTTTGCCCACGAGCGCGCAAGATAAGTCCGTTTCGTCGACTTGACCTTCCTTATTTACACTCACACACGCATGTTTTCCACAGTGCCAGATAAGTTGTTTTCGCGTCATCTCCTTCTAGCTCTAGAAACGAAGCGAACGAGGAAGACGCCATTTAACGAGATGCGTTGCGTTACTGGCTGCGTTTTGCCGGCCGGTACTCTCGGCGGGTGCGAGCGCGCGCCCGATTACCATAATGTAGGCCAACGCAGACAGGCGACAGGGAACCATTTGCGTCGCACTAAAGCGGAATCGTGTCACGGCTCACACAATTTATATTATTTAAGTCATTACTCATTACGGTACTCTAAAAATTATACTGTATAGAAACAAAGAATCTATTCATCTGATATGTAAATCAAAGGCAAGTCTCTTGACTTTTGACTTTGTACTTAGGTGGATAAATATTTTTATTTCAAAGTCTTTATAAATTAAACCATGTGTCAATGTTATGATTGTGCGTACGTTCCTACCAATCTATTATTTGGTGCGTGGGAGGAGTGTAGAGGGACGTAGAGCGCGCGAGGGGCGAGGCGGGGCAGGCAAGGGGGTACGAGGGCGAGGGGGGGGGTGGATGTAGAGTCGCCGGCGCGGGGTGGGATCCTCACGTGGCTAGGCTAGCGGCCGTGTTTCAAAACAAGCTTTGTCCACTAGTTGCATGTTTACAAAGAAAAGCCTCTCCAAATCATGAAGTTGTTTAAAAAGAGAATTACTAAAACCATTTCCGCTAGGCAATATCCGTTAATTTAATGGTTACGTTTTTTGTCCTTACGTATTAACTTATAAGAACAGTTTCACTAACTTTGTTTCCGAATGAGAAATAAAATAATTTTTAACAAAAAAAGAAACGACTTCAAAACAAAAATAAAATGCAGTAAAAAGGACAAAATAACTGCGTTATTTAAAAACTCTCTATTTTGAAGGCGGTGCCTAGTAAAACTATTGAACGAATTTAATTAACTTAGATATTTATCTGAGTTTCTCATTTTGACTTTTAAGTTTCGAATAGGTGTGTTAGTTTAGTGCTATTAGTTATGTATTTTATTATATTAAGTAATTTAGATAACCTTTTAAAGAAGGTTGTTAGTTGAACTCATTTTTCTTTTAATATTGATTTATTATTCATTATCATTGTGTGTCTACTAGTTTTACTAGGCACCGCCTTCAAAATAGAGAGTTTTTAAATAACGCAGTTATTTTGTCCTTTTTACTGCATTTTATTTTTGTTTTGAAGTCGTTTCTTTTTTTGTTAAAAATTATTTTATTTCAAGATTTTTAGTGAATTTGACGATTTCGTTTTTTGCGTAAACATGGGTAGGCTTACGGAATGCGCTGTTCATATGTGAAATCGTCGTTTGAATGAGACAAACGAGGAAAGAGAGAAAAGCCTATCGCAAATTAGGAAATCTAAATCCAATGTTATTTTGCGCGAGATTACTAAATACACTATTTTTTTATTAACTGTTTAAATTGTTATTTTTTTTAATTGTTATAACTTAAACTGTTTTTTTTTTGTCTACACTATCGAATATGCAACATTACCCATGTGCGCATCAATACGAATAAAATAAGCTCAAACACTATGTATCTGCTATCAACCATTAAGGAGTTCCCTAAACTGTGCTGCACCTGCATCACGGACCTTGCAATGGCAGTCATTACCCATCTCAGTGTAAAGATATTGTCAACACGGATAACATAAGCCCAAACACGAGGAAGTTAAGATGTGCCGTTGAGGAGTTCCCTCGATCCTCTGTCGTCTCCATCATCAGATCTGTTCTAAACCTCCATAGTATTGTAGTCTTATCAGATACACACATAAATCTCAAGTTTTTAACCCATGCTCGCCTACAATTTTCAAGAGATGCCCTCGATTTCTGAGGGTTTCCACCATCAGGTCCTGACCTGATAACAATGGGACCAAATGACAAGCATACCCTTTCAAATAGAACAATAATTTTTGAAATCGGTTTAGGCGTCTGTGAGAAATCAAGTAACAAACATAAAAAAAAATAAAAAAAATACAACCGAATTGAGAACCTCCTTTTTTTGAAGTCGTTTGAAAATAAAAAAAATACAACCGAATTGAGAACCTCCTTTTTTTGAAGTCGTTTGATAATTCATTCATAAATATACAATTGTACACTTATTTACTATTGATAATCACCTGTATTAAATTAAGGTAGTTAACATCAAAATATCCATTTTATGTATTTAACCAAGGTCAAAGGCATTAATTTATTTACGTACACATTAAACACTTGGTAAATTCAACAACTAATGAACAATACTGTAGTAGTTTTATTTTATAAATATTTATAAATAACGCTTTAAACATAGTAATGAAGGTAGAGGTCCATGTTCAGTGACGTATCAAGGCAACAATCTTGTAATGTTAATGTGAATGAATAACCTTTGTTATGTAACTTAGTCGCACAAAGAAATTAGAAGAGATGGCGCGATGATGCAGGAGCGAGAGAGCGCGCGGCGTGCACCCCATGAAGCCAGGGGACGACCAGCAGCAGGCAGGTCACTGAACTGACAACACTTACCCCTACGGCTCGACGAACCGCCAAACATTACGACTGATATTTGACCCCCCGGTGAGCCTAATTTGTAGCTTATTTCATACGTTCAGATAAATTAGAGCTTCCGAAAATATAATCAACGACGTAGTTAATGTTAACTGCTAGCCGTACCTTAAATAGCTTGAATATGGTACAGCTAGGAGAAATAAGAAAATTGCATTTATAATAGGAAAAAAAAGAATCACGAAGACTATAAAAACAAGATAGATTAGTAGAAGGTATGTGCTACAGGTGGCGCGGATGCATTGAACTCAGGTCCAAAACATTCCCCTCGGGTGACCCGCGGGCGCGGCGGGTGCGGGCGGTGCACCCTCATCACTTCATGTTTTTCACTCACCTACCTACGCCGACGCTGCCGACACACACACAGCCCAGAATGTGGACAGAACACATGAAAAATGCCTGGTGGCAAGAAACTACGCAGCGTTCGTTCGCCTCATCTCATTGTGAGAAGCGAGCTGGGTTCACTATTGTTTGTTGCGATTGGTATTTGGATTATCAGATGTCGTTGCATTGTCATTGTTAATTTGATCGTTTTTTACTTATATAGAAATCTGTATAATTAAATTTAAACCTTTAAATCAATCTATTTATCAATAGGTTCTTTTTAAGTTATAAGCGTGTGTTTGTTGCTTTCATAGTTCAACAGAAATAAAATGAAGAACGGCGCAAAGACCACGCACGTGTTGAGTTAAACGGTCAAAGGTGACAGGCGTCATTTGTCGTGTCGTGACTGCCGACTGCGTGGAGCTCTGCGTCATCCTTAACTATTACAAGAAATAGGTCGCTGGAGAGCGAGGACGACTCTATTGTTTAAATCAATTCCATTTTTCTTGTAAAATTAAAGTTTTGATTGTCTTATCCAGTTCTATATATCTCCCGTGACTCATGTATTACAAAGCTTTCGAGTGGTGGTGAAAAAGATGACGAATCAGACGCGTGGGGCAGTCGCCAATCGTTGTAGAGCCGCGGACGCTTTGGTCACCGACCCCTACAGGTTCTAACTTGTTACCATTTTACTTTTTATTTCTATATAATAGCAGGACGAGCTGAACTGGCTTATGTATTTTAATCGAAGCTAAAGATTTCGCGGTACCTTTATCTTTAGCTTTAATTATCATTCAATCATTTAAATCGTTGAACGTAGTGCAGAACTTATTGTAGATTGGTAAGTAATTTGTAACTGTTTTCGTTGACCTACGGTGCACATAATTATTTTTGGTTTCACTATTTAATTTACTGCTTAAATGTCACTTTCATTCATTCATAAATTTTTCTTTTGTACTTATTCATTGTAATTGTAATGTTACTGAATAAATTACTATTTAAGAGAGCTTAACTTAACATTACAGCACGAGCACAAGGAACTTACGTTAAGATAAATAGATAGCGAAGTAAAGAGAGACTATACTGACATAAGAGATTTGGCAACCGCTCAACATTTGCAAACGACACGATTTTAAGTGTATTAAAAGATTGGAAGACTCAAGGAATCTGGCGTTACAGTACCAGACGCCACAATATACATTATTTTGTGAAATGAGAAGTTTGTTGAACCCGCGGGACTGCTCATTATCGCGTCTGATGAACTCGTTATACCATTGTTCCAGCCGGTGATACTCTACGCCGCTTATAGGTATGTCATTTTGTCATTACGTGCCCGCTTACATGCTCACATGCAGATATGCAAAGAGGGCCCCACCGGCCGTACCGGTACTAACGCGATCCATTTCTAAGGAAACACCCTCGATAACACTAAAACTATTCTATTAAACAAACGAATTGAGTTACCTAAAATGATGGCTGTAAATAAAATAGATAAACAGAAAATAAAGCGTAGAACATTAAAATAGCCATAAAGTGGTTGTCGCCGCGGCGCCGATAATAACGGTAATCGAAGTTTGTTGATTGCACCAAGGTTGTAATCCGTACCCTTGATACATACGACGTGAAGTGAAAAGCAAGTGATCCTTCTAGATTTAAAACCCAAGTGTAAACATTTAAACTGTCAAGAACGGGCAGTGAACCGGCCGCAGTGTCATTGCCCTGCCAATGCCGGTTAAAAAAAAAACGCATTGCCTCCATCTATCTATCCGCCGACGCCGCGAGACGTGCGTTTGTATCAAGAAAATTCAGTGCCAATATCAATTTATTTTGTTTGTACCTTACGAATACGATAAATATACATATGTAACGAAGATTTATACGGCGTAAAACTGATAAATCTGTTTCAGTTTCTCTAACAATTGAGCAATTAAAATGCTATTAAACATTGGTATCTCCGTATGTCCTTAAGACATGTTGATGGTTGTTGATTATATTTCCCAGCAACTATTCATATTAGTAACCATCAATAAGATGACGTCTAACAGCAACTATTTTAATCACGATTGGCAAAGATCGAAAATCCTTCAGTTAAGTAATTGCCACCCACTGAATGTCGTGTGACACGCAAAGGGTTGTAACTATAGCACTTCCTTTGTTCATTTTAATTGTGCAAGGTGGTAGAAATAATTGCCCAATGTGGTTACACACCCATAATGACCGTAACCGCAGCTGGTTGGTGAGCCCGTCCGATACTGGTCAATGTCTTGTCGGACGGTGTTTTTGACCGCGCCAAGGTCGCCAGGATAGGGGTACGTGAACTTTATGGCGCCTTTGTATCAGACCCGAGAACTTTCACTGCATAATGGCAAACTGATGAGTGTAATGAGGTCTCTTGACGAAAATTCGCGCAAACGATAAAATAACCCAGTGATATGCGCAGGGTTATTAGAACGAGGGAGTTGTGTGGTGCTAGGGCGATGACCCGCAGAGCGAGACGGAGCGACAACAACACTGAAGTTCGTGCGGTGGACGCCGCTCCGCCGGTATACCGTGCTTGAGACATTGTTTCTATCTGAATCATATTTCTTTTACAGTGCAAGTAAACTGAGACTGTTACATAACTGAAGCTTTTATGTCAAGACGTGAACTGATCGTTTTTAAGTTTTAATTTACTTAAAACACAGAAGTATTGTCAGAGAATGCAGTTATTCGATTACCAAAAAAATCTGAATCAATTTTAACAATGAATACATGATATGCGAGTAGTATACAGTTCCATATAGAGAATAATCGTAACAAGTGGGTCGCTCGTGGATGGTTATAACCTATTTTCGCTGTTGCACAACTCTATCTTACAAAGTACGCATATGTAGTGGAACTGGCTCGCTGTTATAGCAACTGTTCCAGTTACTCAATTCGATCAATAATTTATCGAACATGTTCCTTGAACTGCTATCTACTTTCAGAATATGCTATGCATAATTACAAAACACGTCAACCTGTCTCTACCATTACTAAATACTTGCTAGTTTTAAAGTTCTTTGTACAGGAAACGTATTACAAATTTAGACACAAAACGTTGCTTTAGGGAGTCAAAAACAAAAGCCATTGTTTACAAATGAGTAATAGACTACTAGTTCCTACTAAAACACGTACTGTTTTGCATTTTTACGTTAAAACAGTAAACTTGATATTTAGGAATGAGAAAACATTCAAAACGTTGAGCTACGCGTTCAATAAAACTTCGAACGATATAAATTGAATAATGAATTAAAATATTTTTCGGCACCAGTTCGCTTCACATTCGTGACCTACATCGATACCGTAATCGCGCTCCACGCGACATATTAGTACTTTATACATCGCGCTGTGAGATAACTGCCAAAAGCATTGTTTAAGTAACACCTATTGTGTTATTTTAGCTACTCATTCGCCTCGTATTTTTTGTTACCTTGAATCATCGCGGATGTTCATTGCAACTCGGTTTTACTATTCAAACTACGCAATTTACGTGTTCGATTGTGACGTAGTGCGTACCTACTTACGAACAATGTTAGCGGCGCGACTGCGCGGGCGCGGTGAGCTGATATAAACCGTGATAGCATTAGCAATGCCTGGAGCGTGAATGTTCTGTTATCGACTGTTATATCACAACGCTGTTACCTAATGTGTTCTGAATTAACGCGTAATTGGTTGACAAAGCGACAAGCGTGACCAGCGTCGCTGGGCGGACATGCGTACGCGCCGGTTTGTGGGCTACTCGCGCCGAGGGTGTCCAATATCCGTGGCTATCATACATCACACCCACCGGCGCTATGGCGAGATAGTCAAATATAATTTGTTCAACTAGTGTGAGTTCCCTATATCTATTCCGTATTTGAGTGTGTGTTACCACAGTTTAAATATGAATTCTTACTTAGCCTACATCATGAAGTTATACATATAAGACGTGTAATCAGGCGGCGCAAGCGTGGCAGGAGAATTAGCCAGTAGTAGCTCGACCAGTTCCGCGCTTGCCATTTACACACCTAATGTAACTGTTTACCGAGCGGGGAGTGATCTGCGCGCTTCTAGTACCGCAATGTCTTCCGCGTTTTAAATATAGAACCCGAAGGTCGGAACGTTATTCGCGTTGGAACTACGGCAGATTGTTTGAATGCAACATAAACCTTGAAATTACACGCGTGTCTAATATATTTCGGGCGGCGATGTAACTAACGGGGCTATACGCGAACTAGTGAACAAGTTTTTGCACATATGGTACTGCTTAACGGAGAACTAACGTACTCAAGGTCTAACAAAGGCTAAACAAACAATTAGCTATAGTGTTGGTGGGGCAGCGGTCACGTTGCGCACGCGCAATGTGTTTCCACTCACGTGAGTTTCGACAGCCCTGTGCCATCAGCACCAGTGAAATATCTGAAGCGTTATCAGCACCCTTATCGCTTTTAGATATTTTTACAAGCAGATAGTACACGCTTCTAAAACTGTTGATACAAGTATTGTGCTCTATCAATTTCAACAAGAGTGAAAATATGTTTAAACTAAACGTCAGCAAGCTAACTTGCTCTACTATTTTCGTGATTGCAGTTACAATAAATAGTAAGAAACTCAATGTCTTCACAGAGGTCTAGCATTGTTTCATATATTATGGCGTATAATGCCATTTACTGCTGTGATTAAAGTGGTCAAATGAATGATTAAATAAAAACCTTCCGTGTCGTTTCATTTGCGCGGACAAAGAAAATAATTCCCTTGATGTAACATAGAGCGTGCGAGGTGGGACGGTTCTATGTAACGAGTAAGTATGTGTATGTACACTTGTACAGTGGCCGTGAGCGACACGCGGAAGTCACCTCGACGCCTTTGCAGATAACGTTTGGCGTATTTTATCAGCGGTGCGCGATAAAGCGACCTTCATTCAAGCACGTCTCTACCGCTGGAGTATCATTGTTTACGGCTCTGACGACGCTGTTGCTAACTTCAATCTCGCCACTCATCAAATACAACCTACATTCTCTATTAAATTATATAGAGTTTTCAAACACCGTGCAAAATACTGTAGCGGTTAATAGGAAACGCGTGTAATTACCAAGATTTATTATTAGTTTCATATTGCATAATGTAATAAATAAATCCGATTTTTCTGTTATCGATTCAATAGCTGAGGCTAAGTCAGCACACGTGTGGGGACATAGCCATTAAACGATAAATAAAAATATAATATTATGATAAACTAGTATCAGTACGTACAGTCGCTCTATGCTCAAACAATCTCCTTGTTTATAAATGATATCGATAATACTATTGTTCAAAAGATGAATTAATTATGACAACTCAAATAGCTTGTGAAAATACTCGGGAGACATTTTAGTAATAATAATAGATAGCGAGGAGCAGACGCTTTGAATATAGAATGAGTTGCGAGTACTTGCGATAGACATCATTACTTATAATATAAATTAAATACATACTGGATGATGTGTTAAACCGTTGTTGAAAACTTTAAAGAGTTTGTTTAGTGTCTGGTGCACTACATGCGCCGCTATGGCGATTTATTGCGCGTCCGAGGTCACACGTGTACCCGACAATAATGAAACTCGTGCAAATTTAAGTGTTGCATGCATGCACTACAATCTCTCGATTTTCCTTATCGGCAATGTGACTCGATGGTAATTTTTATACGGCAACTCTACAGGCCTACACTATGCGATTTCTTTGCATGAACGTAGTCAAAGGTCGGGACATTTTCAGGCAGACTTATTTGCACAAGGACTTATTATCATATGTTAGGTCAATGTGAGTATGCAATTATTATGTTATTATGAGGAGTAAGTGTTAAGGACGACCAGGAGTGTTTTATTGATGACACCTACGATATCTTGAATTTAATTATCAGCTCTACCGCTCTACAACTATAAGTAGATTTACTCTGCAGATTGTAGATTTTTATTTTAGATGTACTTTGCTGCTTAATGCAGACACTAATTGGATTGAACTTTCTACTAATGTTTTAATTCAGAAATGTTGCTATCTGAGGTAAATAAAAGAAAATGCAAAAGTAAAAATATAGAATTCCCGTAGAAAATAAATTGGTTCATTACATACTCATTGCGTTAAGTATTTGCATTACCTATTAATACAAAAGGCAGAACAAAACACGCAATAGGACTATTATAACAAAGGGCCGACTGGTTTATAGGTTTGCAAGGAAAACTATTGACTTGTGTATTTGTTTCTATCCGATATTTATTTAAAAAAAAAAAACTGTTATAACTTGTCTTTCTAAAGGTGTGTGAAATATAATTTTGAAATTCGTTCAGTTCATTCCGCGGATTAAGTTTCTGTGCAGTTTATTTCGAGAGTTATATGATAGTCATGCCTATTTGGGAAGTTCGTGCATGGGATTTGTTATGTAGATTATGCAAGTGATCGTGTTCATAGTGCGCGTGCGCTATGATGCAACGCTTATTGTTACGCTCAGAGCTGGCGACGACGTCAGTCCGCCGCTCGCGCTCGCGTCGCACCCGCGTCGCCAGCCGGGCCGGCCGGGTACTGCGCACATATGCACACAGCTCGGTACGCACCAACAGAATATTATCATGTGACGAATGTTGATAACACCGTGTCGTCTGTTGACGCACATTTGTTATATGTCCACATGTCAACCTATGTCTCCAGCCCGGCGACACACTAGGAAATTCGAACATCAATAATCTAGGCTATGCAAACTTCGACCAATTAAAATAATCGGAACGAATTGAAGAAAAAAGATTTATAAGAAATAAAATAGCATTTCTATTGTATTTCCTTGAATATGAAATACAGGTATTGCATCCACAATGCTATGTCTCATAATAACTGTAATAGTTCTGCCGGCAATTCGTTCTTAGAATAGTGCAGGCAATGAAACAAAGCCGGCAGTAAGCGGCTATCGACAAGTAGACGGACGGTTGCACGTTTTTACCTATACAATTATATAAATGCATCATGGAAACTGTTGCCGTGCGTAACGCGCTCAATTGTCATCAATAATTATATACCCATTACTAATGCAGTATGCACAAAAGGTTTTGTAGCAAGTTAGCGAACGTCATACTGTTTACTTTTGAAATTGATTTATTCCTTTTAAGTAGTTTGCAAATACGTGAGAAATAATCGCATCATATGACAAAATATACACAATAAATATTTGCATTGCATGCAGAATGCTACCGAGGCCTTGCCTCGCTCTAATAGCTGTGTCCTCCGCCAAGGTCTGCCAGCTGACGTCAGGTTCCTACGCTCGGTAACAAGAGATTTTGCATCCACTTATATTTATACAATACACGTCATTTGTTAACGATCGCAACCTCAAAAGACAATGCATTCGTTTCATAAAGGCATTTTTCTCATTTTAATGTGTTATAAACTGATGAGTAATGAGATGACGCGTGTGAGCAGAACTAGAAGAGCGGGTATGGATGATTGCCGTAGCTGTATATAGAGTGTGTTCCCCAGGTAGAGGCGGGCGCGCAGTGGGCAGCGGCCGGCGCGGGAACAGGTTCCGCACGGATCACATGTGGTCGGCAGGAGGTCGCCGACCCCGGGGACGATAATCCGAGGAGTGCCCTCACCCGCCGCTCTGCCACCGTCACATTTAGGCCGCAAGATAAAAAATAACTTATGTCTACGAAATACGTCTTTGCGGTTGCATCACTAAGTAGATGCATACATTATACATATTGCACTGTACGTATCTGCTATCAATCTATGTTCATTTTGAATTCATGTGAATACATTATTAAAGATTAATAGATATTTAATTTTAACTTGACTCTTATGGCCTTTATCTGCAAGACAAGACTAGGAAACCAATCTTCTTATAGCTATCCGTGTTTTTTTTGCTATAATTAGTGGTAACAATTTTAGTTTCTAAGGAAATGTCTTGAACAACGCTTCGCAAATAGGTGCTAAGTAATAGGACAGTTGGCAACGAAGCCAATGCGATAATTCAGCTCGGCGACACCGCGTCTGGGGCATGCCATTGTTCTGCTGCACCAATAATAGCCTGCTAGCAACGGCCAGCGTTTGCGTAGGCGCCTGCATGTTTCGATAATCATTTAGCAATGGGTTCTTCCCAGGAACTGGGCATTAAATATTCCAGAACTGTTACCATATCGAACGGACCATTATACCGCTGTGGTAAGGGTTATTACAGGAACTTTTGCGATCAGTTTATCATTAGATATTCTAGTTCACGGTACGAGTTTCTAAAGCTCTACTTTTTCCGTTCTTGAAAGATTTATCTGTACTTACATCTAGAAGACTTGCAAATTTTTACAAAAAAAATCAGTGACTGCTCACAATGTATAGTTTTAATAGGACGGTATAAGATTGTGTGATTGTATGTTTACTTACTCATCTATTTTACTTACGGGTCATGTTATCATTTTGATCTAGTGTACTCGAACAGTCCATAAATTACTGAAACGAAGGTAGTTACAACGCTATTGCGGAATCTTCCACTGGATAAAGAACAATTAGCTGTAAGTGTATTCATGTAGTCACAGCGTGTAAATAGCCGTTACGTAATTGAACTGAAAATATGTAATAGTAGAAGGAGCGCGACGAGTCCGCTCCGCCCACCACAAGCATTTGGCCGCCAACAGTATGTACAAGGTTATAAACAGAGCGTGGGCAAAGCCAACACAATGCGACACCTATTGTACAGCGTGTGCTAGTCTATATGTAAAGACCGACAAGACATGCTATGGTCAGAACACCAGAACATACGCCTACAGGAAGCTCAAAACATCGCACATCCAAACTTATACATGAAACACATACAAGTTGAATTCGAAATATCAAGTAGACTCTTTACTTTGGTTGCTAGCAATACTTGATGTTTTCTTACCATCGTGAGTATAGAATATGAAGTAGAAAACATCATCATATAATTTTGTAATCATATATTAAGTGTAAAGATAACAGATTTCTACCAAATACCAAAATACTTACGAAAATTGAATTTATTTTCAAGAATTTAACTGTTACTTGTTTTTTTAGCCATAATTGAAAAGTTTAAGTTTGAAAGTTCGCATACATGCGTGACCTTAAAAAGTCGTCAAAAAGAAAACAAAAAGTAAAGAAAAATTAAAAAATAAATGTTTTCCGAGCCGGCGAATATTGCGTAGGCGTAGAAACCAAACAAACGTATTTTTCTACGACGTAACACGAGCCGCTGTTAGCTTATAAATATCTCTACGTACGACAAGATCGACGAAATTTACGCTAGAACGTAACACACAAGACACTGCGTGTGCGTCGAAAACGTGTGCAAATACAAATGTAACCGTTACAGCTTTGTGATATGTCAGTCGTCACCAGCTAATGGGCAGTAATGAGAATCGTCATAACTACCTGCAGTAAAATATCGGCTGCGGTCGTAGTCACTCACGCAGTCATAAACATTTATGTCAATTTTACAATGGTGTTGCATAACGCCGGCCGCAGAGCTCCGGCGCGCCTTGACATTGTACGACACAGTGAACCGCGCACGTGGATCGTAAATTATATTATATTATGTGCACATATGGCCGGTGCTCGGTGCACTCTCTCGAATCTAGCCAATAAACTATAATGCAGTATTGTGCGCTCATATTGCACTCTACATACAACTTATACCTTGTCATAAATCTGTGTTTAGCGATAGCTCTACATAATATAAGAGGTCGTTAAAGTAATTGCATTTTCTAAAATGCATTGCAAAACCGCAAAAGGCTATCGTTGTTTAGGACCAGTTTAGGATGCTGAGTTACTGACGTCATGTGCAAGGAAAAGGGAGTGTATTGCGTGTGCATTGCGTTATATCAAGGAAACACAACAAAGCACTTTATATTCTTTCTTTGTTTTCCTGCTTTTTTAAGTGGACCGTAAAAGTCCCGCAACAACATGGTATTTCCAATGACTATAAGTAGGGTTAATTAGAATTCTGACTTAATAACCATGCTTAGCAGTGATTGGCCTTCACAGTTGGTTGTTTTTATTAAAACGTAACTGATGACGGAAATAATGACCCAATGTATAATTTCTCATGAGCGTTTTTGACGCGTCCATATCCTTTATCTGTTGATGAAAAAGGTCTTGGACTGGGTTTTCCACGAACTGAATCCTAAACGTCTCGAAACTCATTAATTATCTCTACATTTCAACTTACAATGAATAATAATAGTTGTTTGTTATTCCTTTGTTTACGCAGTTGAGGTGAGCTTACACTATTGCTTAGTAGTCGGTATAGGCAATCTCCTTAATTGTAAGTGCAAGAACAATAGTAGACAAATAGGTAATAAGTTATATTGGCCGACACGTGTCGCCAATGTACCTATTGTGTTGTTAGGTATACACACAAAGTGCATAATGTGTCAGTGACTCCTTATCTAATGCGTGACTTTGAGTATTAATGCCAAGTTAATTGTTATTTTAATGAGTCTTTATCATCAACTTACAATGTTACTTATTTCAGAATCGCTGATAAAGTTGTGCAGCGTATCTTGATATTTGTATTTTCCTATTTACAATAACAAAAGAGATTACGGGTTTTCCTGTGGAGGGCTAAGATACATATGCGGTGCAATATTACGTAAATGTCCTCGACCGGATATCCTTATTGAATACTTAGTTGTGACGTAATGGAGTTTACTTAGGATAAGCTAACAAGCACCTGGTGGGTGAAAGTTGAGTAAGAAGGTCTGTTGGAACTAATTCCGCGCACTTTGCTAAATGTCAATTAACAAAGAAAATTGATTTGTTATGAGGTGTCGACGTAACAGTAAATGTCATCGCAGTACCTTGAAGTGCATCTGTGCGGATTGAGTCAGCGCCCAGCCCGCCGCGGGATAATGCCGTCATGCGTCACAAAGGATTTTGTTAAACGCTTGCTACGATGTGGGTTATAAACGAGAACCAATCATGGACTGATATCGTTTACAAAAACATAATATTACCGCTTGGAATTGACACGGCAACAAAAACAAGCGTACATTTAAAATGCCAGTAAGTCTAAGTTCTTGCACATAGTGACTGCAAATACCTAGCATTAATAAGATTAAAAAATATATCCAATTATTTTTTATAGTTTCATATTACGCAATTATGATATGCATGACAAGTGTAATCAAAGGAAGCGGTTACCGCCTAGATGCGTATTACCGTAGCTACGTATAGCATCTATATATATCTGCAGTCTTTGTGATACGAAAGCGACCACAAAGTATGTCACGGTCTAATTGAAGTCGTAATGGTAACTGGGCACGTTCCACACGACATATCTATGTAATTTTGGCTTTGAGCTGCTAACGTTCTACGGTTCCAATGCAAGCTTTAAGATTATGTTGATTGAGAAAGCAGTTGGAATAGACCCAGCGGAATGCTTACTGACAAATGATTTTACTACTATAAAGATTTATCGATACTCATTTGTTAAGTAAACTTAAAGGAATTTGGCGAAAATGATGTTTTAACTTTATATTTGCCAATTAACTTACTGTTAACAAAACGTACGTCTTATTGAGCCTTTTTAAAGTTTATTTATGTCGTCAAAATTCTTACCCTAACTTAAGGGTTAATGTTGCTTAAGGGTTAAGGGCTATTGTTGATGCAGCAATTTTCACTTGTCATATTCCATACGATAGTGACGTCAGATGCTAGTACAACAAAATCCAACATAAAGTTTGACTTACCCTCTTCTTGCGCGGATGGATCTCCTCATAGTCCATGGCGATGCCCTCATCACTGAAGGAGGAGCTGGCCGGCGGCGGCGACGGCGTGCCCGAGCGCCACGACGAGCCCGAGCTGCTGCTGGCGCCGGGCGACACTGACGACCGCCCGCCCCAGGCACCTGGTGATACAATATAGAGTTAAACAATCTGGAACTGTCTCTTTGGCCTAGTGGTGCTAAGCGCGACTGCTACGCTAGAGGTCTTGGGTTCGATTCCAAAGTCGACCAAGGTTTTATTGGGGTTTTCTATGAAATTCTCAGTAGCAGGTCGGAGTTTGGATTTGTGCCCGGTTAGTGGCAATGGGCTCGCCCCCTATTACATGCGACCTAAACATATCGGCGAACTGTAGATGTACATTGGTACACCTCTGCCTAACTCTTCGGGGATACAGGATGATGATATGTTATATAAATAACGTGGAATAGATCATGTAAGGAACTCCTTACTGCGCTCCAAGACTCAAATAGCGGACGTGGCCCTGAAGGCTGCCAAACTGAAATGGGACTGGGCCGGACACGTGTGCCGAATGTCAGAAGGACCGTGGGCAAAAGCCTCTACAAGTTGGGTCCCTAATAGATGAAGGTCGCGTGGAAGATTCGAGGACCCATTTGGAGATAAAACTAGATGCATACAAAAAGGAGTGGCAACATACAGCTAACAATAGAGACCTGTGGAAGGAAGAAAGGGAGGCCTTTGCCCTGCAGTGGGACAGTTCAGGCTTTAAATAAATAATATATGTTTTGCAGTGACACAATGTATGAGCTTTAAGCTAACTTACATGTAGTATTAGTTCGATGTACAATTTTCGCGGAAACAGAGTCATTACGATTGATTGGATCAACTGTGATGATCACATCGGTTTTTACTGCTCGTGATAAAGGTATAAAACAATTTGCTACTTAATTTGTTATAATACATTCTAAGAAGATTTACAAATTTAAATTGCAAATTACGAGCGTAAAGTTGCTTGAATGAATTAAATATATTAAATTGAATTGCGAAACGGAACTTTGGTCAGCCACTTTCACTCACAAGAACGGCTATTTTCTCGCGGCACACATGCGCCGGCGCATTAGAACAGTGTTCTCTATAGCAATCGTTAAGTTTTATGGGTGGCGTGAAACGTCTTGCTTCTCAGGTTAAAGATTGCGTAAGCTGTTCCGAATGGCAGTCAACTGCGTTGTTAGTGAATTGATATCAATCTAAATTAAAGCTTTGAATGTAATTAACTGTTAAATTACTCTATTAAGGTATACAGTAGTACGCGAATCCTTCATTACATATTTCGTCATTTCACAGTCAAGTAGAAACTAGTGGAGGAAGATGCTATTTAAGTTTAACTTGGAGGTGCATTCAGTTTACTGCAAATGAGGGGTGCTTTAAATATGCTAGTCGAACAAGAGCACATTTGGGTGGAGCTCATCATGAGAGCAGCGTTACACCAAACACCTGTCTAGACGAAGTCTAGACACCAGTCTAGACGCTATCCACATTTCGCAGATTTTATACAGAATACAACCGCTCCCTAAACAGTCAAAGTTTATTAAATAAATAATTCCTCCAGCGGTAAAGTTAACATTATCTTATGTCTGCTTTTAATTAAAATATTAATGTTTCACTGGATTTTGAATGTATTCTCAGCCAACAGTAAAACTTAAAATGAAATAAGTATTAGATTAATGTAGATTTGATATTATATAAACATCGGGCAGCAGTGGTGGCTGCAGCCGGAGCATGACAGGCGACGTAACAGTGAATGACGTAATAATAAATGTAAAACTGACGGACTACTGGTGCCGGTGCCGGGGGTCAGCGTGAGATGTCGCTGGTGTACGTGGGGTCGTGGGGGCCACTTACTGGGGCGCGGCGAGTTGGGCGAGCAGCTCAGCGACATGAGCACGAGCGCGGCGTTGCACTCGTTCATCTGGTCGTTCTGCTCGCCGTAGCCCAGGTCGCAGGAGCTGCTCGGCCCGCGCTTGCGGGAACTGGAACAAACAACAACATACATTATATACACCATAGGCAATGTCTGCAGAACTCTCCTACAGCAGCGCATGTGGCCACAAAGAGCCACAATACTCACTCTTCATGCTTGCTGGGTACTCATTAAACGTAAGAACGTTTCAGTAGTATAATGATAAAATCTTGTATTAAGGAATTCGAAGAAAAGAAAATACTAGACATTTACTAAGTATCGAATAATACTTATAATTTTACAAATCATTAGTTCTATGTGGGTTAGTAGCATTTAGTTGTCTTTGCTATAAGCAACAATGTTTCCGAGAACGGTTCGTTTTCTAGGAAAAATCGATTGAACGTATTTATAATGTTCGGACCAGACCTACTAGGAAAGCGATTATATTTTTGCGGTACAATGGATAGGTAAACATACGTTTTTCGTTTCGAAATAAAGCGATTTGTCCTTTAAAGGATACAGACAAGATAAAAGATAAAAAACAACGGAAATGTAAAAATAGAAATACTACAGTTAGAAGGAGAACATGAATAATAAACAACGAATAAATTCCAAACAATATGCACATAAAAGAAGTACCGTTAAAGATTGACCAGGAACTCTAACTAAGAAATCGCAATTGCGGTTTTTAATCAAATGAAGAATTGCAAAAAGCCGTGTAATCATAACCTGTATAAGAATGATGTAGCGGAACTAAAGATCATCATTAAAGTATGTCCAACTATGCTTTGAAGTATACGATATGACGACAGGATAAAATATTACATAGCGTTCTGAACAAGTGGAATACCATAAATGTGTCTATTAAATACCCATTTCATAATCATATCCAAACTATCATAGAGGGTAGTGAGGGTACGTCCTTGTCCTACGAAGTTTTGATTAACAAATTCGAGCGTTTCTCGACTTCACCGAAAAACGTGAACTTTATGAACAATCAACAAGTCTAGACACAGAATATTGAACTTCAGTGAGATCGCGTCATGATGTGGCCCGGGGTCGCGGGGTGAGGGCCCAGGGGGGGGGGTCGTTACGCAACCGGCGGCGACCCACAAACCCTACACATTTGGACAAGTCGCATAAGGACGAAGGCTCTGAACGATCACCCTGCCACCTTCACAGGCGGTCGTTCAACTCGCTCCAGTGATTGAACCCAGCCAACAACCCGGCCCGTCTCGTGACTGCTCTTTATGTCTAGCCAGATTCACACGTCAACCTAAACAGGCAGCTCTTTGCAGTTTTTTGGCATTTCGTTTTTAATGAATATCGAACATTAATAATGCATTTCTACTTACTTGGCATATAAGTTGGAAGTACACTGTTAAAGAAGGATTAAATTTTACCGACTGCTGAAGAAAGTTAAGTATGAGTATGGATAAAATATGAACAGTCACAAAAATATCGTAATATATTGAAATAAACCGCTTTTAAAAGCGACTTTGGCCCGTTTCCTACATTTACTTGTAAGTGAAGATGATTCATAAAAATGAAGCTTAATGTTGTGTAAGTCTTTCATTCATATATCCAATTTTCCTTTTTGGTTTAAATCGATCATATGTTAAATATTTGTTAAATATTTAAACATTTAACAAATATGAGGAAAATCTATTTAAATAATTAATTATGTATCGAAACAATATAAAGTAGGTCATTACATCCTATTTGTTAGTATTGCACAACGGCCTAAATGACGTAAAGGTGACCGATTATTTACACCATAGGTACTGTAAAATTAATGAAATCTTAGTATCCAAAATGTATAAAAATATGAATTAATATAAACCAAATTGATAAGTAAAATAAAAATGATTCCTCAATTTTAATCTTATAATTTAATTATAATATGAAAGGTTGTGTAAGTATTACAAGAGCAAGCAGCATGAACCGCGCGTCGGGATGAACGTTTCGGGGAATTGATCTCTGGTTGAACTTGGGCCGGGTTCACTCCAGCAGGCAGCGCGACGTCCTTGGCGGGCGCGGTGCGGGCCGCCCCCGCCGCCGGCCGCTGCGCTCACTCAGGAGCAGCGACCGGCGCGCGCAATGCTCCTACATAATCATCCTTACCAAATTACTCGCAAATAATTACTTACTCATATATTGCAAACACCCTTACTTTTACAACTTAATTACACCATGTTTTACCCAACAATAAAAAGTTAAGGTCGAATATAAATATTTTTTAGTTGGCCAATTCTCAAAGAGGTATCATTAGCAAATTAGATGCGATTGTTTTGTTAAAAGCTGTTGTTTAAAGATGAATGTGAAAATATAAATAGTGGTGTCGGTCGACCTACGTACGCACCCTAGAAACAAAGTGTATTCACCCTGCGCCTCCGCGACCTTCCACCACCAAGTTCGTTATCCGATTCAAAATAGATAATAATACATTTTAATAGGGGTGTACTGTAGGTCACTTTAGCATTCGTCAAAAAGTTCGTTAACCGGTTGAAATAAACCAGAGCTAATGGAGTCTACAAAATATGGCAAAAGTTGATGGCTCATGAATGGTATGAGCGAACAAGGTGAAGTGGATACAGTGTAGGTTATGATGGGTGTAGCATAGCGCGGCTAGGTTAAGTGAGGGGCGACGGGGTCGTTATCGGCCTGAGACGCGGACGTTCGCCGGTACTCGCGGAGGTGACTTTGCTTTCAGTTCTAGATAATGGGGATGTTCGCCGGCCGGCGCGCACTCACATAAACAACAACGTGACGTAATATCCGAGTATGACGTAATAAAACAAATTGCGAATGTTTCTCACTGCCATTACTCATAACGAATTGATAAATGAAGTTTTATCAGCAGCGATGGACGAAACTTTCGTAATATTTGCTATTAGATTGAGGTGTCACAATGTATTGACGTCAAGAGTTGCCTGCAAGTCATCGGTTAAAGTTTAAATGTCGTCATATTGTAAGAATCGTGTTGTATTCGCTACGGTGACCGACCTGGAGCGGGCGCGCCAGCTGTGCACACAGGCTCGGCGCCCGCGCCCGCGCCGCCCTGCCGCATGCCGTACTACACTACACACGTAACATTGAGAACGACCTTGCCGCCTGTTGCCGGCTACTGTGCCACTGCTTTAGCACTGATAGCGAAAATATTATTTATTAAGTTGTATGAAAAAAAAAATACGAAAACAAAAATGTAGAGTCATGTGCATAATATTACAAAATCTGAGTCATTGTAATTTACTTTCTATATTGAGACTTAGAAATAGCAACAGGTCCATATTCTTTAACCTATTCTGTTTAGATAGGAATTAGGAACGTTATACTACAAGGATCTAGTCACGGAATGAATGTAATAAATCAACTAGAAGTGGCAAACGAGCATCTAATAACCGATTTCACTTTGTCGTGCTCGTGTTCGTTTATTTTTTGTTAGGACGCACGTGAACGAGCGATACGCATCGCCTACGCACTTCGCGACTGGAGGACACAACACATTCATGACTGTTTACTCCAAACCTTTCAAATGTAGACGTCATGCCAACCAGTCTTTCGTACCTCATTATACTCATCACAGAAAACATTCGCACTTGCCTTTCTTATATAACATTGAATAGAGATATTATAATAACAATCGCTTCCTACTCGTCAAGTCAATGCCGTATGATAATGATTAGCTGATTTGAAAAATATACTGAAGGCCTTCAGCGCCTATTGTATGAGTTTTGTCAAATGTTTTACTATAGGTGAGATCAAAGCTAATGCGTTTTTTGCCACATTGATGTAGGTCGGGCGTGGTTTTTTGGGTGTATAAAAACTTAGATCCGTTGTGGTAGAGCTGCGCGGGCGCACCTCTCGCCCGGCCGCCCCTTCTCGAGCCATCGCCAAGGTCGTATCTGGACTTAATTTGACGGCTGCATTTGACAAAGCTCAATATTCTTACTAGGCGAATAATTGTCATTATGATACTTTTACTGAACATAGCTGTTATTTCAGAACATCAGTATGTCGAAAAATATATAATTTGTTGAAAAATATACTAATCTAATTTTAAATATTATCTTACCTAATAAATATCGGGGATGTTATCTATATGTAACAAGTTGGTTATAGTACTAAATTATTGAAGATGACAATTTATTTGAGTATTATCTGAATAATATGAACTTGGCGGAGACCTCCGGCAACAATGCTTGTCATGGCGTGACGCAGCTCCGACGGCTCACTAAAGCAAAGCGCAGCTATTAGTTTATACCACGACTCTCATTATTCTGGGGATTTCGAAGAATAATCGCACTCGTGAACTGTTTTTGTCCCACCGAGCAGTGTAATAACCTGCAGGTAGGTCGCCGGAAAGTCAACACAGAGGTGAACATTCCGGATGAGTAATCATGTTCCTTGTTTATGACGTATAGGGGTTTATAGACGTCCTTTGTTCGATTTTGGATGAACAGTGATTTTCTCAGAAATTAAACAAAGGAGGTGCATTTCTAATTTTCTTTGTAATATACATGAATCTACAGTGGGGATATCAATTAAATAGGTTGCATAATACCTACTGAACAAATTTTTGTAACACTTTCTCAAGTTAGAGTCGGCATAACTGCACCTGCCGAATGAGATAACGGGCCTCCACAACACCAACGAAAGCAAACGTGTACCTACCCAACGAGAAAGTGCCGCCGCCGCCCCTCCACCAGCGCCCGGCGCGCGCCTTCTCTTTACATGTTGCGCAAACGCATGCGGAATGTAAGTTAATGTCTTCTTACTTTGTTTTGAATATAAAATATACATTTTACACATTCTGAATTCAGTTCAACGAGGTAAAGTAGTTCCCACTCATATGATGCTTACATATTCATTAAGTGTTGTGGAATCTATGGAATGCGACATGGGTGACGTGGTGGTTCCCGCCTGGCTGTCGAATGTCTCATTATCATACGACAGTTCATACCCAACAATGGACAGGACTTACCATTTAAGACATTGAAAGCGTGTTGAAAAGTTCGAACGTCCATCAACACATAATATGCTAGGCACGGTGTCCCTATTTGGTAACAGCGGCCTAATTTTATATCTTTGTTAAATAAACTTACAAACCTATGCGGTGCGTAGAATCGTGTCGAAATAACGACGGTTATAACAATACCCTTGACCTGCTCTCGTACTATAAGTACTATCTACTGATCTTCGCAAATGGCGTATTGATATTTAATTACGAAAATATTGTTTGATTTATAATCTCAGAGTATTTTAATAAATTTAAAGCTGCTTATGTAATGAGAAATGACATTGGAACGGCAATTGGCATTGATGAACATGGCTGCCCAATGAAGCGAATAGAAGTGTTGGCAGTTACGACATTAAAATGCCAATCGTATTGTCGCCCCACTGCCCGACTGAGGATGCTGTTGTTCTGAGGTCGTTTAAGCACCACATATTTCAGGTTATTACGATCAATAAAACCATTTTTTTTTGTAACATAATTCACGAATTTTGAGTTTAAATAGTTATCGTTCAAAGTCGTATTCATTATTACACCAATTGATTAGGTACTCCAATTAGGTGTCGCCTCGGTATAGCATTCGCGGATATCGCTATGTACAGTATTATTCTAGTGTGTGTGGCGTTCCATTTCGAAACTGGGTCACTGTGTCACATGGCGGCCCCGCCAACTACCAACCGAATGCGGCGCCATCTTTGAATTTAGTTGATTCATGTACCGAACGAAATCGTAACAATTCATTGTCTGGTCACTACAATTAAATGATAGATGTATAAAAAGTGCTATGTGTGCTTCGTTCAAAAGGCGTAAATTAATGCAAGGTAACGCTACTTGTCGGTCGCCAACTAAAAGAAAACGAATGTTGGCAAACTTTCACTTTGCCATGGCCCGGTCGGTAATTGCGAAATTTTGTTCACGAATTGAATTTCTATCTTATCTATCATTATCTGCAAGAAGTGAGAGCAGCACAAACGCTCGTGATCAGCTCATACGCGGTCAGTAATTACTAATATCCTACATAGGTATCAGGTTATTAAATCAAAAGCGTTATCCGGTTTTGTATAGTTGCAATCCTTTGCAAGCTATCTCATAACTTCTCAAAGAGTTGTTCAAACTGGTTTTATGAAATCATGGCTCTACGTTAAATATCAACCGCTGGCTTTTAGCTCTACTGTTACATTATTATTCTTTTAATAGAATACGGCCTTCAACGACGTCCATATCCTTCATCTCAGATAATTTGTCAAGTGTTTTGGAACATAAAAACTTTTTAACAAAAAAATTAAACCGCCGAAAACACTGAAAAGCAAAAAATAAGAAACCTTTTTTTATTTAATCTTAATAACTAAGTTCTTAAACGAATGTGAGTATACCTAAGTAATTTCGAGTCGGCGCCAAACACGCAAATTAATTAATTACGATATATTGGTACTTATTTTTTTTAGAAATTTTAATTTTTATCGCTGGAGATTTCATTGCATTGTTAAGTTGATAATCTCGAACTCAAAACTTTTATTTGCTTTCCACAATGGAATTAGTAGGTGGTAAGTAAAGAATATAATTATAGTATAGTATAGCGTTTTTGATTTGGTTGTTTCTTTATTTTTAAGGTAATTTTGTGATCTTTGTTAATTGATAGTTTGGCGCCGCCTCAAAATTATTTAGGTATACTCACATTCGTTTAAGAACTTAGTTATTAAGATTAAATAAAAAAAGGTTTCTTATTTTTTGCTTTTCAGTGTTTTCGGCGGTTTAATTTTTTTGTTAAAAAGTTTTTATTTTATACTTTTTTGTGGCTATTATATACTAATTGCTACATGCTAAATAATTTATTATTTTTAAAATAGCTAACTACCTTATTTTAGTATTCAAATCTGTGAGTGAATAATAAATCACCCCTATTTTCCCAACCTTAGAGTAAAATTATATGGGACCAGCTGCAAGGTATAACCCCCTATCTAATAAAAAAAGATTTATCAAAATCAAACTGTTCTGTAATAAGTTACGCGTGGTCTTATATTAAAATCAGTTAGTGAACATTCAATATATCCCTGTTTTTCTACCCTTAGGGTGGGAATTCTTTTTTCAAATTTATATGGGACCAACTTTGGAGTATACCCTTTCCAATAAAAAAAGAATTATCAAAATCGGACTTCTCAGTAAAAAGTTACGCGTGGTAATACATTACGATCAGTGCGTGAACAATCAATTAACCCCTGTTTTTCCACCCTTAGGGTGGGAATTCTTTTTTCAAATTTATATGGGACCAACTTTGGAGTATACCCTTTCCAATAAAAAAAGAATTATCAAAATCGAACTACTCAGTAAAAAGATATGCGTGATCATACATAAAAAAAAAAAAAAAAATATACGCGTCGAATTGAGAACCTCCTCTGTTTTCGTCGGTTAAAAAGGAACTTCTGATGTGTTATTTGCTACACAAATGCTGGTTCTTTTTTTTTTTATTCCTATTGAGATTGATTTTTACATAGCGAGTGCGAGTGAATCGCAGTTAAGCAATGATTAAATATGTAATGCGACCTGCGTCGTACATCTGAAAGCAAATCATTGCTTTGAGCGTCTGTTCGGTTGGGTATTGTGAAATTTAGACCACGGTGGAGGCCTCGCCTCTCACCACGATCACGATGAAAAGTGAAACTGCGGCGTCGACGAGCGTCACGTCGCGCCAACCATTTGATGCTGTTTTTTCCGGTTCTACTGCAGCACAATGTAATGTGCTGTTGCTGACAACCGCTAACAAATTTAAGAAAGTGCTGCTCTGATTTGCAAAAGATATTAAAGCAAAGTTGTAACGCTGTACTTTCTGAATGTTTGAGGGTATTGTTGCCTGCCCCGAAACTTATTACCGTGAGGTCGTTGATGAAAGTGAGAGCTATTTGAATAACACTTCTTATTGCGATGAATGCCATACGTATAGACGCCGAAGATAATGCCATTCACTGGAGCTGCAATCGGTATTGGTAATTATGTAAGCCGTTAGAATTTTTTAATAATTCTCACAACGTTGCATTGTCTGTCCCTGTTAGAGGCGCGGCGGGGCGCGGGGCGCGGGCGGCGGGCTCCGGCCGCAGAATGTAGGCAAGTGTGACAAGGACACGCCCGTACTCCGCGCTAACACTTCCATCCAGTTTCTAACGTGCTCGGTGCGCGATTCGCAACGCTCGCCCGCGCCTGGCCCCACTTCGCCGATGCACAGTGCACAATCGTGAACGATTACACCTACCTACAAGGTAACGCACAATGCACGCTGGTACCAGGTAATAGTTTGGTGCCATTGTAAGCTACTTGCACGAAGTTCTTGCTTAATTTAATTGTTTTACTGGTATGACGATATCTCCGATGTACCTTTTGTTTTCACACATCATATTAATAAAGGCAGCTAAAATTAATATGAGTACCGGGAAGCTTGCAATGGTGCCTCTTATGGTTATGACCTACTTCCTGTCGTTAAGGGGAACCAGTTCGTAAAATCCAGATAAAGAGATTTAGCAAGGCAGCGAGCGGGCATTAGAAATGCAGCGGCCTTCCTCGGAGCTCGCGGCGAGGTGAGCCGCTAACTCAAGGCAAAATAACATTGATATTTGTTAATTAGGCTCCCTGCTCTCCTGAATTACGACATGGATATATGTAATCGTGACTCAATTGTCCCTCATTTGTCTCATTCAGCATTTTGTCTTTTGTAGGTTTGAATTATAGTTTGTTGCTAAGCGTACCAGCTCTACATTATAAATCTAATGTCGTTTGGAACGATTTATCAGGGTTGGCCAAACATATTTAGAATGATATATTACTTTAGAATGAGAAATTGGATTGCTTACCCTTGCATGTGATGTGAGGGCACTTCGATGGTGGCAGAGGCGCGGCGGCGGTCGCCGGCCATGTCTGCCAGCCTGGCAAAGTCTGTGTCCACATCAGCCAGCCTCGCCGACTTGCGGGACTCCAACAGTCTAATTTCATCTAGTCTTTTCTTCAGCTCGATCTGCACCTGTTATAAAATAAAACAAACATGAACTCTACCACATAGTAACGTAATATGTTAATTATTACGAATGAGTTGCCTTATTTTATATAATTTTATTATCAGACTCCTATATTTGTACACTTCCCCGTCTATAAAGTATAGTGCTAGTTACGCAAATGCATATTTTTTATGAGACCTTGGTCAAGTCAAGCTAGCGTCATATTTACTACACTTAAATGCATTTCGCATATGAACAAGGTTTGTGTGGCTACAAAATTTATATTGCAGTATTAAGTGTTTACGAACACGAGATCAATATGGCGACCTTCGCTTGGAGTGTGATCGGGTGGACGTGACGTCACGGCCGGGGGTGGAAGTGGAGCGAGATGCATGCGGTGTCACGGCCCAGCCGCTGGCCGGCTGACTGCCCTGCACTCTCATGTTTATTAGCTTCAGTTCTCGCGAATGTCACTTATCAAATCATAATTAGTATATAACTATTGTTTTCCGTGTATGCGCTCTACTGATATAATATAAAATCACAGTAATAAGTATTTAATGGAAATACCGTATAACTAAAGTATATACTAATCGCGCTTATGCCTCAGAACAGGAAACACACAAATCAAATACTTGCTCCGTAGAGGTAAACAGGTTCTGTTTCTGTGTGTGGTAATCTACGCTACCGGAGAGCGCATTTATGTCTACGTACCTACTATGTATCGTGTTATCTATTGGCCAGGATTGAACTGTAACTGTAATTTTCCTCTTATTTTATTTGAGGTTTCATGATTTGTTTACATTTTTATAATTGTTAGTAGATATTGCTGATGATATAAAATGTGTTTATTTATCATAAAGCATTGTAGAGTCAATTTATTGCTATTAACAAATAAGGAATACGATGTAGGTTAGGTAAAAAAAAATCATTTTGAATGACAGTGATGTAGAGCTGCTGAAGAAATACATTTGATTACTTTGCAGTGGGTTTTCCATAAGATCGAAAGTTTGCGACAATAATATACAATTTAATATATGGTTATTTGCTCGCCGGGGAATTCCACGCTCGTGGACTTCCCATCACCAAGTTATTGTGCACCATAAGTACAGATTTCGTGGAAATTATTGATACATAAGATTATATCGGCTGACCTGAACTTGTACCACATGTATTAGGAAGTGGGAGTGTATGACGCATGTACACTTATCACGCACTGGTAAAGTTACTCGTATCGCGGTCGCACTCTCGGTCAATTATGTGCCACGAGTGGCGAGCTGCCGACTGGTTGACATTGGTTGCGTTTTCGTCGCCGGCTTCCTTCTACGCGGCCACATTCGTGATTGACGCGTTATCTACCTAAGCACCTACATTATGAGTGTATATATTTTTTTTCTCGACCGGCACGAATAACCTTGTTGTATTTAGCATCAATTTAAAGTGCCGATTGTTTGTATATATAGATAACAACGCTGTCTACACTATCCGCGGATATAGCGTGGAGCAAGATCTACTCATTTGCAAGTACATTTGACGCGGTGCAAGTTTGGCCTAGCCGCCCTATACGTCCGCCATTCAGTAATTGTTCACGACTCTATAAATGTCATGAATTAATATTATTGTATAGCGTTTAACCTCGTTTACTAACGCACATAATGATCTATTCTTGCAAATGATTAGCCTAATTACTAATTGCTAGAGTGGAATTATCATGTTAAATGTTTGTTTTCCATTCCTAATAAGATGATTCAAGTACCGTATGCGTGGTCGTATATAGAAGAGATATTTATTAAAATATGGATATGCAGAGATAGTTTTGTTGGCGATCACAAAGTTTATGATCAGTACAGTTAGCGGAGAGCGTCGAGTCGCTGATCACATCATACTTTCACTTTTACGTGATTTCGTGCGAGTGTGGACGTGCCATGAGCCATGAGACGCGGACTGACGTGCCCCTCACTCGCACCGGAACAATGAAAGTTGCATTAATGACTATCATCAAATTACTGCCTGACATACTTTATGTTTTGCACAAATTAATTATTTAAGAATAATTGAAGTTTCAACATTTTAACATTTGCGGAAATGTTATGATATATACCTTAGAACTGGAAAATTTTATAACGACATACGTATGTAAGTTCTTGGAGTTATTTACCTTGAATTCTCATGACATTAAATTAAATTATGAACAGCTATGATTGTAATTGTCAGCCCAACCTTTTGTTCCGTTAGACGCCTATCGGACAGTCACTTGCTAGCATGGTTATGTAAAAAGTGACAACTATTGCACAATTGCTTTATTCGATGGCGAAACGGTCGGCTTTGAAATGCCAGTGAAAGTAGCCGGGCGACTTCACTGTATCATGATAACGCGGGTATGAGTGCTAGAGTTAGACATGTTTATTGCGCTTTATGAGGTATTTGATGTTCAATTAACTAACTGTTGTGCAGGCTGGCTGATTTCATGACACGTTGACGTCTAAAAAGATTTGTTTCAGACTAATGATGAAAGATGAGTGCTTGTTGTCCAGAAGTAGTCCAGAGAAATGGCTATTTTAGAACTTTCTGATTTCGTTTAATAGGTTATTTTTGCACCATTATTTTTTTATATCCTCGAACTCTGTATAATTTAGATAACCAAGTTGGATTGTTCAAATAATCACATGTTACTACGCTTATTGTGCCCTGTTGCACTGTTCGTGGTTAAGTTTGCTTATAAGTTCACCGGGCGGATATTTCGGTCAACCACAAATTAAGATCATTTAACAGTACTTCAACATACAAGAGTGAAGTAATAGTTATTAAACGTATAATGAATAGAATAACAACAAAATAGTTGGGCATTACATTTCAACAACAATTTGACGAAATTGTAAAATTCATATTAGATAATACGAAAATGAGGTTCACGGTCATTAGGAACGGCCATTGTATTGTACGCAGTCGTTTGTGTAGTCATTACCGTACACAAAGAATGTCACATCGCGGCTAATGCGTGTGTGTTGGTGTCACAAATATAAACATTGATTGGATTTTGATTTACTTTGTTATTCGCTTGACCTCGTGTAATATTCGGCACGTTTTCCACAGAAAATTGTGGGATCAAGAAACCTTATGATTTCATATAGCCGCCTATGTCACCTGTAGACGACTTTGCAATTGATTTTATAATATTTGTGTTTATTATCCTGCCAGTTATGTAAAACTTTTTTAATACTTAGTTCTCGAGATTGAACGTTAATATTTAGTTCTTTAAAAAATAAAGCCACTCATAAATAAAGACGTAGAAGTAATGATTTATATAGCCTGGTAGGCGCTGTGCGTTAGTTGGGTGCTCTTGGCGTCTCAGGGTTGCGAAAACTGTCCGCTCTACTGCTCATCGATGTTGCCACTGCGCAAAACGGATTATCCTCGCTCGTAACGCGGCTGTTTTGAAACGTTACATTTTCTGTTTCCACTTTACTAAGAGAAAAATGTTTCGTTCCAATCAATTTTATACTTATCAATATAATTTGAGTGTGACATTTTATCAGAAGTCTCGTGGTTTTTGTAATGTTTTATCGTGTGTTAGGTTTATGCACGGTTTATGATAGTAGAAATAGAAATTGCCATTGTATTGAAGAGAAAAAAATAAGAAATTACATGTGATTAGCGAAAGCGTAAAATAAAATGATGAGTGTGCGCCTATGTGCCATTGACTGCAGCATTGAGTCAATGGCTGCAGCCGGTCGGCTTGGAGGCGCGCGCAATACGACGTATGACGCGCATGCGTGACGACATGTGATACGCCCGCGCCGGCGCCCGCGCTGCTCGATGCGACACTACTAAATCAACATGTTTTTTATCTTTTTCGGTACCTAGATTTGTATAATACGTCACTATTACATAAACACTTTTTGCTAAGCAGGTGCCGCGCGGTCGAAGTTTTAATGAATGGATGTTCTACGTGGTTGGGTATTATCTAAACATTTTTGACTGCTGCAAGGGATCTTTATTGGTGGGATTAGCCCAATTAGCACTACAAATTGAATACTAACAATTTATTTACAAGGTAAAATGCGAATTAATTTGTATATAAACGATACTACTCAGGTATTCCTGTTAATTGACACGTCAACCATGACATACGGGGAAAAAGGACCGACATTTTGACATCAACAGAACGGGATGACAATGAATAAATAATACTTTACCCATGAGTGTCAATTATCGTGCATTAGGTGCAGGTATCTGTGGGTAAACATTACTTATCTGACAGGAGCAGCAGGACAATGCACTTAGAATTCATTATGTGGTGAGGAAAACAATAGGCTACCTCAGTTACGACCGATAATATTACTTTTGATAGGTATGTCTCCACTGTTCAGGCATGTCGACGAAACAAAATGTATGCACCGATAGTAACGACCTTCTAGGTTGTTTTCAAGATTATTTAAGCTATGTACGTAATATTTTGGGAGTCATTGGAATTTAGAACAAATCGGCTATTTACTCGTAACTGTTATTGAATTGTACCATACATTTTGTACGTGACTGTACTTGTAATTATAGCTCTTTCGTATCGTGAGTAGTATCTACTACGTTATATTTTAAATGTAGCGTCTTTATCATTCAGTACATTTTTCAAGGCCTTATTTTAGCTCTTGTTTTTATCAATATAAACTCGAGTTACATTTTTATCAGTAAAGGAATTTAGACGCACTACCGAATATCTTAAAAGAGATGAAAAAACAGTTACAGATTCAGTAAACTTTTTCAGTTCTTTACGATAGAACGAAAGTATTCCTGGTAGCTTTAAACGTGCATTATTTCGACATTAGATATGCAGTGAGGCTGCAGTTGGAGTCACGTAGACACGCATGCATAAGCAATTCGGTGACGGCGAGCGATCGTGCACTAATAAATAGGTCAATAGCTCTAGTACTACCCGACAATCGGGCCTATTGTGCTTCGATGCAATCCGATTTACAAACTGAACTTTCAAGCCGTTCTTTGCTCACTTAATTATAGACTGACGTATATACTAGCTGGAGTGCAGTTTACATAGGCAATAGGTTTCCAGTGAGCTAATTAAAAATACATTTACTGCACTGAACAACCAATGTACTTACCTACAGCACATATTTCAGATACTATTTTTTGATCCACACTAATTACGTATAACACGTTTTGCGTACATTAGTTATGATTAGATATAGATTAACATTGCAAGATAAATACATTTGTTATTATACCGCACATTTGCTTGTTACATTTATTAGATATGCGTAAAAGTAAACAGCGCACATGTCGGTAGATAACATGCGTATTGCGAAATAATGTCGCTTCAAACTGTTTGTTTTGTCTTATGTCTCTATTATCTCATAAAAATATGTACTTACATATATACTTGAAATATTGTTTAAATGTATAAAAATAACTCTTAAAAAACTAGTAAATAAATTGTGCTTCCGGGTAACTTTAGGCGAATCCAAGTATTAATTAAGTTTCACAATTAAATCTAATATAAGAACAAACTCTAACTATACTAAAATTAAAACTTACATAAATAAAAACTAAACGGCGTCAAAGAACTCATCGTCATCCTTGTCAATGGCGGGGAACGTGCCCAGAAGGCTGGCTGCATTGCCACGTTGAATGGCTATGCCGATTCTCTGTGCAAGGAACAAACCAGCCCTCTGATCACGAGTAGATTCTACCAAACGTTTGGAAAGTTCTTTGAAAAGATAGTTAGTTAGTTTCACATAAAACGATTGCCCGATAAATCAGCGTATTCCGTTTCACCAAAATCTCATGCGATCGTATAATTCAAACATTTGCCGGCTAGAGTGCAAATTAAAGCGAACATTGCTATGAATACTAATGTGCCGTAGTGAGCTCCTCTTCTTTCACACGACAGTCGTCTGTCAGCCGGCGATCAACAGGCTTCCACTGTTACCTACTAACGACCTAGAACCCGACACAAGTGTAAACATAATATTGTTTCAAACATAGTAGCTACAAAACTAAATATTTTATCATTCTGGTGTGAAGCCAGAAATACGCACGTGGGTAGAGCTGATTCAACCTGCACGTGCTAGCTAGCTATACAATTTTCGTAGATCTATGCTAATAGCCTCCAGATATACCGCACATGACATTTAAATTAATGAATAATTTAACTTTAATGTTAGGTAATCATGTTGCTTTATAAATGGTTTCCATACTCTCTACTTCGTCCTGCACTGAAATACGCCTCAGATTTAATTTTGATCAGCGCAATGATAAATTATTGTTGCTGCATACCAGACTGTTCAGCTGATAATAATTACTTTTGTTTTGAAATAATAATTTCATAAGTATACGAGCTATTAGAATCGTTACAGACATACATCAAAGTTCACGCAAGTTGTAAGGCTTAATCGTCAAGTCACGTTCAAAAGATTCAGACTGTTATATAGAATTAGCGATTCCAATCGGATGTGTACGGTTAGGCTGATCAATCAGTCGGCACGGTGGCCTTGTATGATTAGTGAATACAAACAGCGAAGTGTTGGTTGCAAAGCGGATGCAGTGGAAGCAGGGCGAGCGGTGCCGCCCGCGCCCGCCGCCAGCCGCGCGCCCTCTGCCGGCGCGGTGCAAAGCCAACCTTGCCCCAAAAATCCATGACCTACATTTTACACTTCAAAATGCAGCCATTACATTTATTGCAATTGTTCTCCTTAAAAATACCGTTCAACTTATTAGTCACTGTCGCCGATCAGATAAAAACAAGAGCGTTGTAAACGTTTCAAAGTTGCCATTTTTTGTGAGGTGAGGCTTATTCATGAAATGCTGAAACTATATTAGGCGATGAGGAAAACTAATTCCTGTGACTTTGCGAATGAATAATGTGTATTCTTGTAAGAATGATTGCGTTGCGTCTACAAGTACATGTCGTTAGTGTAAAGTAGGTCTGGCTGATCGATAGTGCAGGACGATCGCGCGGCCCAGTTGGCGAGCGGCAGGTCCGCGGGTCGCGATCCTAGCATCTAGGCGCCCCGCTTTCGCGGCCCGGGTAACCTCACCGTGCTCTATTTCTGGATCTAGTACGGTCAACAATTGCTGTATTTATAGAGCAAGTGAGTCTGCGTACATAACGATGCTGTAACTTTAGTAACGTGTTGATATCGTTGACGTTATTGTTGACGTCGTGAGTAAGCTTCAGCCGAGCTATGTTTTATTAGAAATTAAATGTTTATTGAGACATTTAATAAAACTCATTTAACAAGCGTAAGTATTCGACATTGGTCAGACAGTAAATTGAACTTATACTACTATAATAGCGTGTCGTAATAAAGAATTCTATTAAACTACAATAAATCTGAGAGACCATGTAGGTCAGCCTCTGTCGCCGATTGTCGTCAGGAAATTGATGTTGCGTAGCGTCGACAATGATGCAAGTAGGTGCCGAAGCGTGCCAGCATTTTATCTGTCAAGTGGAGATTGAATTTGATAGCGAGTGACGTCACGCTCCGTAACAATTAGAATTCTAGGAACGACGTCATGGCGCGTTGGCGAGCGGCTTCGCGTAGGCACGACGTAGCGATGACGTCACGGGCGAAATGTTACGGCTCGCCGCCCTCTGTAGCAGGCGCGCGGGCGCGTGTAGGCGGCGCGGGCGGGCGCGTAACGTACTTAGGTGACTTACACGTAAATATAATCGCACGCTACCTATTACGTAATTGAACGTGAAATCTGCACAAGGACGCGGCGTCGATGTTTCGACATCGCCGACTCCCGGCGTGATGCTATAATCGCATCGTTTACGTGCGACGGTTAGAAAAGTGAGCGTTTCACCTTGAGATGCCTGCAAGCGTGGTTGCCTCTCTATTCTTAGATATCGAAATAGTGCTAAATATGTTCGAGGGGACAGGCGGCGAGCACGCAGGCGTCGTGACCCAACCTGACCCAAAAACGGAGTGCGACCCACCGCGCCCCGAGTACGAGTTGATAACGGATACGGGAACCTGTTCGCTTCACGCGGACGCAGCATACGCACAGCAGATAGCACCGTTACTCGCTTGACCTGCTCGTGTGTCAATAGAATAGCTTTGCACTTCATTATTTTACTTTTTATGTTCTTTCGTAAGCCTTGTCCAAATAATAAATCATTCGTACATTCATAAACATTTTACTTGAGTTGAGAGTGTAAGAAACAACACTAATTAGGTTTGCCAACACATTGTTACCCTAATATCAATATATTACAAATCAACCAAATTAATTTTAAAAACTAAATATTTTTTTATATTTCTATCAAGTTTAAAAACAAATCGATGATTTATCTAAGTATAGAATAATGAGTAAAAAGAATAACGCGAGTGGAGGTCGGATTTGGAATATGGGTTGTGCGTCGCCGCTGGTTCAATATCAGCAATTCTGGGTCAGTGGGTCACCATGCCGGAGCGGGCCGCTCCCCGCGCACCACACGCTTGCAATTAAACTTGCTCTTCATACGAAACATTTCGAAACACTAACGCATTCGCCGCATGCCGACTCAGCTCTATTAATTCAGGGCAAATGCAAAGAAATGCAAGCTTCAAGGGCTCATGTCAAGCGACAAGTTATTGAGTGATCATGAGCTCATTTAACCAGTTAGCCAGGCACGCAGCGTATTGTTGATGTTGGAATTCGGTTTCCTTCCTTCTCACGGTCTTCTCTAATCCATTGTTAGCATACTTGTAATTTGACCTGCATGTTCAAGATCACACTAAAACATGAATGTCATTTAGTGTCGCCGGCTGCGTACTAATGTGGATAATATTGCGTAGTCGTAACTGTAGACTTGTGACAGTCGCCCACGTAGTAACGGTCGCGGTGTGTTACTGTTACCTCAAACCCGAAAACGAGTTATTTTGCGTTGCTGAGTCAACCGGCGACGCCGTGCGTGACGCCGAAATCCGGCTGTGAGTTATCCGGTTTAAAGGATCGACTGAATTAACTACCTACAATGCTAAGAATATAACGACATTCATACTGAATGTTGATGTTCTCTCACTCCTCGCTCTCATTTTACATGATTTGTTAGAGATTAATACAGATGTGTCCTAATTCAAATGTCAGAGAATCAAGATTCACGCCTTGTTCTGCCAGCTGTTTAGATAAGAGACATAAATCATGCAACTATTCCAAGGCGAATGCAATGAGGTCACTTACAAAGGGCCGACCTTGCCTTCGCTGTTCGCTCGTAGGAGGACCAATTTATATTACAACGAAAATGTATCAACGTCCATGAGAACAGAGAAACTATAAATAATAGTTACACATTTTTGTGCGATAGATATGTTTATTGTATGTATTTTAAATAACTGATAACTAAAAATATGTCATGTATAAAATTCTTTAGAGGCGAGTTTTTGATAGAGTGCGTAGAATTACAGAATAAATTGCTTACAAGCCATAACGTTGACAACTAGGTGTGCTAGTATACGTAGAAACAACATTTTAAAATTCGCAACGGTTTTCTGACGACATTAAATGGTCAATCATCTCTGTTTCGGCGCTGTATTTGGGTCGAATACATTAAGCGAACTATTTTGTCACCAAGCAGGAGAACTATAAGACAGGAGTTTATCAATGTCAAGCGAAGATAATTATGTAAAGCTATTTTATATGAAATGTGTATTTATATTAGTATCATTATGATCATGTTTAACATTTTTTATTTTTGCAAAATTTTAGAAGTTAATGATAAATTACTTAATTTAGCTTTTTATAGGCAGTCAATTTAAATCGCAGGATTATTTATAAAGATCAACACACTATAATTATCTTACAGATTAATTTAACTTTTACAAAAAGTTGCACATTCATCGTTTACTATCTATCATCAAAATAAAGTGATAAACTAGTATATTTTGATTGAGAAGCAGATATATTATTGTTTATTACATTAAAGAAGATCATAAATAATCCGTATACCATAGCCAAAAGAGTCTGTGGTGATAGTATCTAATTTTTGTACCGTTGTAAAATACGGTCAGCGATTTGAGGTTGATTTTGATTATATACGTAATTGCATTACATTTTGTATCTTTCGTAAAACAAAACTGTATTTTATATCAAGCACTAGTACAACAATTCAGTATTTGATGCGGTTATTTGTAATACCTGCCGTATTAGCAATGTTAATGTGTGCTTGTAAGGCAATAATTTAGCCGGTGGTATTTATCATGCATCGAACGGCGTCGCGGCGGTGATCGCTCGCCAGATGAATATTATACGGTAACAGAGCAAGATTAAGCGCGAAACGCAACAGGTTGAGTAAGTCGCGACACACGATACATGTATGTAAAGGAGCCAAGTTAAACATAGCAATCACTTTAGGGCACATCCGGCTCGCGGAGCGCGACCTACTTGCGCTCAACACCTCGAGCTATCAGCCTCTAACATTGTCTAGTTACAACAAATCTCTATCGGTTTTATCTTATCAACCTTGATTTATTTAGAAACCGTGTCACAAGACGCTGTTACTGAGTTACAACAGACAAATTGTTTAGCTTCTTAAGCTCTGTTTTCGCAGCGCGTAGTTTTCATATCGACGTCATGAACGTGATTATTGTATTATTATATGCGTAGGTAGGCTTTGACGTACCGATGGATGACTTATAGGAAAATCGTCACGTTTCTGTGGTCGATTGATTACGCACAGAGCGTCGTCGTACAGGGGGCAGGCTGTTTTCTCTTCCCATGATGGAAGCCTATTTACAGCTCAGCAGTTCCGTTCTGAGCTCAATAAAAACTTATGTTCATTAAGGAGAGTCTACATAGAGTATATTTGCGTTCTGATACTTTGAATAAAACTACTTTTTACGGATTTTTTCGCGGTTTTAATTTTAGATTTAGGTCCCGACGTTTTGACACCTTTGCAGGTATCATGGTCACGGGCAGACTGGTTCTGATACTTTTTATTTCTTTTATATGTGTTCGAGAACGATGTAACGGAATCCCAAGGTAGAGAATAAACATTTTCGTAGAGTCACGCGTCTGAAATATGTATTGTATTAATTGTTTGTTTTATGGGCTCATACAAGTAATAAATTCGTCGCCTTAGGAAAACATAAACAGAGTATCGAGTAGAGTGAAATTAGCGGCGAGCACGCGACGCTCCACGCAACGATAGGCTCCATGATCGTAAGTGTCTTCGTTCCATCGAAAAAAATCTTAACTGGACTGGAAAATCTGGAAAACGCATTTATAATTTGCTTTTGAATCATAACTACTTTCGCTAGCTATATAAGTTATGCGATATTAATTACATTGTTGGCAAGTCAGTGCTGTCTGCCACCGCGACCGTACGTTTTATATTGTTCGGACACGCGCGATAGCTTGTTATTTAAATAACATTAGCCATATTACATGCAACTTTATGCTACCGTAGATTCTGCTCAGAAGCAATAATTCATCGTATGAACACCTCACATGTTGAGTAACCCGCCATGCAACGTGCAGTGGTGAAATCGTTTCAAACAAAATGGCAAACTATTCAATAGATTTTGATTACAGGTTTGATTTGATTGCTAAGACGTAACTTTGTGAGCATACAATTTAATGTGCCCAAGCGGAATTATTAATCATTTGTTTTGAGTCGTTGCATTTTGATTTAATTGTCTGTACACAATTATATCTTTGTTTGCATACACTCCTTGTTAAATATTCATTTGCAAAAAAAGATTCAATGTATTCATTATCGTGAGCATCTGTCACAACTTAGTAATGTATGTTGTAGTGAAGATAATAGTTTGTAGAATGTGTTGCGCACAGGTGTTACAACAGTTAAAGTAGTTCATGGTACAGGTAAAGTGAATCTGAAACTGTCACTGTACATGGACAATGCAGGTGCGAGCAGCACTTTCACACTCGCAGCGGTCGCGAGTGAGCCGCGGCCGCGCCATGCCCGCTTCACTCACTACTCACCGCGGACCGTTTACGACCTCCGCAAACGAAAGGCGTTTTGCCGGTTACCGCTACAGGGGAAATCGCTTTATATACAAGTTGCGTAATTACCAATTCAGATGCTGTGTTTTGTTATATTTCAACTTTGAGAATTGAGACTTATTGCGTGGAAAAATGCTTGCAAATCTAAACAGATCGCCGGCCATTAACGGTTATAAGTGTTCCACTTAATGGCGGACAAGCCCGTCGTAAGGTTAGCTGGTGCTGGGCCGCAGCGCCACCGGCTAACGGTACGGCCGCCGGCGCCGCGTTCGCTGCGCGCACGTGAAAATAATTCTTGACGCGATTTTGTAACGAATACCGTTACTCGGTTCCGGGCCTGCCGGTGACCTTATTTCTCAGCCGAGCACTCTTTATTTTTATATCTTATTGCCTGGCGTTATGATGGTAGAGACTCTTTCGAGTATTTTATATCGAGTATGTTGTTTAAATTTACATTAGATATGGTGCACGGTAGGCGATGGTCGAACGTGGTGGATTTCTCTGGTGTATCAATATTATAATGCATTTCTTATTGCAACAGAGGTATTAGAATAGAATATATTAATGTTACATGAGCTTTGTAATATGCAGTTATTTATTCATTACGTAATTCCCCTGTCCGGGTTTGCCGGTAAAATAATAGTTGTTTACGAACATGAATGCGGCGGTGAGTCAGCGAGAGGCTTCGATAGCGGGTCCGGCGGCGTCCGCGCATGTGGACCGGTGTTGCCGGCTCCCGCGTCTGCCGCTTATGACCGCGCTGATTACCTGGGAAATACCATACGTCCTTTCCCTGACTACGATTTCACTGTAATTAGTTTTTTCAATAATTCCTATATCTATTTTGGGTTTCTCCATTATTTAAACATCAAGATCAGAAAAGTAATAATCTGGTGGGTGGTGTCGCTCGATCGCGTGTTATCTATCGAGTTGTTTTCATGAAGTGCGCCGCTCTATCTAGCGTGTAGTGACGCAAAAACGTGTTTGATATACATGGGTATTATAAATGGCACAATACACCGGCATTCAAACGGGTAAACAAGTGCGTATCACCGTTTACTTTGCGTTCTTTGTTTTTGATTTTGTTGTTTTAGCAGTTAATGTTATTTGTTTCATCAAAGTTAACATTAAACATATTTTCGCTGTTTACAACTGAGTCGTTTCATAGAATATAATGATCGAGGTTGTTGTTTTCACGTTACAAATAGATAAATGGTGGCTCGTAAACATAGCATCATCTCTGTGAATTAACTAAAGTGGCGGCTCGCTCGCGGCTCGTACGTCGCGTCACGCTAGTATCGCGTGCTACGTCACTATTTACGCACAACGGCACAAGGCCTGCGCCCGCGCAACTCGCTTCCTTATTGTTACTATATACTCTAGTCAAATCACCGCGGGACTACTTTCTTGATCTGGTTAGGACAAGGTAGAAAACTACTTGTTGGCCGCCATGAGTTTAATCTTAATGTCGTCAGTAAGTACAGGCTAATGAGTAATCACTTTAAGAGCTTTTGAATAGTCCCGTTATTGTTTTGCTCTAAATTCCTTATTGTGTAATTTTGATCGTTTTACGACTTGCGTACAAAATCAGAGTAGGTACATGTTTTACCATTACCGTCCTTAATGTATGTGTTTATTTGTTTCTTATGCTGCTTTAAATTAAATGTGGGCCAGTTACACCGTTAGGATGCTTTTATTTAGATTATGACGAAAATTATATCACCATTTACATAAACTTATCTTACGTCACTACTATACAATGAGTATATGTAGCTTTAATATGACCATAACAAGAATCTCCGTAGAGCAATCAACATAAAAACTTGACTTTTGTACTGTTAAGCCATCGAGTAATTTAATTTAGTGGAAACATAAAAACGAAGGTAATGCCAGCAAAACCTTTATCGAGCCTTGGCATACGAATTGACGGTCAGATTAAATATTGAGTCGGGTCAACCGGCCAATTATCGGCTGAGTAAATTAAACATGAATTTAATATTGTATACAAATTGTAGTCGGCGATAAGACTGACGACGATGACGCATGAGGAGCACGCGCTGCTCGCTTGCCGGCCGGCGAGGCGCGCGGGGCGGCCGCGTCGCACAAAAACTACGTACTTGCCTACTTTTAATCTACGGTATGCCTGAGGAGTTAGTTATTGTAATCTTTAGCTACCTGTTACATGGCGCGCCTTGTCTAACGGTGCAACCGGCTTATAAAATTTAGCACATGCGTGTTCTGGCCGGCGAGGCGTCGACGACGCCAAATAAGTATGTGCGACGCATTAGCCCGACTGGAGGTGGTTCAACAAGTGTAGCAGCCCAGGGTACGTCGCTGCACACGTGTACTATTTGTTTATCTAACCAACTGCGCTTGTTTGTGTGAGCCAGCGGGTGTATTGGTGTCGTGACCTACCGGTTTATCTAATCTCTATTGTAGAGCGATTGAAATGCATTTAATACTTTCAATGATAAAGACATCACCTTGCTGCCGAATTTTTAATGATCGATAACACTATCTTTGCCCTTGATGTGAAGCTTATTAATATCTCTATTGTCTGAATGTTAAACAGTGCGCTTTTGTTTCAGTCATCGTAATATAATAAATTTTAAATTTTCCTGTTTTGTAGGGTATCCAACAAACCAATTGTTTTATTTTGTGATCTATTTGCACAGTAATACTTACCTACAGTCTCTTATAGATTTTTGAATTTAAAATGCAACACATAATTATTCATCAGAACTATGGTTGGTAACAATAATAACAATAAATGATGTCATGGATTTCAATAATTGAATCATGACCAGTAGTCATGTAACGCGTGTAATATGTGGGCATCTGATTAGGAGACAAGTATGTAATATAGTATAGTAGTAACTGAGTGCATGTAGAGTGGCTACTGGGTGTTGGTCGAGTTCGTATTGTAAGTGCGATAAGTTGCGCGTGCGGTGCGTCAGAGCATCGTGTGTTGTCGTGCGGGCTCGGCGCCGCAGCCGGTGCATCGTGCACCGCTCGCTGCACGTGGAGCGGGGTCAATAGCTCGCTCCACCACTCCGCCTACACTACAACATCGGCCCGAACTGCATACACTACAAATAACCGATCACTGTCCTCACGCACACAATTAAACGCTCCAATTATAAATAAATGCATAGCCATCATTGTCTACACATGTGCAACACTGAACGATTTTCTATTCCTTTTAAAATAAGCATTCAAACGTTATTTGGAAGAAGGCTTTCAAAAATTTTTTGTACCTAAATCGTTGATGTCTTTTGCTAGAAAGTATTAAAGACTTCAACGACAACTTTGTAGAGTTTTTCGATTTATGAATTATTATACGTAAACCTTTTTATGTTCCCCGTTTTCCTAGTTTTTATGCAGTTGCAAACGTATTTTTTATAAGTTAATGTCAGAACTTACCTCAGCAGTTGGCGACTGGATCTGGACACGCAGTTCGTCTGTGTCGTAGTCGTGGTTCTGCACGTCAGCGCGCACCTCTCTTCCGTTGTAGGTGAGGAAGACGCGCTGGCCGGGCTGCAGGCGCACACCCGTCATGCCGCGGAAGCCGGGCCCGATCAACTCAGCGTCGCGGTACTCGCGGCTCTTCATCTTGACGCTGTCGAACCGCACTGTGTAGCGCGTGTTCGGTGTCAGGTTGATGCAGTTGTTGTTCTCCGGGAAGGGCGCCGGCGTCTTCACCGCCTGGATCATGCCCGAGTAGTACAGTCCGTCATCAGCCAACGCCGCGACGCGCGTCCCGATGATGGAGCGCTTCGCTAGCCGCTTGCCCGTGGACATGGTGATCAGTCCTCACTCTTATACGTAAACACTTTCCTCCTCACCACTGTCCGGTGATCTATAAAATTCGACTCACACAAGTTCACTCAAAAATTTCAAATCGCCCGGCGTACGCGTTTCGCGGGATAACCGTCACAGAATTTTGGAAAACTGACAGAATTTCGACGCGATTCGGCACGCTGCGCGCGGTCCGGCTCCTCAGTAGGCCGGGGCTGGTCGCGGATCTCGCGCAGAAACATAATACGAGGGCAGGGTCCTCGAGGATCGGGACAAAGGAAAATCCTTTCGCGGTACTAAACTTCGTAACCGAGCTCACAGCGGACGACCTCAATAAGCGCGGTTCGAACACGAACTGACGTGAGTGCGTGCGGAGCGGCGCGGCCGGCGACACCGGCCGGCCGGCGAGCGGGAGCGGCGACCGCCCGTCTCGCTCCTTTGTTTTGATACTCAGCTGTTCGAGAGAGCGAGACTACCGAGTCAAAGACCGCGCGCCAGAGCTGGACGGACGCTCGGCCGCCCCCGAGACTCGTGTGGCGTTCGGGCGGACTCGCTATTTTCAGCGGGAGGGCGGGCGGCACGCGGAGGGCAGCCGCCCACGGGCGACATTGAGGCGCGCCGGTTCGGTTCGCACGTGTAGCGCTAACGGGATTGCACAACGCACCGACGCCGCCCGTACCCACTGTCCGCGGACGCTTCATACGTGACACAGTTTCTATTCGGATTCGGGGTCGATTCAAATGTCAAGCAGATGCACCCACTTATGCAACGTGACCCAACTACGACTACGCACAAATTTTATAATTGATACTAAGTATTTGCATGACGATCAGTATGTTATGTATCTCACATAAACATACCGGCTCCGATAAATAATTATAATTGCAAATGAAAAGTTATTCTGCGTATACTACTCTGCCGGTGTAACACCTGCATTACTTTAAAATCATGATTACTTACCGAGATAATTACTATATAAACTCAATTAATATAATTTAAAGTAGCAATAAATATTTAATAAAAATAGTACCTACTTACTAAAAACATATAATGTTAATTATAAAGTGACCAGTTATTTGAATCTATTATTCAAAAATAAGTAAAGAGTTTCAGTAATTTATACGACACAAAGACCGGCACCGGCTTTACTATACTTCTGTATAAATATTATGAGTGCCCCAATTCCTATGACTCCGAATAACAATGGAAGTAGTACTCTATCTGTATGTCTACAGGACCTCATCCCGAAATTAGGTCACCATGGTATTTGTGGATGAGCAACCTGTTACTGTTCATTCATAATTAACTTTTACTTCGCTTCGTGGTAACAAAAATCACGAACTATTTCACTTTGTAGAGTCGCACCCGTAGCGCCATCTAGCGAAGAGAATGACAAACTGTTCCATTGAGCCTTTCTTACTTGGTGAATTATGTTTTCCGTAACAAATGCAGTGTTGTGGTAAGAATGGCGTCCAGCAGGTCTCGCAAGTATTATTGAAGATGGTTAATGGTTGCTACACCAGTAAGCTATAGCTTTAAACTGCTACTGAATGTGAGAAGTCTGCTTTCTCTATGAGGAAATATCGCTTATGCATATATGCAAAACGTATTTAGGATAAAGAGTAATCGCCGCTGTTATAAATAAATAAGAAACTTAATTTGTTCTATACAAATAAATATAAAAACATTATCTTGTTAAATAACTTCTGACTAAAACCTAACTGCGTGGGGTATTAGAAAATAAATGACATCTTATAAACAAAAGCATCTTACGTTGATCAAATGCATGAATTAACTTTGTAATTATACCGAGAATAATAAACATGTGACATGTTGTGTTCGACCCGGCAAAGTGGCACGGCGCAAAGGCATTACGTCACTCAGCCGAACTATTTCATGCGCCTTCTTATACTCTATGTTTATCAAGTTTATGGTCACATTTGTTTACGTTATTATGTTCAGTGTAAACAAGTTTACGTAACTCGTTGTTCCATCGAACATCTTGTATAGAGGTCAGCTCTCTATTTATCGAGTGCATAAAAATTTGTCTCTAGTAAACAAACCCACGCCGTAAAACATTTGAGTAGAAACTGTTAATAGATTTGTATGTAGATGTATACGGCGAGGCTTGAGTAACTTTACCTTTGCCCTTAAAATAAAATATGCGTGATTTTTTTGTATGATTATAACGTTTGACGAGGGAGCCAGTTCTTTATTGAAAAGAAATATGTATGACTGTATAAACTCCTCTTGCATTGGTTTCGTGCTGTCATGCTACAAACTGTTGACGTAACATTTGTTTTTATTAAGGCATGCTTCAAGGTTCAATTATAGGTCCCATTAAATTGGCTTCAATTAGGTGTTTAAAATTATATTCCCATCATTTCTGTTCTATGGCTCATACAATCTTTTTCATATATCCTGTATCAGGCCAGCATTACCTAATACTTATCCGAATAAGCAGTAAATGTCTTACGACCTCATTGCCAGGCAAGTCGTGACTCTCGAGTACTTCGAAACATAAATCCCTAAACGAAGTAATAGTCTTTTGACATGTTTCAACCATGGAATGAGTAATAGTATGCATTGACGTTTGTCAGTTATTATACAGACCTATTACCTTCGGATAACTTGTAATCTAATCTTATCTGAGTTATTATCCAGTTATTTCCCATCAGAGAGTATCAATACATTTAATGGATCTGTGACTCTGTGTACTTACATGATAGTGTTTTTGTAAAATAGGATGATTATTAAAATATCTATATGCTGAAACTTTTTGCTTAAGTCACTAACATAACCATATTCAATGGGTAACAGTTTAATGTCAATATAACAGGGTTATGGTACCAAGGCAAAACTGTACCTGGAAATAGCTTCTTAAGGCCTGGGTGTTGAAATTCAAAGGTATGATGCCTATTTACACAATATTTTATACTAATAACTCCAGTTCTAAATAATACGCAGGTCATATAATGTGTTAGGAACAAATTAACTTGACCTGTAACACCAAAGCTTAGGACGTTGTCTAAAGATTTAAAGTATTGTTATTGCGTACTCACCTATCGTGTAAAATACTATGCATAACGCAAGATATTTATGTTTTAAAGTACTAACATGATAAAAATCTCCCTAAAATACTTATTCAATTAACCTGTAGTTTAATTACTAGAATTGGTTATCACGCTTAAACAGTTAAACAAATGCGTATTTAATCATAATTATTTTGAAATAGAACTTGGCATTAGGCGATGCAACTTGAACATCAATTATAATTACATTAAACATTTTATAGTAATTATACTATTTACTTATTTTTACATGGAACTGATAACGAATCCATATCTTCAGAATATAAACTACATGAATATTCTGAATAATAAAAAATATATATTGCAACGCAGTTGAAGTCTGTCTATTTCAAAGAAAAAGCGTTTTGAAATCGGACATAAATCACGTTTTATAAAAATATACCATAGAAAGCACGTATGATGAATACCTACATAACAACTTAAGAAATAAGACGTAGCTAGTGAAACTGCTTTCTCATCGAAAAACTATGTTCCTACTTCGATTAGGCATTATACTGTTGATGACTTTTATTTTGACAATAGATATAATACTAATTACTGATGGTCATAGTAATGGCTAATTAGCTAATGACAGCAATGCCGTCTAATTATATTAATAACTCGAAATTGTGCTCAAATTCATTGTAAATTCATACATCTCTGCAAAGTCGTGTACGTTAAAAATGATTAGAGTTTAACAGAATATGTTCTATTATAATAAATGTACATGTATATTACTTATATGTAATGCCCTTTGCTGGATAGATTAAGGGGCTTGTGACTCGAGTGTTTGCATACCGTTATTAAAAGGTTTGGGCATTGATCGGAATGTTGAAGAAGGGACTTGACAACTTAAACCGTCAATATGTAATATTTTACCTAGAAATACAGATTATTTTAGTAAGAGATATATGCTGATTGTGAACTGTAATGCATAAGATGATTACATGGCATTAAACATGATTCTGACCACAATTTATCTTTGAGTCTGTTTACCCATAGTTGGGTTCACCACTGACCGAATACAAAAAGTATTTCTTAAATATATTCCAACTTGTTATTGACATTTTATTTATGATTCTTATTACACAGTTGTTATAGCAACATGTGTTCAAGAAGACCTGTAGGGATATTGATTATAGTATCGAAAGACGAGTAAGGTGCAATCATATTAATTTGTGGTTTTCCGTAATGGTGTTATTCCTATCATCCAATGTATGAACAATAACAAGCAAAATAAAATCTTGATAGAAGATAAAAGCGAGTGCAATAAACATCTTCCTAATTGCATTAAAATCTGTCGTTTCTACGCTAGTAATGTTATCTTATCTTCGCTAAAACAATTTCGTCGACACAAACATAATTGCAACGATGCGCTTAATTAATGTCTATTGCATAAGTGCTTCTAAGGTTGCTATTTAAGAGATATATGACAACTTTAAGAATAGTATGCTTGGTTTTATTGGATCTTTTATACTGCATTTTAGTGCAAGTTTTATTACCTCATATTTATTAGATATTTTCATATGTTATATGATCATTAAATGGTAGGAAAATAATTATTTTGCCGGTATTTAAATAGCATTCCAATAGTTTAGTATTAACTATTTGCTACTTATCGATTTCCTCCAGTTATAAAAGATCATGGCTGCTATCGGTAACACGATAGTGAATATTATATATCAATTGGATTAGCATGTGTCACCAAATCTTTTTAGTGCCGGTATTATTTGATAGGAACTGATAATTTTCATATTTATTTATATTTACGTTCAAAATGTATCAATAAGGCCTTATCTTATAATAATTGTCCTCTCATCTACATGAAGGTTTAAAATAACACTTAAGTTACTAGTTGCTACTACTAAATGGGTCATAGCAATAACAGGCGTAGGTATAAAACAATATTTTAATGTCAACCAAACATAAAGCTGTGGTCAACAGAATTACTAAAAATATCGCTTAAATCAACCTTTGTTAACTTCGTCTGATTTTTATTGCAATTCATAAAAAGTAAAACCTCTCAAACAGTTTAAAGTGGTATAATGTTGATGTGGCCTCGATAATTATTGCTACATCGCCAATCGTCACAGGCATTTAGGCCTAACACACACTGTCCGATTGTTTTACGATCGTAAACTCGCTTTTATTACTGTTTACGATTTTATTATAATTCTGTGTACGTGTGCTTTGTTGATCGGTAACGCAACTTGCATCAGTAACTAATTAGTAACTTAACAAATAATACAATGTCTACCTACCATTATTAAGACGTAACGATACAAAGAGGAAGTCTCAATATTGTTATAATAATTTAAGGAATACTTGGTTAGTAAATAATTGCGATTAAACCATGACGTGACGTTTATCGCTGGCGTGCAATAGGACCTACTTACTCATTATAGAAATAACGATGATGACATAACAAAGTGCGCCCGACGACAGTGTCGCGGACTTAATTAAAATCAAGAGCACGAGTAAGCATGATTGATTACGTGTGCTCACCTGTCCTCACGACACACCTACGTGAACCTTAATACTAATATGTACTGAACATATTCAATCCATATCATATTTATATTAAACCATTATTGCTAAATATTATTTGCGTTGGACCAAATTTAAAGCCAAAGTGGGCAGTTCGATTCGACTTAATATTATTTTATGATTATGTTAAGAAGATTATGTTGAAGTAAGTTTCTGCGTCGTTATTTTATCGATGCGTTATCTTTTAAAAGCAGTTTTATTAGAGGCGCGATTTACATTACTGTTTTACGGAGTCAACATTTGGTAGAGCTTATAAAGTCAGTTCGTCGGGACTGTTATTGGTATTCAAAAGATATAAACAATTATGATAATATTTTTAAATGACACCGAAAATCGTATACCCTTCAATAAATATGAAAATACGTCATTAGTAATGGAGTTTTGGGTCAGGCACAAAACTTTTAAATGAGTAAAGCTGGTTTTAAGCCCATTTAATCGTGAGTTTGTAACTATTAACTTTTATATATAATCACCCAACAAACAACAAAATAAGCATCAAAGTCAGCAACCCTACATTTTTTATGACTTCCGTGAGACACCAACAGATGTACAAAAGAATACTGGACCAATATTATTACCTATGTAAGAAATGTGTGGGTGTGTGCATTCCTTTGTATGTGTAGGGTCGGCAACTTTAAACTTGGGGTGACTCCGAAGTTGTGGCCAATGGGGGCTCGGCGAGGGTCACGTGGTTTTGTTGTCCCGATCAGCTGTTACGGGAATGTTCACAAAAAACATCAACAAACCTGAGCCCGGCCTCCAGCAGGTAACAAAGGCACACGGAATAATAATAACAGCACTTCAATGGAATTGGAATCCCAAAACCGAGCGCTCAGATTTTTTTTAGTATCTGTATTTACACCACAATGAAAGTTCTCAAATTGTTTCTTTGTTTGTGTCGCTAGACAATAGCGTCTTTGAGCATTTTATACAAAAGAAACCAATGTCGGATAACGTTTTACTTTTTATAATATTTATTATTATACAGTTACAGATTTACAATAGCCAAAGATCGTTTGATCCTTTCTAAAAAGTAGTAAGATTGCCTAAGCAGCGTTGTAAACTCAACAAACACAAAGGGAAAGAGGAAAGAACAATATAGTACTGTGATGTCTGTGATACACAATTGCTGCAGTATTGCAAATGGCGCATGGCGCACGGGATTAAATAAATACAGTGTAAAGATATTCCGACTAAGAGACTGCATGCAGTATGTGTGTTGTCTAGGACTGCACCTAGAATACGTAAGTGAAGCACAGTTATGTAATTGTCTTCAATTATCACATTAAGTGCGTCGCATAGGTATGTGCATCAACTACGTAAATTAAACGGAATGTCCTAATTATTCGTAAGCAATGCGACGCATAAGGATGCGTCTCCAGTCACCTCATTACATTCTAACCTCCTCAATGTCAATCATTATAATAAAAAGTAGTTAGACATCTGCACTTACGAGATCGTTAATATAGTTTTAATGACGCTAACGATAGCCAAAGTCATTACTTGATAGAATCGTTACGAATTATGACGTCATACGTCAATTATACAATAACAACAATTAAATAATTAGTGGACTTTATTTTGTCGTTAAATATTTATACAGAAACTGGTCGTGCTACTCTGACCACTATTTCTACTATTATAATAACCTGTCGTTGCTTATAAATTAGATAAAAGTATGCGTAGAATTGATATAAATAGATATATTATGAGAGACGTTCTTTAGAACATTAGTTGTGGAGATAATTTAACTTTGCCCTCGTTTTACTTTGCTGACGCTTCCGGGATAAACGTAACCTACATATTTTGTGTACACTGCCTAAAATAGTGCCGATGTAGTATCTTAGTACAAATGCGTAAAATGTTCACGTGTTGATTTCAACTTAGATTACAGAGGCACGCGCGTTGTAGTTATTAGAATTAGCACGTTTATGTAGATATAGTAAAGATACAGATGTACATAACATTGTGTTTCATACTAATAGTATTCTCAGCGATCAAAAAATGTGGCGTTACAAGTTTTGGAGTAGCGTGTAACTAAGCAGATAGTAGACACCAAACCGTATACGTAGCTAACGGTATAGCAAATAAATAAAAAAAGTGTGTTGATAAAAATAGCACGGTGGGACTTCGTTGTTTCGTAAACCGCATAAGATAATATGCGGCTAGCGGGCCGGTCTGGAAGGGCGCGATCGAACGCGATAACAGTTTTAGTACATTGTACTTTGATAACAGAATAGGTGCCTATAATAATATTTGTGGCTATCTGTGGCTTGGTCGCGTCAAATACTTGTCAATTTGTGGTTTGGCCGGCAGATCGGCATTGATTGCGGACGCACTTTCCCTCGTCGTAATCAGCATTTGAGACAGTCCTTTAAAATATAGGGCGGACTTTCACGTCAGTCCGTACGTGTCTTGTTTGAGCTTCGTTGTAATTAGTCTGTAAGTTGTATGCAGTTATTTATCCGTGAAAGGAATAACTAGTTTAGTTAAAAGACTCTACAGTTCGAATCTTGTAGAGTCACTAGTCTTAAAACAGATATGCTATAGAGTTTATTTTAGACACAATTGCATTTATGCTTTTCGGGTAATTTGTTAGTTACTGAAAAGGTTTTAGTAGTTTATCTACCTACGTAGAGATTTGTACCTACACACTTATTAATTTACCACACAAGTAGGTTATTTAATTAATTCTAGAATACTGTCATCTCAGCACCTATGTTTGTTTCGATGACATCATAATGAATCATACGCAAATTAATCATAAACTCATAACGCGCCTGCGTACTCAAATTTATAAACAAAATGCAGTGCTCAATGTTATACCTACCCATTGCACACCCATTTAGTTACGCAACGAGGTATTTGGACATGAATATTGTAATAAAGATACGATGTTTGTCCTTGTGATCAATGCCATTTCTCTTGATAATATATGTATGATGTTTAATATATAAGGTTTAGTTTTGTTTGCCGGGATTTTTTGACAAAAACAACGTGTATTTTGTATGCAAGTTTATTCGCAACTGAGATAGAAACAGTATTGACAATAGTGGACTGTATTATAAATCTATAGATAGCTATCCTCAACACCTATCTATACTCTCGACTAATCTATTTGTACATTCCGCCCGCCAAAGAACATAGTTCTTTAACTATACCTACTTAAACACAAACAAAAAAAACTTAGTATATAAGTGTAGATACAATTTCAAAACGAGAAAAATATTTTCAAAAAACTTAACAAAAAAAGCACTTTAATACAAAAAAGAGTCACCTTAATACAATCTGTATCTTTTTTAATTGTAGTAGGTAAGTAAACATTAAAATATCTCCGAACGCGCGGCTCAAGCCGGGTTCGTATTCAAGCAGGTACGTATAATGATAACAAACAAGTTTTTATTAGTAGGTCATTAGTAATAACTCAACTGAACATTTTAGTGAAGGTAAATAGTGGGGTTGTTAGAACTCATCATAATATGGATAATTAGCACGCAAAACATTCATAACTACTGTTTTTTTTGTATAGCTAGGTAAATTATTACATTAACAAGGTTTTTAAACAATATAACAAGATAACAACAATCGATTTCATTTAGTTAAAATACAAATTTTGCTCAGTGGACGCTTATACTCGCCAGTCTTACACTTTACAGATACAACTCGGGTTACGTCATCAGGTCCAGGATATTTTTTAACAATTTTACCAAGTAACCATTTAGCTGGTGGCAAATAATCTTCCTTTAACAAAACAATATCGCCTATTTCTGGTTCATCACGTTTAGTGTTCCATTTGTATCTTTGATTTAAATTAACTAAATATTCCTTGTACCACCTATTCCAAAAATCCGTTACAATTTTCTGCGTTAATCGCCATCTATCCAAACCCACAACATTACAATTAGTATAATCCTCATCTGCAATATTTAACAATGATTCGCCTACCAAGAAGTGGCCCGGTGTCAGGGGTAGAGGGTCATTTGGGTCATCACTTAACAAGGAAATAGGTCTCGAGTTTAAACACGCCTCCACCTGCGCCAGGACAGTCGACATTTCCTCGTAGGTGAGTGTACTATTTCCTACTACCTTTTTCAAATGAGTCTTAGTTCCACGCACCGAGGACTCCCACAACCCGCCAAAGTTAGGGGAGTGGGGAGGAATATAATGCCAGGTGGTCCTTTCTAGGGAAAGTAACTCGGCTAGTTCTCCAGGAAGAGAAGATTTGGCACTATTAAACATTTCCCGCATTTGTTTATCAGCACCAACAAAATTTGTGCCATTGTCACTATATAAGTCTTGGCAATGGCCTCTACGAGCAGTAAATCGTCTGAATGCTGCTATAAAACCCTTGGCAGTCATGTCGGTTACTGCCTCTAAATGAACAGCTCGCGTAACCATACACACGAATATACAAATATAGCATTTATATGACTTTGCTCCTCGGCCTGGCGAAAATCTGATGAAAACAGGACCACAGTAATCCACACCAGTAGATTTGAATGGCTTACTGGGTTTCAACCGTGCCTCTGGTAGCAGGCCCATTAGAGGAGTAGTCTTCCTCGTGGAGTATCTCAAGCAAATAGTGCACTCTCTAAAATATTTTTTAACGCGGTCCTTACCACGTAAGATCCAGTACTTAGATCTCAGATAATTTAACATAACCTGTGGCCCACCGTGTAATGTTTTTGCATGAGCATCCGCGATTAAAACCTTGGTAAGATGATTGTTACCAGGCATAATTATTGGATGTTTCGTGTCGTAGCACGCATCGGATTGTGCTATGCGTCCACTTACTCTTAGTATCCCCTTTTTGTCCAAAAAGGGACAAAGAGATCTTAATTTACTCTTTTTTGGCACACATTCTCCTATCTTTATCCGTTTAATTTCATTTGCAAACTCTCGCTCTTGGACTTGTTTAATGCAAGATAACAAAGCCTCGTTCATTTCACTTGGTGTTATTAATATATCTAGCTTAGATCTTTTATCCTTTTTTAACTTATAATTCAAAACTCGTCTACAGTACGATACAATTTTTAATAATTTATTTATCGATGAATATTTAGACCAAATAAATTCTTCGTCAACATCAGTTTGAACGGATAAAGATTGGATTCGCTCCTCTTCGTGTGTGTCTTCTATCAATTTATTCTTTTTAGACACTGTTAATTCCGACAACCAATGTGGTCCTCTCCACCACAACGCATGTTCACTCAACTCATTGGGTTGCAGACCACGCGAAGCACAGTCTGCAGGGTTTGTCTCTGATGAGACATGACTCCACTGGTGGTAATCCATAATATTTAGTATAGTGGATATTCTGTTGCTGACAAATGTTGCCCAGCGACTTGAGCCTCCCTTGAGCCATGCTAATACTATGGTGGAGTCGGTCCACCCATAGAGATGTGATTTTGGTATTTCCAAAACTTGTGATACTTCACATATAAGTTTGGCTGCTAAGGTGGCACCACACAATTCAAGCCGGGGAATGGAAATTTCCTTTACGATTGGGGCAACTCTTGTCTTTGCGGACAGTAAATGTACATGCACTGTGTTTGAACTATCAATCACTCGGATGTACACTGCTGCTGCAAAGGCTGATTTGGAAGAATCTGAAAATACGTGTAACTCTCTCTTGCATTCTGTTGTAAAATTTACCCACCTAGGTATTTTAAGATTTTTGAAATCCCTTAGCTCTTGACGATATTTTAACCACTCATCAAGCAAGTCATCCGTTAAACTATCATCCCATGCAAGACCAGATTTCCAAAGTTTCTGAATTAAAATCTTAGCATTCACTACCACTGGGGCAATCCAGCCTAAAGGGTCGTATAATCTCGCGACTTCAGATAAAACTTGTCGTTTAGTGGTTACATCTTTAGGTTCAGGTAAGTTTACTACATACTCAAAATCATCATTCTTCCTGTTCCAACTCAAACCTAACACTTTAATAAGATAACATAACATAACATATCATCACGCCTGTATCCCCGAAGGGGTAGGCAGAGGCGTACCAATGTACAACCCACAGTTCGCCGATATGTTTAGGTCCCATGTAATAGGGGGCGAGCCTATTGCCACTAACCGGGCACAAATCCAAACTCCGACCTGCTACTGAGAATTTCATAGAAAAACCCAATGACACCTTGGTCGACTCGGGAATCGAACCCAAGACCTCTAGCGTAGCAGGCGCGCTTAGCACCACTAGGCCAACGAGGCAGTCTAATAAGATCATTTAATTTAATAGCTTGACTTTCACTCAACTCAGTTTTTCCAATTTGCTCTAAGAATTTGTCACTATTGCTACTCCATTTTTGTAACTCGAAACCACCCTTTCTCATTAAAGCATTCATCTCCTCATAAATTTGAAGTGCCTCATTGACCGTATCACCCCCGGCCATTAGGTCATCCATATAATAGCACTGTTTTGTTATTCTCGCCGCTAACGGATACCTTTTCTCTTCTAACTCCGCAAGTCTGTGCAACACCTTGACAGCTAGATATGGCGCGCATGCTGTACCAAAAGTTAACCGTAATAATTTGTAATGTTGTATTGGTTCCGACGGGTCTGACCTCCAGACAATTCTCTGGAAATCTGTGTCTTTGTCCGAAACCTTTACCATCCGATACATTTTTACAATGTCGGCTACGATACAGATTTTGTTATGGCGCCATCTCATCAAGATATGCCTTAAATCTTGTTGTAATCTCGGTCCAACAAGGAGCTCATCATTTAGTGATATATTGTTATCACCTTTGCTCGAAGCATCAAAGACAACTCTTACCTTAGTAGTGTCTTTGTCTTCTCTCACCACAGCATGGTGAGGAAGATAAACACTTTTAGAATTCTTTAATTCACTCTCAACAAGCAGTCTCATGTGATTCATACTCAAGTACTCACTCATAACTTCATTATAATCTTCTCTTAACTTTGAATCTTTCGATAGCTTTTTCTCAAGATATTCTAACCTCTTCAATGCTCTCTTTTCTGTGTTACCATATTGACACTTAGGATCGTCAGTTGCAAAAGGTAATCTCACTATAAATCTCCCATCATTATCTCTCACTGTTGTTAAGTCAAACAAATCCTCACATACTTTCTCACTATTAGTCATTTCTTTCTTTATTAAATTAGGCTCATCCTCCATTTCCCAAAACCTTTTAAGTAACTCATCTTCTTTCACCTGCACATGCATGCTAATGAGATTATCTTTTGCTAACGTCCGAGAGCCCTTTGATATTCTTCCTGACAAAATCCATCCAAAGACAGTGTTTTGTGCTATTAAATTACAATCAGGATGCCTCATAATACCATCAAGTAATATTTCGCCATAAACCTCTGCACCTAACAAAATATCGATCTTACCTGGCGTCGCGTACGTAGGATCAGCTAAAGGAAGATTGTCAATCTCTGTCCATTTGGAAGTGCTAACCTTTATTGAAGGAAGTAATGAAGTTAAGGAATGTAACACATAGGCATTAACTAGGATGTAACTTGCTGGATTTTGACATGATTCCAGGCGAAGAGAAACCGTATATTTAATCCTCATACGACCATCTCCCAGCCCTGACACCCAGCCACTTACTGGTTTGCGCACAAGACCTAACAATTGTACAGTTGATTCTGAGACAAAAGATGCCTGCGACCCTTGGTCAAGTAAAGCACGTATCAATTGTTTAAAACCGTTACATCGGATTACCTTAACTTTAGCCGTAGCAAGCAGCACGCTGTTGGGTTGCAGCTCCCCTCTAGAGAATGTAGCAGTTATGTTTGTGTCACCTCGTGTTGTACTCGCTTTCTCCTGTTGTGGTTCACTCAATGGCGCGGCGGTAGCCTGCGCTAGGCTACTAGTTGGCTCCTGGTTCTCCCTCTCAAAGTGTAACATCGTGTTATGTCTCCTTCCACATTTCTTACAGCTGAACGGCTGACGACACTTAGCTGCTGCATGAGTTGGGGCCAAGCAATTAAAACATAATCTACTCGTTTGTACGAAGTTCTGCCTTTCTTTAGGCGTCATAAGGCTAAAACGCTTGCACTGGTTGAGATAATGAATTTCATGACACATCGGACACTCTTGGTTAGCCTTAGACTTAACCTCTTTCTCCTTCTCTAATGACGCGTGAAAAGATTTTGACTTAGCACCAAGCTTAACCTGTTGCGCGGCGCGGTTGCCGTTCGTATCTATCATTTCTAACGTCCTGAATCTGGACTCCAAATAATCTCTTAATTGTATCCAAGTGGGTAGCTCATCACTCATCACATTTAACTGTTGCTCCCATTGTTTAACAGATTCCACATCCAATTTCGAAACGACTAAGTGAACGACAGAGGCGTCAGCGTAACTGGAATCCGTACTAATGCCTAAGTTTTGCAAAGATTTAAGACAGGTCGATGTCGTATCCAATAAACTTCTGATCGCAGTGGCTGACTCGTTTTGAATTTTCTTTGTGCTAAATAAAGTCCTCATAATAGCATTGCAGTTATAACGCTTATTATTGTATCGCCGAACTAACTGCTTCCATGCTTCTTCATAATTCGCATCAGTTGTCGAATAGTTACATAATAAGTTTAATGCTTCTCCACTCAAATTGGACTTGAGGTAATGTAATTTCTGAACCGATGAAATGCTCTGATTATTATGTATTAATGAAGAAAACATGTCGTAAAATGTTGGCCACTCTTCATATTTACCAGCAAACGTAGGTAATTGTATGCGAGGTAATTTTATATCACTGCAATTATTTTTCGCGTTGTGGGTAACTGCTGGATTGGAAAACGAACTAACTGATGGTAGAAATTGTTGCAAAGCTTCTCGCAAATTCGACTTATACTGCACATACAGCTCCTCAAATCTCTCATATTTCCCTTCTGTAAAATAAGCTGCGTTCTTATTTTTTGCTTTTGCAACTAACTCCTTGTGCCCGTCTTTAAAATCTTGAAATAGTTGTTCTAATAACTCCAATCTCGTTTCTATGTACTGACGTTTAATTCTTTCTTTCGGCGTTTTCTTATAATTTCTTTCCGCTTTAATCAAATTATCGAACAACTCATCTTGTAACGACAAAAGTTCCTCCATTGTGAGTAACCAATAAACTCGCACAGCACTCCTAGCAAACACACACCGATCGGTTTTAGCACTTAACAGTTTTTAAAGTCAATCAATATAGATAACTCATTTATTAAATGTTTATAACTTCGCATTTGTCTTAAAACCATGTGTCCCGACAACTCGTTATCGCACTCAGGTAATATTCTTTTGTTCTTGCGGGTCGGCCGGGCTCGATGGTCATAAGCACGATCCGGCTCGAAGGACCAAAATGTTTAATATATAAGGTTTAGTTTTGTTTGCCGGGATTTTTTGACAAAAACAACGTGTATTTTGTATGCAAGTTTATTCGCAACTGAGATAGAAACAGTATTGACAATAGTGGACTGTATTATAAATCTATAGATAGCTATCCTCAACACCTATCTATACTCTCGACTAATCTATTTGTACATATGATAAAACACGGAAGGGAAACAATAGCAAAACAAGCGTCTATTTGTTACTAAGCCAACGAGACTCGGAATGCAGTTTAATGAATAACTTACCTGCAAATAATGTAGAATATTATTTCTAAAGGTTTTTACTGCGGTTTCTATAAGCATTATTGTGTATGCATATAAATTCCATACGTCAAAATACATACATATATAGATAGCAAATGGAATCCTTCCAATATAATACATATAATAATAATAGTAGAATAATTATGATATTTTTAATATTGATTCAAGTAGGGACCAACTACATTTTTATATGTACGTTTTTTTAAACTTCCATGCATAAACTACCCAAATAAAAAAATGGGGTTTTAAAATGAACTGTACAACTAAAAAGAAATACCATTGGCTTTGGAGGCGCCGGGTATCGATCCCGGTACCTCTCGCATGCTAAGCGAGCGCTCTACCATCTGAGCTACGCCCCCCGTGCTGTAACGACCGAAATTATGTATTAGTTTCTACATACAACCGAAATACAAAACGCCAGTTATCTATAGATAAAAATAGCATTATCATTGACAGTGGATGTAATTGAAATAAAACTATAGTATCATGGTCACGGGCAGACTGCCCGTGACCATGATACCTGCAAAGGTGTCGAAACGTCGGGACCTAAAATCTAAATACAAACCGCGAAAAAATCCGTAAAAAGTAGTTTTATTTCAATGTCTAACATTCGCGTAAACCTAAGAAACCAATAGTGGATGTAATTATTGAAGCGCAATCATCTTTTAGAAATCGGGAAGAGTTGGGTATTACGTAGGCCACAGTATGATGACTTTCTGAATTTCTAAATCTTATTTTGCGTAGTCATGTTAGGAGATAAGTTTTAACTGCGGAGGTCAACCAATCAAATTAATATTGATGCAGAGGGAGGGGAGGGTGCCATATTGATATTTAACTATTAACTATCTGCTTTTATGAAAAATATGCACTGAGGTCAGATTGCAAATTCTTTAACTTCAAAGTTAGCCAAACTAATTTTTCATACTTTGACACACACAAAAAGTAGACACTAGTAGTTAATTTTGTGCGTAACATTTTATTTTTATTAATATAAAAGATGCTTTTCATGTGAGATAATAAGAATAACTGATAGTAATTTGAAATTATTGATCGGCTCCTTTGTTGGTGGCTGGTGTAATGCAAATGCATTTTATTCACAAGACTGGTTTACTAGTGCATTTGTGTATTTGTACATTGCTTGCTAATCAGGATATGCTTGCTTTTATTTAATGTTCATTAATTAAAACGCGTCCTTCATTAGTAGTAATTAACGTAGGTGTAGCAGTAAGGTGATTTCAATAATTACTTCCTTTGTTGTTTATAAAGTTTTTAATTAGATATAACAAATAAATAACACTTGTATATTACGTACAAAAATATACTCTACATTCCACTTGGTCCCAATATGCTTATTTTTAAGATTTAAAATTTTTATCATACAAATAAAATAACATACGTTTTAAGTAAACTTTAGTTTAAACGACATACATATGATATGTCTACAACATTCCGAAGTTCAATGTAGAAATAAATGCAAAAAAAATATATTTATTGACACATGGCAACACATGTAACAGCTTAGTAGCTAAATACCAGCTTGTTATTACAATCACATAGCAACACTACTAATATGAGTTACAAAAATCTGCATAACATTAAGTAGTATAGTTATTATTCATTCATACAAATTCATAACCGTGTTGGTTTCCTAAGTAGGCATCGCTCCTACCGATGGGCCCCGCGCCTTATAAGGGCCCGAGGTATTCTACGTCCATAGTAACATGAGCCGCGGAACATTAGACTATTGTTCGAAAGTTGATCCACACGATTAATGTATTAGTTATTAGTTGATCTTCAATTGTTTCTATTTATGTCAGCTCTGTTATGTTTTTTTTTTCTATAATGTATTTTGTAATAGAGACTTATCAGGCCAGTATAGGTGAAGACATAAATCTGTATAAATAACTTATTTTTACATGGTAAATGGAAATAACATGGCAAATAATATTATAACAATTTTTATGATCGCGATTAATGTCAGTACCTCATAAATTAACACATCAGTTTTACAGGACAACTAAAATTAAGTAAGGTACAAAAAGCTCAACAAATCATTACTTTTAAACAATGTGAAAGTTTTAGGGTTGACGCTTAAACAAATTGTGTTAAAATACATAATCGGTTTATGTTCTTTTAGACGCGAGTGCTACAAGTTTGTGAATGGTATTCAATAGAACAAACGTACCATTAAGTCGCTTGACGTTGTCTCAATTGTCAAATTGGTACTTCGGTAATCCGGCATTGAAACACGGCTTTAGATGTAAATTGTTTTATGGTAAACTTACAACATTGAGGTGCTTTGCTTTTATGCAAAAACTTTACTAATATACAAATTACCTTCATAGAGAACTTAAAAATCTATTCATAATCTTGAGGCTTTAAGAAAATTTTACGTGGTAATCCTAGTTTCAAACAGGTTTTCTACAAGGAAGGCAATAAAATTACAAAAATTAAAACATGCATTGTGATTTCATTATTTAGGGCACTTATAACTTAACTATTTTAAGGCAAGAAACTTCTCTGCTTACACTACATTGTTCCACATTTATCGACAGTCAAAAAGTCTATTGTTTTATATTACTCTTTCGTCGTATTCAGCTCTCGCCCTCGAGCATGACCACCTGAGCGCCCTTGCCGACAGAGTCTCCTATATTGAAGGGGGCCAGGGCTGCCACCATACCGTCACGGGGGGATCGCACCACGTACTCCATCTTCATGGCGATCACCACGAATAGGGGCTGGCCTTTCACCACCTGAGGATAAAGCATTCAATATTATGTGTGACAGAGGAAAAAGTAAGATTGTATGGAATTCCTAACTACAAATCTACTGCAAGAATGGAGGGAAGCTCTTGTCCAGCACTGGGACATTTTTAGCTAAATATAATAATAACACAATAATAATGATAACTAAACTACACTATTCTACAAAAAATAAATGAAATAAAATAGGTATTTTCTTATCTGTTTATGATGATAATAAAAAATTTGACATGTATTCCGACTTTGACATTCTCAATGAGCTATTGTAGACGTAGTTGGCATAGATACTTCCTTTAACAATCAATGTTCTTTCTTCATTTTTTACAGGTGTAAAACGTTTAAAGAATACATTGCCAAAAACAAACACGATTAACACAACAATTTAGTAAACATGTTGATCTGATAGCAAACCCACAGCATCGAGAAAATATTTATAAATCAACATGTTATTGAATCAACAACAAAACATGTTGTTAACAACCTTGGGATAGGTTAAAGTACTTTTTTAATACTAATCCTCATTATCTGATAGCCAAACATGGTTAATTAGTTACAACCTTAGAGTATACATGTGAAACTATAGAGTGAGCCTATCAGAGTTTAAACCGTAAGCACTAGTGTGAACAAGTGTTGTCGTGAATTATGTATGAAGATGGAGCTTGCCGTTTTAAAAATCTATCTAAAACACTAATATTATCCTAACAATGTCAAAACCATCGATCGTTTCGTATATAAGTTTTTCGTTAACTTAAATTAAAAACGAAATGTACTAGGTTCAGACTAAAATCTGCTCTCGCTTGGCACAAGGGGAACCTAGCGATAGTAGCAGTCTATTTATATAGTACGTCAATGGTTACAACTGTGAATGACATCGGCCATTCATCATTAGTAAGGAGCTAATCGTAATTGTTATCGATAAAAGTTTGATAATACGTGGGCATTATTGAATGGCAGGAAATCCGTAGCTTCTTAACTTTATCTTATTAAGCGTAGCTCATTTCCGGTCAAGGTGAACTACAATGGATTATAGGCGCACATTTTTATGTTACAGTTTTTTAAATATTGTTTTCAAGTAAATCATTCCAAATAGTGGGACAATATAATATAAAATAATATATCAATAGTGGGTTAAGGTTTGAAATTAATAATAATAAAAATTGATTCAATTGAAATATAAAAGTGTTTGAACTAGAATGAAGGACACCATCTTATTACTTCTAAGTAAGACATTTATCAATACACTAGGTACTCTACAGAAAGCCTAGTAGTCACATAAATTATAAACTCGTCTATAGATATCAACATGATTTCATCGAGAACTATTAATCAGTTTTATTGTGTTTCGAAACATCACATCAAACAACAAAATGTTCAACTTCGTGGAACTACAAATCTTTGTCAAAGAGGTTTTATTGAGTCATAGCGGTTTAAATACATAAACACTACTTAAACAACTCAATTCTGGGTGTTAACGATTCGCACCTTAAGGGGTATATTTGACGAATAGCTCTTATAGCCTGTGTCAGTGCACTTACTGGTAATGCATTCCAGGATGAAACATATTCTGAATTTAGAGATATTCTAAAAATGTAAGTAAATAATGCATTTCCAAAGAAGCCTGCATGTACAATATTTTAAGTCCTCATAAAGATATTTAACGCATTTTTTTTTATTACTTATTTATTACGTTACTTTTCATCCCCTGGTTATTTCAAACATATAAAAAATGGTCAAAGCATCCTGCCTTTCACCATTACTCTCTCAGCTTGAGTACCTACTCGATTTAACATTAAACTAATTTCATTCCTAAATAGGAAACCTACATTAATAACATGAACTGTAATTTTCTACCTGAATTAGCAATACGAGATCCATCATCAAGTAAAAACCAAAGAGCATCGTGACAAAACAAACAGTGACATTAGAAAAACGAAATTTCATAACCAATCCAAACAAAGGTTGGATACCTTAATCAAAAGTACAAAAAACAAAAGCGCATCGCCTTAAAAGACAAACAGCAACAAAGGTATGAATCGAGTCTGCGAGTTGGAATTAGTCAGTGGGTACTCACTTTGTCTCCTTTAGTAACGAGTATCCTCTCGAGCACGCCGGGCGTGGGCGAGCTGGCGCTGTCGCCGGCGGCGGCCGCGTCTCCGGCTACCGCGAGGTATTTGGGTCGAGGTAGCTCCACTATTGTTTGACCGTTCTGTTACAAATGGAATTACAGATTAGGTGTGTGTAGAAGGACCTCTGAAAATTAATGCAAAATAATGTGGCAATAATATGGGGTGTAAGCAACATGCGAATGGCGTCTGATTTATCATCTGTTAGTTAATTACAAAAATGATTAACAATAATTTAAGAAAATTACCTAAATAACAATAATACACAATTATTGAAAAAATAATTTCATTGTACAAATGCTTTAAAGTTGTCCTTGCTCAGAATTAAATAAGTTAACAACAATGATTTTTAATTGATGCCAATATTTTTTTGCAAGATCAGCAGGTTCAGAGCCATTGTCGCTTTTGTTTACGTATGCTCTGTCTATGTCTACAATTTTTTCTGATCTTTGACAAAAAATACATTATTAGTGGGTGGCGCCAAAATATTTTTAGATGCTAATGTTTTGGTAGGTTGAGTGGTTCTGTCAACTACGAAAAGCTATGCGTGTAGATTAATGTAGGGGACATCAATTTAATGTGATATTTATGTGGTGTGAGTCGTTATTTATTCTTGGATTTTTGACATTGATTAAATAATTATTCGTCTTTTTCTATTTTTTGGAAATTATTGGGCCTTATATCAATCGTAAAATCTATGTATTTTTAACTGCAATGATGTAGAAATATATCATTATTATCAACAAAGAAAAGAAGAAGTAATTAGAGTTTTGTTTGTCTCTATAATAATACAATCATTGGATTTTTCACATCAAAGACTAGACAATTTTAATTGTGAGATCTTGACCTTAGTTCCGTCCTTGTTCATGACTAACAATAATACTTTGTACTAAAATACACAAATATTTTATTTACATAGTTATTTCAGTTCGAAGGAAACCCTTGAGGCGAAAAGGTTGAGGCTGTTTATCAAGGCAACATTATGAAAGGTCGCTGAAAATAAATAGATGTAGGAAAACGTAATATTTACGTGGCAAGTTTTGCAATAGATTTCAAAGAATACAAAAAGTACAAAATAGGTATAGCTTCAGTGCAACATTGACTTGATTCAATCATACATTTGATAGAAAACTATAGTGCCTGATAAAATTCTATGAGCAATAGGTCTAAAATGAACTGAAGAATAAATAATTTTGTTTACAGCAAGCATGTTTCAGATATTATTAAAAACACATAACGCGCATCCAAAAAAATAAGCACAATAACAAAAAATCGGGATCAGTTGTAATTCCGGGAACAATAATACTTAGCTTTCGAGCTGTAAACCGCTCTTAAAGGAAAGGTGCGAATCAGGCCGCTTGTTGTTTTTTAAAAGAGTCAATCTGCTTTGCTTGTAATCTATAGTTTACCATGCAATCGCAATAGATAGACAGGTTTGGAGGACGGAGGAGGAGGCCTTTGCCGAGCAGTGGGATCACATGTAAGATCACAGGCTAATAAAAAAAAAGGTACATGCCCTGTTTTTTTAGTTTACCATTCTACATTTCCCTTTAACTTGTCATATTTGTTATGTAGATGGTAACCCTCACCTCATCATACACATGAACTTGTTCTTCGTGCGTCAGTAACCCCACATTGCTCCTCTTGTCGCCGATCAGCGTGATCAGCCGCAGCCCCGCGGCACTGTCCTGGAGCGACGCCTCCACTGCCAGCCACTCACCGTCGCCGACCTTCACCTGGTACGAGTTCGGGGCTTGCTCGTATTTCACTGTTACTGAGATGTCTGGAAGGAATTGTGTGTTGTTTTAGTATGATTCTGTAGTAAATGTGTTAAGGAATATCTATCTCTGCCAAAGATTGGAACGATTTGGATTATAGTCTAAAACTTCCGAGGACTCTCATATACAGGATAGTTCAATACAAAATAGCTTATTAATGTTCCGCGATTCTTGATAATTTGGGAGATATGAACATTGAAATAAAACTACTTTTTACGGATTTTTTCGCGGTTTGTATTTAGATTTTAGGTCCCGACGTTTCGACACCTTTGCAGGTATCATGGTCACGGGCAGACTGAGATGGCGTTCGTCTTGACAGTGGATGTTGCTCGTTCTACCTTCATATTTTAACTAATTATTTGAGTTCCGACCTACGCAATATGAGCTCACTGTGTCTTGATGTCTTGCAGCGCTGCTCTTGGGTTTGGCCTTGAGTTTATGTATTATTGGGTCCCAAGTAGGTGACATCTTCCAGCCATCTTCTCTATTGAAATTAGGGTGTTTTTTAATCTCAATAGCCTCGCGAAACATCCTAGGTAGGAATTTGGGTTCTTTAGCGAGTATCTGTGGTTGGTCAAATCTAATATAATGGCTGGAGCCTTCAGCATGTTCGGCGACTGCAGACTTCTGTCTGCAGTCGCCGAACAAAACACCCTAATTTCAATAGAGAAGATGGCTGGAAGATATCACCTACTTGGGACCCAATAATACATAAACTCAAGGCCAAACCCAAGAGCAGCGCTGCAAGACATCAAGACACAGTGAGCTCATATTGCGTAGGTCGGAACTCAAATAATTAGTTAAAATATGAAGGTAGAACGAGCAACATCCACTGTCAAGACGAACGCCATCTCAGTCTGCCCGTGACCATGATACCTGCAAAGGTGTCGAAACGTCGGGACCTAAAATCTAAATACAAACCGCGAAAAAATCCGTAAAAAGTAGTTTTATTTCAATGTCTAACATTCGCGTAAACCTAAGAAACCAATAGATATGAACATGTATTATTTTTTATATATGCTTTGGCGAACATTTTAATAAATGCCACGCAATAATGATAAACAAATTGAAACTTATTAAGCCAATACTAATTGTAATAATAATTACATTAATTACAAAATAACCAGATAATATAAGGTCTAACTTAACATCAAATGAGTTGTAATAGTTGCAAGCAATACCTTTTTCGTCGAACCTCAAGGGCACAGTTTTCTGGAGTTGATAATTAGGTCTCCATGCCTGAGGCGCCACAGAGATGGCCTTCCAGTTTTCAGTCACTGTACTTGACAGTTGATTGGTGAGAAGCTGTAAGTAAATAAGAAATAAATAATAATAAAATATGTTCAAATTATAGCATATACTAGGTGATAGATTTCATTTGTAGTTTCAATGAATTTTTTTTTCCCTTAAATTGTGGCTGTCGGTGTAACCTACAGTAAACAGATGTGTAAATTTTTGGGCCATATTCCCATAAAATATTATAGCCATAATCTCTTTGCTACAGGGTGAAGTCATTATTCTTTTGACAACTAAAGTAATGAAAATTCATGCTGCTTATGTATGGAGTTTTTAGCTATTCAAAAAAAGTTCATGTAATGTAAACTCCTTACATGTCCGAGCGCGGCCTGCACTGCCCGCTGCTCGCTGAGTTTGGTGTCGCTGACGGGGAACAGTTCATTCTCGTGCTGCGGTATGAACGCCGTGTGCACGTCGCCCGCCACGAACGCACGAGCACCACTCAGGCGGAGCAAGAAGTTCACGTTGGTTTCTAAGCCGGCCACCTGGTAAAATATACTGGTTTATAATGCAAATAATTATATCGCTTAGTACCATTTTTATATTTACCACCGGCAATATTCCGTTTCGCATTAAAGCGCAGCCAACATCGAGTGAAGGCGAATTTTAATATCAAGGAAATATAGACCTTATCGCTTTGCGTTAAGTCTTAAAATACAAGGATAACAAAGACTTGTGCTACATCGCTCAATTTATAGATTAGGCAAATCGGCGCATAAGTAACAAACAAGAGCAGAACTATACATTTCCAATAGAAAAATACTGCGCTCAGGTACGACGTTTATTAAGGTACTACCAATGATATTTTAATAAACAGATATGTTATACACATACAAAACAATCGAAAAAAGTGTTCCGCGCAACGCGGCAGCTAGCGAAAGAGATAGCGCGATAAAACCCATAAGAAAAAAAGAGACAAATAGTGTTGTTGTTAATGGCAATACGTCCCAATTAGGACGTTTTCGAGTCTTCACGATTGCACGCTTATAACATATCTGTTTATTAGAATATCATTGGGTACTACTGTACATTTATGTATGAAGTTAATATTTAAAGTCGTAATTTGTTTAAATAAATGTTCGTTTTCTATTTACTTGGTATTCCGACAGCTTGGCCCTGGTCTTGGCTAGAGCTTCGCTGCGGTCGCGGCCCCACACGACGAGCTTAGCGATCATGGGGTCGTAGTGCACCGACACATCCTGCCCTTCACGGACGCCTGTCTCCACCTTTACAGAATAATATTAAACATAATAACTTATTTATCTCAATTTGTTATAGGGATATACCCTACAATTGATGTGCTATTTATGTATAATATGTGTGTATTTAGAAATATGTAGATATGTCTATCATTTGTCTGGTTACCATAACACTCTGCTAAATTAGGGATGAAATAAACGTGAGTAAAAAAATACCTTTGCTTGACATTAATACTTATTTATAATGTTTTTCTTTGTACAAAGCTGCTTTGCTGCAAAGTTGTACTAAATTTTTCATGTGAACTGCTACATGACAAAGAATGATGCACATTAGTAGAAAATGTGGCTCATATAATAAGATAACATAACATAACATATCATCACGCCTGTATCCCCGAAGGGGTAGGCAGAGGCGTACCAATGTACACCCACAGTTCGCCGATATGTTATAGGTCCCATGTAATAGGGGGCGAGCCTATTGCCACTAACCGAGCACAAATCCAAACTCCGACCTGCTACTGAGAATTTCATAGAAAAACCCAATAACACCTTGGTCGACCCGGGAATCGAACCCAAGACCTCTAGCGTAGCAGGCGTGCTTAGCACCACTAGGCCAACGAGGCAGTTTAAGCATATAATAAGATAAACTATGTAATTAAAATACCTGAAAAAAATATTTTTAGTAAAGTAGTGAAGTAACTTATATAGGTAAATTCACGTACCCTAACAAACTCTTCAGGTGTAGGCTGTGTCAGCCGGTGCAGCGTGCCCGCTCGGGGCAGGAACCCCGCGCGCGGCTCCTCCGCGTAGATGCGGCACTCCACAGCGTGCCCGCGACGGACGATCTGTTCCTGGGAGAGGGGTAGCTGCTCGCCCGCTGCTACGCGCAACTGCCATTCCACTAGGTCCGTACCTTTAACACGGAATTTATATATTTAGTCAATGTTAATCATTTACTTGTCTTAATATCTAAGAGGAAGTAAGTTCTGTTTCGGGATAAAAGATTGGTTAGTCAAAAAAATATGGTGATCATTGAAACAAATCTAAAATCGAGAGCGGTCTACCAATCACGTAAATCTTAAAAAGCATTAGCTTTAGTAACTTTAAATGTCTTCAGAAAGACAAACTCAGGTACTTAGTAATCTTTCTTCTTCGTAAATTTTTCTCTATATTTATACATTTTTGATTTTAGGAATAATTAGTGTGCATGTTGATTTTATTTTATAAACAAAATATATCAGGTTTAATATCATGTAAATGAGGATCAGACGAACAAAAACCTACCAGTAATCATCTCCGTAATAGGATGTTCGACTTGCAGCCGTGTGTTCATCTCCATAAAGTGGAACTCGTGTGTTTGACGATGTAAGATGAACTCCACCGTGCCGGCTCCCACGTAGCCTACTGCCTTCGCAGCACGCACTGCAGCCTCGCCTAAAGACCTGCGCGTCTCTTCTGAAATACCTGGCTGGAAGGAAAAAAAAAATGACATGCAATTAAAAGACAAAGAAATCAACCTTATCACTTAGGACATTAGACTCATTATTGAACGAACTGATAACTCTTTGGAATTCTCTTATTATGTGTCACATAAGGCTTACCGCTGGCGCTTCTTCTATGATCTTCTGATGACGTCTCTGGACGGAGCAGTCTCTCTCGAATAGGTGGACGGCGTTGCCATGCATATCGGCGAATACCTGAAGCGTAAAAATATATAAGAGTAAATGTAAAAAAAAACAAAGAATACTATTTTTTTCACAGATATTACATTAATATTTACATAATTATGTGAAATAACAACTCCATTTTTTTATCCAGAATTTAGACACTGGCCTTTAAGTTAATACCTAGTAAATACATTACCTGCACTTCAACGTGTCTGGGGTCTGTAATGTATTGTTCAAGCAGCATGTTATCATCGCCAAAGGATTTCAATGACTCGCGTTTCGCTGACTCTAATTGTGCCAAGAAGTCGGCTTCAGTCATTGCTATTCTCATACCCTGGAAAAATAAAAATTATAAATGAAACTTTTTCAAATGAGGTATTTCTTTTGCCGCTTTAACAACAAAATACAATAAACAACATAAAAATAAAATAAAAACATATTTAATGGGGGTGCCATACAATGGTGGTACGAAACCCTTGAACACAGAGCTCTATTATATGTAATAGTAAAAACAGTTGAATTGTTAGTACTAAAAATAGTTCACATTTCATGGGATGGCAGTAGTTTTGAGACTACATAGTTAAATATCAATGTTATTTACCTTGCCACCACCACCTCGAACAGCCTTGATCATAAGAGGGAATCCTATCCTTTGTGCCTCAGCCTGTAGCTTCTCAATGCTTTGTTCCTCTCCGTGATATCCTTTCACTATAGGAACTCCAGCTTCAGACATGATCTTTTTGGATGTACTGAAATAAATATTGTTTATTAGGAGAATGTTACATACATGATCGATAGTCTTTTATATTGTAAGTTAAGTACATTTTCTTTTTCCAACTGATAGTTATTTATAAGTTATAAATTCTTTTATAATTTAATGATATAATTATTGAATAAAATTTTTAGGCCTAATAACTAAAACTGTTTAATTCTTACCTCTTAATACCCATATCCCTAATAGCTTGAGGTGGGGGTCCAATAAATATAACATCTTCACTGGCACACTTCTCACAGAACTCCACATTTTCTGACAGGAAGCCATAGCCAGGGTGGATGGCTTGGCTGTTGGATTTCTTGGCCACTTCTAAGATTTTAGCAGCATTCAGATAACTCTGTGCTGATGGCGCCGGCCCAATGTGATAAGCTTCATCAGCCTGTAAAAATGGAAAAGAGTAGTTATGAGTATGATGTTCAAAAAAGCATTGGTTATGGCCACCTTCATTACCCTCACCTAGGTCACCCTATATTGTAATTTATTTAGTTCACTATAAAATAAATTATTTACTGTAAAAGAGAACTGCAAAATTATGAATTCTTCAGTTAAGATTTCTGCGTGAAGAACAACAATTTACATATTTACATCCTTATCAATGAACAATGATCTCTAACTTTATGTGAATTGGTAAATAACAAAGACTGTTTCTGCATGCAGAAAGTTACAGGTCAGATAGTAAGATAATCTATATAAATAAAGTAACTATCTAAATATACTGAGTTAACAAACAATACTTGCAAATAATAATAATATGTTTTTGTTATTGAATTAAAGTTGATGTTGGTTGATGTTAAATCTGATTGTATTTACCATTTCAACATGCATGGCATGTTTGTCAGCATCAGAGTATACGGCCACGGTCCTCACTCCGAGCTTGTTGGCTGTCCTCATGACCCGGCATGCTATCTCTCCACGGTTGGCTATCAGCACCTTGCTGATCTGCCGCCTCTGAACCTCTTCCTTGAGCTGCTGTGCATGGTTGAACCTTGCAGGGTATTGCAAGTTCAAGGACACTCTGAACAAATATCAAGAATCAAATGTTATTGTCACGAAAATAGGTGCGCCTTAATTTACATACCTGATTTGATAGCGAAGATATGCAAAATTATTTTACAATCATCAATTAAATTTGCAAAGTGTTAAAGAAAATGTTGAATAAAAGATTTGAATAATTTAAAAACTATTTAAAGAACACTTACCCATTTTTGTACAGATGCCTTAAATAAGACATGATTGCAGTCTTTCAGAGTGTAATAGTAATTAAATCAAAGTTTCGTAACTTATCTACTAAGATAGTCCGAAACGCGTGGTTTGTTTAAAGATTACGTTGGTCGCCAGGCCCAACCACGGACTGATAACGCTGAGTAACGTATGTGTGATACTATCGCCGAAATAATTATCATATTCTTATCAACTCATTAGCAATTTGGTAGTCAAGTAATCAACTTATTTCATTACACTATTAAAACTTAGTAAACCGAGTAACTTCTCTTGAGACTGTAGCATGAAGACTGCTATCGAAACATTATAACAAATAAACAGTGAATTACATCATCATTATGATTATTTACTGTTTTATTTCGAGTAAACATGTTTGTTTTGAACGTTTTGAAAACTACTCGAGCGCGGATCGAGCGAGTTTACCAGAATTTACATTACAGATGACTACAGGATGGAGTATACTTTATTGCCCAAGTGTAAGGGAGAAAGGAAAAGTTTGACACAAAATATCTGACGTCTTTGCCTTTGAGTATAGAAACAAGAGGAGATGTCCCGCTATTAAAGAGGTCTTCGATTCATTTTTTTTTAATTCAGGTATAATAGCAGCGGAGGGATTACACAAATATCTATCGAATCTATACAAAAAAAATTAAGCTTTGTTCCGTCGGTTTTTTTTCCTAACATAGCAATATTTCTAAAAAATATATTGGAATATTTTTTCAAATTTTGGTCCCCCGTCTCGCAGGTTTATACGCGAGAACGCCGAGAACTTTAGCTGACTTTAGAAAGCTAGATTTTTTGGGAGGGCCTTTTAATGACCCTCTCAAAAAAGCTACCAAACTACCATACCTACACCATTTTCAAATATGTCACATCTAACGTCAAATTTTGAAAATGACATTTAAATTTGAAACATGTTCAGTTGCGGTAATTTATAAATAAATAAATTTTAATTTGGATATTCTACAAATATGGGTATCAAAGGCCTGTGGACTGTGTTGACGCCTTATAGTGAGAAAAAATCATTACATGAGGTAAGAACCTCAAATACCTAAAAAGGAATAAAATGGTTTAAGTTATGAATTTTAGGGAGCAAGTAATGTATTTTTCAAAATTCTCTTTATTTCCTAAAGAATTGATATAACAAAACTAAGTAAATGCTATATAAATTCATGCTACATTCCCCTCAGACCTGTATTAAACATTTATTTTCAGTAGATATTTTTCCAGATGTAAACAACCTTTTTCAGATTCGAGGAGAGACACTTGCAGTTGATTTATCAGGATGGATATGCGACAGTCAAAACGTTACAGAGTATTATATTCAGCCGAAATTGTATTTAAGGTACTTGTTTTAGACAAAATATTGACTACAGCCTGTTGCGTGTTGCTCTTATTGTTATTTTCGCAAAAAGCATCCTATATTTTTTCTTGGGTTACCCAAGCAAGTTTCTAAAATTTTATCAGCATTACTTTTAACAGTGAATTATCACATAAGAAATTTGCATATTGTTTGTGTATTTCAATAAAATGATAAGTTACTCTATGGAAAAAAAATTGCTTTTATTTATTTATTTAATAATTTATGTACACACACAATAGTTTATAGAAAAGAGATATTGGATGGTTACAGATGATGTACAAAGGTACTGCTTATTTCTAAAGAAATTTCTGCCAGCAGACCCGCGAAAGGAGATGTCGTCAATATTGGCAGTCAGTGTGCGACTCAATCTATAAAAACTACAAATTATATAACATACATATATAAATACACAAACAATTTATTAACAACATTATTTATTTTTCCTGTTACAGCCTTATTTTTTTTATTCATAAAAAAAAATTCATAAAATATCTTTTATCACCAGGAACCTATTCTTCAGAACTGTGTACTTGATACTGGCAGACATAAAGCCTATATTTGTGCTGGAGGGAGATGCACCGGAGCTCAAGAGAGATGTCATGGCCACCCGCAATGCCATACAGTTTAAGGGTGCTGCACCCAGAACTGAGACTGCTGTTGCCAACAAGAAGCCTGATGTAGCCAGGAAAAGATTTAAAAATGTTCTCAAAGAAGTATGTATCTATAACCTACTTTGTTTTCTTTTTTTTTTTGGTAGAGATCTTTGCAGTTAGCCTGAGTGCAGGCTCTTCTGAGAGAATGTATGGAACTTCACAAATCTATAGTTGGTGTTATTGTAGATCAATATTATAATTTTGTGACCAATTGATGTTTTCGTTCAAATTGCACCAAATAAATTAGAACATGAATTATTTGTATTTAGCTTGTGGTCCACATATCTAAAGACACAAGCTAGCCTTTGCTTAACAGGAAGACCTAACCTTAGCCTGTTACATATTTAGCATAAAACAGTGATTATTAAGCAGTTTATGATGCATAAAAGATGAAAATATCAAAATAAATATTTTATTTTCAGTGTGAATCTCTTCTGAAGACTCTTGGAGTCAGATGTGTTAAGGGACATGGGGAGGCTGAGGCGACATGTGCACATCTAAATGAACAAGGTGTTTGTATTTACTTTGTATATCCTCATGAAATTGAAATAGACTTGAAATTAACTATTAATATTATTTTAATTTACATATTAATTTTAATGTAGTATTCAGCTGAATCTGGTAAGACTAGAAGACAACCTCAACATACTTTAGGAAAAATAGCTAGGTAGATGATGATCATTGTATTACTTTCATTTTATATAATAGGTATAAAGAAAAATAATTTCGCTGCATTCCATCAACTGACTACGCCTTGACCCTAGTTTATTACATTTTTCACTATAAAGGGTACATTCAAAATCATCAGTAAAGTTCTTAAGTTTACTGTAAGTATGTAACATTGCTGTTTATATTACAGTTGGTTGACGCAGTAGTGTCGCAAGACTCAGACTGCTTCGCGTACGGCGCGCGACGAGTGTACCGCAACTTCAGCGTATCCAACTCTGCCGGCGGCGGCGCCCTGCAGGGCTCTGTCGACTGTTATGATGCAGGGATGATGTACAAAAGCAATGGTCAGTAAATAATCGTGATATTTTTATTAGTAGACTACTACGAGAAATAGGCTTGATGCTTTTCAATTAGAGTAAGATTACAATAAACTTAGTGTAGAAAGTTGAGTTTGGCAAGGGTTCCTTGCATTAGTATAAAAACATATTGAAACCTAAGTGATTCTTAGTTGCTTTATCGGTACTATCAAGTTTCGATTTGATTAAAAGTAAATAATAAAATCTTTTCCTATCATTAAAGGGTTTGGTCGTAACAAGATGGTTGCTCTCGCCTTGCTGTGCGGGTGTGACTACGGTGTCGGAGCTTGTGGCTCCTCCATAACCACAGCTGTATCATTCCTGCATACTATTCCTGAAAAGGATGTTGTACCTAGGTAATATATTTCTGGCTCTGTTTGATGGTCTACAATTGTAATCCAGTTTAAGATACTCAAGACTTAGTTGTTCTTTTTAGAACCAAGTCCTTTTAAACTCGGTAAAGTCCCCTGTGAAACCGGGTTTGTATAGTTAAGTGTACAAATATTTTTTTACACAAATGTCAAGTACAACAAACTTTGAATATACAAGCAAGTAGATATTTTTCGGTATATAGTCTGCTTAAATTATGTAAACATTTCCATCAGGCTGTTATCATGGGTGACGGACCCTCAGCACTACGAGCAGCAGAACCGCTGGCTGAACGTGCCGGGCCGGTGCGATCGCTGCGGCCACGCGGGGCGCACGCACGGCAGGAATGGCTGTCCTGTCTGCGTCACACATCGCGGATGTGACGACACTGGACATAAGTATGTTATTATGATAATTTTAAAATCTGAGCAACATTCTTGATGCCATGGATGAGACAGGGGGGTTAAAGATTATTTTTGCTGCTGTCCTTCCCTCCCATGTTACTTACAAGTGTACATTCAAATAACGACTTAAACTCCTATAATGTTAATGCAGTTAAGAATGATACCATGGAGTAGATAACAGCGCGTGGTAAGTAATCCTGCCGCGAAAATTGTCAATCTGCTGTGCGAGTGATGTACCAATATACTACATCAACCTTCATTTATTTATATAAATTAATTAACGCAGTGTTGCACTTGAAGTAGCAATAAATCACATATGTGAGAGTTTTGTTTAGATCATGTTTTTTTCTTAGTACAAAATGAGACTTATGTCGATTCTAAAGTACTTTTACTTTTCCACCAGAACGAAGGTAGCAGAAATAAAGCGGGAGCTATCGCTTCGCAACCGAGCATTGACGTGCGGCGCGCCCTTCCCTGAGCCTAAAGTCATGAAGGAGTTCATGCACACGCCGCCAGAGAAGATAGACGTCGACAAACTGAAGTACCCTACACCTAGCTTGATACAGTTTATGGTATTTGTCATATTTTAATTAATTTAATAATAATAACTACTTTATTCAAATTAAAATGTTACAATTAATATTAAGGTATATAAAATCTCAATACATACAGCCTACGTTACATGTGTGCCTGAACTAGGTAATCCTGTGTTTCAGGCGTTCAGTGCTAGCTAAATCTAAAATAAACAAAAACTTTTTTATTACAATATAATTGTTCTTATCATATCTAAAATTACATACTAAAATAAAAAATCCCAGCGTCTGTCTGACTGTCTCAATGCGATTAACTCGAAAACTACAGATCAGAATACCAAATGGTTTCACCAAGGCATATTTTCACTAGTAGGATTGAAGAGCTTTTTGTGTGTTCAATGATGTGTTGTCTATCGTCACGAAGCCGGGGCGAGACGCTGGGATATCTTTAATGTGATCTGTCTTTAATTCAACTACAGTTTAACCCCGTATGTGATAATTATTGAATAATCTTTTTAATTTTCTTTACAGAAACTAATGACAAGCAAGTTGGATTGGTCAGAAAGATACTGTGTGGAGAAGTTCCTACCACTGTTAACGAAGTGGCACTTACAAGACAATGTACCTTGCAGAACTATACAGGCCACGTTAATCAAGAAAAAGAGAAATCCTCGAGGTAAGAGATCACTAATAAAACAAGAAATACAGTTGCACTAATAAGTATGGTATATTTAACGAAATCATCTTCCTCAATACAGGTGTCCCAAGTTATGAAGTCGTTTGGGCAGATATTAATGGTCAATATGAAGGACTCATTCCAGATAATCAGTTTGAAGGTAAGATTGTATCACACTGTTACGAATTCTTGGTCAAATAAAGCTTAAATAAATATTTGAGACTGTATCAGAGTTTAAATCATCCTTTATTTGTAGAAGACGAAGATGCAATGGTTGCGTGGACAACAACAGAAAGACAAGATTTGATGCAGAAATACTACCCTGAAGTGGTAGAAGCTTACGAAGAATCCATCAAGAAACCACCTAAAGAGAAGAAAACTAGAGCACGCAAGAAGAAGGAAAACGATAACCCAGACAACGAAGAAAAACCCAAGAGAAAATATAATAGAAAACCTAAAAACATCAAACCTGTAGAACAATTACATACATCTAAAGCAGGGTTAGAACAAAAAGATCCCAATACTAGCGCTCTAAATGTTAGTGTACCAGTCAACAAACTGAAAAGGAAAATTAAAAACAATACTAAGAAACAAAAGACGCTGCATAGCTTTATAGCAACCAAAAAGAGAAGGACCAGTAAGAAATCTATAGTAAGCTTGAGACAGAGCTTTAGAAAAATGTCTATGACTTGCGATGACCATTATGAAGATCTTGAACCAGCTAATGACGATCATAAGGTTACTAATGATTTGAGCGATAATAAAGAAAACAAATTAGAGAATAAAAATTATTTGAGTCTACTAAATAGTTCTGATGACGATGTAGATGTGAGCGACATATCGGATATTATCAACAAAATAGTAACAAGATCTCCTAAAGCAAAGACCGCGAAAGTTGATAACTGTTTAGTGCGACTAGTCTTTGAAAAATATTCTACTCCGAAAAAGAAGTCTATGAGAAAATCTGTACTGAATCAGATCGTGAATAATTGTTCGACGCCAAATGGTAGTCCGATTAGGAAGAGTATGTTTAGGATAAGTAATAATTTTAATAATTCGGGTATAAGTAAAGTGAATACTAGTTATTTCTTTGATAAGCTTACAGAGGATGGGGATGCGTTTGAAATGTCTCTGGAACAGAAGGGTGCTTTACCTCATTTGGACTCGACGGTTGAGTATAGCCTGCCCGATGTTTGTTTGTAATCTATGAAAATATATGTGAAAATGTGTATAAAAAGTTTAAGATAAGAATTGAGACTGATGCTGATAGAAAATACATATTTAATAAAACTTAATAAAATAAAGTGAAAATTATTAATTACCCTTCCTTGTAATTTAGATACTATGTGCGGACCTACCAAGTGCGGAAGTTACCAATGTAACAAAAATGTCGCTTAAAATAATGCATGACTCCTACCTAATGATGTACTTATTACAAACCATTTTACAAGCTTGTTTTTGTTGCGCTTATTTGGATGACAAGGTCTTCCTTTATTAAGGTATGTTACTGCCACATATGTATAGTTGTCTATTATCTAGTTCTGTTACATAAACGTCTTTTTCGTTTCAGCTAGGCAGTGCATGAACATGGCTTAATTTGCTTTATTTATTAAATCTCCCAGATTAGCCTTTGTGTTATCAGGCATGAGAAGAAACGAGAATTTCAACATCATATCTCCTTTTCTCCCAACATTATGGAAATCAATTTACGATTCAGGTATGTACTAATACATAACAGTATTAGGTACTCAAAAGTAAAAAAGCTTATTACCTTTGCATATTACACACAATAAACACTTTAATTAACCAACTAAACCTATAAAGAAAGTCTAAAATGTCTTTTATAATACAGGTAGGTACAGTGTCGATCAGCGTCAAGACCACACTTGATAGAGTAGGGTTAGCATCCGTTATTTTTAAAACTATAAATAAAGTCTAGGTTTAGCTTTTAGCGGAGGTCTTGTTTTGCCGCAACTCTATTTGATATGCAGATGGCTAAAAGTCTGTTTGCTCGGGCCTGAATATAGCTGGACCGACTGCCTCTAAATTAATGTTATATTAATAGATATTAATACGATGAGCTTGGAATCACTCACACCTGGACAAAATAAATTATATTCGACTATTGTGATTGGTTAGCTAGAAAATGCACAACCTATAGTACAAATAGTTTCGATAGGCTGCAAACTAAGGGCTAGTACTTTAGTGACTAGGTATTTAAAATCCTATAAAAACAATCAATGCACTTAGTAAAATATATTTTCTGCACTACATTCATTGTGTATGTGTATAGTTTTATGTGTAAGCTCTTAAATGTGTAAGCTTGTATATCTGTTGGCAGCTTACTGCAGAGAAGAAAACAAAGCACAATCTGCAAGTAGAGTCGCAACGTATTGCATTTCAAGTCATTCATAGAAGTCAGAGCTCTTGCATCTTACCACTCAAAAACAACAAGCACGAACATAAACAAAGCTTAGTTTGGACAGCGATCGCGTAAGTACATAAGGTTGATGTAAATATTTCCTTACATTACTTAATTTACAATACCTTCACCGTTCGCGTTGTTCAGAGTTTACAGTCTCATATTAATATATTACTCCAAAACAACATTAACACAAATATGCAACTTCACTAGAATAAAAGCAGTTGTTTTGTACAAATATTTATTTATGTTTTAAATGCGATTATGCAAAGCTTTCAAACAACAAAAGGAATTAGGGGCTACGTTAGTGTTTCGCCTGCTACGAGCTACGAATTCGTAGCGCGGTCTACAAACTATACATAGTAGTCTTAACGAGATTGTTTATAAAACGTGGAAATGCATTTTAATTGGTGGGTGGAAAGTTTAAATCAGTGTTATACGGTACCCTTGTACCTCGTTTATATGATTTAAGTGCCTTTTTAAAATGATAACGAGAATTATTAAAACGTGTTTTGTATCCAGCCAGGTATTTGCTTGTTGTTCCAACCTTTATTTTAAACTGGGTGAAGTCTATTTAATCTTTTGTGATCAAGATTTAATTAAACTAAGCCGCGTTACACCCTTCTAATTTTAATACATAAAGTGCTTAGTAGTAAATATAAATTTTCGATTTTATGTTACGAGCTCCCTTAAAGATTATGTTGATGGCATAAAATGAATTGTGCTTATATTGCTTCTTATTTGTTTTCTCTTCTTCATCATGAGGTGTACAAAGCATGCAATACCCAATGCATTAAAAATGAATTGGTCCTTTCAACCGCATAATGTATTGATATTTTATCATCTGTTACAATCAACGTTTTTTTGCTCCAACGTTTTATTTGAAATGCCTCAAAACTGTCGGCAGTAAGGCTCGCTAATACAGCGCGTGGTTTGCGCCGCCTCCGGCACAATGGATATATTTTCCTGAAACGACGACACCTGCCGAGTTCCCAGGGATATCAATTTGCGCAGTTTTAATCGTTTTCGATCAACGCTTAACAATTTTAAATCGCTAAAATGACAATTGATTGGCGTCGCTTTGTGTCGTTTAGTTATTTGCATAAAAGAAACAGACATCATATCTAATGATCGATCTTTAGGTAACTTTGCAATTTAAGCAATTACCAAGTTAAGTGCCTCGTAGTCCCGTATATTTAATTCTTTGTGTAGTTTTAGTTATACGATCTTCAGAACACTAACGATGTTGGCAGTTGATCAGAAGGTTGTTCATCTCAGACAAGCGCAACGTGGTAGTGACACAAGCTTTTAGCGCGCCGATTAGATGTATCCGATTAACTTCACATGCGGCGGTGACTTCTCTAGGATTTATACTCAATTCCGACAAGTTCACAACTGAGACGGGTGTCTAGATTTACAAAGTGTACGTTGAGGACGATGGAACCGTAAAATGCTACGAGAAAGTCTAAATCCTTTTTAACCTCGTCACTGTGTTAGAAGGAGAAGCGTGGCGGGTTTGTTCACCCCTGCCTCGTGAGATTTCGTAGCCAATCGGACAGATTCGGGAGGCTGCGTCGTAGAGCGCGCGCGCGTACCCGGCCGCTTCGTCATTGCGACGGAGGCTGTCGTGTGTCGGCGCTGGCCCGTGCGAGCGCTCGTCCCGCACCGCACCGCGCTGCGTCCGTGCGTCACCTGAGCTGCGTCCCGCCGCGCGTACACGCCCTCGTGCTCGCTGCCCGCCGCACGCCGCTCGCTGCACGCGCCACGCGCACCGCACGCCGCGCCCGCGCGCTCGCCGGCTGTGTCGCGCAGTGTATGTGTCCCTAGTCTTAGCTCAGTGACCACGTTCCCGGGGACCGGCAATTGTGGCGCGATGTAAAGAAGCCGCGTCCGTGAATCCATGTGTAAGTGGGTGCGTTGCGTGTATCACTATTCCGCATGGCGATTGCTGACGCCGGTAACGATTTTCCGCAAGCTAACAGTTCTAGCGAGTGGTATTCGGAATAAAAATGAATGAATTACGAAGCAGCCCTCTCTGGCGAAACAGACGTTGTATTTTAACCTCTACCCGGTCGAGATAGAGTCGCGCACGTGCGCTGTTGTCTCTGATCAAAATGAATACACTTCTTGACTTTCTTCTTGCCGATCCTTGATTAATATTAAAAGCCAATGTGTTTTTACCGCCAGTCAGTCGCAAATCTCTAATTGTCATTGGATATTATAACATTGTTAATGTAACAGGTGTCGCTTAATCTCTGAGTGTAGCTTGACATTGAATCTCGCAGTGATTGTTTTAAAAATCGATATCCGTTTTTTATTTCAATGAAGTTTTTAGTCGTAGTTTTGATTTAGGTAGACTGCAATTGCTTGTTTTTGCTATATGCGTAATTAGTTGTAAATGTAAAACTAAAGGAATTTCAATCTAGCGACGCGACGTCACATTTATTGACGTACAGAAGAAGCGTGTTTTGTAATAATATTTAATTTTTTAAAGTCTTTTCTTTTTGGTAAACGTCATACAATTTTGATAGTTATTAGTCCACTGACTACATATAAGTAACAATGGCACAATGTAACAAGTTCTAAATCTAGAAATTCTTTAACTGAAACCGACGGGAGATAGACCGCGCACGATAAACGATCATGAAAACTGTCATAAGAGGCAAAATCGAATGAATTTCCAGAGGAAATGAAAAACATTTGTATAGCAAACGCGTGTCGAGCAGAACTCTAAACGAATCTTGTGTTTATATTGCTCACTCAGCGGTTTACGCGATGTTAAAAGTACTTAAGAAAGCCGAAAGGCATGTCTTAACGTAATATCCTTTGTAATGTTTTGGGTTTTGTAATTTGTTTATCTTTATTTTAGAACCTATTACTGTTTTCTTTATCAAAAAGACTAAAACCAAAAGATATTTATAAAATAAATAAGCATTTAACTTCTCTGTAGCTAAACAACAAGGAAAATTGCGATTTGAGACGGTTTATTAAGGTTCTATTACTTTTTATGACGTTCTGATTTATGTGTTTCTATCTAAAAGAAGATAACTGTTTCATAAACAGGAACAATGAGTTTCTTTATAAATATACAAACGTTTTAGCAGGGTATCAGAACATAAATGATTTTGTAGGCTTTCGGAGAAATAAATGCACTACAGCGTTGTGCAACGGAATGTAGTTTAGTGGATTGTGGGAAAGCTTTTAGGGGAACTGCGAAGCGGTGGTTCGCTGACCACTCTATAAGCCCGTTATATAAATGGGATATCGACACACTACAGGATCAGCTATTATACAAAATCGCAACCGCTCCACTTTGGCTCCTATGAGGCTTCCTATAATGTTGCATATAAGATTCTTGGGAGCATGTAACGACCATTATCTCTGTAAGTTATGACGCTGATAATGGTACTAAGCTATAAAATATTAAGGGGATATATAATTTTTAATCTATAGGAAGACTTACAGTAGTTTTATACAAAAAGCATCAAGTAGGTAGTAACTTTAAAAAACGGTTAGTAGAAAATGAAAGACAAAATAGCAAATGAGCCTATTTTCAAGATTGTTGGCGTATATATAGAAAAATGTCTTTTACAATCGCCGCGGTCACATAAAATGTCTGAATATGAGAATGTCCGCAAAATAAAGGCCGAAAAGGTTTCGGGGCATGTAGAGCCAAAACCGCTTGGAAAAACTAACCTGAATTGTCAAGTACGTACAGTAACAGAGGAATGTGACGTATAACAGAGCATCTCGCGTTGTGCCTGACTCCCGCTCGAACTACGAAAATATTTGGAGAATGAGTGTGTGTCACAAGCAGGCCGGTACAAATAAATGGCGTATGTATCGCACGTGACAGTCGCCTAACGGCGGACACGACGGAAATTTCAACTGTTCAGGCTTAAATATTTTGTTCGCAATGTTTCCTTTATGGGGACATCTAGATGGTCGGTTTTAATATTTCGAAAACTAGTACATTCCCATTGTATTTTTATAGGGCAGAAAGCTGTAGGCATTCAAACAAGGACTCAGGCATTTGTATCTCAACAAATGTTTAGAATATATGGAATTCTCCGATGAACATGATCAGTTACTGGCAAAACGAATAAAATGACTATATATAATAGTATATATACTTATAAATTAATAATCATAGGTATATTATGCTACGTAAAGCACATCTCGTACTTTAGTCAAAATAACTTGACTGAAACTTATGAGTAGGTACTGCGACAAAAAGAACATTAAAATAACTGGCAATAACAATGATATTTTGCATGATTGTTATGAGTACCTACGTCACTTTATTGAAGTTCTCTCGCTGAAGGCTGAAGGTGTGACATAAAAAATATCTCGTCCCGGTTATAAACGCAAAGGGACATAAACAGTAAGCTCGAGGAACCGTAATAAAAGTTAGAAGAAGTATTCGCGCTGTGCTATGTAGGTCCTCCTGCAAGTACCTACCGTCCGGAGCTGTTCTGAAAGCGAGTGATAGATTGTTTCTTTGTCTTCCGGAATTTGAAATATTTTCTTGGAAACTTCCCTTTTTGTAGTCAAATATGCAAGATACGGAATAATATTCTTGACAATGCAGTCATTGCATTTGTACCACAAAGGCACTAGACTCTGAACGGTGCACATTTGCGTATTTATGATCTCCTTGGCGATTATCTAAGCAAGCTTTGTCGGTATGTTCTTATTCGTATTTTTACATTTTCTGAATCCTCATACCATTATGGCACAAACTACAGCGTTGTGCAAACAAAAGCCAGGAATGTGAATGAGTTATCTCCACATAAAGTTTCATGTCCCACATTCGCTATCACCTTGTCAATGCGAACTTGGAATATTTCCTTCGTCCTATCGAGTCAAACTTCCTCAAATGTTTTAATTGAATTCAAGTACAATGAAGAGAACTAGCGGACATGAAAATCGAAGAGAAACTTTTCATTTACGTTCACGTTTTGGATTGGATGAAGTTTTCGAAATGATTTGAAGTTGTAGTTTTGAAAAGGTTCGTTTTCCTATTGGAAGCGCTCTAGTGATTTTAAATAAAATGTTGCTTTAGCCTCTTTGTTGCGCTTTTTCCTCCTATTCCCATGTTAGTATTTCACGTGGTTTCGTTACACAAAGGTATGTCGATAAAAAGAAAGACGGCGTAACAATAACGAGCTCCTATTGTCAGATTCTCTTTCCTATATTCTAATAGAAATGCGTATTGTTAATCTAGAAAACTCGGAATTATGAACTGAGTTGTTAGTATTAGTACCACAATGTTAGGTATTAAACCAACGTAGAAAACTTCATAGAGATTGTACTTGCTTATAATAACTACATACCTATGTATTTCTAAATTCGTAGATTCCTTATTCAGCTATCTACTGTTTATGTGTGTTTTGTGTGTTTATGTGTAAAATGTATTAGTTTCAAAATTAGATAAATGTGTGTTTGTAATATCTTAGCGAATTGCGTTTGGAACAAGACACTCTAGATATGGTTTAAATCTTTAGAATTAACATCAACAGACAAAGTACGTATTTCACGTCTGATAAATATTTTTTTGCTGTGTCATAGCTCGACAGAGTTCATGGTTTGACAACTCCTCGTAATAAGTAGTATCGAACCTTTAATGCACGTTAATGTAGGTACCCTACATCTTCGTGTTAGACTATTATTCCAAAACCTTTTCACGATACAGCAATAGTTTAAATAGTTTAGTTGTTTAACAGCTTTTGTTTCTAGAGATACTGAAATATAGTCGAACTAACTTTTACGTTCGTGGCTGACCTAACAACGAATAGTTGGTTCATGCAGATTGTTTAGATGCACCTCGAGATAAATTATAAATAAATTCATACTGCTATTCCGTTGGTTGTGTCGAGTACAACTTCGAAGTTTGAGTTTTCATAACTTTATACTCGTAAAAGTATGAAGTCACACTATAAGGCTTGCATAAGAGTACGACCGCTGACCACTCAAATGAAATGAAACTGATAAATAAGCGCATCCTCCATTTGCATTCTGTGCAAGTCAGCTGTGCGCACTCGGTTCAGTTAGAACTAAGGAACTGTTCACTGACCAATATTGACAAGCCAGTGGAAAAATAAAACAATGTTAGCTCCTTGTCCAATGTGCTTAGAAAACATACGGTTACACATAAATTCAATTTGTAGTAAGATTACACTTTTTTTATTAAGTAGCAACGGTTTAGTCACGCGTAATATTAGTATTATTCAAACTAATTTCAGACCCAGTAGGAGTCCTAATGAATACTCCGAACTGGAACAAAAGTTATTATAAAAAAGTAGTGCATTTTGGAATTCCAAATTCCAATTTCCGTACCTTCCCTGGTGTTTTTTGTTCGCTTGGGAAGTGCGGCCGTCATTTGTCCCTCCTTAAAAAGGACACAGCGTGAAATGAACAAGCCTTTAATCAAATTTTACCTTGTAACAGGAAGCTAAAAGGAAGAGTTATGAATTTGTTTTTCATGTATGCTCATGACGTTTGGTTTTTGCATTCCATTTTTCTTTTGGAATGTAGGTTACCGAATATGATGAATGGGCCCGCTGAGGCACGACTCATTTCTTTATACCTTGTTCTTGCATTTGAGGCTTTAAAATTTCAGGTTCATTTACACACAGTATGTTTGATGAAAGTATCTCTTATTTACTTGAAAGTTGTGTGCTACGAACAAATAAAGATAGGATTTTGATAGTGGTTTATTAAGTTGTGAGCTTTTGACAATAAGATGTACAGGGGCATGAAACTCCTAATAGAAAAAAGTACCTTGCTTGGGTAAAACATACCTAACCGAAATAACTACCATGTTACCAAAATATTCGCTACAAATAAATATTGGTTAAAGATAAACATCTGAGTTATGTAACTCCACTACTTTTAAAGCAGTAGGTATAAAGAAGTAGTCTTATTCAGTTGCAAAGTATGTTTTTGGTATTAGTGAACCCACGTTCTGTATAGGTTCGTGAAAAATATAGCACTAACTAACTAACTAACTAAAGTCTAACAGTGAATTCTAGATTTAGTCATTGCTAAAGAACTATCGATCAGACTGTATTTTCGTCCACTAAACTTATAGAAATATGCATTTGTTGGAAAGATAGGCTAGCTTACTTTGTTTAAATTCCAGGTAAAAAAATCTTCTCTTTATTAAAATAAATATGAACTACATTTGTTCGACGCGAATAAACGTGGGCTTTAACCGATAATTTCGTGTCGGCTACTTGTTCAAATTATCGGCGTTTATTTTAATATGACGTGTAAGTGTCCTGCCTGAGTGCCTGACCTATTTATACCTGCAATAAATGATTTTAAATTTACTGATGTCTGTTTTAATGGATTCCATTGTTCCCACGCCACATTTTAAATGTGGATACAGTATATTTCAATTTGTGTTAAATTAGATTTACGATAAAAATGCTGTTTGCTGAAAAGGCTTTATGAAACATAATAAAAGTCTATTTTTTATTTTATGTTCAATTAATGATTTAGGTTATGCTTTAACAAAATGTATCGCAATATATACTTTATTCTCATCTCTTGTCGAGACAAAACAACAATTTTAAGGAACAGTAGTTAAATACGTATATCTCTGCTTTTTACTCAGTCAAAATAGTACAGTATTTATCATATTAATCACTTCTGACGTTAAAAATCACTTACATGCCTACCAAAAGTTAGCCTTAGTTGGTCGGACCCCAAACATAACCGTATTTATTGCTCTGCTGTACAGTTTTTCATTTTGGCGGAAAAAATTGGGCAGTGAGTAAGTTCATAACTGGTCGAGACTGGCCGGGTGCGCCGGACGTGCGTACCGACACACGCTGAAGGTTTTTGTGCACCCCTTTTATACACCCCAGAAAAACATAAAAGGATAGGCTTTTTATTCCAATAATATTGTTTTGAGATTTGATTTAGGATTTCTTATGTAAATAATTTGGAGTGAAATATGGCTAAAATTTGTTGCCAGTTGTTTGTTGATAGTACCTTTTTTTATCTAAGGTGTCGCCTTTCCAGGTAAGGAACAGTAGTTAAATACGTATATCTCTGCTTTTTACTCAGTCAAAATAGTACAGTATTTATCATATTAATCACTTCTGACGTTAAAAATCACTTACATGCCTACCAAAAGTTAGCCTTAGTTGGTCGGACCCCAAACATACCCGTATTTATTGCTCTGCTGTACAGTTTTTCATTTTGGCGGAAAAAATTGGGCAGTGAGTAAGTTCATAACTGGTCGAGACTGGCCGGGTGCGCCGGACGTGCGTACCGACACACGCTGAAGGTTTTTGTGCACCCCTTTTATACACCCCAGAAAAACATAAAAGGATAGGCTTTTTATTCCAATAATATTGTTTTGAGATTTGATTTAGGATTTCTTATGTAAATAATTTGGAGTGAAATATGGCTAAAATTTGTTGCCAGTTGTTTGTTGATAGTACCTTTTTTTATCTAAGGTGTCGCCTTTAGTTTCATCTTTTTTTTCTTAAACGTTATCAACGTCAACGTTGTTATAACGGTAATGCGTCACATAACGAGACGGTTCACTTCAAAACTGAAGCAGCTCAATCTGTGACAATCATTATTCTTGGTTAATTGGATTGAAAATGCCTACATACGTATAGGGCCTGATGTCAAAGGTTAGCGACGTTATTGAGTGGCTGATAGTGCTGTATCCGTGGCTCTGGGCTCACTGCATATAGATCAAGGTGTGTTGCATTGATGATGTTCTCTAGATAGACATCATTTGCTAAGGAGCTGTTGACCAGTTTGGCTTCTGTATGGGCATTGAACTGTTTATTTGAATGCCTTATGCTAATTAAGATAGGTTAGTTTACGCACGCGTTTGAAAAATATTAAGTACTAATCGTTGAGCCCCAAGGAATTCATTTTATATTTGCTTGATTTTAACTAAAATTAAAAGGCCTTACCATGAATAGGCACTTTAAATTATTATATAGGTTCTATTTGATGCGTCTAATTTGCCGATGACTAGGTACCAAGCCGATGATTATTAAAATATTTTTGTAGTATAAACAATATTTTATAAAATTTAAACTAGCGTGTAATTGTGCCAACTAGCAGGCGTGTAACGTGATGTTCGGTATTGTGCGCAGGCGCAGGGCGGTGAGCGGAAGCGCGCGCGGACGACATGGCTGCGCCGGCCAGCTGATAGCATGCGGGCGGCGGCGCGCCGCACCGCCCCGACCTAGCCGATCACACCACGAGCGCCACATTCACGGGTACACTACGTTATCATTATACTAGCCTGTAACCAGCCCACTGCCGGGCACGCCTCTTCTCATGCAAACAAGCGAGCATATCTATCGTTTACTTAGCTTTAATAGCTTTTTAAAGAGCATCTGTTCTTAGTTCTAACTTCTTAGCGGAGTTAATGGCAATAGTCTGGGATCATCACCCTGGGACAGTGGATTGGTGAACTAAACCAACACAACCTGCTCTATTTCTAGGTGTAGCGTTAAGGTAAGGTGACTTTCATATGTAGTACTTACCCGCTTGCACTGCTCGCCTACGGTAGTGTTTTACAGCTGGCTACATATATTTTAAGGCCCTTGCTTACGCCATTACAGACAGGAAATTGTGCAGAATATTACAAATTTATATTGTAATTATCTTTACAAAGCATTTCATTATAATAGCTATGAAATGTTTTTGAAAGTTTAACTTAGATCAGGCAAAGAGTTAGTAAATTCTTGTAGCTGCTAGAGTTAAGAACTAGGCCAGGTAGATGGTAATATGCTAGCTCCTCTTAAACGGGACGGAAGAGCGCCGGCGGCAGTCTATAGCTACAGTCATACACTTGTACTTAACTCGTGGGGAGGCGGGAACTTATACGTGCACACACAACACTTATTGGTGTACTAGACATACGACGGATTGCTCTAATTCACAAACTTTCTTACACTGCAAGGGTCGACCTTATTGAATTATGATCATAAAACTTCCTACTTACCGCCCCTATAGGTAGCCAGTCTTTGGGATCAGGAACTTTAACTAATATAATAAAGTTCCTCCCGCCGGTAATCAATTGAAAATATGGTTACAGCCTGCTAATTAATTGGTGCATTAGTTTGGCTAATTGGCACATAATTCAGTAGATACAGCGGACTATGAACATCCAATGTTATTTGGCGAAATAGTTGCGGGTTTATGTAATCAGGGCGGGACAGAATAATATATAATCACAATGCTTTTAATTGTTGACATAAACATTATCGTGTTGCCTGAAAATATATTTCGACGAATATGATCTGTTAGTTCATACTTATAATAGCAACGTCCATAAAAAATATTTTTAAATAAGTTAAGCCTACATATCTCCTTAAGTAATTTGTGAATTAAATGAATTTGTTTTCTCTTAGTAATTCTAGATAAATAAATCCGGATGTGGAACATAGCACATGATCTACATTTTGGCCAGGAACCAACAAGCGCAGACGATCAAGCGATAGCCACTCGTTAAAATTTCCAATGTGGTTACGCTTCCAACAGTCTATCTTTCTCTTGAATTTGTTAAATAAAGTATTGTTTAGTTCCTTCCTATTCGTTGAGAGTTTTGTTAGTTTATATTCGTGGAGTAGGTATATCGATTCCGAATTTCGTTACTCGTTACGAAACTAATCAGTATTCTAGACGGACACATGCTGTATTTAATTCTAACAAATGGCTTTCCGTAAGTTATAGCTCTATTTGTAAAACAAGTTATGTCAGTCAACAACTGAGCTCGAGAGCGGGTGGTGTCTAGTATATAAACAGACTCGTGTGTTACACATGTACCTCGTGTATATACAGCTGGCCAGATATAAACTTACCGCTGACACAGCATAATTAGAGCCACCGATACAGAAATAAAACAAGGTTCTGTTTGCGGCAAGCAGCCTCACAGCGTCGATAACATCGAAGCTCATGGGAAATTTTTGTCATTGAACACAACTTCTGGCCATCAGGGAGTCGCTGTTTAACAATTTATGTATTACTGTTAACACGTAACCTTTCTCTCATACCCATTCTGGTAAAAATAAAACATTGGAGATACAGAGCAGCTCGGTCTCACCGGGGCCCGAGGGAAATTTTGTCGATCATTTGTGTCAGCAGCATTTTATCGATAACGCGCACATGTCGGTTTATACCGTTTAACGTTATTTTGTGCGGAACGATCCCGCTGGATGATGAGCACAACACACGGTATGCCCCCCCCCTCCCTCTTTCCACTCAGATGTTTTGTTACGACTGTACCGGGGCACGTTAAGTCAAGATAACGCGTCAAAGGATGCGACAGTCTCGCTTGTTTGACTGTCTGTTGATTTAAGCTTTGAGAGAGCCTTAGTATTGATTGCAGCTTCCTGCCTGAATGGTGTAACAATAGCAACTTCTGACTATTCTAGTTGAGATTAATCTACCGTGTCACTCTGTCTGTCTTTGTTAATTTACATGCCAATTGTTGTGATGAATGTTATTGAAATGTATCATTTATCGAAAATACGCCGTAGTGTATATTTACTACAAGTTACGCAGCAAGTTTAGACAAAGAAACTAAGCATGCAACAATATTGTGCCTAACTAACCTGGGTCCCTGATAATGATGGTCAACACTATAAGCAAAGCAAGTAGGCGATTTTGTTTATCAGCGCAGTGCACCGCTGTGTGCTCCGTAAGGACCGCCCGAATCCCCGGCAAATTGCTAGTTTAGAAACCCTTACACCCATAATCATATATGAAGGATGTCGACGGATCAGTATGTGCGTTCATTCGACGAAAATGGTATACTCACGATAAGCGAACTGATTGTTATTATCGGGTCTGTGGGTTGTTCTTGTGTACTACAATAACAATAATGTTCCCTACTTATCACCTTCCATTGTATTAAATCAGACAATACTAAGTTACACGTGTTAGGGATGTTAACGTTTTATTAGCGTTGTAATGTGTTGTCGATATCGGTTAGTCGTCGGAATATTTGATATTAGTTTCAATTTAATCTAATAGTTTTTGCCGAATACATGAAACAAGAATACCTTTGTTCTAGTTGTAGAAGCGTTGTTAAGTGTATGCAGGTGTAGTGTCCGGTACAGATGTAACGCGGAGCTGCTCTTACAACGGGTCATTAGTTACGGCCCCCATTTGTCACGTACTTTGTAAAGAGTTTTTCTTTCTTATTCTGTTCGCAGCTTCTCTCTCTTCTCATTAATGTCCTTCGTTGCTAAGGTCGGGCGCGATGCTTATTAATTTTTCTAATGAAGTGGCCTACGGCCTAATTAGGGCCGGGGTTCGGCCAGACTGGGCCGACCTGTGAAACTGCCTTCCTCTGAAAAGTTTGGAACGTTCCCTCGACGAGCAGCTGTGTTAAGCACAACTTAAAACCGACGCGTAATACAAAAAGTTAACCACTTCCTCCAGGGAGCCTAAAAAATAGAAACTCTATATAATTTCAAAATATTTTGCTTTATTACTTGCGTGGGAATACAAGTCGTTATGTGCTACATTCACTTGAGGATATTGTGTTATGAAGTCCGCCTTAAGTTTGTCATAACATCTAGTTGCTTTAGTACGTAACTTAATATGGTTTCTGTATTATATACCTACCTATATAGAATGCACGATATAACAAAGCTAGTCAAGAATATTAGATGTCATGTTTGTTATTAAAAAAAGCTTTGAATAGACAGTTCTTATTTAGACAGAAGAAACAGTAAACGAAAACAACATACTGTTTACATAAGTCAGAAATTTTGATATCCTACAAACAATGTGTCTGTTAGACACATCGTTTGATATTAAATTATAATCATTATGTAAATTAATGTGATGAAAAGATTAATTCTTGTCTCTGGACAATTTCCTTAGAATGAACATAAAACACAAATAAATGTGACTATTTCAGCGTGGGTATTTAACCCACGCTGAAATAGTCACACCGCATCGCATCAAAAATACACCAAAATGTAGAATCTTTTTATTCGTATTCACACAACAAAAGCTTGCCTAACTTTTCGGTTGAGGGTTCTTCGTATGCATGAGTGAGAATTCGTTCTGGCAACCGTCAACTTTTCTTTGGACATGCATGAATAAGTAAAGGCATTTGTCGAAGAAAATGAGAGATTTGCCGACAGTTTAGCTAAAAGCGGTACACAAGCAGCGCGTAGTTTGTGTTTGCTCAGGACCCAGTGTGACCTCCCACCCTAAGCCCAGCCCCACAATAGCACATTGTTACTATTATTTGCACGACCCGTTTTTCGAATTAGTGTTATAAAAATATAAAAACCCGTATCTTTAGGCTTACTACAGGGTTCGTAGGACATGTTTCCTAGTAAAATTTTAATTCCTCAGTAAAACAGGCGGATGTAATTAAAGGGACACGGTACCCTTGTTTGTAGAGGACTTGAGATGATAATGTAAGAGTAAATATTTTTAACCCTTTCGCCCTTTACTTGATTCCAGCTAAATACCTGATCTGTACGGACAGTATGTACCGAGCACGCTGCATTCTGCGTTTTTCTCGGTAGTACAGGAAGTCAGCAAAACATTGCTAACGACTGCTCATTTCCCATAATTTTCTCTCTTTTCCTTTATTTGTTGTATGAAAAAATCTCTAGTTTTGTTGTTGTGCAACGCGAAAGTTGCTACAGTGGCTATTTAATTTGCTTTTTGTAGTTGACTACAGTTAATAGTCTCATTGTGTAGTACCGGGCGCTGCCGAACTCTTGTTATTGGGGTTTCTGTTGATCATTGTGCTCGGCTAGGAGCCCGGAGCTGGATTGTGCCCAGTTAATGGCTCACCCCCTATTACATGGGTCTCAATGCCGTTATAGACAAACTAAGGGTGGGCCTGGGGCCAAAACTGTCGTAATGTTATAAATTATTATAAACTACTAAGCGTCCCACGATTCGTAACATTTTAGTGCCGGGGTGTGCAAAGATTGTTTTAATTGATGACTAGACATAATATCTGTTGTTTTCAAGTTGTGTAACTTAGGCGTTCAGAATTCAATTTCAGAGAACGACTTTCGTTTGTTATTTTTAGGATTTAGGACTTCGGTTGTTTATCTAAAGGCGTAAACCCGAGCCTCTACATAAACAAACAGGGAATCTGAAATACACACTTAAAAGAAAAATCTGGCGTTTCCAATTTAGGGGTATCGTCCCGTCTCCAGCAACCCTTACCGAAGGGTAGCGTCTGGAAGAGGGCGATTTGATTTTTTGTTCAGTTAGCAATTTGTATTTGCTTTGGATAGAAGCGATATCATAAAGTACTATGAGAAAATTGATAAAAATAAACAAATACATTTTATAACATTGCTTGAAAAATGCTTCTCAGACGATTGGCGAGAAGTGCGGTCGATGACCTTTGTGTATTTTTAAAGGAATGAAATGTAGCTCCGAAACTAGATTGCTCACACCTTTTTAAAATAAGCTGTTTACTATTTATCACTATAACATTGTTAAACAGTCATAACTTCTCATTAAACATGTAATGGTGAAACAAAAGCCAGCAACACGAATAATTGCGTTTACATCGAACGACGGTATAACACCTTGACTACACCAACTCATAATGGCTTAGTTATCAGAAAAAAGTCCGCATATAAAAATAATATTTCCATCTCAACTTGTTCTCGGGTGCATCGTAAAATAAATAAACAGAGTTCCAATACAGCAACCGCGGAAATGGAAAAATACATGGTATCCGCCGTATAATGGTAGTTTATTATTTTATGTTCCGAGTGCAAACGGAATATGTAAGATTTGTTTTCTTGTACACACTCTTGTGGAACCAAATGCATACCTTTAGCTTCTTAATACGAACTTATGACCTACCTAGTCCTTTACTTGTGTTAGTAATACTGAGGTATTGTTTGCGGATAATATAGATTTCTGTTTGTAAGGACAATTCCATGGTTTCCTACTCATTCATAATATCTCAGAAACTATCTTTGTATCTGTTATCTTACTGTAAAAACAAAGAGAGTGGAGTCCTGTTAAAGGATATAAGATACTTTCTAGGATCCCATGGGAATACGGATTACAAAGCGGATAAAGTTACCAGCGCAGCTTAAGTAATATAGGCTTCGCGATACATACTTAAAGACGTTTGTAAGTTTCAGCTGAGATCATTATAATATTATCAGCCTAAGCTTTGTTCGAGACAACGGGATAACTTTTCAATCATTATTTTATAATTCTGATTGTATAATTAAGATTACAAGCTACTTCTGTCGTACAAGTTAAATAACCGAGAATTTACAAATGCTTAAATTTCACGAGCTCTGCATTTGCCACATACGTCATACGGAACACGAAAAGTGGAAAAGTTTCCGAATAAAGAAGTTTTCGTCATCGACACGTCACGGCTATGAGCGATCTCTTGAGGCCTTTCATGCAAACGTGTTACGTCACCCATGCGAGTTTAGTACGACCTTGTCAAGCAGACCGTTTTAACCATGAGGGAGAAAGTAAGGAGTGTTGAGGGTAGACGGTAGCAACAGCCATGGACGTAGGTATGGAGCATTCCTCGTAAAGCACATATGTTTACGACCACTGCCGCTGTAGAGTACATGCCCCTCGTAAAATGGTAATACACCGGCTTCATTATGCCTGCTACCTACGTCCAAAAGGCTTTTTTCACAATTGGATTGAATTTAATTGTAAATGCGAAATTGTTAGAACGTGGCTTTGTCACGCGTACGTACGGTATGGCTTTATTATATTTAACAATTTTATATATTGGTATAGACCGCAATAATAATATTGGCTTACATAATATACCTAATTAAACTGACAGAGATTAAATAAACGAGTTAACCAGGCTGCTGGCGACGTTTAGTAAATGTTTATATACCGCCTATAGAAAAAAAATAAACTCAGGTGCTTTAAGATTTTAGTTTCAAGGCTTTCCCAAATTAAAAGGAAAATGTAAGGTTAGAACATAATTTGTAAGATCCCCAAAAAGGATTCTTGTTTAATCAAGCTTTTGACAAGTTCCATTTATTTTTTCAACGTATAATACTTATCTTTATTATAACTTAGTGCATAATAATGTGAAAGTTACAGTGACTGACATGTCATACAAATAATGTAGCGCAAGCCCTGATAAAGTGGAGGCGACAAAATGATGTAACATTTCTCCACTGACGCAATCATGTAACAGGGTCGGCGCAAAGAATGCTAACGCTAAGCAGATGAGGAGGAAGGGTGCAGTAACTTAGCGTACTTTAGTGTTGACACTCGAGCACATTTGTGCGCATACTATCACGAGATACGAGAAGGACGCGTACTCGTTTCGATTAGTTCATCCTCCATCCGCGTCATACGCCTCGTGTCTGCGTCATGTCGACGTCACGCTTACGTCATGGCTTTTATGGTCATGCGGCCATCCTCGCTCGGTCCATGACCGTGCACACTCAGGGTTACCTACATACATGTATTAAACAATTCATATAAACATTGTTATGAAACTTCCCAAATGTTCCGATACAATTGCCGTACCTTGAACTCGTATAAAAGAAAAATGGGATAAACTCTGCGTAAACAAAACTTTTTCGTGTTCATGGAAACTCCCAGTTTATCTGTTAAGTTTATGTATGTTACCTGCGGGTGAAGCCGGACTCCGGCCCATAAAACAAAAATAGATTTATTTATTCGACATTTGCGTGGGCGAGATACTGAATTATTTGATAGTTTATAGCTGAACTGTCTGTACTACTCGAATATATTACGTGGTTGTTTCATAATGGTTTATTAATAGTTGTTTGAGTGGATTTCCTACCTCATTGTGTAGGTACTTAGTCCGCCTTTAGATTAGCTTTAGATGTGTCATTGGTGTCGTGTGTCGAACGCAACTGTCTAGAGGGTCTATTCAGGTCGGACATAGGATATTCTCGGTAGCAATGCTTGGAACGGAAATGCGTTCTATTAATGGCGCTTATTGGCAAACTGTCGGCTATACAGATGTGATGTTTCATAGTTTAGAATTAGCTTTTGTATTTAAGTCAATAATGTATTCCTTTATATTTTAATTCGAAAAGTATATTAATGATACACAAGTAACCAGTATATAAGCTTTGAGCTCTGATAGAGTCGCTCATGCCTAAGGTAAGTCGATAGTCGCGATCTATCTGGAAACTCATATCCGCTTAATTAAATGCTAGCGAAGTAATCAGATTAAAGAGGTCAGTGAAATCAACGTGCAAACCAAACCTGACTTAATTTAAAGCAAATCTCACGCTCGAATACACGTCGTTTAATATTCATGCTTTCCTATACTTTTGTGAAAGGATTCAATTACTGTTACTAATATTAATTAACATGTTGATTAAAAATAATTGGGAATGTAATTGAGTCAATGTTTTTTTCTACAGCGTTTGAAAAGAGAGGGGTGACACTAGTTTCTTTTGACATCGAGTTCGAAAACCTTTTTTTCCCGAACAATTACGAATCCTTTTGTATATTCGATACCAGAGTTAAACTCTAGTATTATTTATTTCTGCTAAAGTTCAACAAATATATTCCCAGGAATCGTAGATAAGGTCTCAGCGTCCCGCTTAATTTGCTATTAGAATAAAGAAATTCGAATTGAAAAAGGGAAATTGGAATAATCAGATGGAATATAAATCAGCATCGGTGGTCCCGAATTAAGCGCTTTGTGCGATACGGTCGGCTTACGCGAGATCTCTGCTAATAGTATGCAATTTCACTGGAATTGTATCTTACTGTGATATTATTATAACCCATCAAAGCCAAAAGCTTGACAGCCTTTCGTTAGGTAGTAAAGAGTTATCGTTTTATTTCAATCATTCTTGGAATAGACTTAAAATTGTGTAGGTGAATTATTCCTCTTTGGGGGTAATCATTATAAGTCTTACTTCATGAAGCAAATACATATATTATTAGGTATTGAACTATAATATGTAAGACTTGGAAGTAGATACCCCTAAACAACATTTTAGTAATACATATAGCTATTTTTATCTCAATGACTTCTATAAAACATGAAATACACCTCATGTTACCTTCGTACCTTTTAAAAAACACATAAAATTTATACAAACAGAAACATAGGATATAAAAATAAAAGCTCGTAATAACTGGATATTGTTTTTCTTTTGTGTGTTCATTTTAGTCAGGTTATTTCCAACAGTAAAATTCTCAATTTTCAGATTGTGCTGTAAATATTAATCCATGGGGAATTCGTGGGCTTAAAATCAGGCATTTTAAATCAAAATAAAAGATTAAAACAAAAGTAGGCCAGTACTGAATACCGAAACATCATAACCAAAAAATACGTGATATTAATAACAAACAGCGGGAAAAAGTTGTGCGTAGAATTACGTTCCAATTTTAATTTGGACATGCAGGCTGGAAATAAAATCTCCTTCGTATAAATATAGGTTAAAATATTAAAAATACGAAAACTCTATGCGCAAGTCACAGCTAGTACGATCCGTAATTTATACATTAATCAACGGTCGCCGCTCTGCCGGATATGACTGACATCCGCTTTGATCCACCACTGTGCAGCTCTATAATTTACTTGGATACTTATTTTTATTTGACCGTCTACTCTCGTTCCTATATCATATAAAATTGAAGTTAGAAGGTCGGGAAGGTATTCTGTAGTAAGAGTTCAACTATTTATTAGTCGTTGGAGTCGGAACGTGCTTCAGTAAGCGCGCTATCTGATATATCCAAACTGTCAATATTATTCGGTTGGATACTAGCACATACAGCGAATGCAGGAGTTCAGCTGGATTATCAATCATAATGTTGAGTTGGTTCTCCGGTTTCACTTCTTTGAATAGATTACTACATAAAAAAATGTTTTAATCTTTGGAACCTAAATTATGTCTTAACATTGTAACATGTAATAGGATCTCTGAGATACTAACCTTAACCCTTCTTCTTTATACATGTACGTATGTTGGCCCAAAATCTTCCAGATTGTACACGAATATTTTTCTCCCGAAATAATTCATGATTTATTTGATATCCACTTATAGGAAAACAATTTTGGGGCGTGTACGTTTTTTGGAGACGAGTGTATCCGGCGTTTCCACAAAACTGTGCTTAGTATGCGAAAAAAAATATCACATAAATGATAATGACGCAGCTGATGGCACCTATTCTTTCTAACGCGCTTCCCATAGGGTTTTTGCAGCTCACACGTTCTTACATATGTCATTAACTTCTTTTAACCATGTTTGGCGCAGCTCCAACTCTGCATTCAGAGGACAAAACTTTGTAGTCACTAATCAGGCTTTTCCTATTTATTTGTATGCTTATAGTAAGCTTTGTTCAGAGAGTATGAGTGGTAAATGGTTCGAGTGGGACAATACATTAAAGTTTCGTTTTTATAACAAAATATGTTGTTTAAGATGTTATTTGGGCATTTAGGCAATACAGTGGTCAATGTTTAAGTGGCGAGTGTATTGCAATATATCCAATTTATGTAACCGCTGCATAGTTTCTGGACTATTATGTTAAAGATATCTGTCGTGTATTGGCACAGAGGCTACCCGAAGTGGGCCATTCCCCGGCCCACGTTCTGCGTCCACTATTAACTCATAAATTTGTCGAATCACATAACTGGGCGCCCGGAATGCACATCTAGATGGTCAGCGAACTTAAATGTTAACTATGATCATTCTGAAATATTTGTTTAAAGAATTCTAATATTGATGCAGTTGTCTGTATTGGTGCGCCTCAAACAATCTAGGTAAAGTTGTAGGTTGCGTATCTGTGAGGTTCCGAAAATGTCTGCTGAAAGTATTTAATTATGACAAATCTTAACAATTAACTTATGACTATTTATTTTCTGTTTATTAAATGGATATATCATTCGATAAGGTACGTAATTGCAAATAGCGTTTAAATCAGTAATTCGTTTTAAAACAACTTTATCTCATTTTACTCAATAAGTCACCCCATCCAAAATCAATTTGTCTTTGTTCTGAATCAATTCCGTGATAATAATAAAAATGAAGCAGTAGGAAAAGACAATACTTGAAGCCTTCTGGCGGAAGACTGGGCAATAAATAACAGGTTTAGCCGTAAGTAATTTATGTTCGGAATACTATTGTCAATATAAATGTCGGGATTTTAATATCTGTAGTTGGTTCCAGTAATTGAGTGGTTTATTTGTTTACGCCTTCAAAGCGTACCGTAGCTTAGTTCTAGAATATCTGATGTACTTTAAAGTGCCTCTAAATGTTTCCAAAGATTGAGGTCTGAGACGGTTGTGAATTTATTATGAAGTACGAGCCGCCTATTCTGTTTTACTATTGAAAATGTTCTTTGTGGGTATTATTAATGGGATTACAGGCTTTTATGACAGTGTGGTATTATATTGTCATTTGTTCGTACAATTTTAACTTAAATTATGAATAAAAGGAGTTTATCTAACAGATTTTAGTGCCTTAGCTTAGAGACACATGATTTCTCGAAATTAACTATCACTAGTGAAATTCGCTCTTATTCATTACATGAGGCATTATTGCTAGTGCACATTCAGGACTTTACGAACATTAATGAATTTTAAGGTTTAGCTGCCGGGCACTTTAGGGTATCCTTCTTCTATTAAAATTAACAGTTCAGTAATATAAAACTCATTGATGTATTGGATTCAGACTGAGTAAAAACCAAACGGAAAGTACTGTACGAACTGGATTTTTACATTTAACTAAATGAACAATAAATTATTCAGAACGAGAGAATGTTGAATATGTAAATATGAGTAAATGTTTCAACTACATTCACTTTGCATTTTCATGGAGCTCTTCATTTAGAAGTCGCCATGTTGAAATGTCAGTGAGAGACCGAGTCGCCATCGCTTACATTATAAAAGCCAAATAACAGCTGGAAATCTAATTTTGCATGTGTGCATGAGTGATAAGAGTAGAATATTATTTCTATGTGGTATAAACTGTATTTGTGATTATGTGCTCAAATACAAATCAGGTTTAAAGTCAAATCTGTTGAGTTTAAAATAATGAACTTACCAATAAACATTTGAGCTTTTCACTCTATTTTTACTCTAGACTTTCATGAGAGCATTGTTCACTGAAATAAAAACATTTCACGGCTTATCCTTATGTTACGTTTAAACCACGTTTTAAATTAACGCGCGTGTTTCAATTCGCGCAAATTCGCTAAAGTAAATAAAATTGCAACGTATAAACTGGAAACAATATTATTGGCATGGAAAAACGTTTATTGTACCACTATTCTATTGATAAGGCAGCAACAATAGTGCGGAGAGGACGCAAAAGTGGAACAAGTCCGATTGCTGTCACAAAATAATTGGCTCCGTACGAAGCCCGGCCGAGCCGATAGATTGAACAAAGTAGCTTCGAACAATGCTCACAAAGAGCATGCGAAAACGTTACGCCTCAAATGGCATAAGAGGACGTTTAATGCGATACTTAATTAGTTAATGAGGCTTAAGAGAGACTGTCGTTACGTAGTAATAATGCACGTAGGGAAATGGTTTGCTTTTACTGAAATAATACTTTAAATTAATTACCTTTTATTTATTTTGGAGTGTTTTTACTTGCTTTTGTGCTTTTACTACTTGCTCACTACTGGTCGAACAATGAGGAGAACTTTTATATAATTTACTAATGCATCTTCTTACCTATATGTAGGCTCTGATTTATAAATACACATACTATTTTATTTATATTAAAGTATAGGTACTATTTGCGTTTTAAATTTTAAAAAAATATTTGTTTACTACTTACTTTACTTTAGAAATAGTAATAAATGAAAATAAAATATGAAATATTTGTAAACAAAAGACAGTTCGGGGTAAAAACTTCACCTACAACTCAAAAGCCTAATCTTGATACTCACACAGCCGTGACGTAAGCGCGACTCATATTAGAGGGCATAAAGTAAAGCGTCTTGGTCTATGTCTCCCTAGAGCGCAGTCTACTGCCACAGTCGCGTCGCTAGCGTACACTCGGCCTTATCAACCACTCGTTATTGGACCGCGGAATCACCTATCAATATCCTATCCTATTTTTATCCACATTTAAAGATTATTGTTGGTATAGGTATGTTTTTGTGGTGATTGAAGACAGCTAAGGTTTTCGTATACTTTTATTTAATATTGGATTACCTCGCTGGTGATAGTAAAAGGTAATTTAACCGTAAAGATATATTTAGTGTTTTAGAATAATGAATGTTATTAACAAAACATCTTTTAGGCAACTTGGATAGGATAATACTCTATTTCCTATCCAAGTTCAAACCTTATAAAAGGTTATTTACATCAAAGCCAATCTTGAATCTTCGCGTACAAAATAAGCTCGGAACATCAATTAGCGCAAACATTAAAAATAGTTGCCAAGATTTCTAATGAATGAAATGAAAAATGTCACTTTAATAAAGTCACATTATTTTTTATGAGTGTCTAGGGAATGGCTGTCTACGCCAACGCCAAACTACTGAATACATTTAATTGTTCTTCGTCTTTCAAGACTAAAAAAATTTAACTAGGCTAATAGAAAAAGTTTAAGAAACTCAAATGCTAAGTGACTGGCTGATATCGGACCGCTGTCAAGTGTCGAAGTCTTGATATGAGATTTAAACCTCGCTTTTTCCATGTGATATTATTTTATAAGGGAATTGATTTAATCTGAGTATTACATTAGTTTTTATTTCGCGTTATATACCGGCCTATTTTGAATTCCGAATTTTAGATAGAAGATTTAGAAGGACACTAATTACTCTCTAACTAAAATAATGAATATCTAAATACTCAAAATATGAAAAGAAAAAATCGAAGATTTAAAATCAGCAATCGTCATAGTAGTTTATCGACCATCTTTTAACGTTTTATTTTGAAGATAAGATTTATTAGAAAGTACTTAGCATTTACAAAAAGTCGTAAAGTTTAAACCAGCACCTAAATTCTCCCTATTAACCCAAGTTATCGTATAAAGTAGGATGTTTATATAGGTGTATGTTGCAGGCGCGCTGGAGGGCGGCGCGCTGGGCGGCGGCGGCGGCGGCGGCGCGCTGGGCGCGCTGCGAGCGGCCGGCTCGCCGCCCGCGCCCAGCCTCGGCGCCAGCCGGCACAGCCTCATAGGTCAGTATGTTATATCATGGTATAGTTGCAGCTCTTCTCAGGTGTCTTAAGGTGTTTTCATATTGCATTAAAATTAAAAACGTTTTTATTAAGGGTTTTTATTTGGCATTACCGACCTAACCTAGGCTAGTAATGCCAAATGAAGGTTATTTTCCAAACTAGGACCGAAGTAAGAAGAAACATTTTAATGTTTCGGAATTAAAATAAAACTAATAGCAATGATGGTTGAAAACAACGGATCATTATTATTTCAAACAGTTTTTGTTTTAAGTCTCGTCAGAGAATAAGACTATTTTCGTATAAGCCAAGGCACGGTATAACACAACTCGCGCTTAATAATAAAACAACATCGATCTCACATGCTCTTACCGTCAAAGACTTATTTAAGATGTGCGGAAATTGATTTCCTCGTCAGTTAAGTGCTAATCGAGGGATCAAAGTGTTCTGCATACACCGGGAATTGGGACTGTCTCCGATAAATAGTGATAGCTATCGCGGATCATACATACCGTGTATATACTTAATGCTGTCGATAAGGGAAAATGCCAGGAATATACGTCACACTCCTTCAGGAAAATGAACGTTGCATTAGCTCTATGTTTTCCTGTATAGAAATAGCGAGATATTAAAAGGGTTTTTGGGGATTTTCTGACAATTGTTGCGAACACAATTTATCAATATCATAAATGTACCTCACAAGTTATGAAAACAAGCCGAATTATTCTTTGTTTACTAAAACAGATTTATGAAAAACTGTTTATAGGCGTTTTTGCTATAAAAGATGTTATATCATCCTTAGTAAAATTGAGAAATGCACCCAAAATATTGTCCCTTTCCAAAATTGGTATAGGTAACCCAAAAGTATTTAAAAGGGGCTAAACGCACGACAATAACTCACATACTTCTAAACACTGGTAAGCCGCGGTGTCTCGCTCGGTATAGCCGTTTTAATTTGGCGGCATAGTTTAATTAACAGGATTCCAAGTCGTATGTCCTGAGGAAATTGATGAGTTGTGTAGTGCGAGAAGCGAGCGACGCCGGGGAAAGGAAGGGGGGGGGAGTAGAGATGGAGGGGGAAGGGGAGGTTACTCGTAAATCTACGTTACGTGGGAACCCTACCGCCTGATTAATTTATTTTCACAGAATCTGTGTTACTCATCTGAAAAGCGTTACTCTGTCGTATCACCCTAATTTCTTTTCTCCGCTCTCTGAATATTTACATATCTTACTTACCCTATTACTATCGAGACACAAATAGTATTCCACATAACAAGGTTGACACTGATTAATATATACGGTAGAATCTAAGCTCCTATTTCGCGGTTTTGGGTTAAGAAGTTTCAACATTACTCTTTGATAAATATATTACGCAGAAATCATGTTAACGTTAACAAAACACTATTATTATTGCCACAATTTCAAAACAAACTGTAAGTGCAAAATTGTGTCGTCAGCTCGTGGAAACCAACATTATCAAAAGCGAGGAACAAACTAGTGGTAGTTGTTATTAAATAGACAGTAAACAGCTTCATATTTACGTTCAGAAATATCTACATTAGACCCAGATTGAAAATCTGAAACAACAAGCATTATAATTATTCTAAATACGTTATCGGTTAGCGCGGGTGTTCTGAGCCGCATTATAATAGATAACCTGGAATTATTCATGTGCCACATTACGAACGAGAACTCGGGACGGCTCGTACATCGCGCAAAAGATTAAGTAATTACCACAGATATTCATACGCGCCATTCTAAGTACGTATGATTAACGTGTTTAACTAAGGCCGTTTAAGTTGTGTTAATACGGCGCTAATTAATTTGACATAATTATACTTTTATGAGCGCTATTAAAATTGAATGAGTTAATATAGCGAGTGTTTAGACTATCAAGTGCGGTTACGCGTACTCACTACTAAACACTTATCAATGATGGGTTTAGAGTCTAGTCTAGTTCTACGTCGACTGTATATACATAAGTGCAAGTTCTTTAGCAGTAGTCTTAAACAAGATACAAGCCTGTTCTCTTCAAGTTCACTGTTTGAGTTCAGATCGAAATGCTTTAATTGTCTTCTAAGTTCCTCAGACGAGGCAGGAAGCAGCTCTCTTCCAGAACCTAATAATTAGTACGACCTAATATTAATTTACCACCGATCAGTTTTCTATTAAAACAAAAGTTAATACTTGTTTGCTTCTTCATATTAAAGTTTATGATAAGACTTCCGCTTGTCACACCCACGAGTTTTAAAAAGTTTATCAAAGGGAGTTCATTATCAAGATTTTCACAACTTTAATGTTCTAAAAGATTATAGAACTACGTAAAAGTCGTTAATAAGTGTATACAGGGTGTTACCCTTTCGACGATACCCTGTATCAATCCGTAAGGGATGAAGGGTGCCCTAGAACTCCTGTTATAGTGTAAGTTTACAAAATTTTTGCTCAAAATACGTTAGTTAAATAAAATTCATACACTAAAAATCATAACCAGACCGCAATAGCAATGTTTCTTATACATTTACACAATACAATATTGAGCTTTGAATGTGGCGAATAATTGATACAAAAAATTGGATATAGATCATTAAAAATAACTCATTTTGAACTGCTGTACTGTAAACTGATTGAATACCCAATGTCCTCTTCACCTGTAGTTAGATATAGGTACCCTTTCGGTAACATTGTATATAAATCGCTTCTACGAGTACTTATCTACATTACCCACCTGTATTGATTTAAATTAGGTAACGTATGTGACTTTACGACAAATGTGGGCCTTATCCTCTGGGAAACGGTCACGAATATTAATGGTTCACTTAGCTATTAATTGCCATTAGATATTCGGTCGCCATAGTAACAAGTTGTTATTGTACTTAAATACATATTACTCCAATGACTGGATTTATTATTTGGAAGAGATTAATTGGCAATTATAAGCATATGGTGTGGACAGATAAAAGTAAGCATCTGCCGTATTTATTTGTTTTTATTTTATTAATTTCTTCATTATCTCACCAATTTGGGATCTGAAATCGCAAATCCACAGAGAGCAAGGTTGGTGATCAATGCTCGTGGCTTCTCTATATGGTAAGAGGCCTGTGCCCAGAAATGGGACGTTTATAGGCTGCATTATTTATTTATTTATAATTAATAAATCGAGTGTCATAAGGTAGGTCAACTAGAATAATTCAGTAAACAAATTACGCACAAGAAGTCAACTAATTTCAGCTGGCTTATATCACCCAAGCAAACAAAGTGGAATATGCCTATCCTATTCCAGTAGTGGTTCCTTACTAACTCTGTAATATGACGTCAAAATCTCACCAATATACTTATATAGACATATCCTATTAAGTATTTAAAATACGTGCCTAACAATTAATTAAATCCGCATTCGAAATTATTTTTACATAAATCAGGTGAGTTCCGAATCAGGTGAGTTATCAAGTCAAACAAAATCAAAGATATGTGTGTTTACGGCCTAACATAAAATCGTTTCAAACATTATATACTTGAGCGTGAAGATAAATAGAACTTGAATTTGAGTAAATACTTGGTGTTTCGGGTTCGACTGGGATTTCGCTTTTTATATTTATTCAATAAACCCCGATTTATTTGAAGCAGGTATATGTAAATATATCTCAGTATACCACTTAGATACTTACACATATTTTCGTAAGTTATATTTGCAGGTTTCCACGTACCCTTCTGTACTTTTGTACTTTCAATGAAAGTACAGAAACGTGTGTGAAAATGTGAGAAAAGTCTAGGTCGTAGTTAAATAATGTTTCCTTCATTTGAACCTTTATCACAGCTTATTATTTTTATCATCCTTATTGCTTTTTCCATTTATACATTTTATACTAAAAACTTCACGAAAGAACATCATTATAAACTGCAGACTTCATTATAAACTCAGTACTGTTATAACTATGTTACCAACAGACTTTCGGTTTGTTAATTTCTTTGAGGTTCAATAATCAAAGGGTCTGAAACAAATAGTATGCTGCACAAAATCCTCTTCGCACCGACTGAATTTGCATAAAGCTCGTTATTTTATTTGAGTGCATAATTATATACGTAAATATCATCTAACTACCTATATATGAAATAAATAGGAAAAACTACAAGGTGACTTCATCACCGTACGAAATAAGTTTATGTGTACCTACGTGATTTTGGTTAATTTTTCCTTATATTGATCATTAATTGCCTCACCTGTATTGCTTGTTATACTCGAATAATTGTAATCATATCATCACCCTAGTATTCCCTTGAAAGTCACAAAATAAGGGGAATATATTGCTATTTTTGTTTACTATTTATTAGATATTGCTTCAATATCCGGATTATTTATCCCAAAATCATTTTGACACAATATGGATCAATGCGTCTTATCTGTAAACATGTATTGTAGTAGCTGCTATACCTCTGTATATTTACCCTCCGATTATAATTACATTAGAGCATGCTTGCTTTGAAGGTAGCCTTCATAACAAGTCTGTTCAAAGGGAAGTTTTAGAACAAACTTTAAACTTGAAAACCCACTAAACTATTGGCTTTCTCCGCCAAAGTTCAAGAGTTCGGTTCTCACATGCGATTAATGTTTGTTTCGTGTCTACCTGTTTGGGCATCTCGAATAACGCAGTGTAGGAGTAACAAGGTAAAACACAACCTATAGAAAGCAGAATATTGTCAACAATTTGGATATTTTCGGCAACATTGTCCATTTTATAACAAAGTACGCTTTGTACCCCGAAGCGCTTGCAGGTCAACATTACCGAGATGCGGTAAATACACGGTAAAATACAGTGGTAACATCCCGACGTCAGAACATGTCACGTTACCATAAATACAGAAATGTAGACATTAAATGCGTGGCACAGCGGGCGGGTGAACGTGCCCGATAATGACATGTTAAAACTTATCATTACCGTTGATAGTTTTCGAAATCACTGGTAATTATTGCCGGCATTCGCGTGTGACGTCAAACGAGCTATCCAAACAATATACATCGTTGGAAATCGGTTTTAATTTATGGTTCCCGCGCGGCGACTTTATGAAATTAATGCGGAGCGGTGACGGGCTCCCCTTTTGTTGTTTTTATTTTATTCACTACACAAACAACAAATATACGGTCAACACCTTTGTTTTTTTTTTTTTTGTCGGGGTGAAACTCTAATGATTTCAACCCACGCTGAGGGCACAGCGTAGGGATATGTCGGACTTGCACCGACTAAAAACACCCCGGTCCCGTCTTAGCCTTGGTCAGAGCCACGGGGTCGCTTGCGCAATCTCTGCGCGGCTCCGGCAGGCTTCGGTCCTGACTGGACCCCTTCCGGAGGGTGGGTGTAAAGTGCCCAACCCTCGTTCCTTCCGAGGACGGACGCGTGGGACCTGGCGATACGGTCAACACCTAGCATAATACTCTATCCGTGTAAATATCATGGTTTTTGGATTGTTAAACATGTTTTTAAACTTAAATTAATTTTTTTACAACTTAATGCTGATTTTGATTGCTATTTATCGGAATATACGTACCCAATGTTGTTTAAAGGTGGGTATGTCAAAATCAATAACGGAATACGCACAATACAAGATTTATAATATTCAATTTTCAAACACCCAACAGCATTACACTGTAAACTAATTGCAGCTTATTACAACTAACTTATAATATCGAGAAGAGGTGAGCGCGCCGCGATTATGAATATTACCAACAGAATTTAATATCAGGCGAGAGTGGCTTCTCCGTGCACTGCCTCATCTGTGTCGCGGCACATTATACTTTGACACACAATGTTTCATTTCACATACTTCTCCAAAGTAATCAGAATACTTTGTCTATATTGCTTTACTTTTAAAAACTTAGGTAAAGAATTCTCTGTACTTTGTTACTGATATTTTTAGTACGAAAAATGTCTGTAACACTTTATAACACCCCGTTTACCATCGCTTAGATGTCGATAAATAAATGAAAAAGCGGAAATAAAGTTTTAATTGATTTTAATGCACCTATCTACAGTTCTATCATTATTATACTAAAATAAAACAAAATTAAATAAATACGAACGTATAATACAACAGTGCAGAGCCAAGTCTTTATAAAAAACAAAAGAAATCTTAAGAAAAGTAGAACGGAACCTTAAAAGATCATACGTATGTATTAGTGAACCTGCAAGGGTTCGTTTGTAGATTATGAATGAATATTTGATTAAAATTCTTGCCGCTTTGTTTTCTTCTTTGTTATTTTTAATTTAAAGGATGAGATAAGTTTGCTTTTTATCCATATTATTTTATTAGATTTAGGAATAAGAGGAGTTTCTTATATAGCTTAATACCTTTAGTTACTTTAGTAGGTACTAGGTTCCAAGAATTATCCGTTTTTGTTTGTGTCATACATTCTTTGCCAGAAATACATTTGTCGAAAATAAAAACAAGCTTCAGAGTAAAAGACGAGTGATCACACCTATGCTAATCTCCTTTGTGCCCCGTTATTCTTCTTCAAATCTTCTAAACATAATATTTATCTTATTTTTTCAAACGTTCTCTCGCAAAGTTCTCATTGTATAGCAATATCATGTTTGTGCAGCAAGCACGTTTGAAGCACGTATGTGTGAGGTGTAGCTCAATCAGCATAATGCCGCCACGGATAGCCGACGAGGGCCGACGCGGGCCGACGTGACAAAACGCTCAATGTCTCAATGTGCACTCGTTATCTGTCACTTGTTTCATGATACGAAATACATAAGCAATGCTGTAATGTATACGCGGTTTTATAGGACAAAAAGCTTTTGCTTTGCGTTGAAACTGAAATGACAATTACCTAAATACGTGGTTAATTTATAAACCTTTAAGGTAGGGGAATTTAAGAATGTCTAATGAAGATGTGAGTGAAAAATATGTCTTTTGCTGGATTTAGGAAGGGTACTTCTTATGACCATGTCTATTTTCAATCTAGGGCTCAGTTTTTCGTGCGTAGATAATAGGAGTTCATTTTAGTGACACAAAACTATGTTTCTGATTATACCTCATGATTCAAGGTTTTCCCTTGTTATGTAGTTTACAATAAATCGTGGCTTCGTCATTGTACATCATTCTAGTCAAATTAAGCCGACATATGATAATTACAATTAGATCCCAATCCGTATAAACGGCCTAGAGAATCTCGATTATAATCAGCTCTCTTCAATTTGCGAGGAAAATTAAAGGGTACGAGGCTTTTAGATGTGAAGCGATAAGCGGCACGGGGGTGAATGTAATATGTTTTATGTAGATAGAACGAAGGGAGAAGATTTCCCAAAGGCTTGCCCCGTGGGTAAAGTGTTTTTTTTTCGTAATAATTAAACGGCTGTCAAATTAAAATGAACTGGCCCGATGGTTGCCGTAGAGGTAAAGTTTTATAACACAGTGAAGTTCGAGCAAATTGCCAAAAAAACGCTGCTAATGAATAGGAATAGGGGAGACTACAGTTCAAGTCTACGATCAGTTTGTTATTGAAGAATAATACTAAAACTAACTAAAACACATTAAGTTAGTACATTGAGTTCTTACAAAAGGTTCTGGTCTCAAATAACAAGGACACATAAATAAAACAACTACAGATTGACAATCACTTAAGTGGTTATCACGACAATATACTAAATAGGGATAAATTGTTCCCTAATGCGTCGTTGTCCCGTGATTGATCATGTGAGGACATGTTGAAACCGCGGTGTCACTCGCTGTCGGCCCGTGTCACACGTGTCCGCGCCGAAATGTAACACCCTCCTCCCACAGCTGCATGACCAACTATTATATTAGACTTATTCTGTTAAATACGAACTAAACCTTTTTTTAGCCTATTTTTTGCACTTGTATGAATAGTGATAAGGATACGTTGTGAATTACAGATGTCAAATTTAGTTTGAGCTGAAATGTGATACAATTTCTAATGACGCGCTTAAGTACAGGTGCTAACAGATCAACTAACAATATTACAACGGCGGACGTTATCAAAAATAGAAATATAAACTTTTTTGAACCTAGCTATCAAATTAATATGAAAGAACGTAAGACCGTTAGTCCAACAAAATCAGAGAAAGATTAGAAATACGCAAGAGAAAAGACTTTCGCAATCCATACTTACCTATAAAGCATTGGATTTTGTTAACAAATATATGGTTTTTAAATTATTATTTAAGTACTTTTGACCATGGCCAGTGTAACCTGTCCAGTCATTGTAGATAAATGTAAGCCTCGCGTTAATGCCAGTTACGTCACATATTATTCCGCTATCCATGATTTATATGTTTAAAGACGGGAATTAACGCGATCACATATAATTTTAATCGCTTGCCATTTCATGCTGATTGCACTGGCTGTAGTCACAAGCAGACAGACGATAATATAATATTAATACGTCAAACCAATTAGCAATTCCTGGAAAACATACTTTTGCTAACAACATACGGTCCTGAGTAATTAATACTCTGATGTTTCTAGAACAGTGGACACAGTTGCCATAATAAGGTATATCATAACAAGCAATTAATGGGCTCCGATACAACGATCCCAATTAAATAGATATGATTGTCTTGATAACAAGACAATAATATAACTATTTTTGTGTTTACCAGTAAGAAATATGAATTTACGAAGGTCATAAGAGTTCTTGTCTGTTTTGTAGGTAGAATAGCTAGTAAGTACGTAATTTTTAGTCAAAAAACAATCATCATGAACTGGGTGGGGCGTTATATTTCCAATGCTGTTAAGGTCACCCTTTTCTGTTTAAAATACAGAACTATTTTGAAATTCAGACAGATTATTTCTTAACCATTTACACTTACAATATACCTAAGTTAGTGACTAATTGTATAATATACTTAATGAGAAAAACGCGAACTAAAAAGGAAATTATATTTAACCCGAGTTATAGTGTCGATGTGGACATATGGATGTAAATGCTCGTTATCTCGGCGTTCAGCTGCCTCCTAAGGCAAATAAATGGTTTATCTAGTGCTCACTGCTCACTGGCACTAGTACCGCTAGTACCGCTAGTGCCGCTAGTGCCTCTGCCGGAGCAATTTGTCACAACATATCTGCTCGAGAAATCTTAAAACTCTACGTCGTTTAGTTTGTCGGATTTGCTGAAATGTATTGAATATCTAGTTGTTTTTGATAAATGGTATCGCGTTTTTGTAAGTTATTTTGAGTAGAGTGTTGATTTGCCAGTTTAAATAACAAATGCTTTGTTGGTTAGGCTTTAGGCAAAGTGGTCACAAGAATTGAAACCAATTTGGCATTTTTGTACTATGTGTAATTTAACGGAGTACCTATTCGCAAAAACATGTTTGCCTCTCCATAACCTGAAGTATGTAGAACAAATGTAGTGAAATAGTGAAACACATAAAAAAGTGTGACAAAATTTTTCGTTCCAAATATTGACACAAATCTCTCAGTTACAAGATTCCACTTCAGTGGTATAATAAACACAGCGGCACACAATATCCCTTGTATCGCGCTACCTCCAGCCACGTGTGGTTTACGAGGTGACGGAAATGTCCGTTACGATTTTAATAAAAACGCTTGGTGCTGTCTAGCCGGCGCGAGGCGTGTTCGATGAAATATGACGTCGGTATAATAGGTGTGCGGATAAGAGACGTAAAAGTTTCACGACGCCCGCGCTCCCTCAATATCCGGATGGGATGTGCCGCGCCGGCCGAGACCATTCGCCCGGACTCGCACACGATTAACTGAATTTTATGTAACACTAGCGACCACGTCACTTCGTTCACCCACACTTTTTATAACAAAGTTTTCCTTATCTCCTTTTTGGTTTCCGGCCTGCGAAAAATAAACTTCGACTTTACAAGAAAATGTCGGACGGATAATTTTTCATTCGGTTTTTTTAATTTTAGGTGGAATTTTTACTTTATATAGCGTTAAACTTTTAATATGGTCTGGTCCTATATTTCAGTATTAATGTTGGGCATTAGCATAAATCTATTGGTTTTATAAGGGTTTTTATGCTGTAAACACTAAAATACCGAACTGATGAGTTATTTACCTCATCAAGTACTTTCGAGGGTAATATACCTAGCAACACAATAAAGAAGATCCTTTGCATAATTTGGTTACGTTGAAAACTTTCCTGGTACTTAGTGTTAGTATAAAGCCAACACTGCGTAAGATAAATGGACCAAAAAAGAACTCGACGAGATGACAAAAGATATGATTGATCGAACAATCGCAGAGGCTTTAAACAGGAACTTTATCTTTCCTAACACTGCATGATATAAACACAGCTTTGTTCTCTGTACATTTTAAGAAATAAATCTTGCTTCAACTCGAATATATTATTGCAAAATTATTTATTCAAAGCACATTTGTTTCTTAATAAACCAATGCCGACTGATGTAGTTGTTAGTAGTAGTCTATATAACATGGAAAAAATGAAAAAAAAATTAAAGCAAAAAAACACAAAGTGACATTCATAATATCAGTATGGAATTCTGTTCGTATGATAAAGAGATATATTGTGAGAAAACCCCCACGTGTATAATAAAAATCTAACGTGTGTAATGCCCTGAAACGGCGATAGATGGCGGCTGTCACGTCGCGCGGGGTGCTCGTCGAATGTCAAGCGCTGCCGACACGCGTGACACTCGATTAAGTACTGCTCAGCCTGCTGAGAGATAGAACTTATACACGTCTTATAAATATTTTTGAAGTACGATGATGATTTCTATTTAAGAGTAGGTATTCTTTTTATTTCATAGTTTAACGTATATTCGGTAATTGCATCTACTTACAAGCTGTCGGAAATAAAATGTCTGGCTTTACCCCGAACTACGTTAGGGTTGGCTTCGCGCTTCCAATATATGTAATTCATACGGACTATGAAACTACAAGTATCAAGTATCCTCTCCTCTCAGGTTTTTCAACACCTTTACACTTTTTCTACTCTCCTTTACACTTTTTTTACTACGGAAATATTAGAGATTCCATCGGCTCTTCATCGAAGCAAAAAATCTGAATTGATGCGAAAGCCCTTATGGAATATTCTCAGGCATAGTGAAGGTATTTTCGTGAAATATGGAGTGAGTAACAGGTGTAAGCGTGGAGCAAGAACCAACACTTTATACTCGTCTACCTTTGTCACAGTTCGCTTGATTAGTGATGTCGCCTCGAACATTTTCCTACACTTACTTTTAAAGCTTTCGACAGTCAGTCTTATGAAACGTTTGATGAATTTTTATACGTTTCTGCCTGTAAAAACCTAGACCTACACTAAAACGTTTGGGGAAGTGTATTTATATTGTTATTTTTGGTACTCAATAATTAATTATCATTGTTTGCACTTATACGTACCTGCTACTGTGCTTCAATACATTGTATATCCTAATATACCTACGTAGATATGTCCAAATATGCAGCTACATTAAACATACAATGTATTAGTGTAGCAAGTTGGCAAGGAACAGTCAGCGCTTGGCGGTTGGCAGCTATTAGTCAGGTCTTAGCGATTGGAACTAAGCCGTCAGTAGCGTCAGTCAAGCCCTCAGCTAGCCCGAGCTGTTTGTCTGCACAACATGGTAACGACACGTGTTCAATACATATGTCTTGTGTATCCAATCGCAGTTACCAATGTTAAGTGTAGCACTAATTCCCGAATGTATTGAACTATATACGGTCAATAGGTTTATGCAATAATACGTTAGTTAATGACGTATATTTGCGTTAATATGGGTGAACGTTTATAGGGCTTATTTGGTTGTTATGTGTCTAAAAAGTATGTCATGTTTATCTAACAAAAGGTAGACAAAATCACGTAACTTTCCGCGATTCTTTAAAATTCGAAAGAGCTCTTGAAGTAAGGAAATAGGCAATATAAATGTATCTTGTGTGTAAATGTCGGGTTTATGTTTGAGATGGCGTTTAACGCAGTTTATAGGTTCGAAGTTTTCTCTTTAGGGACTATCACCACGAGGCAGTGTTGCGTCAACTTTGTTACGACACTCAATAGTAGTTCTAGCGACGTATACAGATAAACTCTTGCTATAGCGGTTTGATCCTCTCTAACGAGTTCAGTCAACCAGAGAAACGTCGCTATGTTACTGCATCGATAACACTCCAAAACCCTGTGTACTAGTTTCATCTCCAGCCTTTGATAAACAAATACTGAGCTTCCCATTGAGCGTGTCTGTATCACTCTGCGTCGCTGAGAGTTTTGATCGCACTCACTGCGCCGGCTGAGAATCTCGACCGTGTCGGTCCCTTAGGTAGTCCCGTAGTAGCGCGCATACAATATTAACACAAAGGTAAATGGTCCAAGGTCTGCGTTATATAAGCTTCATTTAGTACGACACCACGCAGAGGGGCTTAAATGGAGTAGAAAAAAGGTGATTTTTATAATGGTCACCTCGCATTAGCTTTTTATTATAGAGATTAAATATTTTTTGTTACGATAGCATTTTAAATAAGTTTGTGGCAGACTTAAGGATTAAGTACAACCTTAGTAGGTACATGACTACGTTGTGTGTGTTTTTGGCTTAAGTATCTTAATTTGGCGTTGCCGATATGTAAATCGGGTTTTGGCACTGGGCGTAGTATGTAATCCCAATAAATTAGACAGAATGCAAACATTATATCAAGTGGGTGTACTGTTGTTATTATAGTCGTGCTCATCAGAATATTGTTCGGTTATATCCTTGTTTGGAAAACTGTCCTTTTATTATCTGACAACAAGGTAGCATAGAAACAGGTAATAATATCACTAAAATGACAAAGCATCGTCGTCAAAGCTTTATAGAAAATTGAGTCACTGTTAAAAGAAAAACTTCATTTTAACGAGAGAACGATACCAGGAAGCAGAAAAAAGACAAATGCGCTTGCGCTCGCGGGCAAACGGCAGTTTATTACAACTCAATTAATTGGAGCGATGTAGCCTTTGATGTAGCGTTTACAGACAATATTGTCAATGACCGGCGAACCAATTTCGATCATTTTCAACGTCTAAATTATTATACCGGGAACATGGGTGATTCTGACATAATGTTACCTCGGCTACATAGAGGTACGAAGGGATTCTGTTTCTAAACCGATATAGATATGACATTATTTGAATAATATCGACTATTTGTACGCCAATTTGAAGTTTAGTAGTGAGAGATTGGTATCATTTCAGAAGTAACTCTAATCTTATTCAGAAGTATAAATCCATTCCGAGTGATGTGGCAAACTATAAATTAAATTTAAATTAAAAAAAAAAGTCGAAACATTGTAAAGGCATGTGATTTCCACCTACAAAAGTTACTTCCTATGAACAACATATATATTAAGTAGCAATGTCCCATCCCACCTAAAAAAATATATATTATATAATAAAGAAATTTTGACAGCCAAGGTTTCCGTATCTAAATATATTCATAGAGCATACGTAATCGTATTACTATCAATATGAAAAGTAATGTTTGCTCTCAAAATGGATGAAAGAAGTCAGCCAGACTGCAAACAGTGATCGCTCTTGTTACAGCGCTTACAAAAACTATTTGGTACTTAGTATACATGTATCAAGGCTTAGTAGTTTCCATAAAACGTTTAGACGGTTTACTAAAAGAAATAACACTCGTATATTCCAATTGTTTTTATTCATGTAATTATTTGAAAATTAAATAATATATTTTTCTATTTTATAATTGAAATCAGACAGTATTAATAGTGACTATAATATTAATAGTGTATAATAATGTATCAGGGTAGTCGCTAAACTATGCTCTAATATTAAGGTAATAGGTAGTTATCTATATGTAACTAGGCCAGCTAAATAGCCTGTTCCTCGAAATGAGGTAATTACTCCAAGCTAGCGGTCACTGTGAAATCGTTTGAGGAATTTGAACGTCCCGTCACCATGTTTCCTGGTTCACTTGACAAACGCCAATTAAGGTGTATTATGTACGGAATAGACTTACTATGGGATACTGTGCTTCCCAGTAATATGGGTTGTGGAGGTCAGATAGGCAGTCGCTCCATGTTAAATACGGTATTCAGCTGAATCCGGTAAGACTGGTAGCCGACCTCAACATAGTTACGAAAAAGGCTCGGGAGATGATTTACGGAATTGACTACTCATCTTTGCATATACAATGCGCTGCAATATTCACAGCGTAATTAAAGACTAGCTATTTTCTTTCTTAACGCATTTACAGGTACTTAACTCATCTGACTAGTATTGCGTCGAGTTTACGGATATAAATAAAAGATTTAAGGCAATTGTTAAATATTTCAAGGACAGACAAATTCATAACATAAATAGATAACGATGAATAAGCCTAAATACTTCATACAGGTAAAAAATAACCTGAAAGTTAGCATACTATGTGTTCTGTTCAACTATCCCTACTGACACCTAACTTCAGTTGAATATAGCCACAACACTAAATAACATACGATGTACACAAATAGAAGGCGCTGTGGGAATATCAGTTGGTCACTGTTGGACTAGATGTGAGACTAAAAATAACAATAAATATTGATGTAGTACGCCGGGCCGGGCTGGCTAAGAATAGATCGCCCTATTTCTGCCCGTAGGTGGCGAGGGACCTACTGGGGTCCTCAGCTACTTGACAGTGTTTAAATCTTTTGTTTTAAACTTTTTAATGTTCACTAAATGAATAATAAAAATCCTATAACTATAGTTAACATTACAACTATTTCTCGAGTATTTTTTACAGTTCTTATTAGTTCTAATTCAGGATCATATATTAGACTTTAAGTTCACACATTTTATCATAAGAACAAGGTGACAAATGCTAATTCAGATTATATTTCTTCACCTATTGTGGTTTAGGTTTGGATTTAGGTCTATATCTATTTGAGTTAAGATCGTATTTGTACAAATATAACAATCGCGTCTCGAATCGCTGTCCGCAGGTCCATCTATACTATACTGGATAACAGAACTAACAAGATAATGAGACATAACTGGTCCATAAACTATAAACCTATTGTTACGCCGCTAACTACCCTTATCATGTACATACTATTATATTCAGATAGCGGTCTGCGGTTGATCGCTGTAACTGATAACTTGGACTCGAGATATATCTAAAAATAGAAGTTCAGTGTGATGTTGGTCACTGCTTAAGAGAACTCTAGCAAATATCTTAATTGATGGAATTTTTCGCCTTTTCCGCTAGTTATATGTTATTATATAAAACATAATATTAATGTAGGCACAGAAAGCACTTATATATTAAAGTGAAGTCGGCTAGGCAATTGCTTATAAACACAAAAATGCTCTTTATCCCGCGGCGAACGTGGGAAAATTAACATTTCCATTTTGTTGCGCGAGTGAAATAAATATGTTGGAAGTATGTAACCTTTTGTATATTGCAATATTTATGCATGGGTCATTATCCAGTAAATAAGTAATATACTTATTATTACGAAATAGATATTTAATTTAAAATAACATAGAGTAGAAATAAAATAAGATATATTAAGTTAAATTGTAGAGCTTATTCTGTTTTATCGTTAAACATTTTCTCCGACAAAACCAATCATAAATTTTGTTCAAGTAACAATATATCCGCAATACCAGGTATAATAGAAACAGTTTATTAGCTTACTTTGTGAGCGAGAAGTAAAACTCAAGACATTGAATGTATTTATAGTGAACCAATCCTCCACCGGCTAGTCTATAAAATTCCATTCAGCAGGCGAAGCCGTCCATTTTATATCTCAATGTTCAGTCGTTAATATTTATTTGAAGCAGTCATTGTGAAATGAGACAATCATTTCCCGTAAAGAGTTTCCCTAAATGCTTCAGAGAATATTTTGATGTAGAAACGCCCATCAACTTTTATTAAGGCGAGAATATGCCTCGGACAAGACGGGTTTGCCACAAAGGACTTTGTACCTTGAGGGTGCTACTATTGTTGGAACGTTTCGGCGATGAGACAGTTTCTCCATCATCATGGAGCTTCTTAACAATCATGTCCAAAGACGTTTACTTTCTGCAAGACTGGTGTAAGATTTATATCAAATAGAACAAAGGACTTTATGGTAACGTTGTCAATTGTTTCTGAAGTTCCATACTTACGTCACTGACGTGCTACCGCGTAGCTGGTAAAGTACTTGGCTACGGGACGTAATCTACTCTCGTGATCCGGTGAACCGTTTTAGTGCTACGTCAAAAACTACGGCGTAGCGCTTTGTTCTGCAACAAAGAAAATAAATAAATAATTTAGAAACGTATCGAATATAGCCACTTCTGATGACTAAAGGACAAAAAAATTGTTTTAGACATATTTTAACATTATTTGTCTTGAACAGAAACGAGATACTTCTTACAGCAAAAATACAACAATGATAACAAAACTCGTTTCTGCAAATCACAAAGGTACTATTTATTCTCAGTTCTGAGAATGTCGTATCATCTATAATGTATGGTATTCTGCATATCGAGGCAGTTAAGGAGCTTATAAATATGCTTGAGTGATACGATGATGGATTCGTAGATCCGATCCGGTGGGAGTCGCGAGTAAAATCGCTTAGCTCTAAGAAACAACTCCCTAGGTTGCGCTCAATATCTTATCAAATGTATGGATATAAAAACATCGATGTTTGAGCTTGTTTCGCGTTATTTTAAGCCCTTAGAGCGGATTACGATTATTTGATCCTTCATAACTATTCATGTATGTTAAACCTAGATATTTTTAGCAAAAAGCATGTTTCATATTTAAGTACCATGTTTCCACCAAGATAATTGTTTTGGTATGTCTTTTAATGTCGCCGCAACGATAGAGTAAAAGTGTACCATTATATCTATAGATAAATCTATTTAGGTATTCCATGCATTTTTAAACATACTTAATTTTTGTACATCAGATTAGTAGGACACAGGTCACGTGTTCATTCGAGTAAGTGCTATTAGCCCCACATCTTAAAGTGATTGGCTGTTTAAAGGCTCCCATAGGAACAATGTGTACAGCCGAGTTCCTAGCCCGTGTGAATGTGTATATTGCGGTTTACATGTGTGCGTGTGTGAACATGTGTTACGTCACACACACGCCGACACATCGCGCATATGAATGTGTTTGTTACTACACGCACACATACCTACAGCGACTCCCACAGGTGACACTTCTTGACCTCTCCCGTTAACTATGATTGTCGTCGTTTGTACGATGACATGGCGTTATTTTCTGCACTTAGATGTTATAGTTGGACCTTTACTTGATTTCTGCTTATAGAGATGTTTAGATTTTAATGTGTGGTTCCTAACAAAGCCTTTAGCGGTTGAATTGTAAAAAGATTTTAAAACTGTTTTTTTTTTAATAATCACGATTGGTACTTTAATAATTATAAATTATCGTAAATCATAGTCATTATTCGTAACACAAAGATTATTACGATAAATTTCGAGTTAAAAACTTCAATATTGTCTCCAAGTATCCGCAGACAGGAGTTTATTGTCGAGTACAACCACGAAACAATGATCTGCGGTTTTGATAGTGTTACCTATCACTTAAATCTGATTGCATCTTGTATCTTGGGTTCGTTAGTGTAGAGTTCGGCAGTGAATATCTTAGCTTTGCTTGTTATGCACAAGCAATAACTGATTGCAAGCCTATGAACACAGTTCCGGCAAACTTGATTCTCTCGCCCGAGTATTATACAAACTGTACCAATTGAAGTAAGACTTACTTGAGGTACTTTATCCGTCTAGTTATCGCAGTTCCCAATTCAAATTATTATCTTTGGGTACCAAGTTGAGAAGTGCCAACGCGGTGAGATATTGGAAGCAACCTAACATATTTCAGTTCATAGTTTTGAGGCTAAGATAAAAATAGGCAGAGATGTTATTTACATATAATTTATGATGTGCAAGTAATTGGGGTACATCTAATATTTAATATATTCAATTGCAAAATAGGAAATAGTTACTCAGTATGCGTAACTACTAAACAAACCAAAGATGATCATAAACAAGCATAGTCGACCTAACTCAGATTTGCGTGATTATTATCTGACACGTCGTTAGCTTTCCAAGTGTAGTGTTACCAAAGGATCTTAAACGAGCCGTATAATTTAGCAAACATTTAACACCGTTAAAGGTAAAACTTTAGAGCCCGGTCCGTCTCACCTTGCACGATCACCGTACATTAGTAAGTTTTGTTGCGGCAATCTATCAGTCGGCTTTGTAGTTGACGGTGGCGGGCGCTCCACTTTTTGTTATAAAATTGCCTTTTATAATGTCAGCACTGGCATTCTGCTGCGCAGCTTCTACGTATCAGACGCTTCTACCAGCTTCTTTTGTGAAGTAACAGCACAATATTAATTATTTCTATGAACGCTGCCACAGTGTCCTATTTGGAGCCTTTAAAGGCATTTTGCTTTTTTATAGAAAGCACTTATTTGTAATCTGTAACTTACTATTTTACGACTTATAATTTACGTTGATTTCATTTTATAACCTCATTTCTTTCGGTTAAAATGTCAATTTGCTCCGTTTTTGATCTGAATAAATCGATTAAGTAAAGTGCAAAGGGCAAACATCATAAAAGTGAGAGTGAATGGTTATTATAGGTATGATAATGAAAATCACCGTGGTAGTGTGCTCGGGAGGCGCGGGCCCCGTCGGGCGACAACAGCCCGCCGCGTATCTACTAATTGAATCTGAGAACTTGCCGAGAACTTGCCGAGACTTTCCGAACTTGCGCGAAATTTGATTAGCTCGTCATCTTTCTTTGAGCGTCGAGTTTAATTTTTTTTTAAACTCCGGATTACCTTCCTATCGTGAAATTAATCATGACGTCAGCTGAATCGCGTGTAATGACACAAGTTTGAGTGTTTTTAGAAACAGATTTTATGTGCTATCACTTCTTAGGAGTTCTGATTGAGTAATAACGTCGTGTCAGCTGGCGACATTGTCATGGCAAGTTAATTTGCATCAACTGAATTACGAGCTTAGGGGATCCATTCCTGTCTTTTGTTTGACTTCACTTCTTTTGGGGATTTTGCCAGCAATATAAGACCTCTTTAGAGATTATCTACAATTCTGTACCATACTTAGTGAATGCTTGTTAAATGAGAAACTGATTTAGGGTCGTGGAAAATTACTTAGCGGCTTTAAATAAATGGTTCTGTAAACCTTTACACATGGTCCTTTTTAACCGTAAAACACAGCATGAAAGGAATTTGAACCCTATGCTCGTTACTTAGTGATCAATCACGAAATATTTCACCATCGCCAGGGAGCATTTGTTACAAGTTGTTTGGTACATTTATCTAATTACTTCTGGCAACTGGTAACACTCCGGCTGAGCCTAAAAGATTGTTATTTATTGGTGTTGCTCAGTTAAGCGCGCGACGCCGAACGCCGCGACCTTTTAATTGTTATCCGTTCTTATAATGTAATTACGTAATACGGCGGGGACTTATAATTATGGAGTGATTATATAAGTAAGTAACTCGTATCAAATGCTTATTTTAAGACTGTGCTTTGAAATTGTATACTTTCAAAGTAGAGAAGGTAAACTGTTCAAATAGGTATTGAGAATGTTTATAGAAGCGCGATGAACGATTTTAAGTGCGAAAAACTAGTAAATAAAGCAACGTATTGCGTGAACTTTACTGTTGAAGGCTGGTTAGTAACGAAAATCAAACTACAAAGTTTTGTCGGACGGATCGCACGGTTCGCACGGACCGCACGGATCGGACGTGACGCTCTAAATGTTTCGGTACGACCAGTACGATGTTTGCGAGTTAGCATTTAGGACTGAACTTGTAATGGAGGAACCTCGTCAATGAATTCAATAAACTTCGGTAACCGATAGTTCTCGCTATAAATAGCTTCCGAAATTATTTTGTGGTAAGGTTTACGAATTGTATATTGTTATTTCGGACTAGTTTTGAAGATAGCTTCAGAATTTATAATTAGTAACTTTATTCATCTTACCATCCTAATTCACATTGTGTGTTGATTTTCCTTAGAGTACAGTATGATAGTGTGAACGTTGTACTATTTATGTATGCATACCCGGAAAAAATATTAAAAACATTTTATATATTTTTTACCTTTCTTTGACTATTCTGAGTGCAGAAGTGTCGTTACTCCGATAAAAGGCAATGTTACAGTAAAAGAATATTGCACACTTTTATTGTTATTCCTTACAGAAATAGTAACTGTTGTGAGTTTAAGTTGATGTTAATGCCGCTGGGAACACATACTTGTTTTACATTTTCACAGCTATTGGGACACTCGCCAAGCGAATGCCTGCGGTCCTAGTATTAAAAATTCTAGGAAATAAAGAGGTTATGGAATTAAAGCTATATCAGATATATGTACTTGAAGTTCAGTACTTTAAATTCGAAGATATAAAGAGGTTTTGCAAACAAAAAGTTTAATTTATCACGAACCTTTTAGAAATATTGTTTTTTCCTTATGAGAATTTACATTTATCTTGGAAATTTAATGAAAAATACAAGAGTTTACACAGGCTACTGTGATTAGTATTCCCGTATTTTGCCATTTTCTACCCAAACAGGCCGTGATCATTGAGATCGGTTAATTTTAAGCATAACAAAATGTAAAGTATCTAATTTGTCCGACGTTCATCTCTCGAGGATATTCAGATGATCCCAGCTAATTAATTGTTACGGTCGTCTGCACCCCGTCGTTATCCCTCCGAGAAAGTATTAATATTATAAATTGCAATTGAAATAACGCTATCTTACCTTTAATTAAGTATTAAGAAAATATAAAGAGGTTATTTGCTTCTTCCTTATTACCTCAGAAAATATTTTATCATAGTGAAGTCTTAAGGACATTTGTTTCATAGTATTACAATTCTTGTTGATGAAAAAGGCAATTTGATTAGCCAACACAATTTAATTACCATCGGCTTGGTAGCAAAAATATTTTTATGTAGTTAGAAATAACTAATATTTATCTTCTTACAATGTAGATACATACACGCATCGAAAATTAAAGTTACTAAAAAAATTAGTTGTTATTTGTGCTGTCGAGTCGCAGTTACATATTAATATGATGTTTTTGATGAAATAAATGTACCTAAGACTGTTCCATTTCTATATGTTATTCAGGTCATCAACCTCCAAACTTATCGAGATTTAGTAATTACTATAACAATATAACCGCAGAATTTGCCGTAAAATGTCCGTACAATTTGCAATTAATCTTTTATGTTTATATTAAACCAACGGAATTTCCAAGTAATTGGGTTACAAAGGACAGGCGATAGATGCCTCTTGTTAAATACTTGTTGAAGGGTTTGTTGGTCTGGCTTATTGAAAATTCTAGGAAATTACTTAGACTGAATTAATTTGTATAATTTTGTTAACTCAAAAACTAAAGAGAGGTTTTATCACAATTTTGTAGTTTACACAATTCTTGTTGAACTTACAGAGAATTGACAAGATTTTTTTTTGCGTTTTTTTTATTCTTTTGCAGGTACTAGGTACGTTACTTATATATATAAAATCTTTTTTGTAACATTGGAATTCTGTTTTTCGACTAAAATCTCTCTGAACATCTAAAGTATGTTACATAATTTTACACGAGTTTCATAACATTTAAGACTAATATTTTTGGCTGGCGTAATAAAATTCTATTGAAACACTCGAAACCTTTCAATTTTACCACGAAATTCGTTTTCCGGTACGATAACAATACGATAGATATTGAGTTTGGGCCCTTCACACTGAAATTCTCTACAAAACTAATTAATTCAATTACCATCGGTTTATTGGAGTGCTTACAGACTTGATTTGTACGATCAAATAAAACGTTATTTTTACAGAAATAGCTAGTTAAATCTATTTGTGGAATCCATCATTATTTCAAATATAAAAGTCCTTGTATCGATACATGAGAGGGCAATTATGTCTTATCGATAATATTCTTCTTTACGTCCTACACTAGTCTATTTATAAATAAATGAGTCTAAAAGATACTTCATAGAACAGACTTAAGAGACTGTAGTAGTATATAGACATTGAGAGATAAAAGAGATGACTCAAGTAACGTCTCGCAAACTTATGTGTTAAAATATGACGTCATAGGGAACACGGTTGCGCGAGCGACGTCCACATTTGTCGCGAAGCCCGCGGGCTGCCGTACTTGTAAGACCAGCTTCCTTTGTCCGACTGAGAATGCAAGCCGTTGTTTTAGTTACGCTCGTCTTACATAAAACTATGTGTATGCTGTTTTGTGTTGTTGGCAAACCGAATATTGTGTCTCGGATATAGCGGCATTTAGAGGTAACAAAATCTATATTTGCAAATAAAGTATTTTGGGTTCTGATTCTGTAACGATGTTATTTCATTAAAGTATTTGTCTTGCCTAGTACTCGGCATAGACCTTATAACTTTGTTCTGCTACATTGTTATAACACACTACAACACGTAAGAATGTACAATAAACAACGTTCCTCAGGGGTCTGTTCGGTCTGTTCCCTTACATGTGAACAAGGCCGTCAAGCTTAAACGAACAAACTTAGAAACTTAAAGAAACTAACAAGTCGTACATCTCCAACGTATTTAGTTATGGACACTTTCTATTTTACATAGTGGGTAAAAAATGCATATTTTCAGTTTGGCGTCTTTACAAAGTTCGCCGTCTGCCGCTCATACTTTATTTAAATAGACTTGCGGACTGGGAAATGTGGGTGAAACGAAAGTTTTGACGTGACTCATCGCATAAAAACTCTACCGGAACAACAATCAATTCGAGAGTTTTGCACTTAAATACGCTATATTTTTTGCAGTTAAAACGACGCTGTTGTTTTCCTTTGACGTCTGGAAGCGTCTTCTTTGTAATATCATTTCAGCCATTGTTTATAAAGGCGTCAGAAAAGTTTTTTCTGGAGTAACCCACTGGAAATATTCTCAGTAATGGTATACCTACTCTCGGTTCCGGAAAATTAAAAACTTGACGCGGGTAGACCCGCGTAAACAGCTACTAACATTTTGTAAGATTCACTGAAGTATACAAAAGAGATCTTTTATCGAAGCAACGAACCTTAAATCATTTCACTTTATTATATTTCTCGTCCTTTTGTAAATATCTTTTATTTTCCTTTTCTCATAGTGTTATATGCGCTTCGTATTTTCATCGTATATTAAATTTCTTGTGAGCTTCAAGCGAGTCCCGGTTTTCTCGAGAAAGTCTGGGCTCTATTGCTCAGTCAATATTCTGTGGTCGTCGCTGTAAATTGGCTTACATGGGTGCACTGACACGCAAACTATGAGTTGATTTTATTTTTTATGTTGATTTATGTTACACCTACAAACAACAACGCTATCCGTTCTTGCATGACAACGTCGAGACTTGAGTCTTGACGCAGGGAGCTCGCGACAAAAGATATTGATCACTTCCCAACTTTAAGTTAGATTGCGAGACTTTTTGCGGAGTGAAGCCGTCGACGTCTGCGCTTGTTTTAAAGTAGAGTACAGTAAGTGCAATGGACTAGACCGAAAAGTTCGATCTATGTAAACTTGGCCGACCCTAGCGTCTGCAACAAGTTGTGGGTATAACGACGATGTCGAAACCTGCAGTCGTTTGTCAAATATTTGGTTACCGCTTTCATAACCTGATCGTTATTAGCTGATGTGGAAAGTATTGTGATTTATTGGTTAGTTACGTATATGTAAGAATTTCCCTTTTAATACAGACCGACATTCAGATAAAGATGTTGTTATGGTATTAATTTACCCTTTTATAACTTTTGACTTCCATTATTAATTAGTAAAACATCTTATTTCTTAATAAAATATTTAAAAAAAATAACAGCAAAAGTTAATATTTCAGTGTGAAAAAACAGTACCTACCCTTACTTACTACAGCCTTAAGCTGGCTATGCGGAATAAATATTCCATAAACAAAATTAAAATTTAAAAAGTAATTGAATTTGTATAATGGAAAATTGTCGGTGCGGTTTTCCGGAGACGCCATCGCAAGTTTACGCCCGATCGGTCACTAGCTACGTTCAACTCGCTACCACGATCTTTTAACTCGAAGCTCGCTTTCTCACTCAGAAAATGTTCGTAATTTACTACGAATTCATGTGAATTTATAATAGGAGGCTAAATTTTCTTAAAAATCTGATTCGAGTTCAAAGCTTTTGGTAATAACTCCTTCAGGCTAAATCGTCTAGTTTCCATGATTTTTCACGGACATTTTATTTTCCTGTGAAATAAAGCCTGTAACTCTTTTGTAGGCGAAAAAAGTTTTATCTCTTAAAGTCGACGGAGCACGGAAAAGGCGAAGGAAAAGTTTCAGGGAACCTTCACGTCACTTTGATGTGTAAGGTTCTAAAGCCGATGCGATTAAATATTTGCGTGGCGAGAGGTATAATAATGTGTTTAGTTCGAATGGTCTTGTAATACTACCAATCATACCTCGCCCGTTTATCGAATGAAAAGGGACGACAGTAAGCCTTCAATCTGTATTTGTTGTTTGCATTATATATTTGTTGAGAATTTCGTTGAATTCCGACGCCTTCTGGTTCTGTGTGGCTCGCCCATCTGTGGCTCCCCTTAACTTAACGATTTAATTACTTGCTGCAAACATACAATCCTATTTAACTCAAGTGGTTTATTATTCTGTCTGTAAACATTCCAATTATAAATGTTGGAGTTAATGTAGTCAATTATACTTTTGAAATTATTAAACAACTGCCTCATCGTTATCTTGCTTTAGTACTGTCTTATTTTTTAGTAATTGGGTGATTAGGGTGGTCGTTAGTTGTTTTTTACTGAATCTTAAGTAAAATATTTGCTTAGAAACATTTATTCAAGTTACATCATTTTGACTATCTCCGTATTTTAAGTAAAAAATAAAACGAAATGTATGTAAAAGCTATCAAAATATTATTTGAAAATTAGACTGTTACGAAAGGTTAAATCTGAAAAGGTTTCTCCTCCCCAAATGTAATTTTACCGTACCTGGTAATATAAAAAGCTAGATTCATACTTATAAATCACATTATTATGTTAATGTGTATCATTTACGAGTAGATACGCGGCTGTATTGAAAGGGTGGAGTTTTATAGTGCCATAGAGTAGAAGTACCATCTTGGGCCGATAGCATTTATGTGTGGATGAAATATTTACAGCCTCTGTTTACATTTTATGCACGTTTTATTGACTTAGATGATAAAGCTTTTTCCTTCTTTCATAATATGTTGACTGAAGATTGTTGATCATTAAGGTTATGTAATTATAGCTGGATAAAAAGTTGCTGCCGTGTCGATTAATTTTATGTAGTTGGTTAATTAAGCATAATAAAAGCATTAGTTATTTGAACTATAAACTAATATTTCGAGGAATAATATTATAAAATATCCGCGGCAGATATAAATAAGCTACGACACTTTTCTACAACCGCACTTTAGCTGCAAAATGACACTTCGCTGAGATCGCAGGTACACACATTTTCATATTGGCACTAAAGCGAACTATTCAGGATATTGAAAAGGTCTAGGATCAAATATTTTCGCTCGACTCTGAAATATATTGTTGCGTCTTTATATTGGTCACGGTCAAGTAAAGAGCATGCACTCTATGCGAATCGTGAGGGAGTCGACATTGTTGACGCGACAACGAATTGAATGGGTTTCTTTATTGTACACCGTTTAGGTGAAAAGAAGTTGTTTTCTTCAAGGGGTTCGTGAAGTGAATAAAGGAACAAGGCAAAATATTTCTGTTAGTAATTGAAGATTGAGAACAGTTTCTTTTTGTTATTTTTATATGTTATCATTGTTAAATGCCTGTGTTGGATCATTGATGCAAAATTAAACCTAATTTAAACTCTTGATGAAATGGAATTTAGGTTGAACTAACACCCGGTTAAAACCGTATAACTGATTTAAATAGCGAATCATAAACATTTACCTACATTAAAAAAATAAACTCATTTACAAAAAAATATATAAAAGCATAAAAAAATAATTAGTCGGAGGCATCAAATCCTAACGAGACTGCGGCACGTCTAAGTAATTAGCGAAAAGAGGCGAGACTGGCGACATAAATCATCTCTCACGAGATATGTTCTCGTCTAACCAGCCGCCGTACCGCCTGCCGGGCGCGCCCAATTTACATCCAACTCAAACGAAACACCTAAGAAAATTAGCGAAGCCTGAGCAAACGACCACCCACCAAAACTAACAGAATTCGACTAGTTACGAGTACTATTAAATGACGATTTTAGTAATATACGTCGGAATGTTCTATATCTTCTGTTCCGTTTTATTATCACCACTGCCAGATATATATCTCTCTTCCTTAATCTTTTGGAAGCTCGATAGAAATCAGGACATCCCGCTAAGTTGTGAAGTATTTATTGTCTGATATAAATCTATCGAGCTCTCTTTGTTGTGTACACATATACAAACCCGTATTGTATAGACGTGTGTTGTTAAACACCATTAAAACGTTTGCTCGTCCTTCTAATTGGTGTGTATATGTTTAATTGGATCGGGTATTCTCGCACGTAACAGATCCTAGTAAATTTTAATGATATGTTGCGTCGCAGTGCGGCGGCGCGTGCTCCCGGCTGCGAGTTATATGTTACAAGTGCGGTTGACGCCACTTTACAATACGCCGCCGGCACATGAAAAAATATACCGACAGGTCTGCTCGAGATGATTGATGTATTGATGCCTCGAGCTGTGTGGGTTTCTTATACGTACTACGTGAGCTGATACAAGCTTTGCTACGGGCTTCGATACGGTATAAAAAAATATAATAGATTTTTTCACGTTGTTATTAAATTTTATTTTGATGTTAATTTGTATTGTACGCACATAGCCATTTTTGGGGTATTTAAGGATTTTACGTTTACTAAATAAATGGCCTTTCAAAAAACCGTATATGCACACGAGATTGTGTTTATTTCATCTGAAAAATAAACTCGTTGAAAATCATAACAGTGATTATGAAATAAATCAAATATTGGCTCATGTATATAGCTTACGCACTTATAACGTTAGTGGGGTGGGATGGGTTAATCACAGTTAATCAACGCGACAAAGGTAATATTTGATGTTTGATATTGATTGACATGAAACCACACAACCACAGCTACGCACATAGCTGCGTACCTCTACATGTTTGTCGTTCCTATGATTGATAACAAATTACACCAACAGGGCTATTACACGATATTCATTTATTTAATTTGCGAATTGAAGGTACGAATGATTCCGTTTTGTTTATTCATGTTCAAACAGTCTCATGTAAAACAGAGCTTACAAAGCTGACAACACATACTGTAACTACGAAATACTGAAAATATTTTGGTAAAAAGAATTCGACATGTTTCCTCACTTTTTCACTCAACTGTAAAAGAGCCTGTTTGAAAAATGAATAATGTTGTGAATAAAAATACCGCTTTACAATCTTTTCTGGAGATGCAAGCGCGTACATTCCCAAACTTTTTATATCGCAAAGCTCGTTTAGCGCTGCAAAAGCCCAAGTGTATTTCAGTGGTGAACACCGAGAGTGTGATCTACCAAAATATTCCGTATTTTTTCGTTGGCCACGGAAATTGAAAATTATTCGACGCGAACTCTACTGGCGGACGAAAAACGTTTGTGGGGCGTTCGTGTGTTGCCAGCCGAAATACTTTAGTGTACCCCTCTTTTAATCGTGTTTGAGTTAGTTTAAAGTTTGGGCAGTGGGTTTTAAATCAAGTTAGGTTCGGCATACATTTTTCCTACACCATCCGAAAGGGTTAACGAAATTCACTTCTAATTTACTCTGTAAATAATACTAGGAATTGCTATCTGCGCTCTATCAAAGTGTTGACGTTGCAAACTGGAAAGGTTATTATTTATTAGTGTTCTGGGTATCGCCGGGAGACCACTCGAGCCATTGTCGACAGCTGAATATTTTGATTATTGATTGAACTTCCACCTAAAATTGTTAACTAAACATTCGGGAATATTACGGTCACTGTAATATTGATAGGAATAACCTACCTAGGTAGCAATATTTAACTTAAATTACGAGAAAAGACGGATGTATGTGTATTTTGTTATAAATAGAACCAATATAAAATCATATATAAATAATCAATGTGTATGTCTTTAAAGTGGATGTTGGATGTTGTTTTTTCTAGATTTAATGTTATACTATTGTAGTGTACGAGGCCTCATTATCCGCTCACTTCATTTTGATAAATGGGTGGATTCAGAACCATGAATACTCATGATATAAATATCTTACAGGCGATCATTAACGATCTGTAATATAGCCAGCATCCAGTCGTTAAAATGATAAGCTCTCGAACAAGTCGCAGGCCTCCGCACTGCGACGCAACATACCATTAAAATTTACCAAACCTCCGCCTGCTGGGACGAAACAATCCAGCGCCGTACATTCGTATTTACGCTACTATTTATGTAGGTACGATATCGCTTTGTGCCATGACGTCATTCTCTGTGCAGCGCCGTATAAATAGCACCTATTAACTTGTTATATTACCTCCACTGGCTGCGATCTCGTGATGAGCCTATTTCTGCACCCATTATGTATGCTATAGTTGCGCCAGCTGCCCGATTGCATCGAGTTTTCCATTTTATTTTTAGTTCGTTAGGTAACTTTTGAATGAAGTACGAAGTAGTTCCTTTTAGAATCTCGTAATTTGGACCGGAACTCTCAGAAAGTGGGCGCCTCAATGAACAAATCGTGGCGGGCAGTTTATAAAAAGAATAGGGCCGCAACAATAGCCTCATTCGATTTACGCTTTATTCATTTTATTCGTTTCTCAAGATGGTTCCGTTTTATTATCGTTATTGTTTCCCCATTGTTTAGTAGCTGGCCCTTTGGACCGCGAGCGAATTGACTCCTCATAAAATTCTATGTTATCTTCTTAATTGGTTGCAGACAATGTACTTCAGCTTAAAGGTGTTTTTAAGCTTTGAGTTATTAACCGACGATTAGGCACTATTGAGTTATATGTTTCTATGTTTTGTAGCTTAAGTAATAGGAGAATATAAACGGACAGTTGAAGGGAATATCTTTGCATAACAGTGTTTAGGCTGTACTGTGTACAAGATGATCGAATAACAAAGCAACTTTGATACGCGATATGACTGCCGTACATGTATGGTTGTTGAGTGTTCAACAACCATATTGTTTGGTTATGACGTCACTCTCTCTACGAACTTACTGATCAAGGGACAGGATAGAAACAAGATATTTGAATATCACAGAAGGATATCAAAAGTTTTGAATGTGATTTAATTTGGAAACTTTATTTACTTAGGAAGTGTTTAAAATCGGTTAAATGTTATTGTGATAATTTTTACATTAAAACCATAGAAAATTACATTAAATGAATCAAACAAATATCACCCAAGGACACCACACCTTTATATATTAGTTACTTTATACTTTTTTTATATAAACGAAAATAAACATAATATCCTATCAACGTAGTTTCAGCACTTAAGGCTAATGAGAAAGTCAATAAACAAGTAGTTTAAAACATCTATGTTTGTGAAGTGAAATGTTAAGCTATATTTACGATGAAGATTAACTCTGAGACTGCTGGTCTTAACTTAAATATACACTACTCCTGAGCTTTTGAATGAAAGGGTAAAAGGTAATAGATATATTTAGAAATACATTTAAATAGGTCTGCAGACAGCAATCGTGTCGAGCTTTGCTGTAGCTTTTATATGTTATTTATGTTTGAAATCAAGCTTATTTCTTAAAGCAAGCTCATAAGGTAGTAGTACCGACTATTTAGACTATTATCATAAAAAATATTTGTAAGGTTTTCAAAGGAAACTGCCGTATCATCTCTATGTAGCGAGGAGTTGCATAAGTATACCAGAGCTTGTCGGATTGCAACTCGTAGCACGTTGCTTATTGCTACGATTCTTTTCGTGCAATCAACAATTACCTATAAATAGGTGGAATACTTTTCAAACATCGCGTAATGAGACGTTCGTTAAATAATGTTTTTAACCAGCCGTAGACTAGAGACTTCTATTCACAGAACTTGTAAATAAAACTTCAAAAAATTTATGACTTCTATTTAAAGAACTTGAAAAGGAAACTGTTCTGTATATTAACATTTATTTAATTTTGTTATAGAAATGATGACGTGCCGGCTGGGCTCGCGACGGCTGGGCGCCTCCCGCGGCTCGCTGCAGGCCGGCACCGCGTGCTCCGCCGCCAGCGAGCTCGACCTCTCCTCGCGCTCCAGGCGCGCACACAAAGCGAGGTATGACACTACAAGCTAAACATACATTACATAAATATAAAAACAACAGATTTTAATGTTGTATGGACCCTTGTGAGGTTTAAACCTAACAAAGACAAAAAGATATCGCGTCAGAAACATGTGAACGAATTGAGAACCTCCTCCGCTCTAAGTCCGTTCAAAAGTTGATAGTAACAATAGAAAATCAAAAGATGTTGATGCTTCTATGCACCAAAAAGTTAGTATTTTTGGGTTCAAATGTTCAAGTCTTTTTTTGTACATCGTGTCCTCTGTTATATTTTACAATTTGGGAATCGAGTTGTTAGATTTTTTACAAAATTATGATGACTCTGTTGCACATAATGTTTAAAATGTTCGTAGCCCTTACTGATTTTAGCGCAATAATTTTAAAAGCTTGGTTACGAATGACGCAAATAACTTATTTAGAAGTAGCTTTTCCGCAGTTATTCCCCGAGGAAATTGTTTTATATTTTTAGCTCAACAATAATATTCAAGCGAAACTCAGGAGTTATTTTGTAAACTTCTATTATTACCCTACGGTGGTAGAAACTTATTTTTTCCTTTCCTTCTTGTAGCTTCGTTGTCGGCCTAAGAAAGCCTACAAGTATTTCCTTCTAAGTATAGAAGCTCTTTAAATTATTTAAATTTAATCAAAGTTCAAATTGATGTAATTTTTAGACATTTTGGACGAAACTTTTTTTATGAGTATTAAATATTAAAGTGAATAGAAACGGACAGTATTAGTGGCACTTCTAGAAAGAAGCTTATACTTTCTTGGTCAGTTGCGGTTATTAAAACTTTATGCATCTAAAGGTGAAAATTTTATGAATTATTTTTAACTTAAAAACTACAAAACATTATGTTTAGTGTAATTCGCAGAAATATACCCACTGTTATACCCACTGGTTAAACGACAATCTTGACTGGAGATTTTTTATTTGTCAAGGAAGGTATATTCTTCACTTGTTACGCGTTTCTTCTTCTGAGCAGATTGTCGTATTGGTCCCCCTCATAGAAGAAATATTTGTGTCTATGATATTTAATGTCAAAAAAATACATATTTCAAAAGTATGAAAAAAATATACAACATTCATAAAATAAAATATGTCGACAGTAGTCTAGTTGCTTCCACAGTGTATTAATAAAAAAAGCGTCAATGTTATTAGGATTTTAGTTTACCCATAGTTGCAATGTTATTGTTTAAATTGCATAAAAAATATCGCTTCTATTTAATTCTCTTTTTGAGTTTAAAATTTCTGTATAAAAAAATATCATCAAATAACTATCATTGCTGCTCCTATTTATAAAAAATACACAACGTATTTTAATTGTTATACACGTTTTCACGCGAATCTAAATCATATCTGTCGGCTCGCACCAATAAACTGACTGCCGGGGAAATCTGACAGGAGGTTAGATTTAACAAGCTTCCCTGTAGCGAACCGACGCGTTTGATTTACTGACCTACAAGGGACCAACCCCTCCTACTATATCATTATTGAATAAATATAAATAAGGACAATATCACAAACATTGCTCCGAACCCCAAGGAGCTCAAGCACTTGTATTATGGAATTCAGACACAACGAAGGTACCACAAACACCCCAACCCAAGATAAAGTAAAATGATTTTCTTACATTGAACCTTCCGGGGATCGAACCCGGAACCTCAGAGCTGGCGACACCTAGAATAACGATGTGTTCTCCACTCAACCGCGGAGGTCGTATTTTAAGTTATCGATTTGTAAGCTAATAAGGTACACAAATTTTCCACTACATAAACTTCAGTTACTTACCGTTCTACGAAATTTAAAGGACAAACGAAATTGAGGCTCTTGTCTTTAATTAAGTAGGTATTTGCGTCGGCGATAATAATAAATTTTGTAGTATACGTAAGCGTTGGGATAAATAGCTTTAAAAACTGTATTGAATGTGTAGCTCAGTATTTTGCCTGACGTAATTTATATTTAAAACATTATTTTGTACTGACTGTTGGAGTGAAAAAGCTGAAATATTTTATACAAAATCTGTACACGAGATTGAAGTTGTCAAATTTGTAATCCTGGGTACATTGTAACTTTGTATAACATATAGTGTAGTCACATTGTAGAAACCGGATGCTTTGTTTTTATCAACATATATTTGTAAAACTTTTAATTTTACTTTAGTCTTGTTTTGTTATATAGTAATAACAACATACACACATGTACACAAAGCATTCATACAATACTTCAAGTAGGTTATACCTATAGTCATGGAACGCTACTAATACTGTTGAACCTTAGTGTCGGCGTCACTTTTTGTGTTACCATCGACACCCGGGACGCGTTATTACTTGATATCCCATAACTGGATGTGTCAAACCGCCACCAGCTATAAAAGAGATCTATCGCTATCTTATCACTTCTAGCCTCTTTGTATCATAAAGCCATGTTTTTAACGTCTCTACGATGAAAAGGATATTCAAGATTTCCACTTGTGGATCATGGTGGCCAATTCGATTCGTAAATGATGATTCAGGTTATACTTAAAAAAAATTGGACAGTTAAATACTTGTGTCTTTTTTGGATACGAATAAATGAACTGGGTATTTGCTTAGATTTTTTATAGATTGTTATTTAAAAAATATGCTTGTTTTAATCTTTTCACTTTAAAAATAGAAGTCTATTCTAAATTTAGCTTCAAACAGCACTTCGTCGCCCACACAAAACTGAGGGAAACTAAGCCATGCAAAAATAGACCTAATCAATATTTTCCGATGGCTTTTAAATTTTATTTTTAAATATTCCGCGGCTAACGTGCCTCCATTAAGGCGTCAGTGAAGTGGTTCGAGGGCCGCCTCTTGTTTGCCCAGGAACGAGGGCCCTTTTCTTGAGTGTCGCTTTAATCACAAGTGTTGACTCGATGAGCCTCCGCCCTCATGTGTGAAAAGACCCACGTACATCTACTTTGAAAATAAACCCCGACCGCATTGCCCGAGCGATGCTATACAGGGCACTTCATGATACTAATATTTGTGTGGCTTAAAGCTATTTGTATCTGTTCCGTCTTAAGCTCGTCTTACCTAAACATTTTTCTTCTTAAATATCTTCTAGCGTACACCGTTTTCCTTTGAGCTCTTGATAAGCCTTATAAAATCAACCTTGTTGTAGGTAACTTACCTTTTATAATAAAGATAAAAGGGTGCATAAAAAAGGTTAAACAAATTACGATATTATTAAAATAGGTCGAAACGATATCCCGTTTTGTTTGTAGAGGCTTTAGAAACGCAGTAAGCGAATCTAAACCTCAAGATATTATGTAGGTTCCGGTACAATTCCACTGAGCAAGGTTGGCCCTTTTATACATTTCATATCTTACACATTTTATATAGTTTACGAATGAAAGGATAATCTGCTTAACTTTGGAGGGATTTACGTTTATTTTGTCGTTTATTCTGTACTCTCCATTATATTGACCATAATATAAGTTCAATTATTTAGCTCTTATAATTGTGTAAAAATTCACATCTTTGCAGAGAATTACATATCTTTTTTGAGACTGCATACTTTGACACAGTGCCTTTTAGGTAATTTAATGCACAAGAATACATCAATCAAAACGTGAAAGTAGACAAAATTCTACATGATGTGCCACAAACATAACCGGAAAGAAGCTCGAAATAAGAAAACGCCCTTCCAAATAAAATCCTGGCAAAATAGCGATAAATAAAAATCAATAGGCATTAATCTCCAAAGAGGAGGTAAGTAGCTCGCGGCAGCCCTACTCAGTAATATGAGCGAGCGCCTGTCGCCCGCCAATACGAGCGATCGCATTTTTGAACGGTTTATATCTCATTTTACGGTACGACAGTTCTAGCGCGCGGCTCTGCCCCCGCTCACAGAGGTCGTATTGGGAAAACCAATTTCTACCGGTAGCCGCTCGTGTGCCACTAAGTCGATTGGACTTCAAACGATTCAGCTTCCTTTTCTGAAAAAACTCTCATATCTGCATAACTTCATAGATTAACACTGGCGGCTTTCACGTCCTTGCGATTTATTGGCTTATTTTTAAATGGGTGTTAACGGTTTAGGAAGTTTTATGTATTTTGCACCCTTTATCGCGATTATATCGATTATGTGGTCGGCGGTGGTTATCACACGGTACCCGCCGTGCGGTGCGCGGTTGACCGGTTTTTGGCGCGGCTTACCGACGCCCTCAGTTTAGCGGCTCAACTATTGCTGGCCACATTACATAAATATATATTCGTATTACTTTAGATTAAATAAATATTGTGCAAAGGGTCCGCTGTGCTTTTGAAGTTTTGATATTGTAGTCGACTGACCTTATGTCAAGCACGGTTAGGCGATATTGTTACTGATCGGTTTTCGGGTGAGCATTTGAGCTTACAAATTTCATTTGATTTTTGTATAATTAATATAAGTATTTCTTTAGCTGTAATGCCTACTTTATTACGAAACATATTCTAAACACTAAAGAAATTAAAGAAAGCGACTCGGAGTCGGCTCTTAAACTTGTATATTCTGCTACATAGTTACTTATCCAAGACATGTATTGTTCAGATTAAAACTGCTGGGTGCTAGCGGAGAGGCGCCGCTGCTGAGCGGGTGGCGCAGCACGCCGCACACGCCGCACGCGCCCGCCACGCCGGCGCCGCACCACTCGCACAACCACCTCGCACCGCCGCACTGCAACGGCACCGACAGGTACTAACATACCAACAAGCACACAAACCATGTATCCGAGGGAAATATTAACAGTTACATTAAAAACTGCGTGCCTAGTAACTAAGTTCTCCGTAAACTAACATGTAATTTGTCTTTGGGTGACCATCAGCAACATTCAACTTAACTAGTGAAATCCCATGAAGCAATGCGCTGAGCAAACGATGCTAAAATGTTTCAGCCGTTCTTGCCTATTGGCTGGCCAGGGTTAGTTCAACGTGATAACCAAAATTTAGCTCTGAGCTCAATGCTTAAATCCACGTGATTTCCTGTTAGGAAGTGTTTGACGCTGAATCTTTAATAAAAACCTTTGTAGATTTAACACATACCCACATGTTTTTCAATTTATCTTATACCACAAAAATACAGATTTACCACTGTTCCAAAGAATCCTATTGTGTATAACTGCAAATATCCAATATACACTCAAACCAAATCCTTATTGGAAGAATAAAACAATACTGGTTGACAGGTGATGTCACTTTGACGTCGCGTATTCTTATAAGCTCCAATGTTACTTGCCGTGTGACAAACTAACCGAAACAACATGACGTGTGGATGTGGAGGGGACTGAAAACAGTCTTTTGTTTTGCTATTCTTTGTTTTCACCATTTATTATTATGTAGTAAATCAGGAGAATGATTGATAGGGATGATTTGTGTTAAGACACAAATTTTGATAAAATTCAAAAAATAAAATTAATTGTTTTAAAAGTAACCAGTAATAGTTATTAAGGTGCTCTTTTGTTTAACCTTATAATTAATCAATTACTTATAAGGTACATACAATATACATGTATTATTTTCCTTGCTAATTTTTTTTTACGTCGAATTGTAGATAGATCGTAGAGAGTTCAGAACTTTCGTTATTTCTTTAACAAAACACTACAAAATCAGTTTAGCAGTTCAACGTTAAAATTGTTTTAAATCCGACTATTTCTATTAGTGTAGCATCTAACTGGGTTCTATTCATCAATCTTCCTCTAGCTAGATGTGTCGGTGTCTGTCCGTGCGGAAAGTTCTTGATACTTGGGTGCGGGCTGAGCACCATGTGCGCAAAGGATACATTCCGTTCTTATTATATTTCTCAGCCGTGATAACCGTGATTTAATAACTTGTTGTATTTCTCTTAGTATCGCTTTCTTACCGTCTGTGAAGAATCTGCTGAGATTTTTTGAAATAATTGTTCATTTTTAATACAAATAAGGGTTTATGATTCGGTATTTGAGTTGTGTAGGTTGTATTAGAAGTCAGTCTGTTCGTGTCAAATGCATTAATTTAAACATCATCATTGGTTTTATGTAACTAGCTAACGTAAGCTTATTATTATAACAGTAACTATCGCTAGACAAATAGAGCAAAGCATTTATTCAGTTTTTTATTACACACAGTATTCATTTAATCAATATTAATAGCCCATATTGGTATTAATAAGAAAACAAAATACACGAACTCCAATAACTTACAATGATTTTACATCAGCCGCTACCCCGGTAGCCACTTGTACGAAATGCAAGCTATAACCATAAATCTGAAGTTAGCAGCGATTTATTTTGTTGAAGTTATTTCTTCGTATTCACATGTGAATGTCGCTTCTTTGTTTATATCGCTACATTGTCGCCGCGAATTTCGTACTTAACTGTAGTTGGATCGAGTTACTTTATAATGCGGATTCTAAACTCAATGCTGTGTACGTTATTTGGAGATTTAAGGGCTTCTTTGCATGTTTAATGATATTGTGTTTTGTACTATTTGGTTTGGAGAAGTTAAAGAAAAATTAAGTTTGAAATTCAGTAATTGAATGTACTATTGTCTACATTAGTTCGCATGAAACGAAAATACGTCATGTGAGTTACCATCTAACTTGTCAGTGTTGACCTCTTGAATTATCTCCGTTCAACAGAAAACTAGTTAAAAATGTCAAATTGCTCATATTATTTGCTTAGTATTCTTTTAGATTATGAGTAGTCTATTTTAAAACTGACCATATCACTTTTTAACCGCTGAAATAATAAAAATTTCCAAACTAAAAATGCTTTTCACAATGTTGTTTCGTGATTTCGAAATGCGCAATAATAAAACTTAAAGTTTGCATACGCAGCGCAGCACCGATGTGAATGAAAAAGGTCGCTTAATAAACAGCAAACTATTTAATAAGCTGTGGCCGTGTTTGCGCGACAACTGAGGAAGTTGGCTAACAACTCAACATTGGTAGATGTTGTTTGCAAGTTTCGTGACGTCACACTATCCAATTTATTTATGCATTTCGATCTTCAGAACTGTCCCAAAGTATTACTCAATTATTTCCAATAGAACATAGGTCCGTATTCATTACACTAAGACGAAAGCAAATTAATGTTTAACTTCCTCGTAACGAGAGACTAATTAATTTGATTCGTTAGACGGTAATTTTAGTTAAAAGCTTTTATTAGCTTTGATTAATGAACCAATTTGACGTGTTTTGAATAGCTGGAAATATTGGTATAGGTATGGTAGTACCGTCTTGCTGATAGATTTGACGGCGAGACAATACACCAGCGTAATCTCAGGGTTAGGTATTGGGAATTGACTTACGCAATGACATCTGTTTTGTGATTAGGGTTGTCCTTAGAACCAGATTGCGGGTCAATTGTCCTGTGCGTTTATACCAACAACTTTTTACTACAATATTTTTATTTAGCTGTAATCTTTGTATATTACACGTATAAATAAATTAATAAGTGTGTGTAAATCTAGCTTAAGATCGAAACATTATAGAGCAAGCGTGACAGCTAGTTTGCTCCCGGAGTGATCCTGCAGAAATGTATTGACTATTACATGAACATCTATTGCAAAATAATAAGTACAATGTACATGCCAGCTATTGATAGGTTTCCGGTTCGGTTATTGCGGACAGCTCACGTGTATTATAATCGGACTAGTCAGGACATCAGAGAATTGCGTAGGACTTAATCTGAGCTCGACTTAATGAAACTAGTATTATTGGGACTGCGCTCCTGCGGTCGGATGCCGTCAGTGTCCGGTGGGTTAATTGGACCGACAGATATCCTTGTGGCAAGCCCTCAGGTGGTTAGCGCGATATTCAATTATTCTCCAGTCGGAACTCAGTACATAAATCCTCACTCGGAGTTAACTCAGTCAATCGCTTAACTCCAAACAATCAGGTAATGTAAACACGGCTGCTTACACTTATCTTACACGGTCCGCGCCTGATACCTGTGTACACAAGTACACGTAAGCCGGGATGCTTAGCATAGGGAAGTAGGCATGTCTTGAGTAAACGAGTCAGACGTTGATAGCTTGCGTATTGAATCTGTAATGCCTACATACGATCTAACCTTGTTTGGCTGGCGATTGATTGATGTAGCCTGTCGAGTTTCAACAAAGACTATTGTAATTAGCATGTACTGATGCCTTATCTTAATTAGTACATGGATATACATTACGCATTATGTAGTATGTGGGTGGGAGTTTGAATTAATTATAGGACTCATGCAGCAATTGTTCAATTTCTACCAAATAACACACGCCTGACGACTAGTTTTTGTAGCAAAAACATACAAAGAAATGTAGAAAGAAATTTTAATTTCCTCAACAATTCTTTTCATCGCTATGAAGGAAAATAAACAAAAGAAGTACGTTTCCTAACATATTCAGAGATAACACGATAAGCTAAGCGCATGGGTTAACGTTGAGTGCAACTCTTATTCGATTCGCAGAGAGCACATACATAATGTTATGGAGATTGCTTCAAAGGCGAACAGATTTAACGTTGTGTACGTTGTTCAGGCAATCTGAATAGAATTAAGTTAAAAGGGTCAAACGATTGAGATCGGTAATGAGGTAGCTGCTTAGAGTATTCATAAGCAAGTATAGAGTGCGCGCATACGCACAATTTGCCCGTTATGACGATCGTAAGCACTTCTCTAGCTGAAAGTAAGCGTTCATTTAGTATTTTTTCAATGCTCATGTAAAAATATTGACAGTTCCAATATTGATCGTGTAATTAAAAGGATTATTAGGTTTCGAGTTGATATTTATAAACCGGCACGCTCTGTTTTCACACCGTAATCTTGAATATGACATCGGTTTGGTTCATACTCCGTTATGCACACTCTAAATATGTATAAGTTTACTTATTCATAGTTTTAAGATAGGCGTAAGTGCATTTTAACTTATCCATGGTCTAAGTTTAGTATTGTTGTGTTTAGCGGCAGCCGCGGCGGGCTGCGGCGGCGCTCGACGTACGCGAGCGGGCGGCTGCGTGCCGGCCCGCACTGGTCCTTCGTGTTCGACCCCGCCGGCCGGCTCTGCTACTACTGGTCCATGGTCGTCTCCCTCGCCTTCCTCTACAACCTCTGGGTCATCGTCTACAGGTTCGCCTTCCAGGAGATTAATGGTTAGTATACAAACGCATACCTACTTATATTTTAAAAGATACATTTTAAGATAAACATAATATCAAAGTGGTTTGTTTTGCCACTGCTCATTTTCATTGCCGGATGAACTTGAAAGAAGGCGCTTAAGTGAATAAAAATCCAATTTGACTCTAGAGCTTATGCAAAGACGTCTCCATTTAGATAGCAACCAAGATTAGCGACGACGATCTGGGGCTGCACCGACTTAGCGCACTCCTCGCATAGTTTCCGCCAACTTGCCCCGCGGAGAATTAAATTACTTACCTAAATAGCTTTTCTGGGTTAAATGTCTCGCCCCGAAGACAATATAATATTCGTAAAGGTAATGTTTAGATGTTTCACCGTCTGATAGTTAAGAGTTTCCAATTGTTTCATTACCACTTCGGGGCCACGATGAGTTTCGACATTTAACACCACGTAAAATTTGTGAATTTTAACCCTTTCAAGTTCTCGCTTTGTTTATTGACCTTTTTGTCATTAGTCTAAAGCAAAAGTTGCGATCAAAGCGGATTCATTAATTAACACGGATCTAGTATTAATTGAGTGGATTTGATTGGTTTGTATGATTAATGGTGATTGTATTGTTGCAGGCGAGACGCTGATAGTGTGGTTCTGCTTGGATTACTTTTCGGATTTCTTGTACTTGGCGGACATTTTGTTTCACTTCCGGACGGGCTACCTGGAAGACGGGGTGCTGCAGACAGACGCGGCCAAGCTGCGCGCGCACTACATGAACTCCACCACATTCTACATCGACTGCCTCTGTCTGCTGCCGCTGGACTTCCTGTACCTGTCCATCGGGTTCAACTCCATCCTGCGCTCGTTCCGCCTCGTCAAGATATACCGCTTCTGGGCGTTCATGGACCGAACCGAGCGGCACACGAACTATCCGAACTTGTTTAGATCGACCAGTTTAATTCATTATTTATTAGTGATATTCCATTGGAACGGGTGCTTGTACCATATAATATATAAAAACAATGGGTTTGGTAGTAAAAACTGGGTGTATCATGACACTGAAACTGCGGATGTGGTGAAACAATATTTGCAAAGTTATTATTGGTGTACGTTGGCGCTCACGACGATAGGTAAGTTTTCATTTGTTTTACTTTTCTCTTATTTCGTGTGTATTATGTATTGTGATGTATGTCTTGTTAAAATTTCGCCTCGGAAGAGTAATATGTCTTGCCAGTCTAATTTTACTTCAGTTGAAGGCGAGAGCTTCACTGATATTACATTAGGCTACATTTCGCGTGTTGCAAATTGAATACAAAGGTGCATATGGCACTGCACAAGGTATCAAAGTTATGAGTTTTTGTGAGTAACGTTGTAACTTCATGTTTTATGAAACGAAACTACGTTTTAGTTCTTCAGCAACATATTATTTGATTTTAATAAAAGGGCGGACGTACAAAGATTTATTCTGATGTAGGTAAACAAGTTTAGTTAAGATTATGAAAAATACATTATTCAAACAATTGAATTTCTGAAACAATTATATCATTAAACAAAGAACTCACATCTCAGAAAAATGAACCACATAATAATACTCGACTGCAGCCATTATTATACAAAGACAATTATGATTAAAAATATAAAACTTTCTTCTACCAATTTATACCGCTGGAAACATGAAAGTCATGCCGGGCGTGTATTTAATAAAAGTACACTGAAATAATAATGTAAATTGTTCACTTGAAGAGCTAAGAATTTACCGAGTTGTTAATTAAATTTCATTGGCATACGGAATGAAAACGGTAAAGTGAATTCATTTCATAGCCGCTAGGAAACATGCAATACGAATGACGTCCGTATTCTGCTAAATAACAATCGCCATTATTTATTTGATTGAAAAAGGCACTGACCAGATTGCACCACATCTGTTTTAGAATGAACGTATGATAGCTGAAACTGTACAGAATACGGCTCCGTCCGACACGTGCCTTTCAATTTAGTGAATACCTTTGTAATAAATAACTTATGAGAAATGTTCCTTGAACAATCTTGACGTTTTATTGAAAAAGTTTGAAAAATGACCTTGTTTATTTTATATTATTCGAATTTCAAAACATTTTTGTTATTGTATTTGTGTATAGGCAGGTGTAGACTAAAATTCTGTTAAGTGTAAAGTTTAAAACAAGTTTGAATAAGGAATAGTTATGATTAAGATGTGTCGTAATCAAACGGAGAACTGCCTCGTTGGCCTAGTGGTGCTAAGCGCGACTGCTACGCAAGAGGTCTTGGGTTCGATTCCCGAGTCGACCAAGGTGTTATTGGGTTTTTCAATGAAATTCTCAGTAGCAGGTCGGAGTTTGGATTTGTTCCCGGTTAGTGGCAATAGGCTCGCCCCTATTACATGGGACCTAAACATATCGCCGAACTGTGGGTGTACATTTGCACACCTCTGCCTACCCCTTCGGGGATAAAGGCGTGATAATATGTATGTATATGTAATCAAACGAAGATTGTAATACCGAGTTCAAAATTCTTGGATGAAAATATCATACTTTCTTCAAATCGTTGAGGAAATGAGGCCTCCTTTGAAATAACAGTATTGAAAACAGTGTGACCATTACCTCGTAAGAGCGTTCATAACAGCCGCCAGGAACACGTCGTTATACTAGATGGGTGCACAGATTACGTGCCACCATTTTATTATAATGGCATAATTTATATTCATCAAAACCCTCATAAATTGCGTGCATCGGAAAATGAAAGCCGTTGGATATATCGTACAAATGATATTTTGGGATTCAATCAAATAGCATGTCAATTTCGTTCGGTTGTGTCGGTGTAATTAGTTGCGATTCAAAATTGAATGTCTACATCCAATATTATTCAATTTACTGGGTTGTTTGTATTGTAAGCCATTGAGTCGGCGCCATATTTTACCTATTTTCGTTAAATTGTTTTGCTTAGTCCATCATTTAATTATGTATCCTCGTTTCATTTTGCAGAATCGAATATTTACGTTGCTAAAACTACAATCATTTGCGAATTATGGTCCGATCATACAGTCAATAGTCCAAACTAGTATAAACAGTTTATTTATCTCGTAAATTGGTAGAGTAAATAAAAATGTACGTCGATAAAGATTTATCTTTCAAAGTTCCACAACTCCAGTTTAATACGGCTCCTTAGTCTCCCAACCCGTTAACCGCCACTATGTCGTCAATTCAAAAACAAATCTTTTAAAATGAAATCGAAAAAAGCTGTGGAGATAAAAATATTGTGCTTGAGAAGTTCCCTCGAGTCGAGCACTATCGACTTGAAGTGTCTCCCGTAGGTACTCGTCCATCGCCCGGCTCGTCTCGGCACGAGTCCGCTACGCAGTTGCTCAACTTGTTGACCAAACCGTTGACCAACTGGTTGACCTTTTTGTCTGGCCATATTAGCAGCATATTTTTCACATAAAAATAAAGGAATAGCTAGTAGTAGTATCTACACATGAATGCGTCCGTAGTCAGTTGTTTGTTGTTTGTTAACATAACAAAAACGCAGTCTATAAACGAGAGTTAATTGACAACGCTATTTATTAGGCTCAGTCCGTCGGACAAATTCTATACCAATCCCACACAAGAGCTAAGTTACTGTTGTTTTTCGAACTTACTGAATGTTATAATTTCTCATACCTGACGCATATAAGGCAATCATACCATCCTCATCCAACAAAAATCCTCCCAAAACACTTTATTAATGACACATGTTTACCGAAGACAGATTCAATTAACCGCCCGAGTATATCGCGTTACCTCATAATGATTAGCGAATTTAATAACGCACTCGCTAGGAATAGGACCTCCTTTTCCCCGACGTTGACATTTCCCGCTCATAAATACACGGATAATTTGCACGAGAGAGAATATATCTTATTTATACTGTTTATGAACTATAAATTGCAGCTTTCCGAATAGGTGTTTTAAATTAGATTCCATTATGTTATGTTAATGTGCTCCTAATATGGTATCTATAAACGTTATGGCTGCTTTATTCGTAAATTGGATAGGTAATACGTACGAAATTATATAATATATGTTTGTTTATAATTTAAATATGTTTTGGTAAATAAACGTTATTATTTTGTAATAATTAAAATCCTTATTTGTTCATTTTCATTCAACAAACCCGTAAATTAATTAACATATCGTAATTCTGCACATTTCTGAACCAATTAAAGTTTTTGATACTTTATTTAGCCGTAAATAAAATAGCCAAACCAAGTAAATAAAGTTCAAAAAATTAAGTTTTCTACATACATCGTCTTTTTAAATGAGTCCCAGCAGATTCCCAAATACGTGTTTCAAAGTCATTAGCTATTAAACTTATGGCCGTATATTAACAACACCTAGATCTATACGTAACAAACACAAGCACAATAACTTAACGTTATTGGGCGGTCGTTCATACGAACTTCGGAACTTAGTTAAGTAGTTCCTCGAACAGGACTTCTTACTAAACATTGTATTCCTTTTATAACAACACTATTGAAACGTCCCTGATATTTTGTAATGTTGTATTTTGTATGAAGATTCTTGGTGATTTTTAAGCATACTTCATAACATTAAAAGTTTACGTTTTGCGATTAACAACTACAACATAAATTTTGTATTGAGATTTTTATTATAGATTTCAATTTCTGATACATCTTCATTGAATTTTAAGGCACAAAATACCGCGTGTGTTTATTTAAAACACGAAACGGTTACTGAAATGCTAGTGTAGGATATATGCTACGTACTATTATGTACACATTCATCGATTTTTAATTTGTAATAAAAGATATAGAAGTTAATATCACTCGTATTAGCTTTAAATACTATTCTGTAATTCTAAAAATGTAACAATTTAGCCGCTTAGCACGTATCAACAACATCGTTGGAAAGAACCAAGAGGTGTTTCAATGTAGAGCACCATTTCATTTAATGACCACCATTTTGAGTTCCGCGCTCACGAACACTTAAAACATTAAGAGCAAGCACCATGCATTTATGACTCAGATCTAGAAACGACAGTTTGCTTTGACATCGTCATTTTGATGAGTTTTTACAAACTGTCATTCTGTAAATTCGATTGTATCATCATCTAAACCAACGTTTTGAGAATCTCTAATACATATTAGCTCAGGGCTTTATACAGTTACTATTTGACGGGCCTGTTGGTCTAGCGGTTAGTGACCCTGACTTCTATACCGGAGGTCGTGGGTTCGATTCCCACTCAGGACAAATGGTTGTGTGATGAGCACGATCATTTGTTCTGGTCTGGGTGTAATTTATCTATAATATGTATGTATTTAGAAATATATATGTATGTTTATCAGTTGTCTGGTCACCATAACACAAGCTCTCTTAGAGCTTAGCTTGGGATCAGATTACCGTGTGTGAATTGTCCAGGACTATTATTATTATTATACATACCTACTATCAAAACGAAAAGAAGAAAATAAACTCTAATTAAAATAATATCGATTTGAAACCAACTCGTTTTATAATGCTGTGCAGTTATTAAGACTCAACATGTAAAATAATAGGAAGATAGAATCGCCGAATAGAGTTCCATATTCAATGTTATGAAAAATTCCTGATCCCATTTTACCGAGTCATTTTAATGCACCTGCTCGCTTCCTGCCCAGGGATTGCTTTTAATATACGTTTTTTTATCGCAAATATCATATAAATATAGACAGTGCGATTTTAACTGAACACTGTAAGTTAACGAACCTAATATTATTTAACTTTAAAAATAAATGTTTGGGACAGAACAATGGGCATTTTTATGTCTGAACCTTTGTCAAAGGTTTATTCTATATGGCTATATCAATTTCTATACACGGACAAATACGTATGCCTTTGTCGTGGCGAACCGAGACCGCTTGCCGGAGGCTTCTTTTTGGGTCCCAGTAGGTATTAACCCGAGAAAAACGGTACCAAATTACGGACGAAAAAAACCTTCGTCTATTTTGGATTTGCTCCGTCGAGTTGCCATGTTAATGTAATTATAGTTTTGGTAACTGTCAGCGATCTGTAATCAGTATACAATAAATCCGATGAATATTCATCCGGACTCAGCCATCATAAATAAAGAACAACTGAATAATTATGTACAAAGCCGTACAATGGTCCTCAGGTAATGGGAAAAGTTTTAAATCAACAAATCCCACATAACGAATATATGAGTAGGTCGGTGCGGCCCATAAATCCGGTGCGTATCTGCGATGCCGACTCTCGTTAATTATAAATAAAATCACAATGCCTTAACTTTGAGCACGTTTTATACGTAATTAGAGTTGTTGGAACTTTTTGTTAGAATCTTGATGGCTACGTTTAATTATGCAGTGGGTACCTACCACTCGAATTTTTAAAGCGGTAGTTATGTAAAAGGAAGTAATTCAAATAATGATTTTATTATAAACCGATTGCTTTAAATACCCTAAATTCAGATAGATAGATTCAGAAAAGATCATCCGATTAAATTCGGATAACATTTGTTTATTATAATATACGACAAACAGAGAGATTTCTTTGATTCGAAGTTACCTGTATGAAAACCAGCTAACATATGAATCTGACCTAAAGTTCACACCACCGAGACATTTTGAGCACAGCACTAACGACGGATAATGCATTTTTATGACTTCAATAAAGAGGTGTAACAATGTCTCGGTACTCCTTTATTGGTGATCGTTTTGCAAGCTTGCCAAGTGTGGGCCCGCTTTAACCTCTAATGGCATTTATTCATAGCCACATATTAAAATCTGTTACAATATAAACTTTCCCTCACGTACCTAATAAATATTCTGAATTCAGGAAGAAATTGGAGCGATTTTGAAGGAATGAGACTCAGCTTTTGTGGCGCTGTCTTAAATAAAGTGAGCCAAATTAATTCCATTAGTTGGATCAACAGAAGTAGGTAAATTCATTAGGCCGTTAATAGCCAACAAAGCTCTTTTAAATCTTTTAAATTACTGTTGCAGAGTTTTTGATGGTGTATATAAGAAGTACCTTATTTAAAATGTCCGTGAATTGGTGTAAATGTTTACACATTGCTTACCAATTGCTTAAACAAAACTATTCGCATATTCAAACAACATGCTTTTTCTCTGCAACTAAATATTTATTTTCGTTCTTTAAAGAATTCATCATTTGTCCCTTTATTCACACATACTTATCATATTATAAATATATCTACTCGTAACACGACATACAGTTGTAATGTTCTAAACAAGTCTTTACAACGCTACGAACAGCTACGCCATATGTACTCGTAGCACGACGTAGCATCGGTTACGTTAAAGCTATAAAACTCTTATAAACAGTAAATGGCAGTTTTCGTGCTCCCCGGTGCCTTTCAATTTGGTTTAATCACTTTATCCTTAAAAACAAGCCGGGGTTGTAACTGTCATGTTTGGAGGGCCATCCGTCTTCCGATACGCGCCCTTTGTACCTGTTTATATCTTATCGTTCGCTCGAGGACGCTCAAAATACTCGTTAAGAAATTTATTACGATAAGTATTTAACGAAAAACGTGCTTTGCTCTTAATAAAATAATAACGGAAGTAATCGGATTATTTTTAATATACTCTGTAATGATGGCTACATTTTTTAATTTATTGAAGCGCTACCTAAATTGAAAGTAATTACAGTGGAAACAAAATGACACTGTAAACCTTTGGAAAGCCGTGGAAAATACTTGAATTACCGCAAAGAACAGAGCTAAAGATCTCTTTGCGTGGCATGTACACATTCAGACAGATGCTTCGAACGACTGGAAAATTTACGACTATTTTAAAAATAAAATACCTACGCTATTTTCACGTCACCTCGTCACAGGTGGTAGGATAAAGTACTTACACACGAGGCTTAATCTGACATTGAGTCAAACGAGACGCCGGGATAAAGTGGCGCGACCGCGGCCTGCGACTGTATTTTTGTGAATAATTGTGGGAACTGGATCAACATGAAACAGTCGTACGAGTGTATGGCCTGGTTAACAAGCGGGTGTATGATTTTTATTAGTTTAGCGAGTTTGTTGGTATATCAATTATAAAGGCGTTTGCTGTATGTATCGGTGTCGGCGCCGGGGCCTGACCGCGACCACATCGTTACGAGCGCTGACGTCACGATGCATTACACGCTGTTCTTGTCATCGTGTTGTTTTCATCCCGCCGCGCCGCTTTCCACGCCGACTCCTCACTTACCTTGTTCCATCTTGCATAAACATAAACCGTACTTCGACGTTATCTTTTGTTTCTTTGTTTTGCATAATTTATGAGCTGAAAAAGAATATTTGATGGCTTTGATTTTCCGAATAATTTCCCTATTAAATAATCATTACATTATAATAACAGATTCAATTTTATTTATGTTATCTTTATACCATTATTAGAAAACGTCGATTTATAGTGATTGAACGTTGGATGAGAAATGGGCGCCGATTTTTCTCGTTCGTCGTTTGATGAAAGTGTAGGAGTCAATTTACATAGTTAAATCATTTCGATTTGTCGCGCCGTGAGTCGCTGCCGTATGTGCCACGTACACATGTACGTGTACCTAGACATATATGAGGCATATCACTTACCTTCTTATCGCAATAAATATTACTATGTGCATAATAATATGACTTGCTTTGACAACGCACCAGGAACATATTAACTTAGATACGTGTTTGACATGACATGTCTGAGTCTGCCTGAATGACTCTTCACTGCAAAAGCACAATTAAAATTAATACTTATAGATATCTCACTAAAATACAGCTAATACTTATTATAACCACAGATTTAAAGTACGGTGGATTACCTCATTAATTTTGTTTCCTCGAAATAAGTTTAACGTTTTAAGCTATTATGACACATTCTATAGATCAGGATAGTCTACTTTTTCTTCATCTCAACTCGTTTGTATGTTCGTTCGTCTGTTTCTGTATGCACTACATGTACATTGTGTTCGCAGGTGACTTGCCCCGGCCGCGCAGTAAAGGGGAGTATGTGTTTGTGATCGCGCAGCTGCTGTTCGGCCTGCTGTTGTTCGCGACAGTACTGGGGCACGTCGCCAACATCGTCACCTCCGTCAGCACCGCCAGGAAAGAGTTTCAAGGTAATATACTAGATGATTTAACAGTAACAGTTTTTGTAGTGATAGTACCGCACTACATAATATTTGAACGCCAGATTGTAAGGCAATTTGCACTTGTATACGTCAAGACGTAGAATCACTACATCTAGATTTAGAGAAGGGAAATTAAAGCTAAACTTAACAGTAATTTAAACTAAAAAGAACACAATTTTATGCTACCTAACATAAACTGTATGCTCTATAGTATACAGTATTTAAGGAACCCGAATCCCCAGTGTGTACACCAAAACAGTTCTTTAAATATACTCTTTATGTAGGTACACAAAAACCCTAATCATTAATCCATATTTTATGTGAATACGAAACCTACCAAAACATTCAGAGAATCGGTAATACAATAGCTATTTCTGCCCGTACCTATAATATGCATAATTTATTTTTTCAATACGATTTTCGTCCACAATACGCGCGTGATTACTTGATTTCATACAATCTGGTTTCGCTTTTGTATGATATATTTCTGTGTAATTTGCCAAATATATTTTTATTTACCCTTTATTTTGGTATAACGGTTTCACTTGGGAATGTTTGACATAGGTCGGCGCAGGTCAATGTCTCTTTGAGGTAGTTTTCTAAACATATACTTACGCCTACGTAGTTATTAGAGGTACGATAATCTTCAAACGATGAAAGTCTTTGACCGTAAGCGTATTTATGTTCACATTATAATGTAAAAAATGTCTTGTTGGTCCAGTGGAAAAACTAAAGCAAATTCACATGATTTAATTTCATTTAAAAATCACTTGTTGAATCCTTAATCATACTACATTAATAAAACGAGCACTACATAGTTCTATTTATAGACTTCTAGGAAATGGCCCAGGGTTTAGAAGTAATTCTGTCACATGCCTGTATCTTGGAGCACAAAGCATTCAGAAGGTGTAAAGCCTAATCTCTCCGGGGTCGCATCAGTCTTTGTTGCAGAGTGCACCTGTTTGTGCACATACTCGTCTGAAAGACTAGCTCTAGTATACTATTAAATGTTATCTAGTATATAATATTTTACTAGCTAATTCAGTGACTTATTGCAGACCTACGGAAATTTCATATGGTTTCATTTAAAATGCGTTTAAAAAGCGTTGCTTTTAGAATAATGTTACATACTAAAATCAGTAGCATGTAAGTTGACAGCGTAACAGACCTCTCCAGTAGATTCGCAATGTATGTCAGAAACACTCGCTCGAAAGTATACCAAGCTCAGTACGGAACGACGCTTTCAATTTAGGTATGTAATATGAAAAACGTTTGAGGTAAGCCGATTACCATATAAGAAGGATTATGCAAAAATAAAACGATCCCGTATAAATATGTGTTGTAGACAAGGTTCGCGGAGCTCTCATTTCCCGTGATGCATTAGATGGTTAACACGATATATCATGGCACGTGTGGAGGCTGGAACAGTTTCCTTGACATTGCGGTGCAGGGCTGAGCGCGGCGTGGTGAGGCGCGCGTCTGCCACATTAGCGTACTAAGCAGGTAGACGTGCCGGCACGCGCTACCCGCCGCGCCGCGCGCGCTACGTGCTCCCGCTCCACGACCTTAAGCCCAAATCAACTCCACAAAGAACCGCGGACAATAAATAAACAAAGAAAAGATTTAATAACGAAATAACGATATTCTTTCAGTATATTAATACTGAAAGAATATCGAGTTCAAATTTAATTAACGTGACTGAATGCGCGTATGTGTGTTATGATGGACATCTAAACAAAATTCTCCTGTTAAATAAGCAACTAGCACGTGTAGGGAATCAATTCGAGGAATGGATAAGTCTAGCATTTTAAACACAGAGGAGCGGCAAAGTGTCAACAACTTTAATTAGCGCTGCAGCTCGGTTGAAAAGACAATGGCGCCGCGACGCCAGAGAGCAGGCTGAATCCGTGACCTTCCTCGGCGGCGCTGCAGCGAAATAGGTCAGCGGCTTGAATGCTATAAATAGCTCGGCGAAAGTCGGGCGCCGCGCCCCATCCCGCCGGGAGAGCGCCGCGCGCGCCCGCATCGATCCGTGCTGCCACCGCGCGCCCCATCGCGCCCGCCGGCCCAGCGCCGCCGCCGCCGCCGCCAGCCGCCCGAGCCCAACAATCCCACAATAATTGATCTACTCCACGACCACCCACCGCTAGTCACAGCGCCCCTGCAACACCTTGACACATGACGACCTTCAATCTCACACATGGCTCATGTCAATATCAAAGTTTGCTCTTTGTAGAAGCTCGAACACCAGACTATTGATATGTTATTTGGTATTTATCCGAAAAGGAACAAAAGAAAATATTCCATTGAAACTCGAAATGATATGGAACAAAGGACGTATTGTCCTTATGAATGCACGTCTATTCTTTAAGCACTTGCTGGACGGAAACACGCTAGAATTAAATTAATAAAATTCCATACAAACATCTAAAAAGTTATGGAATTAGAAAAATAGAGCACATAAGTATAATAATTTGTAGTTGTAGTAGTATGTAGTAAAAACTTTAGAAGTAACTTGTTGGTTTATTTATCTGTAGTATTGATTTCATCAATATTGAGTGTACAAACTTGAAGTGTTACTGTGCCAATATGCGCACACGTCCGGAGCAAATATCCGTCGCCACAATATGAACTAGCCGGCACGAGCAGGAACTAAGTTACCAAGCTCAACTAAAGATTTTAGATCGCAATGTTTGTATTACATTGTTAGCTGTGGTCGCAACTAATGCACACTGTGTTTACAAAAGATATACAAAAGAAAATACACCAGACAAATTGCTACATCGTTCGCCTTAATGATTTTAGAAAGCTGATGTCAGGGTGACTCGACACTTCTTATATTCTAGTCGGTAAATGAGCAGCGGTCAGGAGAAAAATGTATGTAATTAATAAGACACTGACACAAGATTTGAGATTGAGAAACATTTGGTCAATGAATATTGAGTCTCGTGGCTCCGAGTTCTATAGGGAGTTAGGAATCGTTGAGCAGGCGAGCGCAATGTAAACAATCGGTTGCAGTCGCTGCTACACTAAGTACCTAGTTTATATTCAAATTGTTGGACGCGGCTTGCCCTCAAATTGTGTACGCAGTCAGCACTGTCGACGTTCGTTTGACTTTCAGACTTCACATTGTTGCTGTGTATTCGAACAACATTTCCGATAATTGTAATAAGGATTTCATCTTCTAAATTATTTAAATTTCTTCCTCATTTTGTTTTGATGATTTATGGTAAATTTCCTATTAGCTACGAAACAAATATAAATATTAAACAGTGACTTTTTAATATAGAAACAGAAACAGAACATAATTTTCTCATTCCAATTGAGGAAGATCCATTGCTAATTTATACAGAGCCTCTGGGGCATTTGTTTTCAGTTGACGTGTTTTATTCGACGTAAACATAGAATCTCCAACAATAAAATAATAATGTTTTGCTGAATAAAGGAGGTCTTTTGGATTTCTCTCGTTTCCCAAAAAGTGTATAGTAACGGGAGTAATGTAGCGTGGCTCGTGGCGCACGTGGCTTATTTCCGAGCGGCTCTGTGCGGTGCGGCGCTGTGCGGTGACTCGCACACACTGCGACCACACGCCCGCGCCGGCTCCGTCACGTCCCCGGTCCGTGTTTGTAGAAGATTAAATTACTCCAAATGTCGGCACACTAATAACATCGGGTCCCGCACACCGGCGCTGCACGCCAAAGGGAACTGTTCACTGGTTCTTGTGACGGAATGTTTATTGTTGACGCTACTTAGCAAACAATCGTCCTTTTATATCAGAGTTTAACACGGTCTCTTTTGATCCCTGCAAGGTTCTGTAAATCTTATATAAATTCTAAGTGTAGGCGTACGTTATGTTAACTTTCCATTCCGTATACTGACATTGTAGCCATGTGATTTATATTCTGTTCTTCGATTTTAAATTGTTTGTTACCTGCTTGTTTGACTGACTTGTTATAGATGATTGTTCGTTATCATAGAACTAGTATATTTTACCAGTCAGTAAATAAGGTTAAACATTTTATGGAAGTACTCTGTACCTTCCTATTATATTTATAAAGAATAAATATTATAAGAATCCATTAATGTCAAATTAAACACCCAGCTTCACGTATGAAGCAGGTCATTTCAATATATTTACGCTGAAAAAGAGCCTCACAGGCTTCGCGTTGTGCATCCCAGATTAATCTTTTTGAAATTAAAATCTCGACTAAGGCACCTATGATACTCAGCCAAGCCAGGTTACGTGGGCATTATGTTACAAAATATTTGCCTTCGTTTTTGTAAAACTAGAATTGTACTTTATTGAAGTGAGAATAAGTTTCAGAATCGATTAGCAGTTATTCAGAGCCAAGGAAAATAATATTTTACTGAAGTCTTTGGCAGAATCCTGTTAATATTTTCAACACAATGGACTTCCGAGTCCGTGTTCGTTTAATTTAATAAATTGAAAATGAAATCAATCTATTTGTTTGTGGAATAAGTGCGTTTGACTGTTATAACCCGAAACTTTAATTGCATACCAGGACAACAATGTATGTCCAAAAACTATGTTAGTAATATGAAGAAGTCGTTTTATATTCACCAACATTCTATAATAAAACTCGGACTGAAATCGGCATAACATCCGCCACAAAAGAAAAACCCGAATAACTGGCTGTTGCAATATTTGCGGAATGACTCGCTATAAATTAGGGTATGAGAGTCATGCCAAAACTTATAACATGCTCTTTGTTTATTTTTGTCGGGAAACGAGCGATAAAATAATATAAAAACAAAAGAACGTCTAGGAACTTTTTAGTACCGGCTTTAAGTGACCGACGACCTGCATCGCGGACTTGAGCCCTGCTTTTTATGGATTTGCTATTAAATGAAGTTGCGTTTGTTTCAGTTTGCCTGAAGATAACTGTCTTTCTTAATGTTCTTTGGCAAATGTTTCAATATTGAGGCTTCCGTGATCTTATTAAATAAATATTCTAACAAACGTCCATCAGCAAAATTCTTTATTATTTTAATTCTACTCGCTTTTATTCAGACTGAGCTTGGAGGTACAAATAAAATTCTTTGTGCCGAAATCACTCGTCATTTTAGACCGATATCGAGTAATGTTCAGCACAATTTGGGGAGTCAGCCCCATTCGAACCTGATTACAATCAATTGTTCTGAACGCCATGAGTCAGCTCACGTCGGCACAACACAAGAAAAGAAACGCTTGAAAAATGAGCAAAGAAACAGACGAGGTTAACCGTGTTCAGGATCCTGAAATCAGTCAATATAACCTCGCATTTGCTATATAAACATAGGTATATAACCTTATTTTATGGTACACCATAACAATATCATAAAACGTATACATTTGAATAAATGTAAATATGCATTAAGAGTCGCCGCCATTGAAAAAATGGCGAACCAAGAACATAACACGTGTTTTTTGCTAAGCAGTTATTTTTACGAGATTAAATAGATATGTAATGTTTTCAGTAACATATTGAACTTGGAAGTCTAATTTATGATATACTGGCCTATAAAAATATCCCACTACCGTTTCCAGCAGCTGGAGATTTAGATGTATATTTATAGGTACATAGAAATGTTAAATTTTTACAATGATGCTATAATTTGCATATTACCTAGACCTAAATTCAGCTATTCACCCAAAAACTTTAGAGCGTATGCTTTAATAATTATGATATTCATTAAACTCCCCGCGATACACCTTCCTTACGCGAGAAAACCGCAAAGTTTAACCATAAAGTTATGCCAACCTGTTAAAACTACTAACTTGCCTACGAACACGTTGAATACTAAAATTGAATATCGCGATAGTTTAAGCGTTCGATATCCCGATAAGTGGCGATTAGAGTGAACTTATTCTAACGTCATTTGTTACAGAGTGATTAGGTGCTGCCTTTGTTCTCATACCTTTATAAAGCCGATTCTTCTTGGATTCATATTTAAAAAACGAACTTAAAGCTTTAGCTTTTTGAGCTTTAGCTATATCATTTAAGGTGAATTAAAAAAATCTTTTGGCTTCATAAATATTTTTCCGAAGAGCGCTCTATCTAACCTACCGACTGCGAGAAGTCAAGTGTAGCTACAGTCGTGTCATTATAGTGTTTCAAATGTTTTTATCAGTACCTAACAACTTCTTATACATGGAAAAGAACTTTGTTGTGGCACAACAGTCCACATTTAGATAATTTATTTCGATACTTAATGGAAAAACCATGTATATTTTTCTTTAATACCTATGACTGTTATGTAAAACACACTCTCCAACACATCAAAGGCTATAAAGCCGCCATCAGAACTACGATAAGTCTATCACAAAAGTCTCTCAAGTACGTTTACCGTCTGAAATGTAGATGAGTAAGTTCTCTGCATAAATTGCATAAGCTGCGTTCGTTCATGTGTGAGGTTCAATTCATAGCATGCACTAGGTCCGGAGGTTCATATTGACTACGGCTCGACGCTTTGAGAACAAATATTTTACATTCGCAGACGGAACTAGCGCTGTATCAATGTAAATTAGTTTTCATTTCGACTCGACGTACCGTAAATTTAATTTGCACTTTGAAATTCTCTTATGATTACATTTGAAAATAAACTATGATATTTAAATGTCGTAATTTTATACAATATTTTTTGCTCTCTGTAAAAAACCTATCAAAAATATGAAGTCAATCACGCAGTAGACTAAAATATTTATTTGAAACGGAAATGGTTTAAAAATCTGCTTTTCTATGCATGTAATATTAAAAAATGCAGCTCGGATCACTCACGTATGCCGCGCGGCGTAAAATAAAATGCTTTTATTTTTCCTCGAATGGGTAAATTGATTTTCATTTGTTTTTGATTGGAAGGTAGGAATATTTGTCCTTTAGTTTATTATATAGATATAGATAAAAAAAAATTGAATTAAAATACATTATACACCTATTGTAAAAAATGGCAAAACCGATTTTTTTTTAACATAGCCACTGTACTGTATTGGATATCATATGGGACATATTATTATAAGTAATACTTTGCTTTACCGCACAATCACGTCTCAGCGGATCAATACTCGTATACAATAAAATTGTAATGTCATGTATTTGAGCCTAACGCCTCGTACATCATTTAATGTGCTATTGAAACACTTTTCATGTAGGACACCTAACATTCATAAATTCTCATTTGCTTACAAAAAGTTCCGTTATTTATTAGTTCATTCTTTTTTGAAGAAGTATTTTATGTAATACCTTAAAATATAAATATAGGTAGTTATGTACAAATTTAATATAATTCAGGGCAAAGATAAGTGGGGATCACAACTCTATTGATAAAATCCCAAATAGCTGTCAAAACTTCCATCTCCAACTTAATGAAATCTCAATCCCCGTCGACGAACCGAATTCTTAGAAGCAACCGGCTCGTAAACAGAGCATCTGCTAATGAAACACTAAAATCGTTCCGGAGGCAATATTTGAACGTTTTCAATATTTTATTACGCGCCGTAAAACAAATCTTACTATATTAATCGGTATATCGATTCGACGTTTCAGTAAAAAGATCGGTAAGAATATGAATTGTACTGTATAGTTATGTACTAGGTGTATGGATATACTTTTTGTGAATGTTCAAAACTTACCTTACCATCTCGAGCCCGACATGGCAGCCGAGATAAACGGTTTGCTAAACTTGAAATTGCAATTATTTGAGAAGCCTACATTAAGTTAGGACTTGACATACTAGGCGCTCCACTTAGCTTAACTAACCCTACTTCCCGGACGGCGACAGGTGAGATTAAGTACGATCTACAAAACAGTTTAAATTCATTTTGTCCTCAAACTTTGTGATAACTTAATGAGAAACAAAATTTGAAAGACATTATCTTTCAAATTTTGTAGTAAGATAGATCGCGACAACTTAGTTAATCTTTTTATTATACCCAATATTGGGGAAGTTTCTTGCATACTGTTTGATTGGATAGTTCGATAATTAAACCAATTACCGTTGTTAGTCAAACTAATCAATCACCAACAGAAGATTATCCGGTGTAGTTTCGTAGCCGTAGCGGATTGGTTGCTGGCTACGAGAGCGTAGCTGGATAACCGACGTGTCATTATGGCGTAGCAACTATGAAAATTTGTTCTACGAAGTTTTAGGAATGCTTAAATTAAAACCAGTTTCGATGAAAACGTAGGTACTATTCTAGTACAGATGATGCATTATCATCAACGATAACTTCATTTAGCAATATTCACAACGTGTCTGTCCGTACACATTTACCATAAGCTTTGCTAAGCTTAGGACGCAGAGTGGCTCGGCATAGCAAGTAAATAGTTTAATGTCACATCAATATTGTCACTGAAGTAGACTATTATTGACCTTTCTGTTTATTGAGTTTCTCAGATCTAGATTTCATCTTTTACGTTAGGTGAATTAATTTTTATGCTGTTGGGCAGCGTGGTATCAGAGTCTATATATGACTTGAAAAAAAAAACTAACAATCGACTAACTGCTTTTTGTACATATGTATAGTTAATTAATTTCCATCTCTACACTTCCATTTCATTTTAATGTCACTACAACATTTATTAACCCAAATAAACCTCGTACAGCGAAACTAGACGGCGTGAAGACGTACATGCGCATGCGGCGCGTGCCGACGACCCTGCAGGTCAAGGTCATCAAGTGGTTCGACTACCTCTGGCTCACGCAGAAGTGCTCGGACGAGGAGAAGGCCGTCTCCTGCCTGCCCGACAAGCTCAAGGCGGAGATCGCCATCAACGTGCATCTGGATACCCTAAAAAGGTAATTAAAATACAGGATTAAGAAATACATGATTTTTTTAATGACCAGCCAAATTTTAACTGGGTGCTCTACCCATGAATATGAACAACTTTCACTAAAGGACCAACTCTGATTTCACGAAAAAAAAACAGCTGTTTCATAGTTTAATACCTACTCGACTAAAAATAACTCTGTATACTCATTTGGTTGTATAATAGTAGTGTTTTAATTGCAGTAGTTAGAAATGTATTCTTTTATGTTTTGGTTTTTGGTAAACGAGATCCTTGGTTCAGTAAGTTTCGTTTACTGAAAGTCTTGCTTTAGTAAGATTTTCTGCCAATTGACGTTTTTCTTTTAATAGGAACTATATGAAATACCTTTCATACCTTTGTTTGTGTACTCAGATATATAAAATAATACCTACATTAACGAAGCTACATTCTAGGTGTATGTCATATGTGTATGATAGCTATACTCTAAATAGTAAATAACCCGATGTATATTTTTTTAATACACTAAGGAGACCTAAATATAATCTATTTATATTTTAGAATGTAAAAATGATCAAAAGCAAAAACCATGAACAATTACGAAACAAAGTTATAATTCAAAATGTGTATTTAGGAATGTTTGCTTACCGTCAGCATATTTAGAAAGCAAAAAGGTTGCGAAACTTATTTTCGCTTAGATATCAGCGTTTAGCAACAAACTGTTTGACCCTATGCCGTTGGCAGAAAAGAAGGCGATTAGTATTCTTTCACCGTATACAACGGACCAATGTTATATACAAATGTATAAAGGCTCAGGTATACAAACATGTTTACTTTGTGATATTAAGATCTGTGCCTGTACTAAGCTCTTAAAGCAGGACTGTGTGGAAGCGAGACAGCGTATTACGCTCTGTGTAGTGACGTCTCGCTTCCACAAGACACGCAAGTGCACAGGTGTATTAACAAAAGCTTAGTAGATAAAGATTATTTTGGGATCTATGACAATCTTATTAAGATCATTCAATAGTACTAATATACTCGTAGAACAAATAGTTTGCTTGATTTTGCAAGTGACGTTGACAAAGGACTGTCGGAATTCAAGTCGAAGGATAATGAAGTTGTCACTAGATCGAGCAAATTAGTTAAGACGCCCAAATGCCTTGCCCTTAATTTAATTTGCGTTTAGTTTGAGTTAGGGTTAAGGTAATTACATTTTATTAGCACAATTCCTGTCTTTATTCTATCGTTAATTCTTTATTCAATTAGCACAACTAGTTGCCAATCCTTTGGAATTGTTTGTTCTTGAAATGTTTATTTTCCATTTGTTGTTACGTAAAGCGGTTTTTCGAACATGTAGTTTGACAGTGTGTAGATAGTAAGTACGTACCTACATTTATGCAGTGTAGCCGTTCAAGCTTAATATCCCGTGTTGTATAATTAAAAAGAGAAACATTCGCTTTTTACGTCCATGAATTATGCATAAGTGTTCGTTTATACGATCCGTAAATTTTTGTCGCCAAATGGCTCTTCTGAGTTTTTCTCTTTTTCAGCTGAATTCTGTTTGCGTGCGGTTTAGAGTACCTGTGCGCGTAATGTTTAATGGAAGGATGGTTTTAATGTTTCATTTCAGTTAATAAATTATTATAATTAATGCTTAGAAATCATTCGCAACTTTGTTCTTTGTTTGTAACGCTCGTACATTTTTTAAACAGGGTGGAGATCTTTCAGAACACGGAGGCAGGCTTTTTGTGTGAATTGGTGTTACGACTCCGGCCAGTTCTATTTTCTCCAGGAGACTTCATTTGCAGAAAGGGTAAGCTTTTCATTCTAGCTTTTTATATTTCGAACTAGATTGTTATCTATCTAGTCTTTGACTTTTATAACTAATATTTTTCCTATATGACTAAACGAATGTAGATGAATGACTTATGTATCTTGTCCCTAGGTGAAGTTGGAAAGGAAATGTACATAGTAAACCGAGGCAAACTGCAGGTGGTAGGCGACAACGGGAAGACAGTGCTAGCTACACTCAAAGCGGGTTCTTATTTTGGCGAAATTTCCATTCTGAACATGGGCACGGCAGGTAAACAACTTGGTAAATATCGCCAGGGCCCGAGACGCCACGCCATTATTACTCTACTCTGTATTTCTTGAAAAGTTTTGAAAAGCAAACGTTGAGGAGACGCTGCACTCAGGCCGAGGGAGCGGCCGCGACGCTACCAACAGGTTCCGGGACATCAGGACGACTGGTACGCGGTCGGTGCGCGCGCACTTATATACCGCGGGCCACCGACCGCCGCTAACTAGATCGTGCCAATTACAATTATTGTATTAGGGAATGCTTTAAAATTTACAATTAATTTACAATTACGCATTTTAGATATGATTTCAGTTTTTTTATATGCTCTTAAAATATTCTTTTTCATATTGATACTTCAAAAGAAGAAATATTGTTATGTGGTAAGCTTAACTACTTTTATTTCTTACGAATCGGACAGTTGAGTGGCTTCATCTTAGATCCTCATCAAGGATTTGTAGCGTCTTGTGTCATGTGGTTTATTTGCATCTTTAGTTATATTATTATCTCCTTTGGTTGTATTGAAGGCAGTGTCCCCGATCGCTTTGCATCCTCCCTGATTACCTCATATACTTGGCGTGACCTCTTGGTGCATGATCCCCCAATATTTTTAAGTGTGTCCTGCGTACGTACGATCTTAAATCATACTATCGGCTCTAAAGATTCTTTTTTTTTTATCTGACTTTGATATCCTATGCAATTCTAAACTAGTAAATCTGCTTAGTTCTTTTACAGATTTCATATATTTACTGATTTTATTAATATCTAGTATTCGTATGTTAAATCTTTTGTATTTAAAGCTTTGTCTTGGTAATGGAGCACAATAAGAACCCTATAGAGATGGCTTCTTATTCTTTTTTCGGTCAGTTATTATTTTTAAAGTTCTGAACGCGATGTGACTCCGGCCTCGTATACCCACCCTGCGTCTTGTCTAAATTTCAAGGTAGTTTTTCTATCTTTTTACTAAACAAGCTTCCTTTTTATCTCTTCGACTGTTATTGATCTTACTCTTGTCATGTTTACCCTACCACCGGTGTCGGTTGTCCTGGTCTGGTTTTTCTTATGACCTGTTCTGTCTATGTGTGTGTCGTGTGGAATGAGGGTTCAGAACAGCTCATAAGGGGGGGACCGGGCACCGGTTGGCACGGAGTGTGTGGATGACACGTCGACAGGAAACCGCCGGACAGCGTCGGTGCGATCCGTGGGCTACTCGGATCTGTTCGTGCTCAGCAAGAAGGACATGTGGGACGTGCTGAAGGAGTACCCAGCGGCGCGCGTGCGCCTCGAATCTATCGCCGTCAAGAGACTCGAGAAGTATAAGAAAGCGCCGCTCGAAAAAGGTACCCATCCCACATTTAGCTAGAACATTCCTTTCAAGGAAATAAATGCGTGTCTGACGAACCCGAACTATTTCCGAATGGTTAGATTGTTTCCTAAAACAAGCCGTAAACGTCGTTACTGACGGAGTGAAATATTATTTCCGGAAGCTTCCCTTTTCTGTTACTATAAAACATAGATAAACATAAGTCTTTGCTGGTTATTATTTACTATGTTATTTAAGGCGCTATGCTCATTTAATGACGTGAACACTTGGCATGATACGCGACGTGTTGCGTAGCTTGCCACTCGTTTTAATTTTATTACCGAAAACGTGTGGGAGTTTTAATTTAGAAATTGTCGCAGAATATAAACTAAGGAATCGCTCTCTATGACTTACAAAGGGCAAGCTTCGTGACACGGCCGTCACGTGGCTTAGGTGGGCATAGAGCCTGCAGTGAAAGGTTTTACCGTATTGTAGTTGCCATGGGTCGTTGCCAGTCGACGCCCGGGCTCGTGGAGACGAGCAGCCGCGTGCCTATAGAGGAGATGCAGCTGCCGCCCGCGCAAATGCTGCCGCCCCCGCACTCCTCACACCCGCCTTCCTACCGGGACCAGCTTTATAGGTGCTGCGATCTTTTACAAATAATTGTTATGGGCGGTTTTGCTAAGTATTCAAAATCGAATGTTAGCTTGATGTTGTCAATTAATTTTTGCCGTCGTATAATGTAACGACAGTTGCTTTTTTGAACTAACGTACTAAGACATGACTGTTATATAACGAGACTTGGATGTTATTGCTAGATTGTTCCGATTTTGGCAGTTACTTGTTGTGTAACCAAACTCGCAGCACCTATATCGCTAGTATAACGTGTTTCGTTGTGTGTCACAGTTCGTCAGTAAGCCCTCTTCGTGTAGCGTCGCCGGTCGCGTCGTGTGCGTCTAGCGCGCGCAGCAGCGGCGCGGGCGGCGGCAGCGTGGCCACCGCGCCGCGCGTCATGCTCGACTCGCACGACGCGCTCGAGTGCGAGATCAAACGGCTCCGAGAGCGACTGTACACGGTCGAGACGGAGAACGCTGCCATGTCTGCCAAACTTAGTCAGCAGCAGTGGGAGGTTGATCAGAGGTATTTAGGCATTTAGTAAGAGTTGGTAAAATTATCAACTTCGGAAACTAGTTTTGCTAATTGGTGGTCTCGATGTGTCCAGGCTGCAAGAGATAGAAATGCAGATCTGTGGGGGCAGCTCGCTGAGCTCGCAGGAGGAGAACGAGCGCAACCGTGAGAGCATCATTTAACGGCGCGCCTCAGCCGAGCGCGCGCGCCTCCTGCCCGTGGCCGCGCTGCGCCTCTCCGCGGTCTACTGACCTGACCAACCACGTTCCCCCAGTATACCCCCTCCCGCCCCCACCCCGTCTCCCCTCGTGATCTTGTGAACTTCGAATGTACGATGACTTAGTGTTTTTATGAGTAAATATTATTATGGAATATTTAAATACGAATTAACTTTATCAAATTTATATATACGTAGTATATACGACTCGCTAATATTTGACGAGTGTCGTGGAGTGAGATTTTGCTGAGACAATATTATCTTAAATATCGTTTAGGTAATGGAGGTGTTAGAGTGCGTGAAGTGTGTGCGAGGCGCGACAAGTGCGCCTGCGCCGTATACCCGTTGCGTGTTGCGCGCCCTGTTTCTGTTCCTTGTAGCGCCGTTGCGAGCTCAATGTTACGGACTGTGTTCTATACAACGAGCCGACTTAGTTTCTCAGTTGATTGACGTTCAACAATATCGTTTGTCTGTTTCTGCGAATGCTGTCTGTATGGAGATGTATTCACTTTAGAGTTGGAAAGTTTGTGTACAAAGTTATTGTGTATCGTATAATCAATAACTAATACTGTGTGCCAAATAAAGGCCAAAGTGAATGTGCTATGGATAAGGTTTTTGTGTTAACTCATAAATAGAAAATGTAATGGATATTTTCTAATCCATTAAATTTGAGCTTTAATTATTATAAAAATCCCGGAAGACTTAAATAATTGATGTAACCCATTTTAAGTGTTATGTTTCAATTGACCTGATCTTTATTATATCTTACAGTCTAGGGAATAGTTCATTTGTCACTAAATTTGGTATAATCTATGTATATTCGCGGAATAATATTATTACAATTCTGAAGCAGTTTTGTCAGTTTTAAGAACATAAAGTAAACATAAAACGACCATAGTATGTTGTAATTTGTTATATGAAGTGGATTTATTACCTATGTATTAAGAGAAGTAGCTTAAAACTGGTAATTAAATCAGTGTTGGTAATATAAGATCACTACTGCCAAATAAGATTTAAGTAGATACAAAGTTTTAATGTAAAGATATTGACAATGGACGACGATGTTTTGTACTTGTATTCTTTCTATTTACCTAATTGGTTATGGCGTCGTTATGTAACATCGATGTGTCTACATAAGTAAAGTTTATTATCGAACTTATATCATTTGGGAATAATTCCTTTAAGAGTTGTGTTTAAAATAGACCAGTCTCAAGATATAAAAGTACCAAAACATGAGAACAAACTAATATCTTACCTCAGCTCTAAGTAAATTGTAAATACTTATTCTAATATCTATGATACGTGTTTGTAAGATGTTTTCATTGGTAACGATTGTGTTGGATCGGAAGCGCCCGCTGTACTGGTGAAGGTCCGGAGCGTCGTGTTGCAGCTTGTTGGTTGCACGTTGCACGTTGCGCGTTGCGCGTCACACGTCATGCGTCACGTTACGTTACACGCTGTAGGGTGAACTGCCGCTCGTCTAGTCAGGTTCAGTTCACGCGTCGATCAGTTATTAGTTAGTTGAATCGTACACTTTATTTCCTAAACGCCCGAAGATATAATAGATAGGCGATAAAATTTTTAACTGTAAATAAAATATTTATTTATTGTTATTATATTCCATAAATTTTTCTTCTTACATATTTCTCGATTATAAAATGGTAAGAGAGATGCATTATGCAATTGAATACTTATATTTAAACTCGAAAAACGCAAGTGCTTTTTATCATAATAACTAGTAGGTTTATGAGTCTCCAGCGCCATCTGCCGGGCGGGCGGCACAGCTCGCTCGCAGCACGAGATCTAACGAATTGTAATTCCTTTTGTAATCATTATTATAAGTGCTAATTGTTTACCTTCACACGAAGCAGTCATGATCTAATGCGGTGACCGTACTCATTGAATGGAAGTCGGAACGCGAAGTAGTATTGCAGCAACCAGGCTTGTGCATCTTAAATTGGAAATTCAATTATGTATCGCACATGATTCATTTTATTGTTAATAAAAAGATTATGATACGACCTGAGCTTTTCATTTCACTAACTAACTTCCCAAACATGTCATTAAACCTGGAATTTCTTTCATTCTTCATAAAAAAAACATAAGTAAAATAGGATCCTATAGTATAATTCGTATTTCATTCGATTAAACGAGACAGTACGCTGTGAATATTGAAAATTCATAAATAACGAAGAAAAAGACTTGACATAGGTTCTTAATGGCGAACGTCAAAGACGCTCCGAGGAGGGGAAGAAAAAAGATTAACATTTCACGATTAAATAGGGTTATTGCTACTGACACCCGCATAAAGGGAAGTGGGCATATTTCAAAACTTCGAATAAAAGATCATTGGAGCAGGAATATTTTATTGAAGCAGTGAAAGCAGCTGGCCTTGACTTCTTTATGCCAGAGTTTATAGCGTGAGTATGTGTATAAGTATTTCTAGTACCCATAATTATTACTCTTTAGTATTTTATTTTAACCTTAGATGCAACTAAGAGTAGACAAAAATATCAATAAAACATAAAAATTAACTCATGTCCAGCGCTACTTAAAAAAAATATAAAACACCCAAACAAATAAATTACCACCTAATGTGCATTTATTAATTAATTATCCCTAATAATTAACGAATGTATTTTGAGGTATGTTTAACTATCTTCAGTAATTCACACATGTTATAAATATCTCTAGAAACATTGAGTCTCGACACAAAATGTTTACGGAAGTATTTACACCAACTTTAAACAAAAGAATTCTTCAGTTAAGCTCCACCATCATAAAGATTTCAACACCAATCTAAAGACAACGCGAGAGTTATTGTTTCATCAGAATTAAATATTGATGCAGCTTTCGCGAGCATTCCCTCTGTAGATGAAAGATCTAAATATGGATGTACATATATCTCGAGGTCGGATGCTATTGAATAGGCAGAAGCGCGGAGAGGGTGCCTACACTGCCTACACAGGCTACACTGCCTACTTTGTGAGGTTACCGAGATTCCCGCGCCCGCTTAATATTTTATTTCGCTCTAACGCGCATTCCGCTGCGTCGGGCCGTCTGTTTCTCAATTCTTATTCACCTTAGCTGTATTTAAGGCGGAATCAGTTTTGTTTTTAACGTTGAAAGTTTTTTTATGTTGCTTTATATTAGCTGTCAACGGCGTTAACGTGTAATAGAAAATTTAAGTAGGACGTCAGAAGGCTTTCTTTTGCGCATTTATTTTGAATATTTTTTGCTTATGAAAACAAAGTCTCGTTATTTTATATTCATGCAACAAACTCACGTTGAAAGTACCTACTACTTATATCATGAAGATGTTACCAGTACCTATAAAAATATTGCCTAATGAAGGTAGTTGAAAATTTCCGTCGGATAAATAATGCCCCGTCAGCATTTTACACTTGTCAGCGGTCAGTGCAATAACTCAATATAATATTTAACCAAATTTAATCTAAGATAACCTATATTAGCTGATATGTAGTGACTAGTGCTAGCTGTGGCAGCCTGTGACAAGAAATCGTGAAAATGTACCTAGAATCAGTTATGTGATTTTGTGTTCAGTCTTGTCATTGTTTCATCTCTACCTAAATAGGTAAGTACACATCTTTACCTTAAGTCTTCCTGGTGTAGATAACTATAATGATTTTTATTTATGTAGTGATGATTAAAATAAAAAAAATGATGGAGACCAATGATTTTCTAATAAAATGATTTTCACTTAAAAGTAACAGCCTATGTTTACAAATAAATATTTTGATGATTTTTGGTAGCCAATAACAGACAGAATGCCAATAAACCCATAAATTTAATAAATATTAACAATAGTCTTACTTTTATACCGTTTTCGTTCATATATCGGTCCTAAAAAGTTAGGATTTTGGGAGCTACGTATACTATAAATGCTGCTACGTAATAATATATGTTATATGGCTATTGGTCGTATGTAATGGCCATGTAAAATACGGTATTCAGCTGAATCTGGTAAGACTGGTAGGCGGTAGCTGACCCCAACGTAGCTTGGGAAATGATAATGTTGGCTATTTGTCGCCAATATTTGTGCTAAATATAATTTTCAGCAGCTCCAATATTCTCTGAGTATTCTAGTAAACAAAAAACAACCAGAAAACAGGCTCTATTGTATTAAGATTTTGGCATACTATTTATTTATTATACAAAAAACGCTGTCGCAATACAAGGAAAGAATTGAATTGAAATAAAAATTTTAATTAGAAGTTTTTTTCTAAATAATAAACAAGGAAAAAATCTTTCAAACAATTTTAAATGAATTTCTTAGCTAACGCGTTTTGTTCTCAAAAAATTAACTGTTAATTAATACAGTTATATACCAGCAAACCGTATATGTATATCTGTAATATCGTCCTGTTATGGGGGAATCACCACAAATGAAATAAATTTAATTACACACAATACATAATATTATTATATTAATAAGACGTTCAAAGCGTATTGTAATAGGAAATGACAAAAATGTAAAAAAAAAACTGATTATGTTGCTACTAAGACGGTTTCTATTAAAGGATTATATCTACTCTGTATCTCTTCCAAGTTCCAAAACAAAATAAGCAGCTTAATCTTTGCCCGACAACGAACGGCTTAGAACACAAAAACCGCAGAGTAATTAATCATAGCCTGGAAATACGCGGAAAACAACTAGGTATTAACTAATAAGGTGCAATTTCGCAAGTGGGTCTTAAGCGGCTCCCGTTCATTGCAGACCACAGACATTTAAAGCCGGCGCGCCATTAAGAAAATGGCGGACTTTCACGAGTGCATACCTGTTATATTTTGCAGCAAAACAACCAAAAATATAGTGGAAAACATTGCAGGCACATTAATTACTAGATTCTCGCTGAGTCTCACACTTAATTGGTAATGCCGTGCTCCGTACAGCAATATATGCCACTTGAGACGGTCTTAATCCCCAACTCACGACTGTTAAGGAATATCATTCGTCTGCATTCCTTCCGCTCGGCTGCACTTAAATCTGAGCCGCAGAGCTGCAGAGCCTGCAACTGTGCTGACTACCAAGCCCATATATTTGAGGATATTTGCAGCACTAGCTCTTTGTGTAATTTTAGCGCTCATTTAAAATGCAACTAAGTTTTAAAAGGTGAAAATTTTATGTGACTTGTGTTTATACTAACCAACTACGTCGGCGAAAGTAATTTTGTTAGAGATCCCCGACGTATAGACTCGTTAGTAAAATACATAAAGAGTATCTAATGAATACAGGATGATTCTTTCATATGGTAAGTAGCGGTCCAAACATATAAGGGGCTTTATAGTCGATTTTCTCTAAGATCGATGATACGAAGATGAATCGTGGACAATCAATAACAATATCTCACGAGCACATCAAACACGGTGTTTGTCCATTACGTCAACCAATATCGGAAGCTGTGGAAATTAGTCTAACACTCTTTTAGAACATTTTATAGTTTAGGGGAGAAAAAGGAAATGTTTTGAAGTACAGAATTCCATTTATTGTTCCCTAAGTTTCTCTCTCTCTAAAAAAGTTTAGTAGATCACTGACATAGTGTTGTATGTGGAGGAGTGTAGAAATTTGACGCACGGAATTCAGTCATATACGCTTGACGGGTGTAAAAAAGTACACCATAAGATACATACTTGGTTCTATAAATACAATTGTAGTGCATTATCGTTGGCCTACACGAGCAACATAATCACAGAAGCAATGTGTGAATTTGAGGCAAAAAAACAAAAACTAATTTTATTCATAACGGTAATTCAATAGCCGTAGGGGAATGCGAATCAGACGTAGTCACGAAGGAAAAAGAACTTGCAAAAGTGATTTTGTTTGACTTCCTTTGTGCCGGCATAGTTCTGGATTTATATGCTGGCTAAATCTAATTCAAAACTCGTTTCCGAAACCATCAATATTATACGATAGACAATAAAAACTCGGTAAGATGTTCGCCGGCGACGTGGGTCGAGCCTCTAAGGAGAAGCCTCTTCACTCGATACGATTACCTACATATTGGACCGTTGGACGTGATTATAGCCCTATTTAGTCTTTACTACCTAACTGTAGCCGTGACTTCGACTTTTCAGTGAGAAACCTTTGTTTACTTAAGCAGATAATGGTGTTCTTATGCTTTACAATAGATAAGATTAAATGAATACACTTAAAATTTTATAAAATGAAGTTCCATAATATCTACACCACAAATCAACAACGAATCAGAAAAGAAAAACATAATATTTATGGCTACCAGGACTACTTAGATACAATAATTGAAAAAATGAATCGACCTTCATAAAATCTTTAACTAGCTATTAACAATTATTTTAGCTTTATTTTGTTATGTATATTTAAGTACCATGTACCTAATTGTACACACCGGATGTGAAATATAAATGCGAGTACCTACAAAGTCAAAAGTTTTCATTTCATACCAGTTCTAAAAGGGAACTTCGTCAAAATAATTGGTATGAAGCAAAAAGGTGCACAAAAGAGGCTCACACCGGCGAAACCTTTGACAGATACATTTCGCAATTCATAAAGGATTAAGGTCATGTAGGTACTCAATAATTTCACGGAACGTATATACGGCAGTTCGTCGAATATATTTAAATAATCCTTTCAATTAATTCAGCGTGGAGAGACTTCAACTGAAATTAAACCTCCGATAACATGCAATATGTAAATCCTTAGAGTACGTATCAACCGTGAACGCGCTGTTATAAATAAGAATGAAATCGCTGCCGACTGCGGCTCGAGATCGGTTTGATGCAATCTCATCCAGGTTTCATTCCAATCCCTCTTCGAGAAGCTTTTGTTAGATCAAACGTTTCAAAATGAAATCATAAGTAAGGTAAACAAACTCAGTTCTTACTAAAAAGAGGTTTGTTTTCAAGCAATTTGCATTCGTTTTTAATTAATTTACTTAATACCGCAATTAAATTGGCAGTGTTCAGGCAGTACGTACTGTTTTCCTTGCGGAAGCTGTGTAATCACCGTGCTGGTGGTTTTATTTCACTTGCCGCCATTGAAAATCCATTAAAATTTTAATTCTCCCAGCGGTAGGGAGAAAGAGCGAAAATGTCGTAATAAAGCAGTAAAAAGACTTTCTTCAAACAAAATTACTTAAAGCCACACTCTGGTTGGTTAGAACTAACGCCAGCACAATATTGATTGTTTGCTGTTTATATTTAATGCTTCATAAATATTGCTCTATATTTATGGAAATAGTCCGGCGCGACTCCGAGCTCCAACTTCGCTTAGCTTTAACGCTTTTACTGCTCAACTATATTGGGAATGATTCCACTTAAAATCTATCCGTTTTATAATACGATTGCGATTGTAGTTTTTCGCAATTTCAGATATTCACGAATGTAATCACATTTTACATTAAAGTGGATTATATTCAAGTTGAAAAGCACTGAAAAAAAGTTAGTCAGCACAACACATGGCAGATAGAATGACAAGTGGTTATTATAAAAATAACCCGGCTATTGAATATACGGTAAATGCTTTTTAACATGACATTAATCAATCGTTGTTCAATAACACTTGACAGAAACGTAATTGAGTTGAATACCACAGTTTTATTATTTCATCCGTTATTATATAATTTGTTTGCAATATAGAACGACTACAGTGGATACTCGTCGATGATAAACAAATAAACACATAAAGTTTGCCTCATATCTACTTTAATTTTTATTTCATTGTGATAGTTTGGTATCTGTATTATACTTACTCAATGGTGACAATGGTCGTTCATTGCAAGAATTAGATTTAGTGGGTGCTTAAAAATTTAAAATGAAATATTTTAAGTTCATTTTCGGTAACAAGTTTTTTTTGGAACGTATATATTGCGGAATCCGCTTCACTGTAAACGTTTGATTGGTACCGCGAATCTTTGATAGGATACCTACTATGATATTTTATTATAAAGCTGTATAGTTTTACAAAGTAAACTGTGAATATAAAACTGTATTAGCTTTGTTTGAAAATGTAGCTATTAGTACTTTTATGAAGAAATTGTATATTATTTCGTAAAAAAATATTTAGGTAAGATAATTTAGCATGTAACTAACCGTAAAGGTTTTTATTTAAATATTTAATTGTTATATTTTATGTCTTACTGACATAAAAATACTACATTAGCACATCGCATAAAAGCCTTTTTTTAAATACCACTTACCTTTTTTCCGTAATTTACAAATTAACTTGTTTGTAGGTGCAAAAGGCTCATCAAATCCTATTTGGAATCCTTGACGAGGCGTAAACAAGGCCGCCACGCGAGCCCTCGCAACAGATTAATTATTGTGTTATTTGTTTCAACCGCTTTACGAAATGGCGTGTATTAAAAAACCAAGCCTTTGTTCAACCTTTTGTTTTAAATTTAAAGTTAACTACGGAGGAATATGTTGCATCGGCGAGGGTGGGGCGGTGACGTCACGGGTGTATATTTAGTGCACGGTGCACACTAGGCCTGTGGCGCTGTGTCTCGGAATAGTCACCGCTTTATATAACCCTGACGAAGATACAGATATTCTAGCTCTCCCCAAAGTGTACAGTTTGACGGCGGATACAATTTTAAACACAATTTTGTTCAGTCAACATTTTTTGTGTTGCGGACACTTTTTAATGGGTTTTAAATGTCAAAAAGGTTATTTAGCCTCGTCAGTAACCGGCGCTTATATTCTGTAATGTCCTTGAACTTCGGTGCATAAGTATTTTATCTTGTTTGTAAAAGAACTTATCAACAAAACTATTGTTAAAAGCAACCTACATAATTATATATATTTATACAGAACTAATATAAGAACAAACTCTAACTATACTAAAATAATACTGTGTAAGGTTTAAAAATAGCACAATGTTTGACCTCAATCCTCTGATTTTTTATAAAGATGATAACAAGTTACTGTAATGTAATCCCAATGCTCTACATTTTCTCAGTACATTTGAACATACTACATCAAACAAAGTAAACACTATTTGCTTAGCCATCAATTGAATTTATTACGGGGCCGTTATTGCCTACAATTTGTACCGCCAGGCTTCATCCTTACAAGTTTTATTGCTCTATAACGCAATCCGCAGAGCGGCTGCGAGCCCACAGTTGGGCAGCAATTAGAGGTATACGAACCTATAAATATGTAGCAATATGTATTGCCGAGTCGTAATTCTGCTCGAATTAATGGAACGTCACAAATTTTGGTATTCTATTTTAAGGTAATTTATGTATGCCTAGATAATTATATCGGAATTAATATTACTGACTATTCTCTTGTCATAACATTTGTCAGAACTATAAGACGATTATCATAGTACAGGTTGGACAATCTTGCCAAGAACATCACAGACCATTAAAATAAACCACCCATAACTTAATACAATAGCCCACGTAATGTATGTACGTATAGCACTCGTTGACCAGATTTGGCACGTACTACACGGCTTTCTCACGTTTGCATAAAAATATGCAAAACAATTTGCATAAGAAAATGTAACTGACGAACTAACTTATGAGCGGGGACGCGTGCCAGGAAATCACGCGCAGACTGCCCCGTACACCTCCTAGGCATTCAATAATGCATACATCCATGCATAAAGTTACAACTGCCAAAGTTGCTCTGTCCGTTTGTTACGTCACGAGGCTTTCAAAAGAGCCTCAGTGTTGCGCGGAGCTGAATGGTATCAATCGGCTCTTATATATCTTTGTATATACCACATCCAAAGCGCATGTGCCTTCAATAACCAAAAGTGGTGTGAACACACAGCTTATTTAGTTACTTTTCCTATATTTTCCAGATTTTCTTTATCTTATACATTTGTGGGTATATAATATTTGAAGGGCAACTTGAATAAGGGAAACTCTGTCAGGGCGGACTATTAAATATGAAACTAAACCGCGGGCAAAAAGCTGTTCAAAATCATGACCTTAGCAATCACTCCGTCACGATAATCGTGTTCCATTGCGTCTTCTGATTGACCATTACTAGGTTTTATTCACATAATAATATTAACTTTTATTAAACTTTGTGTAAATATGAAGATAACTACTTCTATTTCGCTTTTGTTAGCTTTTCTTTATATTTATGGTCATTGTTTACAACATGTTTTGAGGCAAAAAATTAAGGTTATAATTGTTATGAATGACCCTCCCAGAGTTAATGTAATATACGGCCACCGACCCTTTTCAAAACCTTACACATTTTTACGCTGAAATATTTCTTTTTAAACACCGATGCGAGGTCGTTGTGTAACATTTAATGCAGGTACCTAAAACAGGTTCTTGTTTTTTGGCCAAAATAAAAACTAAGTAAACATTAAGTAAGTAGGTTACGCAAGTTTAAAATTGCTTCGAAAAGTATATAAAGCGTCTCAAAGGAAAAATAGATTTAAATGGAGCCGTTATATCAAAGTCCATTTTGCTCGTAAAGCAGGTGAGGAGATAGCGCTCGGTGCGCACCAGTATGACGCCTCAATCACCGCATCGCTCCGGCGAAGTGTACCTGACCGTTAAACACAATTTTCCCGACTTCAGCCGTACAGCCGGGCAATATCGCCCGCTTGTGCGAAGATTCCCTTTGTTCCACAAATACCATAGCTTTTTCTCACTACAATACGAAGTGAAACATTCAATCACGAAAAGAAAAAAAAACAAGAACAATTCCACGTGTTGTGCTTGCATATTTATGAAACTTGGGCCAAATCCCTCGACATCACACTCCCAACATCAGTTTATGGTACGTAAATAAAATAGCTTCACGCTGCGATAGCAAAGGTACCTGCTTTATGGCTTCTCCTATCTATTTTATTATGACCTCTCATTCCCACAGATTTTCATCAGATAACGCTACTAAAGATTTTAAAACCACATGAGGTTTTGTCTCATTTTCTCGTGGACATTTGTTCTCTATCTTAAACCCTCGGAAATTTATGAAGGTATTACATTCCTTATCTCCATCCTTCCGACTGCGGAATTATGTGTTTGTTACTGACATATTTAGCACTATGCTGCCGTGCCGGAGGGAAATGTTAGGTAATTCAAAGTGTCTTCTTAATTGAAAGAATTGTTTTAGGTTCCATTGCTTCAAATGGTGAATGTAAGAAGGAACATTTAAAGATATTTTGAGGACACGCTATTGTTTCTACATCTTGCCACTATTACCCCACTCATCTAATTAGACTAATTCGTTTACAAACTCTTGTTTTAATATCGTTGTCTCAAAAACTTTTTACATGGGGTAGATAAACTTTAGCGGACAGCTGTAAAATTATTCGCAAACTGCAAAAATCTGTGAATGGTAGTATTCCAGTCCAATGACTAGTCTAAGACTTTGAAGGACACAGACAAACATGAAGAACTTAAACAAGTTAAAGAATACTGACATGCATATATTCCACCTGTATTATGCTGCAACAGTACACTGCCAAGATCACGTTATTTATCGGCCAACCGCTGAAAAATGCTGTGAACGGAAAATGTCTCTTTGAACGACGGCCGCGATACGATCTTGCGCACACTGCCCGGTCAACTCCGTTACGACATTTTCAAACGTAAGTGTCATTTCATAATACCGGTGTACGTATTTAGAAATATACAAGTATTTTCATCAGTTATCTGGTTAACTTAGTACCTACAGACTTTACCTTGTTTGGGATCTGATGGCCGAGTTTGAGTTGTTGCAAGATATTATATTGACGTTCATATTATAAGGTAACGGTAACACGTAAGGATGAACTCAAAACTTTACATAAATTTTATCTCTACTATAAAGCTGCCGAAGTTGACCGTTTTTAAATGGTTTTTTCTTTTGAGTGGTTATGACAGCGTTGTCATGTCGAGGTTCTCTAACAAAAAAAGTTATGATATTGAACGAACTGAACAAAATATTGAAGAGAAATGATCTGGCTACCCCTGTAAAGGGCTCATTAGCTCAGTGGATCGTGTCCGGGGCCGGTGGACCGGGCGTCCGGGTGGCCGGGCGGCGGCGTGCCGTACAAATCGACAACATTTACATCGCGGTCAGCCGCCGGCTTACGGGCTCGCGGCTAATGGACCGGCTTCATATCAAATTGCCGGACTGCACGGGACTATCAAACATCCACCACGACTCGTTATCTTGTAATTGATAATTATAATTCGTTTTACACGCGTTAACAAGAGCTAGCTCTGCAGAACAACTAGAAAGTTCTGTCAAAGGAACTCGTCGCCGGTAATTAGCAGCATCGCCCTTTGTTACTGACACGCCGAGAAGGTAGCTTTATTCATACACGTTTATTTGCGTCGCTTAAAACTAACAAGGATTTTCGTCGCGAGTATTTTCGTAAAATTATAACCACAAAAAATAAAACAGTCTCTTCAAAACTGAAATAACAATTCATCATTGAAAGTTTCTTCTAAGGTAAATTCTTTGTGACCAACTATGCACCTTGCGATTGTTTGCGAAAGTTAGGATCATAAGATCTTAACTTTAATTTAACTTACAGCAGTACGTATTCAAACTTTATTCACTAAAACTCGCTGCTAATGAAGACAGCGCATCTGAAAAATGAACCACTTACAATAGAAATCATTTTGCGTCAGAATGAACTTGTATAAATTTCAAATTGTACAAATTCAAGGGGAATTAGTAACTATTCAATGGTCTGAGAAAAGTGAAGATGGAAAATATTGAGTGTCTCGGAGAAATGGCGGGCTGCACAAAGGAGCGAGGAGCTGTTACGGCGGCTCGGAAACTTCACGTTATAAGGTAATGAGTGGAGCCGAGAATGTATTGGAAGGTGTTATAACACACGCTGCATCATATTTTATGTTTTCCTTTTTGCGTACAGATTCTTTGCAGTACCTACCTACTCTATAGTAAAATGTGTAGGAGCTAAAATGAATTCATGCAAGTTGTCAATACACTGGGTTCATAATACTTCTTGTATAAAAGGCCTACTGGATGTATGAAATAAGCAATGAAGTGTTTTGAATAATGCCACTGTTAAACTTAGGTATTATATTCTTAAACATGTTAGAAATATAACATACAGGATTATATCTAAAACTGTCTAATCGCATAACATCAAAATTACAACTAGTCAAAAAGTAAACAAAACGAATGTTTACCTGAAGCTCGTTTGTTCGTGGAGTTTTTGTTAGAGACACTACGTCACGAGTCAGTAGAGGGCGGGTCCTGTCTCCAAGAAAATAAATGTGTCGAAAAGCGAAATTTCCCCGCTGTAGTTTCATTTACGTCACGGAGGTCGCTCTAAATTATATCGTTAGGTCTGCGACTCCCCCATAAATTATCCACGCGCGATTACTTACATAGTCATAAATACAACTCTCCGTTTTTACTCGGACCTTTGTGAAATCGTTATTATTATTTATAACCTTTATTTATGCATGAAATCATTCACGATTCAGAGAACTCTGCCGACAATTAACACGCATGTGTTAATTAAAAAGTTCCAAATGATCAGTAATATACAACAATTGATATTCGGTATTTCTTTTGACAAACGAAGCATATTGTTTTTAATTGAAATATTTTCATACGTTGAAATAAGTCAATCAGAAAAATGTGTAATTCATTATTAATTAAAAGTGTCATCGTTTAAAATTGTAAATAAAAAATACTTGTGAGGCTCGGGCGGCGCGCACGTCACGAACGCGCTCGAACTCCGCCGAGCGTTTATTTTTAATTGCGTTCTTAAAAGTTTTGTCACAACTCTATGTTTCCGGGCCGCCTCACAGAAGCAACTCAATATTTTATACTTATTTATACGGTATCAGTGCACCGCGGCACCGCCTGCTGGAAAGCGTCGGTCCTGGCTACTGAGGAAATTGGATTGAAACCACCAAACTTTCCTTATAGATGAATAGATTATAGAGAGATCACAGCAATTTGGCGCTATAGCTTGTTTATCAATTGTTTTAAGCTGCTTAACTCGCTATTATAATTGGAAACTTGAATGTTTATGTTTCGGTTGTCAATTTGTTTATCAATTATGCAATATCAGGGTAATACGGATTTCGATAAAATTTGTTTAGGTAGCGAAATAACCATTTAACCAACTATAATCATCGAAAATATTGATTAATTACTTAATCATTGACCCAACCTATATGTACTCTACTATACACTTACTAACCCCACCAAATTAAAATTTGGTTGTAAAAAGTACATTATAAATGTCAAATATGCCTTGAACATTCCTTCTTCATTATTCTTTTCATGATTCAGTCTTACCGCAATAGATACTCGCAATAGTACTAGCAAGGTTATAGTTTGAGAGAGATTCAGGGATGATAAAAATATTCAAAAGTTCAACATAAAGATACGAATATAAATCTATATACAACATACATATGTATCCATACATCTGTGAAGTAGCAGAACATTTATCAGAATACAAAAGCAGTGTATTTCATAATAAAGTAGGTAGCGAATGCTTGTTACGTGTCGCGTTGAATTTTTATCCGTTAGTTACAACTCCAGCTGCTAAATTGGCATCGACCGGCGGTTTCCTTTGTCTCCTATATTCAATTCTCCCTTCATTATAAATAGCTGGAAACTGTATTTTGTATTGAATGTGGCAATTTGTTGTAATTGGCGCATTCAATATCATGTGCGAATGAGTTAAATATGCATCGACGCGGAACATTTTAATGTTGATCAATTATTTTTCAACAGCGCTGGTGAGCTGCGGTTTGTAGGCTAAAAGGTGGCTTTTCAGTCTCTATAATGTGATCGAATTTATCAAGATTTTTATATTAAAACGGCTTTTGTTCTAGGTTTGTATTCCAATTTTCGTTTAGACGCGTCCATTTATTTTAAGAACTAACACAGACTAGTACATTTCAAACTTCTTTTAATACTTAAAGTTGGGTATGTTATATTTATTTGCATTGAACAGCACCTTCTTTTGATTTCCTTTTCCTTAAAGAACAGATACTTTACCAATGTAGTTATAAACCCCACAAGCGGAATATTTGTCCGAGCCGATACGTCGGGGAGTAAACATACAAAACGATATATTGACATCGTGACAAATTACACAGTGATTTATTTAAACAGGTGTACATTTGTGTACATTAATCGCAATTTCCACGAATTCGGTCGGAAATGTGATTCTCAGGCTCATTAGTGCCAAAGGGAACCGCGAAGACAATAAATGAGAGCCATTTATAACTGCTACACCACAATCCACCATGTTTATTACCTCGTTTTGATATCCAACGAATTATTAAATCTGAATTTCTAAAAGGATAGACGCTCCTTTGTTTTTCGGCATTTAGAAGCGTCATTAATTTGAGATTAATGGTGTTACAATATCATTCTTTATTCAAACCAAAGTAGGTTTACTGAAAGTAATAAATTTAATAAATAAATTTGGTGTAATCTATTAAAGCTACAAAGATTAATAATTTAGATTAGAAAAAAAAAATGTAGGTATCTAGAAGCTGTAAAATTGGCAAACATTTCGGTGATTATTCTGTGCTTACAATATTACTTATTATTGTTTTCTTGTATGATTGGCTTCAACTTTTTCCATCTTTTTCACCCAAACTGTACAAATTAGATAGATACCGACATCAACCATGTAGACACAAAAACAAACCCTCTAAAATATCCATGATACAGAAAAGCGCACAAACCGCAAACTATCAATAAAATTGAGCGCGATATCCGCTTGGAAATCGAAAACCTCCTTACTGACGAGTAGCCGGCGAGCATTATCTTAAGTTTGTTATCTCCTGTACTAAACCTTTCTGTTGTCTCATCGTTTTCCCCTAAAACCATTAAAGTAAGTGCTCGTAGCCCATAAATGCCGTTCGAAAAACTAAAACCACGTTTATCATTTATCTTGAGAGAACTGCGAGAAAAAGGCACGCCTCGCGATTGCTTCACCATGGTCAGAGTAAGGCGTCGTTAACTGAAACAAGGCACGTTAATGGTAAATAATTCAGGCGATGCAGGCATGCACGAGGTACTGTAGGATGCTGTAGTAATGGCCGCGAATAAAATTCTGATCGTTAGCAATAGATTGCGCTGGCCATCTGTCCTCACTTCAGGCGTAGACGTGACGTTTGGTGAAGTTTCAAGCACTCTCGTTGGAAATGGCTACCTACGAGTATAGCTATGATTTTGTCGGCTATATAAACAAGGATAGCTGATAATTGAGCTTATCAAGAGAGTGATACGTATGCAAGAACGCACAAATTTTTTTTACTATCCCTCAAAACGTTCGTAACTGCAATCGTTTTATTGTACTCTCAAGTTAAAAGAAATACAACCTAAGAGGTCATGTACTCACAAGGTTTATCACTCTTAGGGCTAAAAATAGAAAATGCTGAGAAACTCAGTTAATTACCGACCACTCTCTATTAACAATTAACTCCATCTAAGTGCAGCTATAAAAGATTAGTGAATTCATTAACAGCTGGAGCTTGAGAGCCGTAAATACGTAATTATAATCCTAACTGTTATTACATCTGCTTTGTTTGGACACATGTATGTTTGCACACCAATTACTCTGTTCAAGTAAGGAATTTGTACGGAATGCTTAAGAGGCAATCGGTTACTTAATCGTATTTTGTAAGGGTTATGAAACTTAATCAATAAAACGGTTCTATTCATTCAGCGTTATTTTGCTCCTAAGATAAAAACATAAAAAGGTTTTTAATTAATGAATTAACAAGAATACATTTTTTTAAGCTCTTCCTTATACATACAAAAAATATTTAAATACTCTTCGCTTTATTGAAAAGCGTCACTCTCAATTAAAACCTCATTAAAAGACGACGAAATAAATCACAACTTTTGATTAATATTTATTAGAAACTTTTGATTTAATTTCTTTTGAGTTTAAATAATTTTGGTAAGAAAAGTACTTATTGATTTTCACTGAATGGGAACTTAAAATACCGAAGTACAAGCTTATGTTATTAAAAAAAAGAACTTGATTTTACTTAATTAGTAAGTAAGTAAAATCAAGTTATTTTTTTTAGTTCAAATACTTGGGTATAATTATTACCCCAAACTCAGAGACGTACTTGTATCAAAGCTTATCTCTACAACACTGCTTTGTTTTCCATTGATCCAACATAATTAATATGACTAAATAGTTTGTTGAATGACTCATTTAAAAGCATGTTATTCGACGCAACGGTGTTGTCAATTTAGCACCAATTAAACTGTTATGCTTGAAATTCAGGATTTGCTTTATGAAACCTCAAGGGAGTTGCGGTATGTTCACCCAGTAAGTAACAATTCGATAATACAGCAGCCTCCAAAACATATCGCGGCAAGGGAGGAAAATGAGAAAAAAATAATTGGAAAAAGCATTAGGGCTCTACAGGAAATACATAACAATAAATTTTCCTTAGAGTATTTTTTTTCAATAGCGTTTTGGGTGTTGCACTGCGGGAGTGCTCAGCTCTGTAAGTTGGCATTAGCGATGCGTTACATAAAATATTCGTAATGAGACTTAAATTACTTGCATGATTACATGGTTATATAATAGTGTAATACCTTCAACCGACCACATTGCATTACAGCAATATGCTCTAAAATTACAGAATTTGGCGACATTTCATAGCAAATAGGTCAATATATAAGAGAGTTTCTGTTGTACTAAAGTAATTTATTAAAAATTTCGGGTATAATATTAAACAAGATAAACAAAACTTGTAACTAAACACCTGTTAAAAATTAACATAGATACAAAGTTTGCCAACATGTCTAATTAAAAGGGAAATGTACACATATTTTACAGAGTGTGCGTGGTGCATAAAGTATTCAGGCCCATGGTAGGAGTATGGCGCAACATCCAGGGTTGCCGCGGTGTGCGGTGACCCGCAGTGCGGCGAGGGGCAGCCCTGACAACACGACAACTGATATACCTTTTTGGGAAATGTTATTATGTCAATACAAAGGTAGCCCTCTGATGTAGATACTTTGACCACTTTAAACGGAGGCGAATGTTTACTTGAAAACCGTTCATGTCATGTAGATAAGTTCTATGCGTATTACTGTTCAGTATTTATTTAGGCGCACAAAAGATTAACAGACGTTCATGAATATCTCGATTTTTTCTGATTCTAGATTAAAAGATATATAGAGTGAGATTAAGTTTTTTTTTTTAATATAACACCATCGAGATTTTATTACGATAAACAGTAAACTATTTTACTAAATCTTTGATAAAAAAAAAAAACATTTTTTTTATAGTATAGTTTCCAAATAAATAACATGACTATTTTAATTAAACTTTCATCAATAACACTCAAGAAAAACATAAATTGCTGAGAGTTCATTTATTACATGTAAAAAAAAATCAACAAATACTGGCAGGTCACAAAATGGCGTTCAAAACAGGTAGAAAATGTCAGTGGACCAGAAACTCACAAACCATCGAGCGAAAGTTTGTTCGAGTTTTTATTTATTTCGGAGTTCTTGTCGCGGTGTCCGTTTTATGAAACACGGTATTGTGGAAAAGACCTCGAACTGACCTTATACCTGAAATCAACATAAATGACTACCAAAAAAACTTATTTCGGTAACGTGCAACAGAACCGATTTCATAAACAAAATTGCAAGTAAATTGATGCTGGTCGTAACATTGCTCATGCAATTTTTAATTTAATTTGTCCAAGTTCCCGACAACCTGTTCGGTGGATTTCAACTAAAATAACGGGTGAGTTAATTAAACGAGTTCGCAGCGGACTTTATTTTACCGATTTGGAGCGAGATAATTATAAGACGGGCAGGCGACGGCGTGTGGCGAGGTCTCCTTAGCACTTCAGATGACACTCTCGTGCCTAAAAAGTCTGCATTTAAATTGCTTCGCGTTCCTGGATATACATTTTAGTGTCCATACTACCTTGTAAAGTAAGATTATCATAATGTTATCTTGTGTCCAGTGGAATTTCTTAAAATCTACTTTAATACCTCTATAGTTCCACTTAGGTAGATATTTGTAGGTATTTGTTATGATTGAGTAATTGAATAGGATTGAGTAATTAGTTTAGTACATAAGTTTCTTGATGTAGTAAGACTAACGTTCATGACTACAATGCCCCTATACTCTACAAGCGGGTTAGAATTACTTGTCCGAACAACGTCGAGTTAGATTAACCACCAAATATACCTCGGGATACCTAATATTTCGATCGAAAACACAGTTACTATAGAGATAGATAGTTCGGGCTAAGTAAATTCACAGTTGGAACCTGGAGGACCTGCTCGTTAGAGGCCGGCCTCGATGATTTATCGTCCGCGGCGGCAGGCAGCTCCTGCCTTGATTAATTACCCCCCGTGAGAAAACTATCGCCCTGTCTCTGTCACTTCATTTGTACAGAGCTTATCGAACTGATATTAATCATACCCCACCCTCGATGCACCCTGCATCCCCACATAGCCTTACAACAACTAACAGCTTCTGTTCCCCTAGTAACTTTGCCAATATGAGGTGAGAGTGTTTCATGTATTATTCAAATTGTTCAATGATCGCGGGCTCCGGAGCTAAGCCGCTCGTTACCCGCCAGTGAGCTGGTACGCATTCAACTAATGACACCATTTGCTGAGATTGTCTGGAAGCTTCTAAGGCGTCCGCTAACTATACTGATTGGCACTGAGTAATATAACACAGACTCTTAAAACACCAGCCGATCTTGATAACGCTCGTTCGCATTGTTGTGATGAGATTCACCGGTTTATTGAGTTAATAGTAGGAACGTTTAGTAATGGAGTTTTGCATTGCAAATAAAAACCCTTTCAACGTTTTAAATTGTGATTTTTAGACACTTTATTTTTGTTATGACCGCCACATACGTTACAAAGCGCACCCGGCGTTTTGACCTCTGTTAACTGTGTCTGCGCCATGTTAACACACACTCATGTTCTAAATGTTTTTAGTAATGGCCTTGTCAGTTTAACTTTAACAATTTACGGATTTCGTTTGAAAAACCCAAATTTATTAGCGGTCCGCAAAGTGTTCCTGGGTGTGGGCTGTGTGATATATTGCTACCCATACTCTTATCACAGTTTACCATAGTATCGAACTACTTAAAGTTGAGTTGAGTTCGGATATCTGAAATGTGTTCATTTTAATCTCACGGGAAATCGTACGCCGCAGCAACCTTTCCATATTAACAAAACTTTAATCTAACCGGTGGCGGTGCGTCCCGGAGGGGAGGCCGCGTTATAGCGAGACTACATTTTTGTGGGCAGTAAATTTTCTTTAAGTCTGTCTTGTGGCTCACAGCCAACGCTACCATGTGCTCCTGAAATCTCATTTCGTTTCTGTACTGCAACTTTGTTAAAAACACATAAGCTGGCCGCCCTTATTATTCGCGCGGTCTGCAGTTCAAGCTCTGGTGCTTGTTTGATCTATTTACGAAACAAACGAACTGTGCTCGAGAAATAACTCATCCGAATTTATACGTACAATACATCTTGTACTAACAACGTAGCTCGTTTCAGCTGCAGACAAAATGACGGAGCATATTTCAGGCACTATCAATAACGTTCGCTGTGTATCAGGGTATCGTATCGCTCGCTTGTTTTGCATTCTGTGTTCTTTATTTGCTCGCGAACAAAAAGCAGCGGCAGAGTAGTGGAGCTCTAGTTACGGTAGAGCGGTCTCTTGACGAATTGCGCGCCAACTGTCGTAGTGTGCGAGTCTCGGACGCCGCTGTGCCGACACCGCTGTCTAGACGTCACTCGGACGTACGTGCCTTGTTCGTGCTGAAATGTGAATGCACTGTGCAGTGTGCACTGTATTTTATAACAAATCCATATATAGCACGAGCCACTGAATTTGAACAGGTCGCTGGAGCGCTGGATTAGAATTTGATGAATGGAATCGGACCTCGGTTGTGTGACAGTTTTCCAGAGCCGACAGCGGCAACTAATGTTACATGCTATGGAAATTCTCGCTTTTTACTTTGTAGTAGTTAAATCCTAAAAAAACAAATTGGTATTTTTCATTAATTTGTTTTTCATGGTTAGGCGAACTTCAATTTGTTCCAATGGAATTTACTTTTATTTGCGTTATAGTATATTTCTAAAGGTACTAACGTTGCATATAACCTTTTCTACATACTGTTTAGTATATGTATAGTCAAACGTGTAGAGATGTAGGTACCGATCATCTGAATACAATCAATGCTAATCTCGCCCAATATGATTGTGTTCGTGTGACCAACACACTGAATCGAAATCTGTAGGTAATAGACACAGATCACAAACTCTCAGTAATAGATGATTTATAGCAGTTAATACACAAGTTAATCATCATAAATTATACTAATTAACTAGGGTATCTTAGTTTCTATACATTTAGCATTTTACCTGTATTGTAAAGATGTGTCATGCTTTGGTGTTAGAAATGAAATTGTTCAGTTTTTTTTTATTCCAAACTTTGAGTTATTTTTCAGTAAGAAACTATAAATTTAAACATGCATATTGGCCATATGCTCAACCCCTAATATAAAGGATTTATACACTATGCAGCAAAATATAGGGTTATACACCTAAGCCTTTATTCTAAGCTAGGCATCATTTCCTATACCTACCTATATCTTAAACATATGTATATAATTTTGTCTTCGTGTATAGAAGGTATATTATTATACCAAGAGGCATAAATATCCAGTATATTTCGAAATTAATAGCAGCATTCAAAGTTCTGCATATCCAATATTTACAGTAACACATACAGATACCAACCAAACCACGCTCAATAGGCATTACGAGTAAATTGTTCAACAAAATATCATTTCGATTGAAAAGGTATAAAAGTGTATTGATGACACGTGCCGGCCGTGGCAGCGTCGCAGCGGCGGAACTACGCGAGTATTGACGCATGGAATGAAAAGATAGCGCCGGTATCGAGCGCCCATGATTTTTTAAACGCTTTTGTTTGCTTTACGTATCTACAAACGAATGTTAGGTTGGAGATGTATGGGAGCATTTTGAGGACGACTGTTTAATAGTTTTTTTTTTATTTGGTGGCGATTGCGTTGAGATTTGATATATTTTAGTAATTAAACTGAATAGGTGAAGATTTAGCAGATTATTCTAAAATAAAGATAGCATATGTAGCAAATTGCTATAAAATTTGCTACATATCTGCTATCTTCTACATTCAGGTGCTCAGGCACTATAATACTAGTTCACATTTATCATCTACAATAAAGAAAAAACACTAAGTAACTTTTATTTGTTTGAATAATGACCTGACCAGGAAGAAATTTTGGTTTATAAAGTGTTACCAAAAGGTACATCAATGCAGTAGGAGTCAAGACTTTTGGTGTCAAATAAATGGCAACATATTTGATCTCAATTAAAAACCTTTTTTTTTTACTGTTCTATATATACCAGATTAACTCTTCACTACTTTTTGATAGATATTCAATAACAAACTGTATAAAAAAATTTATAGTTAGTTTTATTTAGCTTAATTTTGGTTGTTAATTTTTTTAATTCTTTTTAGGTTAATCATAGATGCATTTTTCCTGTATCTCAATAAGTTACAGCTGGTGGGTGGTGCAGAGATCTCATTTAGTGCTGTGCCATCTTGTTGCTTATTTGTTTTTAGTTTTCCTTATATATTTTTTATTTTATTAGTATATAGTATTGTTATTTATATATAATGCAATCCCATGATGATTCTTTTCATTCTGCCAACAGCTCTTCTGACTCATCTAACACAAGCTTCTGCTCCTGCAGTGATACACTTGGTGACTACTTGCGTCAGACCTTCCCACTAGCCAACAGACATTTGCTTAATATATGTCACATAAATGCTCAGAGTGTACCAAGTCATTACAATGACCTATATGAAGCTTTCTTTGATGCTAATATTCATGCTGTCCTGGTTTCTGAGAGTTGGCTTAAACCTCATCTCCCTTCCACCAGCTACTCCCTTCCTGGGTTTGTACTCATCAGAAATGATAGGATAGGAAGGGGTGGTGGTGGTGTTGCTATTTACCTTAGGAGTAATTTTCCACATAAAATACTTGCCACCTCCCCTTCTGATTTCTGTTCATCTGCTGAGTACATTTTCCTTGAGGTTTGGATAAAAGGAGTTAAGGTCTTGCTTGGTGTTGTCTACTGTCCTCCCATGGTGGACTACTTCTCTGATCTTGAGTTGAAGATGAGACGGAGAAATCGGGCCTTTCGGAAATACAAAAAGGATCGATCGGAGGATAATTGGATTATTTTTAAAACAGCAAGAAATCGTTGCAACCAGATGATACGTAATGCTAAACGCCGCCATATTCTCGATAATATCACTTCTAGCTCTACCTCCGATACTTGGAAGTTCCTTGGATCGTTAGGTATCGGCAAGTCCCGTCATACAGAGTTACCTAATACGATTGGTTTAGATGATATCAATCGCCATTTCTCCACCACTCTCATTTTGGATCATCAAACCACTCGTCAGACGGTAAACTTTATTTCCAGCCTTCCACATCCCTGCAGCGTAACTTTTGAATTTTCTCCAGTGTCCACGGGTGATATCAAAAAGATCATCCTTTCCATCAAATCCAAGGCCGTGGGCTATGACGATATCAGTCGAAGCATGGTCATCCCGATCCTTGAGTATATACTTTCATCTATAACCCATATAATCAACTTCTCCCTATGCTCGGGTCAATTTCCTTTCTTGTGGCGATATGCTTACGTCCGTCCTCTTCCTAAAATCACAAATCCTACCCTCCCCTCCCATTTCAGACCTATATCAATCCTTCCTTTCCTATCCAAAGTGCTGGAGGCCTGTGTCCACAAGCAACTGTCGAGTTTCATCCTCCAACAAAACCTGATTAGTCCCTTGCAATCTGGGTTCAGGCCAGGGCATAGCACCTCTACAGCACTCCTTAAAGTGACAGGTGACATTAGAGAGGGAATACAGGATACTATGGTTACAGCCATGGTTTTAATCGATTTCTCCAATGCCTTTAATGTTGTCTGTCATGAAATCTTAGAATCCGTCCTTTCCCATCTTAAGATTTCGCCCGGGGCTCTGGAATGGTTCTCATCTTATCTTCGAGGGCGCCAGCAGGCCGTTCGCGTTGACGAGACAATGTCAAATTGGCGTGTTCTAACGGCTGGTGTTCCTCAAGGCGGCATTCTTTCTCCATTATTATTTTCTATTTTCATTAACTTTATCACTCATAATCTTCAGTGTGCGTATCATCTGTATGCTGATGATCTTCAGCTTTACACTCGGGCACGGCCGGAGGATTTGCATACGGCTATTGTTAAACTTAATGGGGATCTAGCTGAAGTACATCGATGGTCCAACCAATTTGGGGTGTCTATTAATCCAACAAAGTGTCAGGCTATTCTTATAGGCAGTCCTCGAATGGTGGATAAGACTAATATTGGCAACCTTCCCCCGGTTTCGCTGGATGGTGTTGCGATTCCACTTAGCTCCAACGTTAAGAATCTCGGCCTACATTTGGACACTACGCTAAGTTGGCAAACGCAGGTTGCCAGTGTTAGTAAGCGGGTAACGGGAACTTTGCGCCATCTCAACCGGTTGAGAAACTTTTTGCCGCCGAAGACCAAAGCAATGCTTGTGCAGACCCTAATATTCCCCATTATTGACTATGGTGACGTGTGTTACTACGACCTCAATTCGGACTTGCTCAGCAAGCTTGATCGACTCATCAACAATTGCATCAGATTTGTGTTTAACCTGCGGAAGTACGATCATGTTTCTGAGTATAGGACCGAGTTGAAATGGATGCCCATTCGCCAGAGGAGATCATATCGTGCTTTGACGACCCTTTTCTCCTTACTCAACTCTCCCACTCCCCCCTCATATCTGATTCCTCATTTTCAATACCTATGTTCTGGTCACTCTAAACATCTCCGCTCTTCTCACAATCTTCTTCTACACTGTCCTTCTCATACTTCTGACACTATCCATTCTTCTTTCCATATCCAAGCTATCCTTTTGTGGAATGCGCTGCCCTTGGAAATCAGGAAGTCCACTACTAAGCAATCTTTTAAAACTGCTGTTCGGAAGCTTATCTTTAAGAAATTGGAAGAATTATCATCATGATTGTTTATATATTTATTATATATATATATATATATATATATATATATATATATATATATATATATATATATTTGTATGTATGTATGTTAAATATTTGTGTAATGGACATTGTATATTTATGTAAGTATATATCATTATGTAAATATAAGTAGTGTTCAGTTTATAATATGTATTTAATTTCAGTAACTTTCTTTACAACTGAATGCACCTACCATGTTATCTCTGCATCACCTTAAGGTTGACTGGAAAGAATGCCTGTGGCATTAAGTCCGCCTATGTACCATGTTGCATAAAGTTAAATAAATAAATAAATAAATAAACAATTTATTGTCCCCAGCACGAGTAGCACAAATTTTCATGTACCAATAATGCCAGAACAGTAAAAACAAAAAAAAGGATATTTCATTAATTTACTGTTATTCTACAGAATTATCCTATAAAGTAGAACCGACGATATTGCAACAAGTGTCTGAAGTATCGTGAAAGTGTAAATTGTTAAGTAGATAAGTTTATTAAGTCTCTCCCATCGCAGTACTAAGTTGGTTGTAAGACGGTGTCAGGAAATGTGAGCTGATTCGAATAAATATGCATTACCACCTCCACTGCAAGGAAAAACTACAAAGACATTAAAGAACTTGTCTGTTGAGAGATACAACAGTTTTATTATGAAACCTTACTTCAAGTTGATTTAACTTATGCGAACGCATTGTATAATATTTTACTTCTTAATTAGGTTTGGTCAAAATATTAGGTACATAACTGTCACAATACAAATACTGTATGATAATAAGTTGATCATGTTAACAGCACAAAACAAACACAGGGCATTTTGTCAAAATTACGATTAAAAGTTATGACGTAATTTATTTAGCTTATACTGTACTGTTTTACCGACGCATGTCAATGGTACCACAAACTGTTTACACTGCACTACAACCCTGCACCTGACAGCTTTACGCTCCTCCCAAATTATAGCTTCATTATAAAGCCTATCCAATTATCGGGTTTATTCAATTTAACAACAAACAAAGTCTACCGTTAGCCACATATTTATTAAATAATTATAATCATTAAACTTAATTTTGACATTATTTATACGTTAGGCGGTGGTTGGTGTGGTTTAGCAATTATTTATTGACAAATCTGTGTATAAAAAACAAGTTGGATTAGTTACACCATTTATAACCCAAGATTTAAGGGACAGTTTTTCATAATCCATGAATTGTTGAGTTGTGTGAATAATATAAACTATAAAACATCCGCAAACTAGACTAGGTTTTCTCTCGGCTGAAACCACGGGGCATAGCTAGCTAGTGACTACACAGATTAAATCCCTTTTACGTGACTATATAAATATTCCTCCAAACACCTAGTCTTGACAGCGATTAGGTGGTGTAAAAGGAAAGGCGTTATCAGGGGCGGTGAAGGACGGGTCAGTTGTTTGGTCAGCTCTACCCAGGACATACCCAGTGCCACCGAGATGGATGGCAAGGATAAAGAAGACTGGCAGAGGACCTGCTATCGGTACCCGACTCGCTTTGTTCTGACAGTAGGGTTTTCTAAAAACCTTTTTGTTGTTTTTATTTAGATTTTATAGGTGAACTTCTTGTACTGGAAGGTCAGAGATTTTTCTCTGATACAGTCATAGGGGGAATTTGTTAGAGTAGAATAAAAATAAGAAGTGACAGCAGCTTATGAACTATAGTGTAGTCTTACGAATTTTAGATAAAGAGTAAATTTGCCCCAAACAAAAGCGATTTTGACTAAAGTAATAATCACCAATGTTGCAAAATATACTTTCAGAACAAAGGTCCGAAAGTTTCGACCGAGCCCATTATAATTGGTGTTACAATTTAAATTCGTGTAAATCGACACTCGGGTGTCCAATCATTACCAAACCTCTACGAGTAACAAATAATTCGATGGCGACAGAAATTTCCACAATTCTCACATCGATTTCCAGAAATAAAGGTCGAACCGTCATTAACAGGGATAAAAGGCGGAAACGGTCATAAAGGGTTGACCCCTAGTATTTTACTGATAGCTGTGTTGACACTCGTCATTGTAATACAAAAAAAAGCTGGCAAAGTGCACGCTAATCTTGCCTCCGTGTTCCGTATAGTTAGTTTATATAATCTTATAAATAAATAAAAAACGTGGCAAGTTTTTAACATAAAGATGGATTTGAAATTGATATTAGGGTACCTATCCAGAATATCACAAATAAAATCAATCAACGTAAAGTAATCTCTCAAACACGTTACACTTTTATAAATAGAATACTAAATAAAGAGCATAACATTAAAAAAGTATTTTAACCAATCTAACACGGCCAGATAGACGTTACGAATTTTACGTCACAAAATGATTTTTAACGTTGCCGCTCCCGAATTCGTGCTGTAAATTGGGAGATAGAAAAAAGGTTTTTATCAGTTATATTATACACGGCCAGTGTCAAATAAATAACGGTTTTATAAACTTCCTTTATGTTTTCACTGCAGTAACGGGTACATAAAAAATATAGCCGAAAAAATTGTTTTGTTTTCAGCACCAAAATAATATTTAGGAAGGGATTTTAATCCGTAGTCGAAACATTTTTCGTAGTTGTAGATGAATTGATAATAATTCCTATAAAGTTTTCCCTTTTAAATAAACCTTTATCAATATAATGGTTGACATAAGCATATTTTTCAGCAGCCGATATAGCCGATCAGTCAGTAATCTTTATATTTATAATTCTTCTGTGAGTGTGTATGTCACTGAACTTCTCTCAAACGACTGACCCGATTTTGATGGAATTTTTTAGTGTGTGTTCAAGGGGATCTGGGAATGGTTTAGATTCACAATTTTGTCCGCTGGACAATGTTTTTTTAATTATTTATTTATTTATTAGTAGTTGTTGATTTTGGAATGTTTTACATTGGATCCGACAGACGGCGCTACCACCGCAGTGTCAAATTTTAAATAATATTCGAATTTTAATTTTAGTCTGTCCCGACAGTTAGCGCTACGATCAAATTAAAAAATAGTTTTGTTATCATTGTGTAATGAGGTATATTGAGGTATATTGTCATAACATTTGAATAATAATTTTCATCAAAATGGTCCAGAATGTTTTAGCTTATTAAAAAAAGTTTGAAATTTTCAAATTAAAGACGTGCAGACAGGACAACGTCTGTCGGGTCCGCTAGTATTCTTATACATTTTAGCCTTAATTACATAAATAAAGTACATAAATTGCAAACAAAAAAGTGCTTTTTCCGTATTTATTTATGAGAAAAACACACATACTTAGATTGCCTATTCGTAATGATTGTCGAAGGATTCACGCCAATAGCCAAACAAAAGAGGTTCAACCTCACATCATTAGTCCTTCAATGAGTTCCATTTGATGGAGGCTCGAGCAAAAACTATGACGATCTACTATCCCTAGAGGACAATACACTTGTAATGAATGTTAATGTCCATTGTTCATGGTCATTCACGTCTTACGAATCGCCTAAAGGGTGATAATGGAGACTAGTAGACTAATTTGTTTCTTTACGGCACATGTATACTGTTTGGTTTACACTATTCATATCACATATAACATAACCATAGGTTTAACAACGAAACTCTTTAAATTAAAATGGTTAAAGATTTCCTCTACTCGGTTTATTTTTATTACAAGGAGTAGTTAAAATTGCATTCCTTAAATGGGTAGTTAAAAAATCATTAAAAGAAATTACCTTTTTAGAAGTACGATGACGTAAAATCTGGTAGTCTCAAGAACTACACTAGAATTACTATTTCAACACCAAGTACCTGTACTGAATTTCTTTTATATCTGTCCAATATTTCGTGCCATAGGCACTGCCCATTTATGTAGGGCATCGGCAATATCGACAACATTATAACATAATTTCAGGTCAATTGCGTAACTTCCACGAAAATATTATATAAAATGGAATCTATCAGAGCGAGGGTCGCTGGAACCCACGCTTTTGTAATCCGAACAAACACAACACTATAAATGTATATCACTTCCAAGTTTTGCGTTAATTTTAATATAATTTACATTTCAAATCCATTCGAAATGCCTATTTAAGTACGAAAGTAGAGAAAAGTTTGTTAAAATATATAACAAGTCGGCAAATGATGTGCAAATTTGCGCCGTGATGAGACTTAATTTACATAACGTCAACGACATAACTTATCCCGGCATTTGATGGGCCCGAGGCCGCGGCCCGCCATAGCTGATAATAAATAAACTATAGTAAGCTGTAGTTTATAGTTGTTGTTGAATGGATTTGGATTTTTGGGTTGGATTACATCAATTATTTTAAAAGTTTGTCAAAGCTTTTTTTTTTGCATTTTTATTTCTTATTTGTTGTTCATGTGAAAATCCAGCATCTCATCTCTTAAGCTTGTATTTTTTTAAAAGTCAATAAACAGCATCATTTATCTACTATCAATATTTTGTAAAAGACTCCAGCAAGTTAGTGTATAGTTATCTAAGTGGTGCCACCAATTTGCTCAGTTTTAGTCGGAAACCAAAATACCCCGTGGCACAAAAGCCCCATGTCATCGGTAGCCAACTAGTTAGGGGTTCAAACTGGAAACGTCCCCACAATAGCCCATCCAATACGCCGGCGTCCGCGTGCTGTCATGATCCGTACCCGCGAGGCCATTTTAAGGTTTCATACCAAAAAGGTAAAAAGGAAAACCTACTTTTCCATTTCCGCAAGCCATTCTGCGATGGTACGAGCTGGCTGAAATGATTATAATACCTATAATACCAGCATATAAACGTCCCACTACTGGGCACATGGATCTTCCTATATAGAGAAGTCACGAGAATTTATCACCAAACTTGCTCATTTGCGGACTGGCTAAGTATTTATAAATAATAAAAAAAAAAAAAAAATTGCGGATATGTAATTTATCGCTACCAAGGCTAGTGTTCATATAAAAACCCAAAAGGTCTGGAAAGTAAGGTGAGCTTGTTTTCCTTTCGTTCAAAAACCACCCATCCATCAGCTATATTCTTAAAATAGAAGTCCTTTATCTGATATATCGACACGATACATACTTGCGGGTACCCAGAAAATACGTCCTTATGATAATAATATTTATTTTTATTTATTTAATTAAATAATAAATAAAATATGATCTACTTGTTCTATTGTAACTACCTTTAATATAGGTAATATCTAACAGGCACATGTTACTCTTACCTTTAGGAAAATCGAATGTTGAACGCGTTCAATAATTTGGATAAAAATTAAGGTTCTCAAATTAAGAATATCGAGTAGAACGACAAACAACTTTTTCAGTCTATTCACAGATCATACAAATAACCCTTGCCTGATTTTATTAAACCTTCGCCGGCAATTTGATGCTGAAAAGAAGATACTATATAATCTCTAAAAAAATAAAAAAAAAAAACATTGTTATATCGGATTCCACATTAGTGTATTTGTTTGATAGCTCATTAACTTAACCTTATAATGAACTTTGCTTGAAGGGCAAACAGTCACAATAACTATAGAAAGATTCATCTTAACTACTGTCAGGAACAGAATGATTCCATCAACTAAAGTGGCATCCTTCAAAACTTGATCTAACAGTCTCTTTGATAACAAATTAACCTGTTACCTTCGTCATTTACAATTAAGTGCGCGTCACACGAAAGGCGGAAAGGGCCGCCGCCTCTTAACCAATCAGATGCCACCTCCAGTCTGACGCGTACTTCAACTTCTGTTATTAATTGTATTTCTCAATTCAAAATAGCATTGCTTTTTTTACAAGCACTTACTTGGTGGCTCTCTCGTGCTCACAGCTCAACGTTTAGCAAAAAGAAAAATGATCCTCTTTTGTTTCGGTGAGCTTACCATTATGTGATGGGTATGAGCTCCGTTGGTATCTACTATTTATTTTTTTAGTCTGTGTGCTGCAATTTAACTGATGATATTGTTAGCAAGTCTGAAAAGACTATAAAATTCATGAAAAATACTAACATCTTCATGTTAAACTTCCTTTTATGTATAGATAAAAATTACGTATTAGTAAAGCCTGTCGATCTCTCATAAATCTCTGACATAATAATATAATGTTTACAGGTATAAATCACATTCGCCGTAACAGTGTCTCGTGCGGGCACAGAAACCGCAACACTTAGACCAGACAACGAACCGTCGTACGAGCCAATACGATCGTATTAACATTATGTTGAGCGCCTGCCACCTTGCACACTAATACTCCATCTTCCTCAACCAATACTGAGGATTAGCGGTAACCTAAAGAGGTGGTATTTGAGTATAATACATACCCAATACACAGTTCCTGGTAAAAATCTGACGTCATATACGAATGACATAATAATATGACTTTTGACTAAAACTTACAAAAAAACACGTTGGTCATTTTTTGAGTAAACTACTATTGCAAAACACCGATAATCTCAGGTTTAAGGTCCATAAGATTAATTAATTTTATTTTACTGAGCCCCCATCAACATTGACCGCTGAAAAGTCTAAAAGTATTTCCAAATTTAAATTCATATTTTATTTTTCTAAGCTACCGCTAACCAGCCAGCAACATTTCACTATCCTTCCATCCTCCTTCGCTATCATAATAATTTAAAACAAAAGCTTCTAAATACAAAAAGCGTGCTATCTCAGCCAATGAATATCGCGGATGATAAAGTGCATTTGAGAGAGCGGTGAATGGCCGGCGTTGCTCTGTTGCCGGACCGGGTGCTGCCCACCGATAAGTTGTCACGCTGAATCCGCGGGAAAACCGCGCTCGATAAAAATACTGGCTATTAGAGAACTGACGGTACGGGATTGTGGAAAATGTAACGAATAGTATATCACTTTGATGCGACGATTGATTTGCGAGAATTAAGACTCATTGTTAAGTGAAATAAAATTTAATAATGCTTGAATATTATTGTTTAATAGGTATTAAAACTCAAAACTATGCAAACAGTTTTATTGACGTAATGCATAGAAACCTTTCAGACGCGGAATATTTAATTTTACTTAAAAAAAAAATTACATTGTTGATATTTTTAAGTACTATTGTATAACAAATATTACCCCATTATAATTACTTATTTTAGTAAGAAAATGATAGATTTTTCGAAACCTTATTGAATTTACTTGTAAATTCCATTTGTAGGTAGGTACCATAATTAAACGCACGTATCTTGTTGGTAAATTAATTCGATAAACTAATTTTGGTTCGGTAATTCTGTTAGAGTATAATTTGAGAAGGATTAAACTTGTCCCTGTATATATGGTATTGTCATAGATAAATAGGAGTCGTAGACCCCATGGAAATGTCGGATGACGTAGTAGAGTAGAGAACAGCTGTAAGTAATAGTGTTATCTACTATTGTTAATGGAAGATTTCAGTATTATGGGACTTCGTTTCCTAATTGACGATTAGGTCGGGAAATTTTGAACTTGCTAAATGTATTGTATAAATAGAGATAAGAAGGTACATCATTCAGTAAATCTTCGTTTTAATTGTAAAAAATATAGACATAGTAGGGGGAAATTATCTAAATATTCACGTCTCTTAAAATAAGCATTATTTAGGCATTTCAAATCCAACTGCTACAAAACAAACAATGCAACATTTGAATACCGTCAAACATTTGACGTATTAATTACTGTTTAATACCATAGCGGTAGGGGTGAGAATGATGACAACGTGACAAATGAAACGTGCTTATAATCAAAATAGGTGCCTACACCCTGAGTAGGTACAGTAGGCACTGGTTATAACTGTAGGCAAACACTTGACTCGTGGCGTCAGCTCTAACTATTGTGACAGGCGTCTGTGGGATTATATATTATGACATTTGATTAGCGTCTGAAGTCTGAACTAACGTTACAAATAGTAGGTAGACGGAAGTCTTTGCAGACGGTAGTCAAAAATATCAGTATAAAAAATGTTTTCTACATCTTCATCTAAATGCCGCCGACGCCCGTGTTAATTAAATTTATAAAAAGATTATAACAACCTCTAAAAGGGCAACTGAAAAGACGAATAGTAGAATAGTGTTTTTATTTTATTTAAAGTTGCAAGTCTTCTTTCCATTAGTGAGATTAATAAATTGCAGCAGGATAAATTAATCTAGCACACTAGAAAATGATAATATTGAAAAATCATTTACTTTATATTCATATCTTAGATATATTATGCAAATATCATCTATTTTCCTGAAACATGATTCTCTCCCCGTCTCAATTCTAAAAAGAAATTTCGTTTGAAGGAAGTATTATGAAAGTATGTTTGAATTAAAAATCGTTTTATTTAGAGCATCCGTCTCCATAACCCGACGGCGAGAATATTCATTTAAAGTAGAATAACTGAGTATTTTTAAAGTCAGATTAAACTGTGACTGCAAATAAGTTATTAGCCGGAGAATACAGTTGCCAGCTATTTTAGGATTTCTGAAGTAGTCTCATTAATTCAAGTGTCCGTAGTCCGGACAGCGGCGCGACAATTTCTCCCTAAATCCATTATAATAGGCGGCTTTGTGATTTTTGCTCCGGCCACCGTTCGCAGCCGCCACCAATCCAAAACTAATTACCGGCTCAAGTGCAAGAAATTCAACAAGTACTCACCCGTTCACAAACCGCTTTTGTACGAGAGCTATTTTATCGCAAAAATATACCAATTATTTTCCGTATTTCGGATATAATGTTTGTTAGCCTGAAATCTACTTCGAGTGCTTTTATTCGTTTTAAAAAGATTTTTACGTCGAATTTTGAGCTAAAACTTCTCGTCAACATCTGCATGGACTAATTTGTTTCTCCAATTTCGTTCAGTCCTGTCTCTGCTTGTACGATATTGGATAAATCCTAAAATTCGTTAGCGTTCGTAAAAAGGGCTTCATAAAGCCGAGTTTTTGTTCTCTTTGAGTATTTTCTCGCACTCTCCTGACATAATTAAAAGGAATAGCTGTTTGTCACGTTTTGTCTCACTTATTTATTATAAGGAGGAAACAAATTTCGTTTCATTTAAAATATTTAAGTAAAATAAATTAAATTACATTTTTAAAGGTCGTTCTGATAGACTGGCCTGATACGTAACCACGAGATTGTATGTTCGAACTCACGCAAATACTTTTGTGCCCTAAATGGCAGTAGGGCTCGCCCACTATTACATGAGCCTGATCGAACTATCTAAAATATGAATGAGCGAAAACCTACAATCAAGTGCATGAATGACACATACCTTCTAAAAATTTGAGTCGTACAGAAGGACTTTCGAATATAGTTAACTTGGGAAAATAAGAGCTTACTGAGAATAGCTTTATGTACCTTAAGAAAATTGATGAACATCGATTAATAAGTTTTAAGCGTATAATGACAGACAATCTAATTTCCTGCTTTATCGTGTTTGACCTACTTAATAAACGAGGTAAAGATTTCACAAATTGCAGCTAGTTATTACTAAGATAATGGATAACATTTTCACTTGACGCCCGTGACTTACAAGAAATTTATTTAATAGAAAACTCCGACACGTTTTATTTCTGTTAGATGTTTTAAACGCAAACAAGGAAAATTCCAAAAAGGTTTGCCCTCCGATGTTTCGTGAGTTTGATGCGATCGGGCCCTATAATTTCGATAGCACCAATGTAGGGTCGCCTGTTGTCTAATGACCAGGGTTTTATGCCGTTTGCTGCCGAACCATAAAAATGTTAATTCGACTGTGCCGACGAAAATCGTCGTAAATATAAAAGCGAATTTTCCCAACACCGAAACCGTTGTATTTGTATCTATAAGCAAATTACAGCTTATGTATATGAAGATTTTGTTGACATGTTACGTTGTCACTTGCGTCGTTACAAAACATTCGCATGCAGGCTGCGTCCGATTTGATGTTTGTGCTATAAATTAGCATAAAACGGACGATTTCTTTTACTATACTCATGGACTCTCAGAGCAAAGACCATGTCAGAAATGTCCTTCTAACATATACCACGTTTTTATACTGAATTTCTTCAAATTTCTTTAGAGTGCAGAATTTAAACATTATTTTATTATTACTTTCTTAAAACACATTACCAAAATGAAGTGTGACAAGATTGTTTTTGCATAATTTCCATCACCGTAAATCATCTTGCGAAGTAAATTTATTTGCTGGATGGAAACGTTATTAGGTAAAGGAGGTGACCAAGATCTCTCCAAGTTAGTTCTTATTCCGGAAAATTAAAAGCGCCCAGTGGGAGGGCAGCGAACGCGTCCACTACCATAAAAATATGGTTCAGCTGGCAAGATAATTAAATATAAAAGAAGAGTCTTTAAACTCTTAAAGCTTGCAAAAATAAAAAGATATAAATAGAATCGAGGTGAGGTGTTATTGGAAATACATTAGGCAAACTCTTTGTGACATTTTAGATAGGTACATTTTTAGAGTTTGCGGCAGTACTGGCTACATCCCCCTGATGTAACCAAGGACCCTTATTTTTATAGTTTATATGCCATGAACTGCGTTAAAAAACGAATTGCCGAAATGAATGAGGTTTTTCCTAAAATTAAAATTTTAGCATGAAATGTCTTGTGGTTAATTTAGCAAAACATTCGTTCTGCATTATTTTTATATTATTGTAACAGTTTATTAGTAAACTTTACTAAATAAAATACACAGCAAAACATGGTGTCGTATAAGCCATTCGTGTTTGTAATACATCTGCGCCCAACTCCTGGCTAATATCGAGCCCGGTGCTGAATAGAACGCCGTCGAAGTTATAATGATCGGTTGCGGCAGACGTCATGCTCCCTGTATCACACTTCTCGGAATCTAGTTAGGACTTGTGCTGTCGACGTGACATTGATATTCTACCTATTTCATTATTCATTCCCATTAATTAGATGTTCGATGTATTTCTAGCTGGTCGATCTGGTGCTGCGATTTAGTTGCATTTGGTCAGAATGAAAGCCGTCTATTTTAGGAAAAGCGCCCAATTATTTAGTATGCAATAATTTGTAGCTCAAATGATTACTTTTATGTTTTTTACCTATTTAGATCTATTAACCGTTCACTGTCTTGGGAGTAAAATAAAAATATATTTATAATCTATTTGGTTTTGTTTGACGAACATTATTCACTATCAGCAGATTTGAGTAGGGTATAAAAAACACCACTAAATCTATAAGAAGTCGGAAAGAACCACAACAAGATTCGTCGACAGAGATTGCTCGAGCGAAAATCTTAGGTTCTACCTACCTAGTAATACATATATATAAGACATAGAGGTTAAAACAGCAGCTTCAACGGACATGTATCTACAAACCACGGAAGTGTTTGCCGAACGTTTTCTCCAAGCGAATCACGTAGCCCCGAGTGGACGACAACGTGTCTCTAGAATAACTAAGAGCCGGCTAAAGAAACTAGCCCACGTACCTATGGACCTACACATGACTAACATTCAACAGGACACGGACCTTAACAAATCTACTAAGTGTATGAAGTAAAGCAAAGGATTTTGTTCTGTATTTAACATGAGAAAAATATTTGATTTTGACTCTTAATTTTTTTGAGTCATGCTCATGAGAGAATCTCATAAATTCATAGTTCTAATACCGCTAAAACAGTGTTATTTTGTTTCGTCGAAAAAATTAATGATATTCAGTCCAGAAGATTAAAAATACGTCTCGTGCAAATCTGTTTGTTATAATCAAAGTTTACAACTAGGTACAACAAAAACAAAATGTCTAAAAAATAGTGTATCCAAAATGTAGTTAGTTACAACAGAGAAAGCCTTCCAAACTACACCACACGTAAAACAGACAAAAGGTTTCAATGTAAGAAATAAATAAACAGCACAATAGGCGGCCTTATCGCTTACAGTTCTCCCAAACAACCTTTATACACAGGACTCATTTGAAAAATAAAATGAAGGGCGGGTTCATTGTGTGGCGTGTGAAAGGTCAGATTTGAAGGTATTGAGCTCAGACCCACTCGTGCTAATTGGCAGAGGAGTACCCAACTACGATACAATAACAAAATAAATAGACGCTGCGAAAAGCTCAGGTTAGCTTAGACTACTTAGTAAATTAACTGAAAAGTTGCACCCATTCCAGTCCGGCTGCATAGTGCATAGTTATAAAACGAAATATTTAAACCTAATGCCTACCAGTACATGCAAGCCGAGCTAACATGGCTCGGGAAATTTAATGAATTTCTTAAAACATCGCAACTTTTCTAAAATTGTGGGGATTTCAAATTTCTTTTGTTTTGTTATAGCTCGAGGGGATTTACAAATAAACGTTCGTACATTGGCTTCAAAGATTTGTATTTATATGTTCCTAAAAACTACAATATTTACATATGCAGATGCTGTTTATTTGGGAACACCAAAAAACATATCTTTATCTTTTTACAGATGGTATGGGCATCAAGAATGTGGTTACTTGTCTAAAATATGATTCTTAAAATAGATAACAAACTTCGTAGCTATTATCCTAAAATTTTTAAACGCAATATCTTACTTATTCAAAATCTAACATACACAACAAACCTGATACAAAAGCCAAGCGTAGGATTTGGCATGGAACAATTAATTTGAATATACAATATAAAGGATTTATTAGATGTTATCTAATAAATCCAAGTCATTTGTACATATGTGCCATTTCCACGTAAGTTTTATAAGAAAGCCATTCACTCTTTCTACGCTCATCGTTATACGAAATCGCTGACTACAAACACAAACAAATTGTGTATTTATTTAAAGCAAAATACAAAGGCAAAGTCTAAATAATACCACCAACCTCTTCAAAAAGTTCCTTTGTGCAGTCGCGGTAAAAACGATGAGTTAACCACACACTTGGGACAGCCCGAGAGGCTGGACGATGACACAAACGATGTTCAGGAAGTGCAGCAGTAACAAACTAAAACACGTGCACGTACCTTGGTCTGCTATGTCTGCTGCCGATGACCCGCCTGCGTTCTGATTTCAACACAGTTGTTGCTGAAGGTCACGAACTGCTCGGAATAGGGATTCCTAGCAGAATATCGATCGAGTTGACGCGTTTAAAGGGTTTTTCTTGAGATAGATCGCGGAGCGCGCGCGCGTGCAAGATGGTGAGAAAACGAATGTTAGTTAGTGGGGCGGCCGTTCGTCCGTTAGCGGTTGTGACGTCATGACAGTTGCAGCAGGAGCACCAATCGGGTAACGAGTACGGCACGTATGACAACCGTAAAAACAGTTGTGATTGCCACTGCTGAAAATCGTTAAGAACATCGTGTGTGTCCGTGGTACATTCTAAACGATCTGATTTTAAGAATCTGTATGATGACGAAACATTCCGCCCACCAAAATACCTATGGTATTTTCAAAAATACGAAATATAAATAGAAAAGTTAGGAAGAAAACGTTAAACCTTAATAGCTACTGAAATATGAATCTAATCAACCTAACCTACGGTGCTTATAATACGTTAATCCTCTATAGGTAGAGGACAGAGTTTAACCAGCGGTCGCTTAACAGAATTGCTGGTAGCGGTTTTAAGAATTGCAACTCTAACTACTCCGTCAGCGCCAGGAAGAAGATCAGTAACCCTGCCGAGTGACCATGCAAGAGGAGGTCGATTGTCATCCTTGATGTTCACAAGCGAGCCCACCCCTAATGGTTTTGAGTTCTTGGTCCATTTGGCGCGTTGGGTGAGTGAATTTAAAACCGCCTCGATTTGTACGAATAAAGTAGAAAGTCCTTCAAATGCTAGAACCTGATCACCGACTATGCGATACAAATGATGACGTTCTGAATTGTTAAGAAACGCACTACGGTTAGCAATAGTCGGGTTTCGAGAATTTTGAAGAAAGCGATAGATGTACGCAAAGGTACGAACGAATTTTTCTAACGATGAAAAACGATTTAATAAATTGTCGATAATTGAAACTTGTTGTTCCCGAGGATGCACAGTCGATATTAACACAGGAGATTGTCGAGTCTCGGCCTCAACGACCTTCTGCTCGTCATTAGTAACGCGGTCAATACAAGATGGCCATGTCTCGTGCGGTTCGGATAACCATCGTGGCCCCGCCCACCATAACGAGTTGTGAAGAAGTTCACTTGGAAATTGGCCTCGCGAACAAACATCTGCAGGATTGTCTGCAGAGGACACGTGATGCCAATATTCAATAGCTGTTATTTCTTGAATATGACTCACGCGATTGGCAACGAAGGTAGACCAACGACATGAGGGTGAACGCAACCAAGAGAGTGTAACGGTGGAATCGGACCACAGAAAGACAGCTAAAATAGGAATACGAGACAGATAAGTTTCTGTAACGAATTTGTACAGATCTGAAAGCAAAACTGCAGCGCAGAGTTCGAGACGTAGCAATGACGTACGTTTTAATGGCACCACGCGAGCTTTCGAACAAACGAGATGAACGTAAGAATTGTTATCTACGTCTGTTACTCGTAAATAAATGACCGCGCCATATGCAGTTTCCGAACTGTCGCAGAACCCGTGTAGCTCGTAGGATTGTGAATCAGTACGAGTGATTCTACGCGAAATTTTTAGATGGTGCAACTGAGAAAGTTGCTCCTGATATTTGTTCCATGTACTGATGACCTCGTTAGGGGGAACATCATCCCACCCGGCACCGATAATCCAAAGCTTTTGGATTAAGCTTTTAACTTGTATTGTCAGGGGGGATAAGAATCCTAACGGGTCGAAGATTCTAGCGAGTTCACTAAGAATAGACCGTTTGGTACATGGCCGATGTGAAGATTTAACATCAAAAAGAAACGAATCAGTTGTGGATCCCCATTTGAGTCCCAACACTTTGAAAGAAGCTGGTTCAGCTTTATCTAACGATATAGAATCAGTGAGGCAATCTTCAGGTTGAAGATCCGATAAAAGACGATTGTCATTTGACACCCACTTCCGAAGATGGAAACCTCCCTTTTTAAAGAGAGCGATAAGTTGTGTTTTTGTTCTTTGCGCAGTGGCGAAGTCCGGACTGCCGGTGACGACATCATCGATGTAGGTGTCCGACGAGATTACACTCCTGGCGAACGGGTAAGAATCCCCCTCATCATCAGCAAGCTGTCGCAAAGTACGGCAAGCGAGATAGGGGGATGACGAGATGCCATACGTGACCGTGTTCAGACGAAACTCTGAAAGAGGCTCGTCAGGCGAAGCTCTCCAGAGAATTCGCTGACAGTCACGATGGCCATCGAAGAGTGTAATCTGTCGGTACATCTGACGCACATCTGCCATAAAAACGACGTCGTGTTCACGAAAGCGTAAGAGAATTTCCAAAATGTTTGATTGTAATTTTGGACCGATGTGTTGACTTTCGTTTAACGATCGAGAACGTGCATCTTTCGCAGAGGCGTCAAATATGACACGAAGGCGAGTCGTGGTGCTATCAGGACGTATGACGCAGTGATGGGGAATATAGTATTTCCCATTCCCCACGTCATCTGGAGAGACTAATGACATATGGCCCGCAGTAAGATAGTCGGACATAAAATCGCAAGATTGACGATGACATTCGGGGTCACGTGACAGTCGACGTTCAATCGCACAGAAGCGACGCAAAGCAATGTCACGTGAACCAGTGAACATAGGCTCGGACTCGTCCCTGAATGGCAACTGCACGATGTTCCACCCAGATGAGTCACGAGAATAATTTGTGATAAAATGTTGTTCACATGTTATCTCATCTGGGGTAAGGGATGCTGCAGGTGGTAATACATCTAAACAAGTTTTACCGAGCAATAGCCATCCAAAGACTGAGTCGAAGGCGGTGGGTTGATGTGATTCTCCTTTAATATTACGATTAAGAAGCGATTCCGCAAATACATCCGCACCGAACAGTAGGTCAATCCGGCCAGGAATGTCAAAACTGGGATCGGCTAACGATAGTGAATTGATATGAGACCAACCCGATGTATTTAATTTAGCTATTGGTTGGTCCCCGCAAATTTTCGACATTACGTGCATATTTAAATTAAATAAAACTTGATCACCAGTCCCAATGGAGCAATTAATGTCTCCTAAGATTGAAGCCGGGGCTTCACCGATTCCACTTATAGTTGTGGTAGGACTGGATAGTTTTAAATTTAATTTTTTAGCAGCTGAGTCAGTAATCAGATTAATCTGACTCCCGGAATCGAAAAGAGCTCGAAAAGACACGAACTTGCCATCCGCATCCCGTACCTGCACGATGGCAGTTGCTAATAAAACAGTTGTGTTACTGTTGTTGGAAAATAATAACGAGGTTGGGTTCGACTCGACCGGTTTATCTTTATGAAGTAAAGTGTGATGTTTATGGTTACACTTACGACATTTAAAAATAGAAGTACAACCTTTTAATTGGTGTGAGGCTCGAAGACAATTGAAACACCAATTACTTTTGCTTGCGATAGATATCCGCTCATCTACTGGTTTATTTAGAAAATTTTTACATGAAGATATTGAGTGAGTGTCACCACAAAACGCGCACCTAACTGGTTGTGACGTAGGAGGTTCACGGCTTGTAGTACTTGCTGTGGCAACTTGAGGTTTATCAGTACTGCCCATAAGCGCATGAGACACGTTTGCCCGTTTATGTGTTTGGTAAGATTTTACAGATCGTTGTTGTGGCTTACTCGAAGGTTTATTATTAGCTTCACAAAAATGAGAATCACGTAAAAGCGCTTCACATTTCAAGTGTAAGAAAGACTTCAACTGTGCATATGGAGGAAACTCAATATCAGGATATTTTTCCTCGAAATCGCAACGCAAGTTTGAGTCTATCTTAGAGAGAAGGTGGTAGACTAATACAAAATCCCATCGGTCCTCAGGTAAAATAATTTTCTTTAAAATAATTAAATTTTCCTCAAACAGGTCCAATGACTTTCTAAACTCATTACCGTCAGTAGTATTGAAATTAATATTTAAGAGGTCCTTCCATGATGTAAAAGCTAAAGGTCGTTTATTTTGATAGCGAGTAACAAGGGCCTGGTAGGCATCGTTGTAATGCTCACAAGTTAATGGGAATGCCTTGATAACAGATAATGCATCGCCGGTCAACGATGAGAATAAATAATGAAATTTTTCCGTATCGGTAAGATTACTAGAATTATGAATCAATGCATTAAAAGTGTCGTGATATTCAGGCCATTTCTTGATGTCACCACTGAAAGTTGGAAGAACAATTTTCGGTAAACGGATATTCGACGATGAAGAACTTTGTTTATTATTTACTTGAGGTTCACTTTTAGTTAAACTACGATGAATAGATAATATTTCAAAATATTTATCGTCAAATGTATCCTGGAGCGAATTATCTGCATGATCCGGATCATCTAACAGCTCCAAAATAATCTGATGAGCACTCTCAAAGCTATCTAAAATATGTTTAAGTTCCTGATAATAAGAAAGAAATAAATTCCGTTGTGAGTCATCACTTATTGCTAATGAACCTATTTCCAATGCCTTATCCAACCGCTTCATAGCTAAAGTACGCTTTCTACGTAACTGTGATAAATCTTGAACTGTATATTCATCGTCCGTAGAGTGAGATTTCGATTTCTTAAAGCAACTTTGTTTACGAGACGAATGTTTACCTAACAATAATGACATGATGAAAACTATTTTATTAAACGATTAGCAAGATCGGTAACTGATAACGAATAGTCGGCGATACAAGGTTCCAACAGATGAGCGCTACCTGCTTATAAAGATGTAAACACGATAAGAACACGAGTACTTACGGTAACCGGTAGTATTGTTAATGTGTATGTGTATCTATATTATATATACAGATTATAGACTGAGTAAAACGCGCAACATAAATCCTTTGTTCAATTTGATTTCTTAAGTTGATTAAGTGTTGAGGTTAAACGGATGTAGGCTTCGTAATACCTATTGACACAATTTTTCTTTTATGCAATAGGAAAGAATGTAGCTAAATAGTCTTGCCTTGGTTTTACGATAATCTCAAGAAGAGGATTATCGCGTTTCCCGAAGGCGGAACGTGTTGGTTGCGTTTCCGAACGCAAGCCGCTGACGACTCGAGACTACTAGCACGGTACGTTTAAATAATTTCGTTACACCTACCTACGAACAAAAAATGTTACACGAACAAAGGAATTTATTATGATCGATATTTACGATACGATATACCTAAAATAGTTAACATAGGCCGAAAATTATAATATTAAGCACCGAAGGAAGATAGATTGCCTAATATTGAGATCCTACAGTAACTATTAAGGTCCAACTGGGTTGAAAATTAAATCGTATAATGGCGGGTCCCGGGTTTCGGCACCATAAAAATGTGCAGTCGCGGTAAAAACGATGAGTTAACCACACACTTGGGACAGCCCGAGAGGCTGGACGATGACACAAACGATGTTCAGGAAGTGCAGCAGTAACAAACTAAAACACGTGCACGTACCTTGGTCTGCTATGTCTGCTGCCGATGACCCGCCTGCGTTCTGATTTCAACACAGTTGTTGCTGAAGGTCACGAACTGCTCGGAATAGGGATTCCTAGCAGAATATCGATCGAGTTGACGCGTTTAAAGGGTTTTTCTTGAGATAGATCGCGGAGCGCGCGCGCGTGCAAGATGGTGAGAAAACGAATGTTAGTTAGTGGGGCGGCCGTTCGTCCGTTAGCGGTTGTGACGTCATGACAGTTGCAGCAGGAGCACCAATCGGGTAACGAGTACGGCACGTATGACAACCGTAAAAACAGTTGTGATTGCCACTGCTGAAAATCGTTAAGAACATCGTGTGTGTCCGTGGTACATTCTAAACGATCTGATTTTAAGAATCTGTATGATGACGAAACATCCTTAATTAATCTAACTTGTAATTAAAACATAACTTCAACTGTTACAAAATAAATCAAGCTTATTTGAAATTTATAATAGTATCGCCGTGCCGCCGCTCTCGCTAATCTTATAAATTATGAAAAACAACGAGTAAGCTATAAATTGCAATTCAGTTACCCGACACGTAGCTATAACAAGCCAGTCTCACCATCCCTTAACACTAACTATTCTCTAATAAAACATACCCTGTTTTTATTTTAGTATTTCGTAGCTATTAATTAAAAACAACAGATAGTTAGAAAGGTATCTTGAATAATATACCTTTCGGTCATATTGTTTTTAATTAAGAATTTGAATGTATGAGGGTTTTATTAGTTTTACCGGAATATGAATATGGGTTTACATCAAGTATCTTTCTAGTTATAGTTATTTTAAATCACAAAGATTAAATGTATCTAGATATGCCAGTACCTTTGTTTGCTGATTATAAAATAGATAATAATCTGTAAAAAAAGCTTGACCAGAAAACGATCGTACTTTATAGAAGCGGTTCTATTTCAGTTAATTCCTAATCAAAATACCAAAGATCAAGTAATTGAATTGCTCTATTTCCTTTCAAAGTTTAAATAAGATAAGACACATTATTGTAAGAAAATTTAAGGTGGAAAAACCAATCAGTATTAACCGGGCACAAGTCCAACTCGCCACAGTAATATGATTACTGAATGAACCGCTGTCCGAGAAAGGTTCGACTGGACAAAACTGTAAGTGTACAGTATTTTATTTTACACAGATCACTGCAGGCTAGAAATGTCAAGTCAGATTTTATTCAGTCTATCTATTTTTATGGTTTGAAATGGACATTCTATTGAGATATATAACTGATAAAGATTTGTAACTCAAATTTTGCTAATGTTACTTGATTTGATTTATATTTATAACTGTATGTTTAACTTAGATTCTTTACTATAATGGTCACAAAGACACGGATCACAAAATGAACGATGTTTGAAAATGGAATATCTCGTTTTCAAGACGTTTTAAAATTCTCTAATTTATGGACACAAAATGTTTAAATTTATAAAAAGCATTTGCTATTCATACATAGAGTTACATATTATGAGAACGAAATGAGTTTTCATGTGTTAAATAGTTACTCCAAAAACTGAGGTAATTTCTGGGTGGGAGATGGCTTCTGAGTAAAGACAACAAAATAACCCTTTTACCTAGCAGTTACCTTTTAAAATTCCCAACAAATTCGTCGGCAGTGAACCAGTGAAGCATCGTTAGTGCTAACAATATTACGTGGGACGAAGCATGTAATTGTGCGTTTATCAGTTTACGCGGCATCGGTCGCGGACGGCACAACTTTTAATTCAGTTCGGACTCAGCCCCTGCGGTGAGACGCATACAAAAACGCTGTTCATTACACTGCACTGCAGTCTGGTGTAGGTGAACAGGTGAACCAGGTTTAGTGGTGCTATTTGATTTGCAATGTCAGATGGCGTTGTACGAGTAGTATGTTTAAACGTTGACTGTACTTTACAAACTTAACAGTCAAATTAAAATATGATACCAAAAGTTAGCTGCTCACATTTTCTGGAATATAATAATATAGTTAAAAAAGTAAAGCTCCTAAATATTATTATATTCAAGAAAATGTGAAGGATAAAATATCACGCTAACTAATCATCAATCAATCAACGTTGATCATCAATGTTTTGTGTAATTAAAATTATGGACAAAAGCAGACCTACTGTGGCTCTCTTTAGATGATTTCTCTCTTATCTTTTTCAGAAAATCGTTACACAGAAAAGGTACAAACGCATTTTTTGTTAGAACACGGTACAGTTTTGTTAAAACCCATTTTCCCTGCTCTAAGCAAAGTAACTACCTTGACTTTACCTACTAATCGACTTAGCGACTGAGTCAATGTTTCGTTTTATTACCTCGCACCTACGTTGCAGCGGAATGTTACTTAGACAAACACTACGTGTGCAATGCAGCTGTGTTTACGGCACTATTTACTTTGAAAGTCTTTGGACGAAGGGCTAAAACAGAAGCAATTTGATCTGGTCTAAACTACTAACTAAAACTTCATGTAATATTCTACTTTACACCACACCATACAAACATACCAGGTACTATTTGTTCGTCATCATTGTGGGTTGTAGATGTTTGGATCTACATCTAATTATACTTATTGAAATGTAGTTAAAATTATTTATTTATTTTTTAATAATGTACACACAAACAAATACTTTAAAAAGAAATATAAATAATGAATGTACAAAGGTGTTGCTTATTTCTTAAGAAATTATATATATATTACGATTACGTAGGATGTCTATTCATGTGTCTAGAATACATGAACAATAAGCAAGCAAAGTGCGTTTCATATTTTTAGGAAGCCTTTACAGACAATATGATTATTCTTAAATGACTAGAGAAATCTGGTTTAAAATTAACTTCTTGACATTGACCGATAACTTCAAAGGGACTCGCAAGTCAGGAAACTTTACTTCCTTTAAGATAACCAAAACTGCAAGATTTGTTTGTTCTTAATAATCTTACGTGTCATGGTATCTGACCTGTTTAATCAGCTATAAAAATATAAGTGACATCACTCCGAGACCGGTCATCAGAGACAACACTGACTCATGTGAAGGTCTGACGGGGAGTGTGAAAAGGTTTCGTAAAACAAAATTAAACTGTTTTTGAATCAGTACGTTGAATCAGAAGTATACAATTGATACAATATTCTAAACAAAGTATGATTTACGCCTTTCTAAGGATACCATAACGAACCTGTCTAATTAGGCATAATCCACATACGAATGTATTTAATGAGGAAAATGAGGTAATCTGGCAAGGATTGATTGTTTTTTACATCTAATCCTTTAGTTTTTTTTTAGTCAAGCGAGCACCAACCACAATCTGTTCTTGAGCTCATTGACGCCAGCGCACGTCTCTCCAAAGCTACGTCGTTGTAGAACCCGCAAAGCATTTAATTAGAACACAAATAAAAGGTGCTCCTGCAATCTTTGAAGTTTTCTAGCAACGTTCTTTTTGCATTCTCGTTCGATTGGAAGCTGAATATTACGTGCAGTAAAGTGATGTCTATTTCTTCCGGAAGAATGCTCTAAATGATCTATCATAATATCTCTCGATCGCTTTCAACCTCCATATGGAAACTTTTATTTAGATACCTGAATCACGGTGAAACAATAGTTTCCGAAACCAGAAAGCAGTGCCACAAAACTCTTCTCAATTCAATAAAGTCTAGACTAACGACGAGAGGCAGAACACGGAAAGGTACTCGTTCAAAACGAAATACTGAAATATGAAACATGTCGCCTTGCGTATACGTTTAACGGTCGCAAACCAATTCCATTTTTCATTTATTGAAAATATTCCTTGAAACATTTCACCTGCGCCCAGTAAACATGAAAATCAATCCGAGTTTCAGCACTCCCAAGTCACATAGAACCTATCTGTGTTATGTCGTTAAACTCAAGTTACGATTTACTCATGCATGTTTTCCTATGACATAATATTCCTCTTAAATATCGTATCGCGGTGTTACCAACAAAACAGACTCATAGAATTCGGCCAAGTATATTACTGGCAGTTAAATCGCTATCAAAAGGAAAGTCATTCGTGCGTAATGTATTTTTTTCTAAAAGTTGCACAGATTTTCCCGTACCTTCAGCGGGAGGGATTTTATGGAAACATAGAGCGCCGGCACCTGTGGCCTGTAGGCCAAATGTCGTCGTGTCCTCTGTTCAGTCATTCAAATTTATTCACGAGTTAGGAAGCCTCGGGCTTCTCCCCCGCTTGACAATTCTCGACATCCGTGCATTCGTGGCGCACGCGTCTATAATTTGAAACAACTCTGTATCGCTACATTGAGTTTGGTAGCAAATGAATGATTGAATCAGTGCTAGGAATTCTGCAGCGTTTATGAAGCAAACTGGAAGTCGAAACGAATATGAACATGCACCAAGATACACACTCATATGAATACGACAAAATATTGCAAAGAATTTAAAATCGACTGTTTAGCATAAGGGCTCCCGCTCGACCAAACCCGCATCAAATTAAACCTTCTGTGACCCTTGAATCCAATTTAACTGTTCCACAGATAGCTGCAAGCTCGCTGGGGCTGTATATTAATAATTTATGCCCACATAAATTACGAAAACATTTTCCTTTCCTTTACACAACAAACACTAATAAATTCTACGAATATCTACTTGTTACTGGAGTACATATGCTTATGTGGCACGTACGTGTGGAGACTATAATTCTCCTGCTGTATTCTGATGATACGACATTGTGTTTCAGTTTACAATGTCTCTGATTCTATGAAGGATTCGTCTGAAATGTAAGCTGACCAAGGAAAATGCAGGTCGGGAAAATAGTACCTACCTACATATCTCATAAATAATATACGAAATAATTGATAGAGATATAGTAACGCAAGTTTTAGAAAAAGGCACAAAAGAAAGATTTATTATATAATCGATTTACATTATTTGCAAAATAGTGATGCCCGTAAATTAAAAGATCAATTTTCGGGGTTGTTTTGAGAATCTGAGAAAGTAACGAGAACAATTATATGATTTATTCGATTTTGATTGCTATTTTTTAAGATTTAGAATTGATTTAACGTTTTAGAAAGTCAGACAGAAATGTGTCTTATAAAGCAATCATTAACAAGTACTAATGAAGTCGGCGCTCTTCCTACACTCTACAGATACGGCAACACGGTACACAAATGGTGGCCATCTATTTGAAACTGAAAGTTATCGATATAAATATTAATAGGTTTCACTAATACGACCATCGCAAACGATACAATCAAGTGACATAAATAGTAACATTCGAAATCCTTTTCTACACCTATAATAGTAAATGTTTCCAATTTTTATACCAAATACGATTTACGATCTTCAGACATACGTAGGTATGTCACAATCTACAACCTACCTAAAAATAACTACAATAAACAGCAAACGTTTACGATCATTAAAGTTGGAACGAGAAATTATAGAGCAAAGGGAAGTAATTTTCACGATTTTATGAATTCCCACACCATGAGAGTAATGCACAACTATTACTGAATTCCATTGAAAAAACATAATCGCGCCGAGTGCAAGACACCATATGGCCGTTATGGCCATCAACCATGTCCAAAGACATAAATGGGCACGTTGTCGTCACAGTCGGAATACCTGTGCGGCGCGGGCGCAGGGCAGCCTTGCCGCGCGCCGAGCGGGGCGGGACGGGGGGAGGGGGAGCTCCCGCGCAACCTGCTGCCTCCGCCAGTGTTCGCGGCCAGTGCCTCGCCCGCGCATGCTCCGCGCCCATACGCGCACACAACACTAACCACGACCCGCTGTGCCTAAAACATTCAAAACAAACCAAATATACGTGTTAAACTAGTGAAGTGACAGAAAGATCTAGTGATGTGCTCGTAAATATTGACAAATAAGGTAAACAGTGCCGTAAATACTATGTTTTATACAATTATCTCAAGTTTTATGATCAGCAAGGGCATTTGTAAGTTAGCAATGCAGTTTATTATAATATTTATCAGTTGCATGTCAACTTTAAATGAGCGTAGTAACCATGGTAATATTTACTATAAAGAATGACATCGTAGTATTGTATCATTTGGCACAGGTGCTTCTGATTTTGTGAATGACTCGAGAGCAATAGCTGGCGACCGGTTTGAGGCTTGCATAACATAAGTTAAATAGAGTAGTGTGTCATCGAAGCCTGCGCATTCTGAGCATATTTCTCAAGTACAGAAAGTGACAAATATTGCGAAGTGTCGACTTAATGACATCATGCTGTTATGTTCGCACTCCACAGCTCCACCCACAGCCAGTACACGTGTCGGGAGGTTATAGCAAATCAGCGAATACTGACAATTATGAATTATGACAATGACTTCAAATGAACGCAAAAACCTTTTCTAACTTTGTTTTGCACAGTTTCCGTTTGTTGACTTCCTATTGGACAAATGTATCCAAAAATAACAAAACAAAAGACACATCGTTTTAGGATTTCCTTTTTTTTGTCAATGACTTTGTTTACAACTTATGTAGATGTGTTAATCATTTTAATGATCCTAAGTTTTATTATATTTTTTTATTTCCTAATGTATTCCATTGATTTTAAATTATAATGGATCTTTTTGACCTCTCGTTCATTGTTTCTATTAAGTATTATGTATGTGTGAAACCTATTTTAATAATTTATATTATCTACTGAATACAAGATGCTAGACGTAACATATAAGTGTTACATGTCATCACATAATTGATTAGCAGACACACAAACATTTAGACATTAGTATGTAAGAGGTATATTATATACTCACATGTTCCTACCCTTTAAGTCTTTCATATTATACAATAAAAACTAGCTTTTATTTATTAAGCAGATAAACTAATGTCGATACTCGGGAAAACTTCTGAAGGTCACACAAATACCTTTGCTAATCGTCACAAGGATGTTTCCTTATTATTTGCATTTTGGATTCAAGTCCAAAAGTTGCATCGAGAACTTGACATTTAATAATACGTAGCTTAAAATAAAGTTAAAAAGCCAGAACTCGACTACGTCAAAAAAGGTGTCCAAAAACATTTGAACAAGCGAATAAAAATCCAGAAAAGCCAAAGTCCAAAAGTGCTAAAAGTGGTGCTATAACATTTATCTAATCATAATCCCGTTCACAATTACTCAATTATTATATTATTTTTCTTTAATCAAATTTTACATATCATCATTCAATTCATTTCTTTATTTAATTATTTCTTAAATAAATCACTAATTTATTATTATTGTTTTCGGCAACGTTTCGGAAATATCCGGCGCGCGCTAGCTTTCAGTTCGCTCTCGCAATACTTCAGTTGATAACGTTTTCCAATAGTTAATTGTGTTCATAACTAAACGTAACGTAGACACGTTTCCCAAGTGTAATATTCACTTATAGATAGGTGTTTCTACGTGGATGGCTCGCAGTCTCGCACATTATTGAACGCAGCCGAGCACGAAGCACGTCGTTAGCCACCGCTTGTTAAAAATAAAATTATACAATTTTAGCACCCCCTCACTTTTATTCCTTTTGTACACAATTCAAGAAAAATACCTAACTAAGGTCGTTATTGTTACGTTTAGGTATTGTATTGTTAGCAAGATTGAAAAATAAACGAACAATAAGCAGAATCTGTGAGGATTCGTGTACCCGCTGTTTGAGGGTTAAATTATTAATATCGACGATATTCGGTGTGATGTATCCTTCTATTGATGTCTAAAGCCTTCTTTAACATGCTATTTATGGTGGGTTACATTACCATCAGATTTCTATCATGCTGTGTATTTTTAACTTTCTTTGGTTTTTAATAGATTCTAAAAATATCTTTATAATTGTGCTGTCAAATAAGTTAAACCTTTTTCTTCGTATGCTTATCGGAAGTTTTGCCAATTCCACACCCTTAAAGTCCAAACTCACAAGACAACTACCAAATAAGGCTATATGAGGATATATTTATGAGGATAGTATTACCCTGCCATTTTTTTGTAGAATTCCCGGAGAAGCCGGTTCTCTACTAATTAAAATACTCATATTATAATCGAAATTGTCTGTTATTTTGCCAGCACTGAGGTGTAAATCAACATTCGAGATTTAAATTTACCTGTCCTTATGGTATATCATTAACAAAATTAAAAGCACTAAAGGTCGTGTTGGCGACAAGTTCTCGAAATTCGACCGTAAGTAATGAATATAAATTCGTTAATACAAGTTATTAGAGAAAAACATGGGATAATTATGTTAAATTAGTAAAAACTCTAGTTTCTAGTCCTTACCCAAACAATTTACGAAAAAGTCCATATGTGAAGATTAGTATTGCCCCATTATGTATTTACAGTTTCTGAAAAAGCAAAACAAGCAACTTTAAACGCTAAATTATTCAAAATTTTATTTTGCAATACTAAAATTTGTACTTATTACTTTAATAAAGCAGATTTTTTACAACCTCATCCAATTTTCCATGCCACTGCTGCACAATAACTTTCAAGAGTTACGAACCCTTGAATTCTATGTAACAACACTAGTATCTAACTGAATACATCGAGTAGCTACAAGTTTGTATCTTTGAAGGGTGCGATCGACGAGCGAGCCACGAGTTCGGTAAAGCTTGCGGCGATTATACTCGCAATTTGTCAAAACGAGCTGTGCAGATCACAAACAAACAAGACGAGCAGAAAACCGGCACTCCACCAAAAAATCCTGCAGTCTTGACCCTCGAGCGAGTTCCACCGCCGCGGCGCTACGAGCCAACATAACCGCGGTAAAGCTCGCTCGATCACACCCTAAACACTAAAATCTTTTCTTTAATACTTTTAAGTGAGTCTAGGTGTAGTCTAGACTAGCCAGTGAAATCTCGGCATCATACTGTTCTATATTAATACAATGGTTGCAATGTAAGGTGCAGTGTGAGTTAGACATTGAGGTTTACGCACCGTGACCAACACAATTAAGTCGACTATTATTTACATGTGACGTTTGTAATATGAGAGGGATATAAACAGGACCTTTGTTAAGATATAATGGTTTATGCTCTTAAGGCTTTGTAGACTTGAATAAGTGGTAAGGAAAATGTAATATTTCAAATTCATAAACTGAATGTGATACCTGTTTTTGAAGTTAAATTCCTGTAGTTGATTACAACTGTGTCTGTCATATGTTTATCTATCCTGAAGGCCTGTGAAATACAAAGAGATTATAAAAATCCAGATAGGCAGTCGATCACTGTTGAATCTTCTATTCTTCTCAAATAGTTTCAGTACCTAAGACTGGAAAGAAGACGTCAATATACTCGGAGCTTAACAAGATGCTAAGCGGAAGTAAAAGAATACGTCTGTTAAAGAAGAACCTCTTATTTTTTCTAACGAAGAGTTATATCATACTCTTTCTAATAAATTTTACAAACCTGTCTGTATATAAAATTAATTGGCGCAAGTACACAAAAACGATCAAGTAATCAAGTCGTTTATTACCCAGTACCTCTATAATATATAGATCTGTAGCAAAAACTAAACGCGTAGGAAGAGTGCGTGCCTTGCGCCTGCGCACGAGTAGCGCTCGTAATGACAAAGGAACGGAACAGCTCACCTCACTTCCTACAAGTGATGGATGTGTTGCCGTGAAGATACGAAATGAGTCATTAAGAAAAGTTCCCGGTTATGATACACTTTACTGTCATGCCTTAGACAGGGAATCAAAGAAACTTCCATTGTTTTATGATGATTATTATTCTTAATGTATTTTACAATTGAAATTAAGTATATATAAAATGTTTTCATGTTTATCTCCCAGCTGTAAATTGCTGCTACAATAGGTAATAATTGTGTTGTGTATAATAAAATTTTAAAGCCATCATAATTTATGTCGCATTTATTGAAAAAACATAATATATAGATTTACAAGAACTAAAACTAGGAAGTGGCACTGGTATTATCATAATTCTATGATGACAGAATACAAAATATCTCTGGTATTTAAAATTATTAGAAGCACTTTAAACTTATAAACGTTTTGTTATCAACTATCTAACACTTGATTGAAAATTAAACTAGTTCTAAGAGTAAAATTAAAATACTTTGGATGTAGTACTAATTAATAGAAGACTAGTGAGGTTCCAAGTAACCGAGGCGTGTGGAAACTTCAAAACTTATGTACTACATAATATTATCTAGTTCACTATATCGGTGCGGTCAGCTCTACACTGTTATCTACCTAGCTTCTAACGTTGTCTTGAAAACTGACTCGAAACTGAGCTTCCAGTCATTTCGAAGAAAAACGGAGTTTAGGTTTTAACGGCAACATGCAGAATAAAAGTTAATGTCTTATTTATTGTCCCACAATAGGGTTGTCGGGGCAGATTACATGAGTTATATCGAAAATTGTTTGGTTATAAACCATTTTTACATAACGTAAAGGACCTACAATGTAAAAATTTTCTTTTTATGATACATTGCAATAATAGAATAGACTACCTTGTATAATTGACTTAAATAAAGTAAATAAGTGGTTGTTAATTATTAGATGGAACGCTTTTATTACGTTTGGGACCAGCCGTCTTTCGAAACGTATCACCCACAAGTACAACACCCTTATGGGAATACACGCATGATACACAAACATTCGCCATTATTCTTGTTGCTTTTTATAGCGCGATTAATCTGGCAACCCTGCACCATAATATACAGCCGGCATTAGCCGCTACATTTACGATATTAGAATGGTAACAGTATGATAATAGCCGTATAGACCATAATATGTATCATGTTGGAAAGATAAACCGTTAGTTAGAACAAATGCTCCGGCTATATTGCATTAAAATAGCTGGAGTTATAGGTAAAGGCGCAGATACACGTACGTAACAATCTCCTCGGTTAAACCTCTTGTCCGCAGCTTTGCCGGCTTAAATACAAGTTGCGACTTCCAATCATGGACGTGATATTTCCTCAGTTAATCTAACGCAGACCTGGAGGTAATCTTAACAAGACAATAAATACTTCGATCCTAGTTTGAAAATATAGAAGATAATTACTGTTATATTGGCAAAATGTAGTATTTTATACATATTGTGGGCATGACAACATTGAAAATGCATTGAAAATCCAGCAAAAGATAGAGATTCGATTAAAAAATTGACCGATTTCCAAGAAAAAATATATAAATACACAACCTATTATTATGCCTTTTACAAATAAAACTAGATAGAAAACGATACTGTAAACTTTAAAGATTATAGCTTTGTAGAAAGTATAATATAGGTTACCTATATTATAGTCTAAGAGTTTAAAGGCCTTCCGAACCTACAGATGTGTTACAGACTTGTCCAATTACAATCAATGCGACGGGCAAACTTGACGAAATGTTTTTCATTTCAACAAAGTCTGAGCACAAGGCTGACCTACAGCAGTGGCCTACAGCAGTGGCCTACAAGTTTGGAGCATTACGGCCCTCTTTAACTGCCACATTTCCATACAAATATGTACCCTAAGGTCCGCGGCATTGAGAAAACAAGGAAAATGAGCTTTATGATTCATTTTACTTTATTTGTAAGCAAGATGTGCTCTTATGTATTGTTTAGAAGATTTATTACGTGTTTAATTTGATTGATATTGTTAATCTCAATTAGAATCTTATATGCTGTTACAAATATAGTAAAATAATATTATATTGTCTTGTGCCTAACATGCACCTAAAATTTATAGCTTTTGTAAAGCCTAATAACGAATTTTTAGGACCTGCCAGGGTAAAAGACGATTTTGCACCACGATGCATTAATCGTTTTTCTAAGTACTCTCTTTTCTTGTATGACGTGACTATGTAAACTACTAGTTTTATCCTGAAATTAATTTTCGTCCAGGCACTTATTAAAATTAATAATAATAATGTTAAATAACCTAAACATCATAACACAATTTTAAATGTCAATTTACGTACAGGAATACCTAATTTGTTTCTAGAGAGAAAGACCTAGGGTGGGCGTGATATAATCAAATAAAATATGTTGCTAGCTCGGAGACTTATGGTTAGTGTATCACAACATGTGATCAATCTGCGTCGCGTCTCGTAGGTGTCGCGAATAATGTAATGTATGTAAAAGACGCCGGAATGACGGCTCTATTTATTGATGAACCGTAACCGGATCATTAAAACTTCGTAAATAAAATTACTTATACCAAAGTACGGTGAAGGAAAACATCGTGAGGAAACCTGGATTCCAAAATTGGGATCTGAAATCGCCAATCCGCAGAGAGCAAGCGTGGTGATCAATGCTCATGCCTTCCCTTTATGGGAAGAGGCCTGTGCCCAGCAGTGGGACCTTTATAGGCTGGAATTATATATTATATTATTATATTATAAAGTACAGCGTTTAGCTGACGTCATCGACTTGTAGCGATATTACCTTTAACCTCATTTATATTGTTTAGTACCGCACCTTTGTTCGTTCCTCAGTTTAATACCAGTTATGCACGCACATTATTATAATCAGATCTGTTGCTGTACCATAAATTGATTCAAATCGCGCCGTGGGTGGCAGTGGCGAGCCTCATCGACACCCAATACCATTCGACCCACAACCAAACTTTTTGTATTATCGAGCAATTAACATTTACACATAGTATACCCGAGTTCCGGAACATTGCAAATGAAGCGGGGAATTCTAAAAATACACGGAAAGCTCGAATATTGGAAATGTAACTGGAACCTTTATCAAAGGCTGTTCTCGGAACTTGATGTACAAATACATCAGCCTGTATATAGCCTGCACCAATATTAATTTCTCGGAATTTGTGAACCTACATACAACCAATGCACTGGTTTCCTGAAAATCGAGTACTATTGCAGAGTTATTTATTTACTATTAAAGTACCGTAAAATTTTAATTTTCGTGCCTCGTTTAATTTGCTTTCTCTGGAAATTGTGCTTTAAATATTTATTTTGTGAAAATAGCATTAAAATTTACAAAATTTAGATCTTCAAATAGCTTAGTAATATAAATAACAATAGTTTATTTACTTTTATTTAAATGCATAATGCACTAAATATTATATTTAGCTCTAAATGTTCACATTTAACAAAAGTACTTGAAAAAATATTTTTTAAATTCCAGTAATTACTTAAATTTTAGATATTTTTCAGGCTGATAACCGATAAATGACACTGTTTGTTGCCTTAGACATTTCAGAGCCACAATAATATAGCGTCCAAAATGTTAATTGAATCATAAACAGACGAATAGGATTCATAAGATAAAAAATCACGGATTTAATCATAATTAAGATAAGCTAGTCATCACGTATGATTTATTTAAATCATCGCTCCATTGTGGGCGACCGCGACGTAGGTAGGATGTCGCCTCGTGCCTGGCCTTCTTGAAGGTACTAGTTAATTAGCAATCATTTAAGTAGTGGAATGTTTACGACGAGTAAGTTCAGGAAAAATAGATGTAACTGTGTCTTCTGCAGACGGTACTTTGAAAGAGTTTTTTATGGACCTTAGTAGTCAAAACTCTTTGGAGAGCCATGTCCAACTTTCTATTAAAGATATGCTTGCATTTAATAAATTATTAGAATATATAAGTAGGTATGATAACCTTTAATAGAATGTAAATTGTCGACTCATCTCAGACGTCTAACCAAAGACCTAGTTTACCTAAGTAAAGTCAAGTAAAGTGTTAGTTAAGTGCATTTAATTGCATGAATCAGCGTTCCCGTTAAGAACAAGTTTACCTTAAACGAAGAGTAATAATTAAGATTTAGCATAAATTCTACTTGTTAAACATGTATTTTACGACCCCGCGTCTCAGTATATGATGTCTAAGTAAAGATGTGTTTAGTGACGTAATGATCATCTAAAATAGATGTGACGGTACATCAGCTGATGTCGGTAGCTGACACTGCCCACTAGTATCGATAATACACTATTAGGTTATCTATAAAAATAAATAATTGAATTGTCTGTTTATTAATTCGAATTAACTGTAATTTCTTAAAGGTTAAAAGGTTACTTACCTATGTTCCTCATATCAATCTTGATCTTTTTATTATTTTTTCGATATTGCTGAATGTTCCTGAATCTCTGAAAATGCCCAATCGATATTGACGGGATTTTGACTCGTTTTTAGCTATTATTATAAGGAGTAATTTGGGCTACTTTTAGTGAATAAACATTCTGTATTTTAAAAGAAGACGAGATATTAATACAAGTGAAACCGTCTGCCATAGCTAGTTGATAGTAGAGCATTAGAATATCTTATATAATAAGTATCGGACGAATTTAACTCGGCCCACGCCTATACGCAGCCTCCGACATTGTTCACTTTTGTTGGGCTTCGGAATTATGTGCGTTTATATAATGTACCGAATCAATACGAGATTCATATTGACTTAACGATGCTTTGTTATGGCGGAAATAAATTGAAAAATGATTGTCCAATGTCTTCTCCGAAGAGTCCCTGATTGAATTTAGTTTGAAATAAAAAAAAATATTTTCGATAGGGATCGTTTAGTATTAATAAATTGTGCATACTCTATCATTTTGTAGGCTCAAAACGTGACTATGAATGTATCCGAATTTAGTTTCAAATAAAGGACTGTAACATAATCTCTATACGTACCATTCGTGAAATTTTTAGTAGAACAAATTTTTACGCTTCCGAGACTAAAAATGTACACACGAACCTTTTCAATTTAAAGCGAAAATATAAGTTATTCCGGAAAATATAACGCAACGAGTATTTTTCAATACAAAGGTTTTATTTATTATTGATTGCATCATCAGTGTACTTGGAAATCTGTTCCGGTGATGCAGATTATGTGCATGAATCATTCGCGTACAAACATCCGGACTGAGGACAGCCAAGTTACAAGATTTTTTTCATATGTCAAGAAATATTCACTATCTCTCCATTGTAAACATAACATACCATCACGCCTGTATCCCCGAAGGGTTGGGCAGAGGTGTATCAATGTACACCCATTCGCTGTTATGTTTAGGTCCCATGTAATAGGGGGCGAGCCTATTGCCACTCACCGGGCACAAATCCAAACTCCAACCTACTACTGAGAATTTCATAGAAAACCCAATAACACCTTGGTCGACTTGGGAGTCGAACCCAAGACCTCTACTATAGCAGTCGCGCTTAGATCCACTAGGCCAACGAGGCAGCATTGTAAACACTTACGAGTAATCAATACACAGACAATTTCTTTCCTCACATTGTACCTTCATGGTAATGAGAGAAATAGGTAAGTCAGCAAGCAGGTTACCGAGTAATTTCCTCATTTACATAATAGGAAAACTTCTTTTGATCGTCGTTAATTTTTCCTGTTTTCAAATAGAGTACACGTTTTTCCAGCACTTATGAGAGTTCCTCTTGACGTTTATAGAAACAACACGTGTTTCTTAGCCAAATTTGGTTCCCCATTGTAATAGTACTTACTGTGCAATACGGTTCTGAGAAACTTTTTTTAGGCTAAATGGAGTCTTCGTGACTAGAGTTTGCAAATAGTGTCTTTATTACGCACGAGAGAAACTCTGCTATATCTTCACATGTCAGTTTAGATGGCAATTTAAGTTATATGTGCAAGCAAAAAAAGTAGACATAATGAGCCTGTGAAAAAATTGCAGAAACCTGACCTTTGTCTTTTCCACACATATTATGAAACTGTATGAATGTCACGATAGCATAAAACTATATATCTATAGATCTTTTTGAACTGAAGGGTCTTTACTTGATTTTAATGTGCTGTGATAAAATTCCGACACTACTGACTTGGCGTGTACTCTCAATGTACTCAGTACCCTTTCAGCAATAAAAAAAATACATTTTAGTACTCAATAAGGCCGCTAATTGTACCACTGTTTTGTTTAATGCTTTTTTTATTATTTGCAGTGTACAATAAAGCATTAATAATCAAATAAATAAAGTATAAGCACTTGAAAGTACGACCTTAACGCTCTATTAAAAACAGCTGATGGCACTAAAACATCAGTAAAGCGTAAAGCCATACTCGTACCATAAAGAATCGGTGTCAGCGATCGTTGTCAAATACAAGTGTACGTGTCTTTGAGTATGAGCCCACGAGGCCGCAGCGACTAGCGACTAATTAGTGCGTGCCGCAGTCTGCGACGGTATTCTCGAGCGAATAATTGTACCCTGGATCGCGATCTAGGTACTTGATACACGAGCAGTTTCGCAAGTAAATAAACTAAGTTTGATGTGATCGGGTTTAAATCATCAAATGTAGAATCTGTAATGTCAAATGCTTTCCCACAGAGTATAAGTATTGCGGTAGATAATGCATAATTCGCTAGCTTTAAAGCTTGTGAATATCTTTTCTACTGTGTATTTTTAAATATTAAGTTGACACTAGTTAAAATAAAGACTGCATTTCTAAGAACTAAGTTTCAACGACATTAGATTTGATATATAGCCGAAATGTCGAATTTTGTTGCCTTAACAGCGTTTAATTTAATTGATTGAACTGAGATTAGCTTAAACTAATCGCGTTTATACATATAAACCTGTATAACCCGCCCTTACCTCTGACTGAACAATTGACCCACAGAAGTCAAGATACGAAACAATAATAGGAACTAAGGATTAGATAAGGCTTGGCTCCCGTTTAGTGAGGACCTAATGCTGTATTGTTTATACAAATCAAACATTAATATGAATAGTATTCGGGTCTAATCACTTCGGAGTCTATTGTTATTGCAAGATGAAATTTGATAAATGTTTATTTTAATACATTTAATACTTCATATACATAATTATTTTCTCTTTTATATTATATATTATAAGGTTAATTGTTAAAAAAAAATCTCACTAATGAATTAGGTAAGAACCTGATATATGTAAATGTATGAGACAATAAGTTAATCAATTCTCATAGTAATATGGTTGTAATCATTTACTAAACTGATTCACCAACACTTAGGTGCTAAAACTCAACTAATAATACAGTAACAGGCACTTAACCATTAATTACAACGACAAATGGGACAACACTCAACCTGCGTCATTATAATTCACTATGTCAGTCGTAAAAAGATTATCCCAGCTTTGTTTTGATATAAAAATCTCATCAAATAACTCATTGATACGGTCTGTTGGTCAGTACTATCGCTAACACGGTGTGTATACTTAGTATAATACAGTATGGAGTGTTAAGTAACTCACAACAGCGTAGTGTCGTTAGGTTTTGGCGGGTAGAGTCATCAATCAAAGGCGAAGTGACAATGCGTCATCAATCTGCTTAAAACTCTAGATCCGTTCAGACTTCAGTGACACGGCGGGAGAGTTGCGTGACATAGCCGCCATAGCTTATTAAGGATTGATATTTTATAAAAATAATTGTTATTGTTATTTTCTATTTATATATTAAATATTCTTCTTCTAGCTAGGTAATGTTTCTGTATAATTGTGACTTATTTTGAGTGCTTACATAAATTAATTAAAAAATGAATAAAATATTTTGGGTTATTATTTATGAAAATATTTGTACGTATAGCAACCGTTTGGCAGATTCTTAGTTCAAGTTTGCAAAAGATAATTTAAATTTAGAACCTGTTAAGCAGCTGCTAAATAACATCGAATTATTTATAGGTGTTATTTTCAACAATCTATAAGCTCTTGCTTAGAATAAAATGTAAGCACAGTTAGAAAAAGCACAGTTATCCCGTGATATAAGTAACTGCGTACTTTTAACATATTTATTAGATGGGTGTGGTCGGGTGCGGTGGTAACGGTCTGTGCATAAACAATGTCTTCGTATTACCGCAGATCGGCTCTCCGCACGACCTCCGCTGAATTATATCACTGCTCGAGGAATACCATGCCGTTTATACTGGCTGGTTTATGGTACACCGTAGAATGCTTGTTACCACTTCATTTATAAGTCGGATATTATTTAGTTTTCTGTTATTTGATATTGAATTGTCCACTGAACTGAAACTTTTTTAAATCCGTTGTTCATTTCAATTCATTTGTTGATTGATACGGAAAAAGTTTTGCGCGAAAATCTAGTGCTAGACCACTTTTGTCACGTACGTTTGTTATATGAATTACTATAACACAAACTTTTAATCTTTTCAGATGCCAACGATGTGCAGTGCCAAAGAAAATAAAGTGATATTAAATAGACAATATCGTATAAATAACTGATAAGCATGGAAGGGGTGAGGGTGACGCACCAGGGCGTGCGGGCGCACTCGGCCGAGGGCTCGGCGGGGCGCAGCACGCAGGCCGGGCTGGCGGCCCGCAGCGCCGCCGGCACCGCCGCCAAGGGCATGCCCATCAAAGGCCACGAGGACCTCTGGGTGGAGATCCAGGCCAACACCTTCAGAAATTGGGTCAACGAGACCCTGAAGCCAATGAACATAAAGGTACAATACCGTGACAAATGAGTTACAGATAACAGAGCTCTTTTTATATCGGCTCGTGAATGATTCATTGATTTTGTAATTGTTTTAACACCTGTCTATTGTTTTGTAACGTGTTGCGAAATATGCGAATACTGATTTCTAACACAGGGATTGTGTACCTTTCTGTAATTATATCATGTTTGTATAATATTTGAGTTTTTTATACCAAGCCAAATACATGTCTTCTATTATGGCCAGTTAGGTACAGTTTTAGTTACTATTAAAACTTATGGTCAAATAATAATTTGTATTATAGGTTTTAGATCTAGTAGAAGACCTGCGAGATGGCACAGTTCTATGTGCCCTGGTGGAAGCCCTGCAAGGCCGAAGGTTGAAGGGTTGGAGTCACAACCCCACGAACCAGCACCATAAGCTGGAGAACGTCACCACGGCGCTGCAGGCCATTGAAGATGATGGCGTTAAATTGGTTAATATTGGTACGAATTTATTCATATATTTTTATGCAGGGCAGGCAGGCATATCTCATCCTTAATGCATAACACCTGCATCGTAATCACGGCTTATGACAATTTTGATTGTTCTATCAATTTATTAAAAATATGTATATACCATAATCATTATCCTTAATTATTAACTTTATAGTATCGTATTTACGTATCTGCTATATCATTGGATTTACAAATTAATTTCATATTAGTTTGATATTCAATAATATGTTACAGAATTAAATATTAATTGATAAAAGTTTTATCTTGTATACAATGACGATTTTATGTAATTTTAATGAATTTTGTTTATAGGTAACGTCGATATCGTGAACGGTAATTTGAAGCTGATACTGGGTTTGATTTGGTCTCTGATTGTCCGCTACCAGATCGGGCGCAGCAAATTCCCGCCAAGGTAAGGCCTTTTAGCCATGAAATGCTAATTACGTTTACGTTACGATCGCAATTGTAATCACTTGATACTTTAATGTTATGCTAATTAATTGTGCGTATACATTCACCGATAATGCTGAATCAACAGACAGATACGCAATATAAACATACTATTTATATTTCCTTTTATCTGGACGTTTTTAGATAGCTTTGCACCTACTACTTTTGGCTGATTGCTGTGTACGGCTGTCCCACACAAATTTATATATGCATCCGGAAACTGTTTCTTGTACAAAAACTTAATAAAACACAATCTCCTCTAGACATCATTTGAACAAAGACAAAAAAATAACAATACATAATAACGAGTAAGATGCAATGAATTGATGCAAACACAGCAATCATGAAGGCCGATGATGTAATCCACATCTTCCAAATCAATAAGCCTTGAAGAAAACTAACTGTATCTAAACGTACAAAACATTTGGTGTAACTGCAATTAGTGTGACACGCCTGCGCCGGCGCACCCGTCTGTATATCTAGACTGCGTTTAAAATAAATGCAGCTAGGACACGCTCCGCGGGCTTGCTTAACAACCCGCTATTTAGACCTAATGACTGGTTTTAACAGCTTAAGATTATGCAGTTTTATACAAGAACTTATATATGTAAGTACATAACTTAATACTTGGATAGCTGTAGTTCTGAAGTTAAGTAAAACTGAAGTTAAACAACACAGAGGATGTTATTAGAAATACATTTTTAGAAAACCTATCGGCAAGTATTAGTATTCATACACTATTCTACGAGTAAGTTATGAGTGCCCCCATCCTGGTTTATTCATGTAATCTGTAGAACGCTAACAAGTCCTTAGCTGTAACTAGAATAGAAACTGTATTTTCCGGGCGAGAGTGTTAACGGGTCGACGGCGGCGGCGAGTGAGTGGCAAATTGCACGTTTATTGGTGTTTGCTTGCAGAAAGTTGATGCTATCGTGGCTGCAGGCGGCCATGCCGGAGTGCCGCGTCAACAACTTGACGACCGACTGGAACAGCGGCGTACTCCTCTCCGCATTACTCGACTACTGCAAACCCGGCATTTTCCCCCACTGGCGAGAACTCAGTCAGTATTGATTATGACAGATTTCATTACACGGTAGAACGTTCCGAGCAGACTTTAAAAGTAATTGGAAATTCTGTAAGGGCGTAACGTAAATAGATTTTATGAAATTAATAGGCAACGGTTTTTGCCTTGTGAACTAACTTGAACGTTTCTGCTGCAGTTTTCTAAATGTCTCGAGCGCAGACTTTTTAATATCCGTGAGAAGATTGATAACATAGAATGAAGTACTTTGTTAGTATTATATAAATGTGAGCGTGTATTTATTTATATTTTTATGCAGACCGTCACGAGGCGGTGGAGAACTGTCGTCGTGCGATGCGGCTGGCTCACCGCGAGCTGGAGGTGCCCATGGTCCTGGAGCCGGAGTACCTGGCCTCGCCCTGGCTGGACGAGCTCTCCGGGATGACCTACCTCTCGTACTTCATGAAGCCAGACTCCCCAGGATTCAAGGCAACTCTCGAATGGGTCAACTCAAGATTAGAAAGAGGAATAACGAACTTCACCGTAAGTTTCGACACACACACCATAGCGGACTAATTATGTAGGTGTTCGATATGGATGCATATAGTAGCTAGAGGCAATATTTTCTTCACATAAATTACGTCACTTTAATAGGTGAAGGCAGTCAAACGCATATCTAAACTGTTGTCGTAACTGTTAGTGCAAATAATTTACAAACACCTAAGTTATTCAGTCACGTTCCACTGTTTACGATGCATCGTCAAATCAACTATAGTCTCAAGAAATCTTTGAGATAATAGCGCTAGCTTTTACAATGGCACTATAAACTGAATAAGCCTTATTTGGGAAATTTATACGTAGCTTGGTATGTAAATAACTTAAAACTATGCTATGCTACTATACTATTATGCTATTGTTTTATACATAAAATATTTGTTGACAAAATAAGTTATTTGAATTAATATTAATTATAATTTGTTTGTAAATACTACAGTACTTCACAATAGCATGTTCATTTCATTAGGGATATTTTAATATCCCTGTGGTATTTCGGTTTCCATATAGATTTGATTAAAATCACACTTTGTAACATTCTAATTTACTCGCACAGATTCGAAATTACATTTGAGCGGGACGCCGAATGTACAGATATTAATACATTTTCGATACCACAACACTGTACTACATTAGCCACCACAAACCCCCCAATAGAAGAGAATCCAATAACATTTGTATACAAAGCATCTTATAAATAATAAATAAATTTGATTTTGATTTAAATGATCCTGAATCATGGAGTCCTGATGCTTACAGAAATATGTACTCTAAATTAGAAAAAAAAAACGATTTACGAATTCGTCCATGGCCATGATATACATAAAGTAATCATATATCTGCGTATTAATTGTCTTAAACTTAATAGAACAGTACGATATGATACCAGACCGGCCTAATGGTGCGGTCAAGTCTAGTGGTTACTATAATTATGGTACTACTACTACTATACCGGAGGTCCTGAGTTCGATTCCCACCCAGGACAAATATTTGTGTGATGAGCACAATCATTTGATTTGTGCCTGGGTGTAGTTTATCTATAATATTTATGTATTTAGAAATACATAAGTATGTTTGTAGTAAGTATTAAGTATGTTCACACAAGCTCTGCTTACCTTGGGATCAGATAACCGTGTGTAACTCCCGGGATATTATTATAGACTAAGTTATGAAACTACTCTCTAATCTCTTCCAGACGGATTGGAATGACGGGCGGGTTTCCAACGAGCTGGTGCGGTCTATTGGCGGGCCTGCTCCTCCGCCCAGTCGGCTGCGGAGGGACCCGGCGCGGTGGGAGGAGAACAACCAACAAGCTATCGATGCTGCTAAGAAAATTGGTGATTATCATTATTTATGTACCTAACTATATCACCCTTAAGTTTTATTTATATTTTATTTGCCTTTGTTGTGTTGTCATGAGTTCCTAGACTCCACAGCGTAGAATTTTTTTAAACAAATACCATACTTTAGGGTTGATGATTTTTAGTTGTTTAGTTCTCTTAGTTTCTTATTTTTTTATGAGTAGGTATAGATGTACATATAGTAAATATAAATACAACATATAAATAAACTAAGGTGTTTTTTTTATATACTTTATAACATCAAATCTCTACAAATCTGTTTGTTTTATGTTACATATCATTCGAAATAAATATGATAATAATAATTGTCCTAAAGTAAAACAACGGAATTAAATGTCACTAACACAATTCCCGCTATGCTATTTATATTTAAATAAATACCAGTCCAAAACTAAATCAGAATGCAACCTGACAAATTACCATAACAATGTTTACTGATGACGTATCATCCGCACCCAATGATATTTAAACTATTCTCGTACATAATTTTTACACTAGACTCTTCAACACCACATCGATATAATTTATTACAGTCATCACTTGATTTACGAGCACAATAAATAATAGCTAGGGTTGCAATAACATCGATTTTCATCAATGGAATATGACGCAGCAATTTGTCGGGAATTTGCCTGTAGGTACTAATGCAATGCAAATACAATTGGTTCGGCAAATAGTGTCAAATTGACACCGAATTCAATGTTTAATAAATATATTTATTGGAGTAAAATCAATATAACTATTCTCTCCTCTGTCTGTCCCCTTTACAGCTTTAGTACAAAAAAGTAACAACATTAAAAGTTAGTTAAAAAGGCCTATATTAACCTTTCAAAAACTTTTATAAGGCAGTTACAAATAGAATTTTCCGACGATATAACAAACTGCAGAAGTACAAAAAACGCGACTGGCAAGTAACAGTCACGTAACCAAATGGGTAATAGCCTGCAGAAGAAACTGTCAGTCATTTGGAAACAAACAAATGAATTCTAAAGAAGCACGAGGTTAATGACCTTTACCTTGTTGTTGGATATCTCCTTATATTACGTCTTTCCATCCAGGTGTCCACCCAGTGCTGTCAGCTAAGGACCTCAGCCAGAGCGACGTGGAGCACCTCGGGGTGATGGCGTGGGCCACACAACTTAAGAACGTGCCCCCGCGACCACCAGTACACGACATGTTAAGAGTCGCCTTAGATTCTACCTCTGGAAGAGTTGGGGAACCTGTAAGTATCATACAGTAGGATATAGCACTTATATGTCTCTTGAAGTAAAAAAGATCAGCCCAAAATTGATTGTGAAAGTTCTCTGACTTCTGCTACCAATTTTAAATTGAACTGTTGTAATACTCGAAACCGACCCCAACATGAAAAGGCTACACAAAAGAAGTGTCTCTTGAAAAGGTTTTATAAGAAAATCTAAGATGCTTCTTATTTAATACTTGGGACTCCTCATTGTCATTGCTTATATAATTTTATCTTCATTTGTCATGAAATCCATTAACGTGATTAAGACTTATAAATTTATAAACTTTAAATAAAAATGCTCTAGTTAAATCTGTAGTAGAAATAAGTAAAAACTTCTTTTAATTAACCTAAAAGTACATCGCTATCTTCTTCGAATCAGACGTAAACTGTAAGAGCCGGCATTGATCTTACAAGCTTTAGATAGCTAATTTATCTGTATTTTTATGAGACTCAACTTCAAACGGGAAAACGGAAGCCTTATAAAAGTCCCCCGATGCGCGATGTCTATCACAGCCGGAACCCCCCATTTGATATTTCCGACTGAGGAAAAGATTAATGAGAATTTTATCAAATAATGTAGGTATTAACGTGAAATACTGGAATGCCTACCTAATAAAAATTCTTAGATATCTCTAATTAAAGATATTTTGAAAGATAAAAGAAATTGCCTTATGAAATATTTTTTCTTTGTAACGAAACAAAGTACAAAGAAAAAGTTAGTTTTCAATTGCGCTGTCAAATAAGGATAATATTACGTAAATGTGTTTTTGCATTTAAATTTTCAAAGTGCTAACCGAAAACTAGTACATAGTTTTCGGTTAGAATGGACACCAACTTATAATTAACCTGTGGTCAGCGCTTGTTCAAAGTAACTAGTGAAATTAGCTTTTCATTTCCTATGTTTACGAGTGGCACCTATACCAAGCCCAAACGAATAATCAGAAATTAGGTGACACCAACAAAATTATCTACTCCATACATGAAAGCTTTATTCTTCAAATCGATGTAATAAAAATAAATAAATATCACATATAACATATAAGTCATCCTTGAGTTACTTCATTGGTTCTTTAACATTGACTTCAAAACAGCTGTCTAAACAATACATTGTATATTCCTTTCAGACTTACATTAAGATCGAGAGTGTTTCCAACGAGTTGTCTATATCAGACGTAAAGGTGTCCATCGTGAATCCTCTAGAACAAGAGTCGAGGTTGAAGCTCGATGCTCGCGGAGCCGGCGAGTTCGTCCCCGAACATGCAGGCATGCACGAAATAGTACTCACGGTGGATGACATCAGGTATTTTATTAACCTTTTATTAGAAGCAGTAAAATGCCCTTGTCTTGAGACATTTTATTGAATTACCCATCGTCTGCGTCAGGTTCGAGTAGTAACTTTTATTACTTGCTTATTAACTTAATTAAATATTTTTAATAAATTCTTTTTATAATTTGTTCAAGTTCTTTTTTAGTTAGAGTCTTCGAACAATCCTTTGTTTGTTTGAACAATTTCCGTTGCAATTATTTAATACTTAGCGCAATGCAATTTTTTCAAGTCCTTACTATTAACAATATCATAATTATTGTGTTTATATAACACTTTATATTCTTTTTCAGGGTGGACGGAAGATATTTCTTCAGGGTTCTACCTCGCCTCGTGTCCGTCCCGCCGCCCGGCATGGCGCCGTGTGCCATAGGAAGCATCGTGGAAGTGCTAGTCAGTGCCACAGGTACAGCAAACACCACAGATGTCTGATTCAATAGCATTACATCACTATGCCGTTATCACATGCGTGTAGGAAATACTCCTTACGATCTATTGAACTCTGTAGTAGTGGCCACTTGCTAAAGTATGTACACAGAATTGGCTAGTAAGCAATAAATACCAAGTGAAAACTGAGAATGTAATAGAAGATAATTATTATGTATTATCTATATAATTGTATTTATTATATTAACTTAAGGGGTATTTATCACATAAGGCAGTATGTTTTTATTAAATAGAAGTTTCCATCTTATTAGGGTGGCAGGTGTTACATAGGGCTATTTCTCAATTAAATATGTATTTTAAAGAAATAGTAGATAGGGTCCTTAATGTACATACATACATACATATCATCACACCTGTATCCCCGAAGGGGTAGGCAGAGGTGTACCAATGTACACCCACAGTTCGCCGATATGTTTAGGTCCCATGTAATAGGGGGCGAGCCTATTGCCACTTACCGGACACAAATCCAAACTCCGACCTGCTACTGAGAATTTCATAGCAAAACCCAATAACACCTTGGTCGACTCGGGAATCGAACCCAAGACCTCTAGCGTAGCAGTCGCGCTTAGCACCACTGGGCCAACGAGGCAGTCAATGTAAATAAATAATACCTTATATTTGCTTGTAACCAATAGGTAAACACTTGATTTCCGTACACTAACTAGTGCATATTAGTTCTAGGGCTATCCTACTATACCAACTTAGATCCTTACAGTCATTAAACATTTCGAGTAGTTTTCATCAAACTCTGCATGTACTAGGAGCACCGCGAAGAGAGGACATCGACGTGACAGCGCACTCCCCCAGCGGGCGCGCTGTGCCGCTGGAGCCGCGCCACCCGCCGCCGTCCGCGCCGGGCACCACCGCCTCCAGCGCCACCTTCCAACCGGATGAGGCAGGCACCTGGACCATAGCTATCACTTATAAGGGAGATCATATACAGGCAAGTAATGAAAATATACATATTATGTTTTCATCGAAACGGTATAGAAGTGATTTAGTCATCTCATAACTGGTTTCAAATGGGAAATGTTATCCCGCTTGTTTGAATACCGACTTGAGGACACTTTTTTTATTTAGTCCGACTTGTCCCAGGTAAAGTACCTATAGGACAGGAGATGGAGATAAAATAATTTCCAAAAGCTGGCATAACCGATACAGGAATACCAATAACTATAACTAAGAATATTCGATAAAAATCTTCTGCATACGCTTAGCAATTTTACACATTCCTTTTTTGGATATCTCTAAGTTTGCCTTGCACACTTCAACGCCTTTATTGAAAACTTGAATTAGAATCATTAGTGTAATCAATCAGTCGGAATGTACAATATCGCATAATGTAATTCTGATATACCTACAACTACATGGTAACAGATAGGTGACAGGCTGTTATGTTAGACGTCATGTTAGATGTCATTAAAGTTTATCGTCGCCTCGATTAGTCAATTCAATTAATAATAACTTACGTAGATTATCTTAATGAATACAACCTCTTTTTAGAACCTCTGAAATAATTTATAGAGTCCATCACAACATTCTGTTTTTTAAATACAGTTTTGAAAATATTCTTCTTACCTTTTAAATATATTTTTTTGTAATTCAGGGAGGACCATTCACTTGTGAAGTGTTCGATCCTCATGGGGTCCGGTTGAGCCCTGGAGCTTTGGAAGGTGCAGAGCCTCTCAAACCCCACTCCTTCGAGCTAGACACCAGCGGCTGTGGAGTCAAGGGCGACTTGCAGCTCGACATCGTGCATGACAAGAGAAGCGTCATGTGCGCGCTCGAGAAACTCTCCGCGACTAAATACCGCGCTACCTTCATGCCTAAGGCACCTGGAAAACATAGAGTAAGTAGTATAATAATATAATATAGATCCAATGACGCCATTTTCATAGGTGCATAATAAGTATGATCGCGATGAGTTGTAGTCACGTTAACTGAGTTGCATCGATTGCCAATTCAGTGTCATAAACGGAACTCAGTTAAGCAAATAGTAACTTTAATAATATATAACTCAGATTCAAAGAAGCTGGTAAAATTGCACTTAAATTGAAAAGATTGAATGCATGTTAAAATAAAGGTAATGAAAAAGCATTAAACCCTTGCAATTACTCTATGCATGTTGGATAAAGCTTACCAAAAATATTCAAGTTTTTAATATAAAAACCAAATGACAATAACTTTATTGACGTCATCATTTTTATTTCAAAGGCATTACGTCAGTACAAAGTAATTACAATGTCCCGAAATACATTGGATGCCTTTGATACGTCATAACGTGAACCCAACGTTTTTACGACAACTTGTCATTTAATTAACCTTTAAATATCACGAGTCGGAACAAAGAGTTCCATATACATGTAATAATAAATCCCCTTCAATCCTTGCTTTTATTTTGATTACATTTTCGAGATTGTATATTTTTGTGTAATATATTTTCAGTTGTACATCTACTTCAACGGGTACGATGTTCATGGGTCGCCGCATATGTTCAGGGTGGGCGGGAGGTCTAAGAAGCCTCCTCGGGACAGCTCCAGCCCTTCACCAGCTTACGCAAGGATATCTAGTCCAGGTATTCACCACGTCCTATACAAACAAATAGCAAAATATCTAGAACACTTTTACAAATCTTGCTTCCAATCTATTAAACCAAAGTCAAGTTGATAGTTTATGTAATCTTTTTCCTCTTTGTTCCAGTAACACGTTTGAGATCGGAGAGTCCCATGAATCAGTATAATTTATACGAATCAAATAAACACAGTACGAATTCAGTGGATCGTCGGGAAGAGAGACGTGATTCCAGCGATTATTACAAGTCCACTTTCGGATCGGATGTCAAAGAAAAAATATACGACGTGACGGATTCCGCGTATTCGACATCAAAGGCCACTAAGAAGGAAAGCTACACGAGATACGGGTCCGAGAGTCCGAGGAATAGGACTGCGAGTCCAATAACAACTAAACATTTGGGGAATGGCTCCAGATTGGACGTGAACAGGTCTGACAGCCCGTACCGCGCGAGCTCCCCGTACCGCGCGGTCAGCCCCGTGGGCCGCACCACCAGCCCGCTCGGCAGGAAGGACAGCCCCCTCAACAGAACCGCCAGCCCAATTATCAGGTTCGTGGAACACAACAAAGAACCACCAAAACATATTTCGCGAATGTTAATTAATTAATTTATATTTAAAGCTCGTGCAGTAGTTCGCTCATATTTACGTTGTAAATCAATTTTCATATAGTTTCAGCCGTATTGCGGTATTTCCAGGGTAAAAATGTATTGTGTTTTAATACGTGGCAACATATTAGTTCGCTCGTAAAACAATTTGTATTAAGGGTTTATTGGGATAATGGATTAGTAATTCCACATTCAATTTTGTTTCAGGAAATACTTTTGTCGTAATATTCATTTTATAGTACACTGATGTGTAATAAAATATTGTTCTATATGACCTCGTACTGTGTTTTATAGCATATAGGGCATAAGGATTAAATGTCACATACAATAATATTTTCAAATACCTATCTCGTGGCTAAGTTAATAAAATATTACGACGAAAATTTGTTAAACAAATGCTACCTGCACGATTTCTTCTGTGCAGCTGCCATCTTAGAACTTACCTTAATATACAATAAAACGATAGAACCTATTTTCATACACATTTACAAAATACATGTTAATAATCCTATATTATCCGCAGAGTGAACAGTCCAACAGAGAGATACGGCAGTCCAGTGACAACCACGAAGCGAGTGGTAGAGAAGCGGTCTAACTACAAGATGTACAGCTCTTACAGCGGGTCGCAGGACAACTTGGAGCAGAGCCCACTCTCCTCGCTCGAGAACGACCGCGTGAGGCGGCTCGGCAGCCCCAGTAAGTTACATCGCCCCATTTGCATACAATTAACGTTCACTATAAGTTTCGGGGTGCGTGGAGATTGTCTCCTAATATACACGCAGAGTAATGTATGCTAATACCGCGTGATATTGTTAAGATTAGGATTTAATTAAGTATGAGCATTTTGAATCAATTTCCTTTGTGCCGTGCTCTACCTTCGATTAACACTTTGGGTACTTCACATTGAGAAAATGAATACTTTAGCCGATGACAAAACGACAGACCAGATCCCAGTAACTTGTACTGAAAAACTGTCAATAAATATAGATGCTCTTTTATCCGGTTATACTGATTAGTAGACAAGGAAAAAGGGTGAAGTGTATTGTACTTTTATTAACGAATCTATCTATATCAGGCCCAGGCGACCCGGGTGGGAAATCCTATCACCCTCGCAGGGACCGGGACAGCATAGAAAAAACAAGACAAATGATGAGCGCACACAGGTGAGATATTGATAATATCGCTTCAATACAAAGCATGATTAATGATACTGAAGTAGGTATTGTTTTATCGATAAATGTATTCTGCGGTCTTTGTTAATTTGTATGTCGTGTATAGCGGTTAATGACCGGATTCGTGTGCATGAAGGTGCCAAGTGATCAAGCCTATGTACTTGTACTACTTTATTTGTTACTTTCTTGAATTACTCTGATACATCAAGGTGACCGAAAACATTGTGTAGAAACTAGGTTTTCAAAATGGTTTGTAATCTATAAACTTGCAAGTGAGCAAGCGCGGGGATCAATGCTGAATACTCATTCCTTCTTCACACCCGAAAACGTCTTTATCCAGGTCTATAAGGGTTGTGTTTATTCCAAAATAAAAATGCATCATTATAACAAATATGTGTGCAGTTTGGAGCCCACAAGCCCGCCGGAGCGCTTCCCGGGGCAGAGCACGCTAGACCGGGAGACCAAACGCAACACACAACTCAACAAGTTCACCGACTACTCGCGCGACTCGTTTAACAGACAGCTCGACAAGTTGGCCGACGACAGGGACTCTGACACCTATACTAGCAGGGTAAGCAGCTTTATTAACTTGTAAATAAATAGACTAATGCGTACCAGTATATACCGCATTTGACAAGAGTCCGTAGTTTTTAAGTTACAAATAAATAAACCTTTAAATACCGATAGGTATGTAAGAGAACTGTCTCTTTGAGTCATGCGTCTTTGAACCTTAGCACACTGACTTACCTATTAATACATAAGCAGAAGGATGTCTGCGTAAGTTCTTTGGTATTTTCAAGTAGTTTAACTTCAGAGCTTATACTAGGACGTATAGCTTACTACTCAAGTGATTATTTAAGATGCCGCAACTAATAAGCATTTTTTTTATTAAATCCCACCTATTGCGATCGTGTATTTGAAGATATCTTATAACTACCGGTTTAGCGGTAAAGAGGTAATGATACATATTGTTGATTCGTAATTAACGTTCCGTGAGACTGTTCGCAAATAAAGCGAGTTTGTTAAATAACTAAACACAAATCAAAACGGTATTATTCATTAAACATTATAAAGGTAAATGTTGGAATGTAAAAGCAAACAAGAAGTCCGTATTTCACGGGTGCTCTGTATACAAATAAAAGAAACACGTGTATTTAAATACAAAACTTGTAATTTGAATTCCCTTTACATACATATGCCTTTACACTGTACTGTGCAATTTTAAATAAAAGTAGGCTGAAGTTTGCCTGAGTTTAAAATTTAGTTTACCATCCGGTGTAGGAATCCCTCAATCCATAAGAATTATTTTTTTATTGTTATACTGACTGCGCCCCACCTACCAAGTAACTAGGCCCGTTCCCGGTGTTCTTTAAATAATTTTTAATTGCTATTTGAGTTAGATATGTGCTCAACAAATCAAAGATCAGTCAACCGTTCCACGCGCTTTTAAGTTAAATTTATTTATAGAGACATGGTACATAAAATAGGCTGTTCATATAATAGGCAAGGCGTGCATGCCTGACCTCTAACATAATAACACATAAGTTTGGGAACAAGTAGCAAGTATGTAAACATCGTGCGTGACTGCCATAGTTACAGCACTTACAGTCTCTGCCGCCCTACTACGGGATAACTTCCCGTGATTAAGATTACGACCATCGACTTGAGTTGTTTTACTCAGTACTTACTCTATATACATACTTACTTATATAGCCGGCTATAATCTAGTACCTAAGTCGTAATGTCATTAAGTCTTGCGTGTTGCGTGGACGTAATAAAGAAGATAATTTATCGATTTTTGTCTTTGTCTTTTAAATTACAGTTATAATGAAAAATTTCCGCGTTAGAACAAAAAACATAAACTTGTTAATTTAATTTAATATATAATATTTAATTTCTCCGTGTACACGCAAGCGAACTCTTAGATAATCGATTTATAAAAGAAACTGAAAGTAAATACATAGCTCGGCTAATTAGGAAAAGTTTATTAATGAATCACTTTTTGCAGACCTCTAATAGGCTTCGAAACATAATTACCACACTACAAAGATAACTCTAAAATATGTAAAGGTTTATGTGAAAACCATTAACCGACACTTGTCTTCATGTATTAATAACATGACAATCTTACCCAAACTCGTATAAAACTCGGAGCCACGTCCAACATTATTGGCACCATAGTATACCCGGGTGGCACGTGCGTACCGTTGTTACCCAGATACACCCAGGTGCGTGCGCGTAGCTCGCGTACAATTGATGCCCTACCCGGGTCGTAGTGCGGCCATTTTGACCCCCCGAGGGACAAATGATACTTCTAAGTACCGGACATTATAGCCGGCCAGGCAGTCAACATGTTAATAGTGTTTGACTCCCTGTAATAGGTTCTTTAATAGAAAGCGAAGCATTGATAAGATTGATGTAAAACATGGCGATACATTAGTTATTATGGCACGAAGGTCGATGGTTATTTTAAGTACATTTTTATAATGCTACATAAATTGTAAAATTACATTACAGACCTCATAGTTATCTACTTGCCTGGCTCAAATCAAACTTTAATCAGCTAAAAGCAAGGTGTCGTTCAGTCACTAAGATAAAGGTGTCTAGATACGCGGTCACCGGATACAGCGATCTCAAAATCTAGCCTTTATTGTCCCTGCAGACCCTCTCTCTTTTTTATCCCAGAAAAATATATTTGTCTCTTTCTTGCAGCAAGAGTTCAGCAAGCGCGAGGTGCGTGAGAGCACGTACGTGGTGCGCGACTCCTCGTACAGCAGCGTGGAGGAGAAGCAGCAGCAGCAGCAGTCTTTTTTATCCAATAGGCCCCCCCGCGACCCTACCGGGGGGGCCCGCACTGAAACCGACGCAGCACATGCGCGGTTCAGGTACATTCATACCTGTTTATTAAATAGCTATAGAAAAATATCTATTCCAAAATCGGTAAATTTTTTGCATAAAGACTCACAAGACGTATGTTTCTTACACAATATATCAGTTCATAAGGACTTTTTCAAAACTATACATATTTTCCGAAGTCTGTTGAAAAAGGAATTATAGAAATTCACCATACCATTAGAAAATTGCTACTGCCTCGGAAGAATAGGAAACAAATTAGAAAGTAAAATAAAAATTGAGTAGGTATTTCTCGATGTTAACCACCGATCAAACGCAGCACAAAGAAAATAATCGACAACATCAAACTACATTTTGGATTGTAAAATTAAAATAAATAGAACCTGACGATGGAGTTCTCTAATAATTTATACTTAAGAATACATTCCCATTACGCGATAAAGGATCGAAATGAAAGACCGAATAGAAGTTCCTGTGTCTGTCTGTTCCTGTGTCTCTTCTGAAAATAGAAAGCTGTTGAACACTCCAGACAGTTTCATGGTCGCATAAATTTTACAGTCCATTCTTACACCAAAACTATTTTTATTCCGAACGTATAATTTTATGCCCGAAAAAAGATGAAAAGATTTTATAAGTCCAACAATGTAGAATTACGACGCCATCTTTTCATTTTATCGCCACCTGCAATTGTGCTTTACAAAAGTTTTGTGTAATTAGTAAACAGTAGTGTTTAAGACTAGCTGCATTTCTTTTGTGAGTTGTTGTAACAAGGGTTTTTGTTTGCAGACCAATTCAAAGGGATAATAATAGAGGTGCCAAAGGAATAGTTGTACAGCCAACCTATAAAGGAACGGTGGGACAACCAGTAGAATTCATAGGTAAGTGCTTTTTTTTTTGTTGGAACTGCAAGTCTGAGAGCCGCTCTTGTATTATCCTTTTTTGGCGCCGTCATGCTATAGTTTTTATTTACATTTCAATTTTTAAACATGGCAATAGTTATAACGTAAATAAATAGACAGTATTATATACAACGAAACTCATTCTAAACTATTAAAATGATCAATGCAGATGATTGAAAGACATATCAAGACATGACAAGCCTGTTGGTCTAGTGGTTGGAGACCCTGACTGCTATACCGGAGGTCGTGGGTTCGAATCCCACCCGGGACAAATGTTTGTGTGATGAGCACGATCTTTTGTTCGGTGTCTGGGTGTAATTTATCTATAATATGTATGTATATAGAAATATATAAGTATGTTTATCAGTTGTCTGATTACCATAACACAAGCTCTGCTTAGCTTGGGATCAGACAACCGTGTGTGAGATGTCCCGGGATATTATATTATTACTATATCAGATTTGATATAAACTTAATAAAAGAAGTGGTTTCTCTAATCTTCATGGAGTTTCCATAATATTATGAAGTTTAAATTAGTAAATTGGTCGTCATTCAGGATCTGTAGCTGCTTAAGATGTTCGTTTGGACATTCGCCAATTGAAATGTCAACTGGAAATTGGATTAATTTTCCTCAAATTAAATCATGAAATTATTCACTTAACTTTAGTAAAAGTAGACATCAGTAAAGGCACCGCTGAGCGTAAATACAAGACTTTAAAATCATCATAAAATGAACTATGCTACGAATACTTTAGTACTACGAATTCAGAATTCCAATATAAAATACTCGAAGCTATTACGCCAAACTAAGCAAAGAGATCTAAGAAAGAATTTTCTTTACTAAATATTTCATTAAAAAAAAATCTAGACTGTATAAAGTAACTGGTCAAAGATAAAAGAACAAATTATGCCCAACGAGACTATGTTTGAAAAAATGCTATTTATGATGAGTCCATCTTTCGTACGCAATTATTATATACAGTGACAGGTACTTCACATGTTTACCAGTAGTCTTCTTTAGGAAAAGCTGAAATCTTCTAATTAATAATATTCCGGGACATCTCACACACGGTTGTCTGATCCCAAGCTAAGCAGAGCTTGTGTTATAGTAACCAGACAACTGATAAACATACTTATATATTTCTAAATACATACATATAATAGATAAATTACACCCAGACACCGAACAAATGATCGTGCTCATCACACAAACATTTGTCCCGGGTGGGAATCGAACCCACGACCTCCGGTGTAGCAGTCAGGGTCTCTAACCACTAGACCAACAGGCCCGTCGTAATATTTGCGGAGTAATAAATAAAATATTATCAGACTAGAAGTTAAGTTAGCGAGAGTATATTTATTACATGGAAATTACATGTACCTACTTGTAGGACAAAAATATTTAAATACTTACTTGAGGCATTTAACTTCCACAAATCATGGCGTGCAATTTATAATTGCATGACGTGATGATAATAGACTATCATGCATGATTAACAATAATTATTTTGTTTACTTTTTACTTTATTTAATTGACCACCGATAATATAATTAATCAGTGCCTATTAGGAACTTCAGTGCTTCATTATTGAGGGATAAAGAAGAACTTAATTTCTTAATAGCTGCTTGCCGTTGATTTTGGATTATTATTGGTATTATAAATAAAAAATAAAAAATTATAAGAAAAATGCTTTATTAAACTTCAGCTTTAGAGTTCCATCTAACATTTGTCATGTGTACTTATATCTGAATCTAATATGGCTGAAACTAGTATATCCATGGAGGTCGATTTCAACACTGGAATTAAAAAATATTAAAATATTGAACACAATAATTTATGCTGCGTGAGTGTGTGCTAATCGTCTCATATTCATCAAATAAGGTTTTATCTGCTTAATTGATATTTCTTATAACAGTAATTCTGTCTACACAGTTGATGGAAGTACGGCGGGCCCCGGCCACCTGGAGCTCGAGGTGTCTGGCGGTAACGGAGCACTAGTGGCGAGCTCGGTACGACCGCTCGGCGGGCACCGGTACGCCGCCGCATTCACCCCGCGCCTGGCGAGACCACACACTGTCAGGGTCACGTTTAATGACGAGCATGTTCCCGGTAAGTTACTCTATATAGTCTGAAGATGATATTATGTATAGTGAACGATAACGGAGCGCTAGTGTCGAGCCCGGTGTGAACGCTCGGCGGGCACCGGTACGCCGCCGCGTATACTCCGTGCCTGGCCGTCAGGGTCACATTCAATGACGAGTAGAGAGATAGATACATATTTATGTAACAATCAGATATACAAAGGATATTTATTCTAAACACAGATATGAATTTTCATTAAATTATCAAAAAAAAACATTAAATTATGGAAACTAAAACACCTCTGAGGTATGGAGCCAATCGATGACAAAAATATTAAACACAAATTACTTGGCTCTGAATACACACAGTCTTAAATCGGAAGCAATGTTAATTTAAGTTTAAACATTCCTCTTTCAATGTCACAATTTAATTCTGTTTTAAAATGAATATTGGGTTACAAAATTGTGCGCCGGGCAATCATCAGTTAGTCTATAAACTAGTCTAGATTTGCGTGTCCTAAGAACATTTGGACTCGAAAGTTGAATTATGTAATACCGATTCGTCACTAACGTCATCATTACTCTACAGCATTCAGGTAAGGCTCGGTTTAGATGCCATGTACTGCTAGAAATTAATTTTCTATTGGACACAAGTCACTTCAAACTACCGTGTAAAGAAACTATTCTTGTATTATCTCCTTTTCTGAGCAGTTTATTTCATTCAAATTTATGATATTTATTGACATCAATGGTTACTTTATTTTTGACTTCATTTATTTTTCAATATATTATAAGGACTTATAACACTATTCTTAATACTATGAAAGATCAGTCACTGAGTCAGGAAGCCTAGTTGTCAAAGCAATATTTTGCTCGCATTTAGGAAGACTGAATTTGATTACATCTTTATTTACTGAGCACCGATTTCAGCTCCCTTTTAGCTTCCTAGATTTAGGGTGGGTATATTAATGAACAAAATAATCTTTACCAAATTTATTTGCATTACGCTTTTTTTACTTCTAATTAATTTCAGTACTTAGATTTAAAATAGTTTTTCGTTCTCTACAAGCTATTGAGTAACACATTGTTTACTACAAGACATTATTTACGCTCTACACATCTCACCACAATACATCTAAACAGTTTACATAACGACGGACAATCACATTGAGTCACCGTGTAATTTTACTTGTGATTAAAACTATAAGGTGACACGAAATAGACACTTGAATGCCGGTGTCCTTGTCTAAAGACACGTCGTGTCTTGTGACCTATAAATAACTAAGATATTTTAATGGCGGAATAAAAAGCTGAATCTTTAATTAACAAGCACCAGGACCCCTGTATTGTAACCTGTTTATGTTGTAGACAATTAAAGACTAAGTGAAAAGTTCCGTTCTCATTATTAATTTAATATATTGTGTTTATTATTTATAGATTATACTAATAAATAAATATGTTTGTTGTCACATAATATCGATGCAACTTTAACTTCAACATAACTGGTTTTTTTATAGATGTTTATAAATTATTTGCCACATTCATTTATGCAATATTTAGCCCACTGCCTTCACAGGTCATATGTATATGACCTGTGTGACTTCCTAATATCCATTCTATTGAGTGTTGTAAATTAAGAACAGAGTTACTAGGACTCCATAGAACATAGAAGATCAAATAATGTAACATTGCATTCGCTACTGTTGCATGACAGCATGACTGACGAAACAGGTACAATTGGCTTATGAGAATTCGTATACTAATGTTAGACGAATTCTCATATTCGTATGATACGAACATGTCATCTGATCGCAAACATTGCATAAATTAACACTGACTAGCATGTTACTATAAAAATTATATAACAGTCACATTAAACAATCTTTTCTTGTGTAACAATTAGCCAAGATTTCATTGCAAATAAGAGGCTTTTATCTCGTTTAATTAAGAACTCATTATAGATTTGTGTCGACCACTTCGAATTTTCGAAACCGCAATAAAGGAACAATGTTCAAGTGAATATGAACAAAACAAGTAACCCGAAAATTAGCTTTCAAAGGAAATGTACATAGCACTACATTAATTAAAAGAAGACCTTTTCTTGAGTAGTATTTCGTGAAACGGAGGCCTTATGAACACTGGCTGTATAAATTCTATGTGATTAAGGAACACGAGAACAAAGGAGCGAGCGAATCACCGGCACTCGGAAACAAATCAAAATTGCAACAATAGTGCTCCATTGCAGAACGCATTGTTAATACAAGCTTAGGTAGAGTATATTTCTTCAGCTGCAACGCCTTAAGCTACTATTTTCATACTACAGTAATGCGAAACGTATGAGTTTCTTTATGTACTCTGAATACAATAGATTGAAATATAAAACAAACTTACTATCAGACATGCATAAGATAAGATCATATTATTTAATTTTTTCTTTCGATTTATTTGCGCACGGTAATTTGGTAGTGCAGCAATAAAAACTTTTTTAGAAAGACCGTTAATTGATTTGGTCGTAAATTATTTAGAACGCATTATTTTCTTATAAATCGATTTCAATTAGCTGAGTCTTGCATTACCGCTATTTATATGATTAAAAATAAGTTTAAAAACCTAATATCTTGAAATCAATCTAGACTTACACAAACCTGTTCTTCAAGAAGTAATAAAATAGAAATAACGCATCATTTAAAAAAGAGATTTATAACATCCGTTTTATTGAGATGTCGGCGTCGCGTCGGCTTGTCTGATGAGCACTTAGATATAATGAATATATCCGACAACATCATTGACTAGATTTCGATTGTATTCGCCATGATTTAAAATAGATATATAAGCAAGAGTTGGGTGAAAAATGTTTTTATTTTATTTAACTTGAAAGATCATTTTGAGTCAGGACAGAGCACATGATTCTTCTTTTTGAATTATCAGAAATGAATCAAAATAACCTTCTGAGATATGGTTAAACCACATGAGAAAGTTTCTTGCTTGCCTTATGCTACATTTCATCGCAAGCATTTATTCAGTGACAAGGAAAACATAGACTTCGCTCCGACCCCAAATATGTAGGAAAAAAAATACAGGAAAAAATATTTCCAAGTTAATAACTCCGATCCGCTAAACAGGGATGTATAAGTATCATCGATAATGAAATCCATGCTAATATCAATTAACTAGATTTCTTTTTAGATGAACAAAGGCCGACTAAATTGATTGCAAGTCAATCCTATCGATTACGTAATTATTGTTAACTTGTTATTCGAGTAATTAGTCAATCGAGCATTCTGACTATTGTTCTAGAAAATTTGATTTAACTGAGTTTATCACTATAGATTAATGTGTGGATTATGAAAATTACTTACGTTATTTAAATATCATTTATTAGTCATTAATGTTTGTGGCTCTAACAATCATAAAGCTACTGATTGTTTATCAGCATTACCATTATAATACGCTGTGGAGACTTGCCCCCTGCAATAATAATCTTTTAAGTCATAAATAACTCTATTAAAAAAACCAATGTATGTATTTCTAAGTATATTTTGGTACCTATTTTGGTACAAGACATCTTTCGAAGCAATTACCATACAAATATGGTAGCCATTCCTCGTTACGTCTCTAACACGTACATAATCAAAGTACTTTCTTTAATCAGAACCGATTACTATGTGAAATAACTAAAATCGTCGGTATTATGTACGTATTACTGTATTACCTAGAGTGCAGTAGAACGCAATGCACCGTGCAGCACTTTCTACACTCATTGTATGCGTTTCCATGGTGCGTGTAATCTGGCTGCATTACTGTCTGGGGGCCGATTCTAATAACAAAGTTATTGCAAACGCAATCCTATTGCAGCTGGACCACGGCTTTCGCGTGCCCGGATTCTGATGATGTGAAACTGTTTAGATGCAAGTAAACCAGAACTTGGTGACCATCCAATGATACTCGTATATACATGAAAACTTTCTTGATTTCCATTCTTCTATTATAGTTAAAATGAAACACGGTTTGAGGTCTAAGGCGCAGTCTACCGCGTCTCTTTCATACAAGAAAGAGACGCGTTAGAGATAAATGTCCGCGCCCCGTCTGCGTCTTACGTCTCTTCTGTCTGGTCTGCGCCTAAATTCCTAACTTTCATTTATTTCTTTATTTCTTAATTGTTTTGCGTAAGATAACAATAAATTTAAATTATACCTATAAGCAGTACATTCAATTGTAATTTGATTCACATTTTCAAAGAAAAATACAATAACTGCAGTGTTTTTATCGGCAGCCACCAGAATTGACATCTCTTAGTACAGAAATATTCTTAGATACTGTTCAAACATCGCAGGCAAACGGAATAGGCTCCTTGGTCAAAGAAACACCCAACAACGCACTTACAGAAATACGTCGACTATGCGAGTGCTCATGAAAGTGTCAACGAGACACCACTTTCGACATTTCTAATTACCGACTTTCGTATAGGTACCTAATTACCGGTTCTTTCAGTTTCATACAATCGAAAACTTATGTTTCTACTTTATAGGCTGTACAGGGCGCTTTGTGTCGCCTATAATTTAATACTTTAGAACTAAATTATAAATTACAAAGTGTTGTTTTTTAGTATCGTATTTTGCATATTTCTTAATAACAGATAACTGCAGTTGGTATCGATAATCCCAATTAAGAATACCTAACTGAGCTCTCCGCAATGTAACATTGTATTTCATTACGTTCTCATCAACCTGTTCACATTAAAGTATTTAAATACAGAACCTGTAAACTTTAATGGACCGGTCTATAAAAATACACTCGTCGTTTTAAACTCTCAAAGTATCGAACAACATTTTACCATTTAGCTGCAGTGTTGTATTTGGGACACAACTTTACTGCAATGCTTAAATATTTGATAGCAAATTATGTGATTGTCAACTTGTATCGTTCCAGACATAGACAGGTATAATAATATGTATATACATGTAATTATCTCCATTCTTCTTTTCACAACGGAACTATGATAGCTTTTATACATGATGTGGCCCATGACCATACGAAACTATTGTCAAAATATAGCTGTAAATGTCAGGCAGGTACAATTCATTTCTATTTGCATTCTCATTTCATTTTCTTGTCTGTCGTACTTACCTTTCATTGAATATAATAAATAACCATTGTACACAAAATATGTTGAAAAAATCATATTTGATTAGTTTTACATGCATAAGCAGTATTTGATCACGTAGTCATTGTGATAAGCTTACTCTCTATAATGTTGCCAAGGAAATCATATTTTTCCTATAAAAAAAAAATCTGCATCCTTGTGCAAGATGTGTATTTAAATTGAGTGAAAATTAAATTTAAATTTAAACACTTCATATACACTTAATTATACAAATGTGTATAAGAATTTGCATACACACATACTTAGTCACACTCAAAAGGATAGATAAAGACAACGGATTTCCAGTTCCTCTGGCGACATACCACTTTCGCTTCATTCAATGTCATATTTAAAAATGCAGTTTAATGTGATATTGAACTGTCATTTTCATATTTCTAAACCGGTAGGCTATTTTTAGGAAATTCGTATCAACTGTTTTCTTTCATGTTTTGAATATAGGAAGATAAGGTGAGTTCTTTTGGGGTTTCTTTACATCAAAAAGTACTACAGTTTCGATCCCCAAACTTTCGACAAACGTTTGTGTAATTCACAAATGTTTGTACCAAGTTTGGATGCTGCTTCTTGTCTCAACGTCATTTGCTTGTTTCTAAGACTTGCGGCGTTCATCTTTCGTTTAAGTTTGAGCCTTGAATGAAACCTTAAGATCTAGCACAGCTAGGAACATACATGTAAACCGGTATGCATGTGTAAATTACACAGGTTTTAATGAGTAAGCACGGTCGCGTGTTAGCGCGGCCAGCTAAACGTTTTCGTGTCGCGGGCTCAGCGCACCTAACTGCCTTGCCTACTTACATCAATCATGTTACAAAGCTAGAATGTCTACCAGTCCATATGAGAGCTGCCTCAATGATTTATTGCGTCGCCAAATGTGTGAAATGGTTATCAGAAAAGCTGTGTTGCAGAGTTAACATTAACCCAAAATATCATATGTAACTTTTGCTGACATTACAATATGACAATTTATGTAAAGCCTCTCATCTAAAAAAATCCTAGCAGTTTTGTAACTGGGGAATTCGACATGGACTTTTCTGCCTGGCATCTCTTACCTGGCTCTTACCGGTCCTACCGAGGTGCTTCCCCTTTCTGTTTTCTGGTAACCAAAAGCAAAAGAACATTGCAATCTACCAGAGAGCTGAATACGTCGAACTAAAAAAACCGCAGATATAACTATTATAACATACACTAGAGAAAATGAAGATCATAATTCAAACAAAAATATGAAGTTAACTAATTATATTACAGCTATAGCTTCACCCTGTAAATTATAAAGTAAACAGAACTAGAAGCGGTCTTAACTTCGACCAAACTCCCTTGAAGCTGTGTGCCTGGTACAACACGTACGGAACATTATTAACTTCTGCTAAACATCACAACTAACCATTATTTTCTCGACTCACCGAAACAATCTTAATTAATTCAATGCATTCATTAGCATTTCTCTTACTTAATTTGCGAATTCGAACATGAGATCATCTTTACATGTTATATTATATAATACATAATAAACCTACTGGTCTAAATAGCTTTTAAAGAGCATTTATAAGTCTGTGATATCCAGAGGTAAATATCAGCCTACTTACTACACACCGTTAAAATGATCTAATAAATGTGATATATTGCCATAATGACCACAATTACTAGCGAATCGATTAGTGATGGTAAGTATTACGTTGAAGCACATACGTAACTGCATTTTGCATACTATTTAATGTAGGTTTCCAATAAATTCACTTGTAATCTCCGGCTCTCTGACTATTCGTTAACGCGTACAAAGAGTCGGGTTTACAAATAGCCCGAGCTCTCTGCCCCAGTTCCGAGTCGACATCGAGTCGTCGACTGAACGCTAAATGCGGTAATAGAAGTGCATACAAAGCCTAATATTTTGTCTCTTTCCTTTATTTGCCCAATGAGCGAGAAAGAAGTCCGCCGACTCGTGACAGTGAAAGGGGCTTGTGTACAGTGTGGTTAAAAATCTTTAAAAAGTTTCTTAGAATTTATTTGCACTACTTCTTTTAGATAAAAATATTATTTTATGGTTTTCTTCTTATTTTTCTTGGCAGCCAGGAAAACAGGATCACACTATTTATAGACGTCTTAATTTTTTGTCAGAAATAAATGAAACGTTATGGGCTAAAAGTAATGTCCTGCAAAGTAATTTTATTCATCACTAATGCTTTAAACAATAACAGCGACATGAAACTTAATAACGTTTATGCAACTAATTCTAAAATTAAGCGCTTGTAAGTTCGGAACTAGCGTGTAAGTTTGGTGTTCTCGCTTTATGCCCGTTTGTCAGCGCTAGTAGGTGTCGCTTAGTGCAGGGTAACTGCTGACGTCATGTCACGGCTATATTTCGTGAGATCTATACAAATTGCCCACGACTTGACACACTTTACTGCTAACAGAGCTGGATGAAACATATGGAGCTTGTAATATACGAGTGCGCATAATTCTAAGCTTTACTCTTTGGCTGGAACCTATGTTTTACTGTTCGTTCTGCAGATGTAGTGGGCGTTTTTTGTACTGTTATTAAATACAAGCAGCTATTCTGCAGAATAGAAATAATACTTAATAATACAGTTAACTAGATACCCTGCAATTATTTTTTCCTCAACAAAAAATAACCTTGAAGCTTCTTTAAATAAATATTAATGTACTTTTTTATCTTATTTTAATGAATTCTGCTAATTAAGAAGACTGAAAAACCTAAAACAATGATTGAGTTGAAGTCGGCTCGTCCAATCCCGTGCGAGTATCGCCGAGGCGCAAACTGGTTGTTTTGCTATCACTACATGTAGGCTCTCGAATTCCGGGCCGCCATTTTGAATACCACAGTGACGTCACGCAGCTGGGCGCGGGCGACTCTGCGCCTGCGCACCGCCTGTGTCTGACATTTGAGTCGCGTTCGCTTCCGAACGAGGCAATGCCTCCGAACCAACAAAATGCATTTTCGCCGCGTATTCTTTCGCATATGTGCTAAATACTAAAACACGTTACAGTGCCTCTCTGATCTTAGCGTTGAACAAGAACAGTTGAGCTTGACGATTTCATTACGAACTCCATGGTGTAGTGAATGTTCTATGAAAGTGTTATTGTTGTGATTTCTTTCCGTCTGGTCAGTGCAGTGCCCCACATAGGAGTCGCTGAGGGCAGCGAGTGTGTCTCCGGAGGTCGTGTCGCCCTCGATAAGTGAGTCTATTTGCATACGTACCCGCGGTGTATTCCTACATCCGTATTGTATCCATCAGAGTGGGCGCGACACGTCATTCGCAACCTTTGCACAACCTTATAGATCTACTTAATTGGTTTTAGTGTGAAGGTGCTTGTACTGTTACCATGTACTCGGTTACGATCCATTTTATACAGCTGTAGCCAAATCCAACCGTGAGAACGAATACCGCAAATACAACAAACACGTTTCAAGCTCTATTAAAGTAATATAAGTAATAACGCAGCTCTCGCCCACGCAGAGTCGAGTTCAAGCTTCCAAGTTAATTTAATACCAACCGGGTATAATTTAAAATAGTACTTATACAAGTTTTAAATGAAGGGTTATTCGTCATAACTTAACGATACCAGCAAAATCATATTAAAAGTTAATTAATTCAGTTCTACCTAAATGGTGTCGACGATTAACTAATTGACAGTTAGTCGCACCATATCCAGTATCTACGGGTATGTCCATTGTGGATCTAGGCTACGTTTCGCGCGACTGGGTACATACAAAGCAAGCAACGTGCGTTGAACTCTTTTATAAGGGCCGCTTCTCACGCACACCCCTTGTACCGCACACGCATAATGCAACCCAAAACCCACTTTAAAGTTATGTAGGTTAGTGTATGGAAGTAAAAATCTCTTTGCAGTAACAGATAACGGATGTAAGGTTTTTTATGTATAGCACTCATCACACCCGATCGCACGCTCGGTCCGATGTTGCGTGACGACAGCAGCTCAGCAAAAACTACCCGCAAACCCGATCATTATCACAAATTCAAACTTCGAATGGAATAGAAACAAATGTTATTTAATTTGAAATGACATTCGAAAGAAGGTTACTAGGTTTAGTTGTAAACTTTTTATTGACAGTGTTTTATTTAAAATTCTGCATATTTATTAAAAGTGAAACGCTATAAAATAAACAATGTAAATCTTTGAAAAGTTACATAAAATATAAAACTATATATCTAGGTAAAATTCACTGAATATTTAATACGACGGTCCACTTCACACGCGAGCCCAACTTCCGCCCAAAATTGCAATTTAATAAAACTAAGTTCGTCTAAAACATCTCAGTATGAGCACAGTGAAAGCACTGTAAACGATATTTACTTGCATAAGTAAAATATTCACATATAACACACGTGTGTATACTATCACTTTCTTCTTATATAATTGTGTTCAGAGCTCGGAAATTTGATGCTCGCTACAGAACAGTTCGTCATCTAGTAACCGTGAACACTTTTGAATGTCATCTCTTTGTAATTATAGAAGATAAGTTTACTATGAATAGGTATAAATGCAACTTTTGAATGGGTAACAGTAGGAAAAGAAATTACTTATGATATCAAAAGTGTCGCTCAAGTAAACTGGTTGCATTACTGTAATTTTCTGTAGTATGTTATGTAAATTGTAGCTAAGATTCAGGTTAGTTTGCAATATATTTTAAATTATAAATTAAATGTCTAAAGCCTTATATATGTCGCAGACAAATAGTATAATTTGGCATTTTACATACGGCGTCGTCAGTTTAAAAACGTTTGCGATTATGTAATATGCCGTAGGCAAAATGACAACTCATTCAATCGTTATAACGCGACGTTTGTGTTATTTTAGGGTGACCATGCTCATTAAAATCTCGAGACAAATTTTGAATTACATACGTCGTCGCTCGCTTCGCTCGCTCTGTTGCAAGGTCACAATATCTAACCTAACCTAACCTATTGATCTCTGTCACAAAGTCGAACCTAATCAAGCAATGGATTTCTGGGCCTATGAATTTTTGAATATTCGATCAAATACATGTTTTTTTGACCAAAAATACTCCGCAGGAGTCCTTCACGACCCAGAGTTTATGGATACCTTAGCATTTTTGACGTGCCGGATAACCTCAAAAACTAAATACTTCAATTTGCCTAGGCATTATGTATATGGTGTTTAAATTTTCGATGAAATGTTGTGGCATATTATAAAGTGACTCGGCAATATACATTTTGCCTTCGGCATATTACATAACCGCAAACGTTTTTAAACTGACGACGCCGTATGTAAACACGCAGGTTATACTATTTGTCTGCGACATATATATAAATAACCGGGAATGTAGGTTCTGTTAAACAAATCGTGAAAAATCTTTACATACTTAATGAACTTGCTAAAGTACTATGTCTTGTAGGAACAGAAATCTTTAATTAATAAATCCATCTAATATTATTCACATATTCAAAACATGCGTTTAATAGTGGGTCTAGGGTCTATAAAGTAATTCAAAATAGAGTACTTAATTTATAAACAAAAAACATGTTTCATTTTCTAACCAATACGGTTTTTCTATCATACTTTATTTTTGCTACAATACAAAGTACTATTAGATAGCTAAACCCACATATGTTTTGTTCACATACTGCAGTTAATTAATACTAAGTCTTAACAAATACCGACCAACAATTATTATTTCATTCATTGTGGCAACAGTTATAACATTCGCACATAATATTTACATCTTCTACCTATGCATTTTATATTTCGTTTCTCCAAACACAACTTGTTTTAATTCAAAAGAATTTAGAATGAATAATTATGTATAATTGGTTACGTGTGCCGCATTCTAACTCATAATGTGATGACAAATATGAATTATCTTCAAAATGAATACACGAAAATCCAAAACAATCTTTTTTGTTCTACACATACAATATCATTGAAAATTATTCAAATAAAACGTATATCACTTGTTCAATACAAAATCTTTAATTACAATAGGTTGTATGTTGCTTTGTTTAATTAAATAAATTGATAATTTGAAATTTCTTTTATAGGAAACCTTTTGTGAAAAAGGTTTGGTAACATTTTTAAACGTCAGAAGAATCTATAGGATAGACATTTATTTTACAAATCCTCAATTTACCACAGGGAATGTTTCTAATGCGATGACATTTATCCCCACTAGGGATCATTTGCCTGACGCGTATCAGAAGATTTGTTATAGATTTTCGCTTACCAATTTGTAAGAAATATGTTATCCAATCCAGTCACCTAAATCACCTAAAACGTGTATATTTTACAGAAAAAAAAGAAGAAGGTGTAGTTTAATCCGTACATAATAAAAATTCTTGAATTAATGTTTCTAAAACAACCGTAAATGGATCTATAAGTGTACCTCCATAGATCTTTTTACCAATTGCCAAATCGAATAATCAGTTTTGTCGTAATTACCTTACAAACTGACAGACAAAGTCGCACACACTTCTATGCCAATACAAGGCAAACATGTATGAATTATTTTAATTTTAAATATTATAATATTTAGCAGACAGTAAATAATGAGACGCATTACTGCAAGGTGCAGTGGAAGGCGTTTCTCTCGAGTGTCGGGTGTCGCGACGGTAAAGGAGTCGGATTGCACGGTGCACCACACAGCTCCCGTTCCTGCCGTCCTGGTACTGTTGCATTGCGATACCATCCTTTTTATCGCAGTGTATTTATCTTTTTTTTTATATTCTGCTATTTTTTATAACACAAAAATATATTATTCTATACTAAGACGCGACTCTTAAGGTTATAGATTTGTACCGACCCAGCACATTTCTGGCTAAGTAAAAATAACGTAGATGTTTATACATGTTTTTATTAATTGCAATTTAATTTCGTGGACTTATAAACATGGTCGAGTCGATTAACTACCACAAATATGTGTATAACAATTAACCAATATAAAATTAAACAACACTCTTCCTTTTTTCTAAATGCTTATTTAAACCGCAACAACTTAAAATAACAAGTTTTGTAACTTACATAAATGTTAACAAAACGCTCTCTAAATTCTTCATAATATCTATAGAAAAGATACATAAATCATTTATGATTAAAAACTATTAACAAATGTTATAAATATTACAAACTATTGGAGAATCGTGTAATTACGATTGATAAATAAAATTATATAATTCTCTCCAAGAAAGTGGTCAAACCTGTCTAACGAATCATTTATTTAAATCTCCTAATTTATGTAAATTTCCAGTTGTCACTTTGTAGGTTTATTTTACGATATATATAACGATTTAAATACTGACATAAAATACATAAAAATACTATAGTACAAATATTATATATTAGAAGACATAGGAAAAGTAAAAAAAAGGAATATCAATGAAATTAACGTTTTCGAACATTTTACTTAAAAATATACCTTGTTTATAAGCAAAGCAGCCTTTTATAGCAAACTTGCAGTGAATGGCAGGAAATCGATGGTTTAGTAATACTTTTAAAATATAAGAGAGCTTATTACATGACGCATATTACGCACCGCGATTGGTTTTTCCTGTATTTTAACGTTGGTTAAGAGCTAGTAAAGCTACACCTTCATGGAACAGGTTAACTGTATAGCATCGCTTTCGAAACCACGGGAAAAAACGAGTTTCCGACCGAGTGTATTCTCACATCAAATTCCAATTGACTATGTTTAAATTACAAATTCAGAAGGACATCACAGGTGAATTGAATTAAATCGTTAACGGTCCAAAATTTTATAGAATTTTTATTATTTCAGCCTAGCTATTAAAGATTGTAAATTATTTAATGAAACTGGTTCGAATAAAAGAATCAGTCCTCAATACGCATATTAAATTCGTAATTTTGCATACAGACATGCTGAAGCATTAATCAAAATGTCCAGAGTTTCGATGCAAATATTTGTACAAATAGAGCATTTGTTTGTACACAAGTTATTTACATAACTCAGTGGACCGTCTATACAATTTACTGAAACTGGAACGCAAATATTTATCATGTAATTGAACGTGTTATGTTTGTCGTAGCGCGGATGTTACGGTTAGTTAGGACTATCATTGATTATGATTCTAAATAATTTTAACAAACTAACTTCAAAGTTGACTAGCCCATTCTTAAATAACATATTTTCTTGTATATTCAAATAATCTGACCTTGAGTATGTATACCAGTTCCACTAAAACATAGATTCTTTGACGTTTTGTTACATCAATAATGTACCCACATTTCCTCCAATTTTTTTACGAAAGTATCGTTCGTCATACGTAAATAACAGTCAAATTTAGAACCAGCAACATTATCAGTCACTTAAAAGAACCATCAAAAGAGGTCGGTCAACGTGACTGACAGTCGAAGGAGGTTGTATAGAGCTATTAAGCTGGTAGCTGGCTGGTCGAGGCACCGAGGACGACAAGCTCGCCCGCATTACCTGTCTAAATACCCATAGACTAAACATATACATAGACTGCTACTATCGCTAGTTTCCCCTTGTGCCACGCGAGAGCAGTTTTTAGTCTGAACCTAGTACATTTGGTTTTTATTTGAGTCTATTTTCGCGCAACGAGAAACTTATATACGAAAATATCGATGGTTTTGACATTGTTAGGGTAATATTCGTGTTTTAGATAGATAGACTTTTTAAACGCAAGCTCCATCTTCATACATAATTCACGACAAAACCATTTCACACTAGTGCTTACGTTCAAACTCAGATAGGCTCACTCTAGTTCCTTATGTATACTCTGAGCTAAATACCTTTCTACATGTCGGTGACGCTATCAGGCAAGCGATATGCGGATATTTGTCAACCCACTGAGCAATCGATAGCTTTTGTTTATTAAGGGCTTTGTGGGTAACGTGATAATTTGACAATAGTTCAATATAATCTTTATTTACTCTCCACATCTAGGTATAGTTTCACACCCTAATTTGTACTGTTCAAAGTTACATTTTAACACAGTATAACGCCAAAATGTATGAAGTTAGCAAATAAAAAAAACTTGGCATAGGTACAAAAAGTTAAAAGATCCTTGCCTGCCATGATTGACTTTACACAACTACCTAAGAACTTAGGTATTTAGGTCCAATGGAAACTCGCAAACATTATTCACCCAGCAACTAGGTACTTAAGTATAAGTAAGTTGTACTACTTAAACTGCCACGGCGTATGCGCTCGCGCATGTTTTACGCATCCAATAGGTAAACTTCTCGCGACCGTTGATTGGGCGAGGTGTGCAAAGGAGGTCAGCAGACGGGGCGCGGACGAAACAATACCAAATACTTTACAATACATGTTCGAGTAAATTGATGGAAATAGGTAAATAGGTGCGTCCGTAATCACTCCATTATATTCGGATAACACGCCTTCGACATTGTGTTTTTAGCATTTTTGTTTCGAATAGATGAGTTTGAAATTTATGGCGCCACGCCCATTTTAGACGGCCAGTGTTTTGTTCCTTCTCTGTTTTAAAAAGAACTTAAGTACTCATGTAGTGAGGCAAACAATTTTATAACTGTCAGTTGAGAATTAACTTTTTGAATTTAGAATCACAGAATAGTAAATACAAAGACTGGTTGTAAGGTGAAGTCGTGTCGGCAAGACCATTGGTGGTGGAACAATGGCAGGACTCGTGACATCCGCTCATGCGCCATAGGAAACAGATTACGACCACCAATCGTAGGAAATGACTGTAAACAAAACACGCTCAACTACGCAATGCACAACAAACAGGTGTTTTATCATACCAAGACTAATTCAAAACGACCTACTTACTTGCCAAACAAAAAAGTCAATATTTTTAATAACTTCGTTTTACTGCCGAATATAGTTTATCAACAAATATCATTAAAAACTAATTAATACGAAATTAATTTGCTGGCGACCGTACTTTAAGAGAGCATTGAACCCAAAGTCATTAAGAAGGAATTTTCGGTGACCCCATATTCAAAATTCTAATACATTTTTTAATAAATTATTTATGCCTTTGAAAGTAGAACTTCTAATTAATTTCTTATTAAGGTTTAGTTCCAACTTTTTACTAAAGTTGGTAATTTCTACTATTAAAGGTAGATTATATTTCTTGTCCGATCTAGTTACCCAATATTCCTGTTTGAGATTCCTCTTTCCATATACATTCAATTAAAGATATTTTCTTCAAACTTGTTGTTTTTTAACATTACTTACGATTTTCTAGATTAGGTACTACTTAGCTAAACTCTCCAAAATAAGAATGATACGATTTGTTCAAAATAGTTTTTTTTTAGCTACTCGTTGAAAAACTTTTGGATAGGTATCATTTGAATTCATGAATGTTAATTTTATCTATCTCAAAAACTATATATATTAGGCCTTTGAACTGTTACTAATAGTTTTTTTTTCTAAAACCTGTTCGCAGGTATCCCGTTGTGGATTTCGTGTTTTGATAGGTATTTTTTTTTCAAACACTTTAGTCATTGATAAAACCAGATTTTGTATTATTCTCCTTCATGCTCACCTTATCTACTGTTAGGGAAAAACCTCGTAATATCGACTTATTGAATTTAGTACTACAGAGCAAAATAGCTCTGTGATAATTATTGGAATATTATTGGTTATCTCTAGATTATCCTTCTTATTTAGTTATATTTTCAGGCCTACTGCAAAAAAAAACTGCCTCGTTGTCCTAGTGGTGCTATACGCGCCTGCTACGCTAGAGGTCTCGGGTTCGATTCCCAAGTCGACCAAGGTGTTTTTCTACGAAATTCTCAGTAGCAGGTCGGAGTTTGGATTTGTGACCGGTTAGTGGCAGTAGGCTTGCCCCCTATTACATGGGACCTAAACATATCGGCGAACTGTACAGGTGGGTGTACATTGGTACACCTCGGCCTAACCCTTCGGGGATACAGGGGTAATGATATATATATACAAAAAAAACTAGGCTAGGCTCTCTCAACATTGCTATCATAAAACTCGATTCGCCATCTACCTACATACAGTTCGCAAATACGGTATCATATTTTAAGAAATGTATGTATTTCAAGTAGGTTTGTAATTAAGGAAATACATAATTGCATCCTACTTTTTTGGATTGGATTATAATAGAAGTAACATTAACACTTTTTTTACTTCATATGAATTTCAATACCTAACAGAAAGGTTCATAATTGTCTTGTTGTTTTGTGTCCATTCGTTCGTCGTTAGCAGTGGCTTGCACCTACAATGCACCGCCTCATCGTAATTAGAATCTTAATAACGCATGTTTAAATATATTGTGGAGTCAACTCACATCCTGTACCTTCGTGTTGAAATATTAACTTTATGTTCGGATAATTTGCCTAGCTAATGATGTCGATTTTAACGCCTTTTGTAAGCATTTTATATACCTACTAATTTTATAGCTATGAATTAATAAATATTCATACATACATGTTCTAAAACTTCAAGATAATTTGACAGCTGTCAAAATATATGTGTATATATTTGGCTATAAAATCCAGGTGTTTGGATGTTGAAAATTTTAAGGCAGAAGTTGCGACAACGAGAGCCTTTTACGATGCAATGACCGAGCCTTAACCAGTTCTATAAAATCATACGGTACAGTAGCCCTTCTGTTTTATAACATAGCATGGCGGGCTGGTGACACTTGTCAAAACATTATACATCGATTGTGCGAACTCGGATTACATAACGTTATCGATAAGTTTATCGACTTCAGCTGCTTGCTACAGCAATAACATAGTTTTCTTACGCCGATCATACTGCTCTGTTCTCCGTTGTACTAACTCCCTCGAGCGTTAAGATTAAGCGATAGTTTGTTACCTCGTATCGCGAATAACTTTCCATTTAATAACTTTCGTAACAATAAAGGTGTAACAGCAAATCGCTTCTCGCTTCGCCATATTTACAAACGACGTCTTCCGTTTTTGAACGAGCTCGCACGAATGAATGCGTACACCTAAATAACTTGTACACGTTATATTTCAACGGAAATTGTGAGAGAGCTAATGTCGCAAACATTTTCTCTGTTAGGAATAAATATTCGAAAATAGTTCCACTTTTAAATGTAACGACTACACACCACTATTGCGTGGTGCGTGTCTATGAAAATAGTTCATGCATTTTCCTCTTCACCATAAATCATGAAGAAACAAGGAGATCGAATTCGCATCGGTAGATAATATTAATTAATTGCTGCATGTAAAGAGACAGTTCTAGTTATAAACTCGTATTACCGTTTGTAAACACTCTAAGGATTGAGAGCAACCGGTGTTTTGATTATAACTAACGACACTTTGATTGAGTAACATTCAGTTTACATTAGGAACAATTAACTCAGTGTATAAACGTCTTATTGCCGCGTTGTTTAGCATATGGCTATAATCATGTGGCTGTAATAAAACGCATTTAATATTTTCTATTAAACACGTTTAAACCGTTATGGTGTAGCTGATTCACGCATTAATAGGCATGGAGAGGTAGACATGGTGGCTAGAACACGGTTTAACACAACCAGATTTATCTAACGTTAATCGTAAACTTACCGTAAACACACCTAACTTAACGCGGCACCTATTCTTTTTTATTAATTTTAATTATGGAATGTCAAAATCTCTGTTACGATATTCGTTTTTTTTTTTCATTAAAGTCTGGCTTATTTGGAATTTGAAAAAAAAAAACAAAACACGTCGATTAATGCTTAAGATATCTATGGAATGCATAATTTGAATGCCACCTTCTTGATTCCAACCACAATCACTCTGCAAGTAATATGTTAGTCATACTGTATGGATTCAAGGCTAACCACATACTTAATACAAATAACAATGTTAGACAATACAAACGCGTTATTAGTTTTAATCGCGAATCTTAATGCCACATCATAATAATAATAAATGATCATTAGACATCCTCTTCGTGAATTCTTTGCAGACGATAATTAAACGCGTAAGATGTAGTCAAATATTCTCTATTTATTTACTAAATGAAGTACTACGTGTACTCACAAGGGCTTTCTATTGACAATACCACAACTAGCTGTCACAGGAACATTGAAGAAAATCACCATAATCATTATGTCTTCGCATGCTTTCACATAAAAAAAATTATCGGTTAAGCGACCACCCTAATTTGGTAAAAAAAAAAGAGCAATAGGATCAATAACAGATTGACTCTCTTTGCAGAGAATCGCTTGTTCACAAACCTACAATAATTAACTAAATAAATCTTACTGTATTTAACGATAGAGTTTCTAAGATTTAGCCAAAACTAAATAATTAACAAATAAAATTCTTGAACATAATTTTGGAACTAATTAACCAAAGAAAACCGAGTAACAAATAGAAATACAGTCACATACTTTCTTATGTATTCTCATACGAGTTGCGACCTCCAAACAAACAAACAAAGCGTAGTACCATTACGGTATCCGTCTTATTACGTAAACATTTGTCACCATACTTCAATAGGGAGCAGGGAAAGTTGACAAAATTAATTATTGCTCAATTAACAGTTGTTACATACCGTAGCGAGGTTAATTTGTAAAAGTTACGGCCTCTAGCAGTTTAACTGTAAGTCTATTTTACTAGTCATTGTATTTCCTCGTTCTTGTAATAAAAGTATTTTTCATTATTTGATGAAAATATTTATTAAATAGCTACGTTCACAAGTACAGATGAAAAGGGCCTCGTTATGATAACATTTTTTTAAGAAAAATTATAATTTATCTTGTTGATATTTAAGACATTTTAACATAGCTAGAAAATATATATAGATACCTATATAGTAGCGTAGTAAAAAGAAGTTTTAAGCCACCGATTCAAGTTAAAAACCTTGCGAGACATCTGTAATGGAAATAGCCATAACTTTAATAGTCGCGTTTGTATTTACTGTCATTATTTACGCCAGGCCACCGTTAGTTGAGTCCACTCACAGACTCGACCGGCCACCGCCCACGCCGCCGCGAACACCTCTATAACACAGTGACACCTTGTAAATCATAGAAATCTACTTTATAATGGACATCTTTTATCTTCTCTGAATCTCAGACAAAATGAACAATTCCTTTCACACTCCGCCTTGTGTTTGTAACGATTGAGCATCCCTCTCATAAAATAAAGGACTCCTTCAATTTAATCACTCGCTTATTAAACTTGAAATTCTTTTGTACCTTTTTTTTTGTTTACGGCACAACGATCTTGAAGGTTCGAAGTGTGGGTAGCCTCGGATGAGCGTCGCGATCGTGGGCCGATAAATAACGAGATGCCTACACTTAATATTGCTTAAACTGTTATAATTGGAACTAATAATCTAGACATTTTTGACTGGTATTATTTGTTTGGCCTAAGTGCTATCTACTATTTCATCGACTTCTTTCATTTTTTTTTTCTTAAAGTAGTACGCAATCTACACAAAAAGAGCTTAAAAACGAATTAATACTATCATCTTATATAATCGATGATACCGTTCTAAAGCAATTCAAAAACCCTATACGAATAATAAAGGTCAAACCATAACTCACAGTACAGTATAAATAAATATTTAATTATAGGCTGAGATAGCAACTGTTTATCGGTCGTTATAATTCACCGTTATTTATATTCGCATGACCGAAGCTCAATGTAACGTAGTAACTAGAGGTTGGTAACGGACTGGCTACAAACAGGTGCTGTCGACATCGACTCTTCACAGATAAACTCGGTCAACAGCGTCCCTATTCTGTACACTCGTAAATGCTGCAACGGTACTCGTATCGCCGATAAATGGCACGTGTTTCATTAAAACGTAAAGATTGCTCGCTGATCTCCTATTGGTATTAGTTTGATCGGCTGTTATATACAGAATAAGGATGTTAAACAGAAAGGAAAAGTGTGGTGTGTATGCCTTATTTGTGTTTTTGACCTGCTTAAGTCGCAACAATGAATGCCCTTGGGTCTTAGAGCAAATTTTGAAATACATGTAGCACGAGGTTATTGAAGACAATACTAAATATTTGCTATGTAGCTATCAAAAGCACATTAGCGAAATTTATTCCTTGAGAATCAGACAGAAGTAGCGCAAATCCAAGGCAGATGGAAAAATTGAGGGAGGCCTTTGCCCAGCAATGGGACACTATGGGCTGACTCTTATTATAATGATATTTAATTATAACGGGTTAACAGCTAGTCAATTTTAAAGGAATTTTAGAGAACGGTTATTCAAAACTACTGTTTTACAGTAACATATATAGTAGAGTTCGTTTTGATTTCCGAATCGTTTCGAATAAAAGCTATTAAAAATAACAGCTCACGACGTCCAAAAAAGGTTTATTTTGAGTAGGTTTGTATCGAGGTTGATTACCTTAACTGAATCGAAGTATCGATATACCATTGAAAAATACTAAGTAAAAACATAAGAGAATACGGAGGTCACGGAATAATATATCGCAAAATTCCACTAATAGCTGAACTTTGATGAACTAAACAACAATAACAATGTCAAGTCGTTCATCTTCCTGTATTGTAGCATCTTCCCACACATTCTCATATCGTAAGTGATCTAGACGACACCTAGGCTCGGAAGAGATTGTCATATAATAATTATGATAAGTAACTCTGTAATTTGTAAATAAACTTGTATTCCTAAAAAAAGTAAAGTTGGCAAGCACATAAATTTATCCGAGAACAGCTAAAAAGAAAATATGGAAAGTATTCTAACAAATTTTCTAAATCAGGGAATCTGAATGATCGTTCGTTTTATTGGGTCTCTATTAAAACTTATTTATTGTAGTTTGGACAAAACACCGTTTACCAGCTAGCTACTAAAAGTCCTATCCTATAAAAACTTATTTCATGCAATTACAATAGGTTCCGTAAGTAGGTTTACGAATGCAATAAAATATTACCTTCATGGTACACATGGCTCAAACACTGCATTGCATGGCTGGCGTCTTTCTCAACAATGTGTTTTCACCCGGAATGTTACTTTTTACGTGTCTATGGCATTTGTGTCCACACATGATTGAAAAGTTTTTACTGTCTATTTTCTAAAAACGACCTCGTAGTAATTTGTTCCGCCATTTCTACCTCTAAATATTGTAACACATTTTTAGTGTGCCATACTTTTAGTGTAGTTTAACTACATTTAGGTTTACGACTACGATTGGTATGATAATTGACAAAAACGATGGGAAGGGAAATCATAAAATATAGTAATTAAACCTTTCTAAATAGATAGTCCCTATTTGAATGTGCATTAAGGTATTGCAAAACTTTATAACAGCTAGCTCGCACATTCCGTCGTGAGTCGCATTCTTGGAAACGAAGCAGTCAGTTTAATTAGTACCTGCACTTGAGGAATATTGCATTTAACTGCACACGTGTGCCCCCATCTGCATAAACACGCAGTTTCCATAGCTGTAAAGAATTATAAACAACTGCCTGACGCCTGCGAAGTGCGATGAAAATATTATACTGCTAAGTAAAACAGTAGCTAGGTATGTGACTTTTTCAAGGATTTTACAAATAATATCATATTATTGGGATCGTATGTTAAATCGTATGTTTATAAAATGAATAAATAAATTCTTGATTCAACATCAAATTGAATTTAAATGATTCTTTGAATTCCTCAACAGGATCAGGTCAAATGTTGTTCAAATTTTGACACGTTTTTAAGTTCAGAAGTTTGCTTTAAAAAGTTAGTTAAACGAAGTGAATTATTTTTCGGTATGAATGTTTAATAAATAAGTATAACTTTTTAATTAGTAATTTATAAAATAAATGTAAAAAATGTTGATCTTTAGAAGAAATTTTTAAGTGATTCAAACACCTTTTAAAATTCAATTGCATTTATTTAAATGGTTACACACAGATACAGCCAGCACTCTTACACGTCTTTAGAAAATAATGTTATACATTCATATAAGTAGACAGTTAAACATGTATCAATAACATTTACATATACAACATATGGATAGTGCCGTTCGTTAAGTAAGCATTGGCAGCATAGTCTAAACAAAGAGCCCGACAAGATCCAAACAATAACATCGCACCTGCCAACTTAGATCAAGTTATATCAAATATTCGTCCGGTAACAATAACACCCAGTCTGGTCTATAAGTTGGGATAAAATATTCAGAGCCCAAAAACTTGGTTATATGAGGAACTTAGCGGTAATGACCACTATTACCTACGTAAGTGCTATCATCTACGTCATTTGTCATGTTGTGTGTGTTATATTTGTAACTGCGAATATTTGGGGACGGGTTGGATATGGACAATTTCGCCTCCAATGTTTTTTTTGGAGATACTAATCACTACGTATAGAATCGACTCATAATTGTATATTTATTAAAAGGCCTGACAATAAGTACTTCTGAGAATTAAGACTGATTTGTGTCCAATAAATTAATTTACTTGAAATTATGCCGAAACAATCTTGTAATGTCTTCAGCTGCATCCAATTTTTTAAGCAGCCTAATTTAGATCTTTATTCATTAGTATATTTCATCGAAGATTCTAATAGATAATATAGCTGGAGGTAGGTAGGTACAAAATATGTGTAATCTTGTCAATGTAGGTGGGTCTATCTTATTCAATAATTTAGTTGACTGCTCGGTGTTTGTAAGTCACTTGGCTCATTTTCAGGAGCTCCAATATAAGGCTGTACAATCGAAACTTTAACAAAATGTAGGCGAATGCGGCTGTTAATTTTTACGATCAAGGAAATCCTGTGTATATTTTGTACCGCTGCGCCAAAAATGTGTCTCTCAGATTAGTTATTGCGTACCTTCATTAATATTTGTGTTGTTTAGGAACTCTATTATAGCAAGGAACTACATTTTACCACGGAAGTCCCTAAGCAAATCAGTATTTTGTAATAGGATTGCTTTTTATCCTGTTTCTTTGACGTAATAGGATACAAAATCGAAAAATAGTTTGATTTAACTTTCTTTGCATTAATTTGGTAACAGGACCAAATTATTTCCTTCACTATGTATGACTTGACTTGGTACTCTGTCTTTAACAATATTCTCTTGTTTCTCAGGATCCCCGTGGAAGGTCGAGGTGATGGCAGGGCCTGCGGGGGGCGGCGGCGGGGAGCCCACACGGCTGATCCCCGCGAGGGTACCAGCTGTCTTCGAGATCTCCACCTCACCTGGAACTGCTGGTTTTAGTAAAAATGAGGTGAGTTTCTTTCAATGGTTTCTTAGTTATTCTTAAGCACTTCTATCAACCGATGAGGGAAAACATCGTGAGAAAACCTGGAATCCAAAGTGTGGGATCTGAAATTGCCAACCCGCCGAGAGCAGGCGTGTTTATCAATGCTCGTGCCTTCTCTCTTCTCTGTATGGGAAGAAGTCGTGCCCAGCAATGGGACGTTAATAGGCTGGATTATTAGTATTATTAGTTTGTTATGTGTCCTTAGATAACATACTCGTATTGTGACTTATAAACATTCGGAAAAAGGGTTATGAAGCTTCAAAATGTATAGTCAGAGCATACCGAATTACATTTTGGTAAAATCGACAAAACAACCTTCAATATAGTCCATGCTTCAAGATTATTGTTAGGTGTTTCATAATTACTATGATAATTACAAAACATAATTATACAATAGATTGAATAGATCATTATAGTTTAGTGATCGGTGAGGTAATTAAACTACACACGACTGCTATATCGAATTTAGATGTCCCTTGGCCAGACGCAATAAGAAACAATATTATTGTGTCGTCAAACTTAGCAAATTAGGCCAGAGATCCTATTATACCGACTAAAACATTGCCAGATCTTATTTTTCTATGATAGCAGAATCATGCAAATATTTTAATCGTTAAAATGGAACTCATTTCACGCGGGGAACTGCAGAGGGAAAGTGCGATCTTTCAATGATTGGGTAATGTTTAAACGAGCCTCGATACGCGAACCATTCCTATTAATTTGTAGCATAGCGCCTCTTCATTCAAGCACCGACTACACATAATATTGTCTACGATTCTCAGGCATTCTTCACAATGTTTTACCATTTAAGTAGACTTAAATGATCAACATTTTCTATTTACCTCCATTTTATTTTCTTTACAAATGGTCGCAGACAAAATTGAAATACAATGTAATTTCAAATATAAGTAGCTAAAATGTCTTTCAATTAATAAAAAGCAAAAGATACAAAAGAAAAAGTCGTTTGATACGAACCTTCACAAAGGGTTATTTATTTTAAGATCTTGTTCAACTTATACTTATTTCCATATCAAAACATTTCTTTATGATAATCTTTTGACGTCTTTGAACGTTTGGTTTTCGGAGATAAAGGACAATCTAAACATGGCTTAGTACCTACTTAAGTAGCTGATGTTTTTTGTGTTATGTGGGTGTACGTACAAACGTAAAATATAGACATCTTAAAAGGTATGAAATGTAAAAACGATTCTGTTCTACCTTACCTATGTAGAAGTCTATGTTATACGTGTTTTGTTATACATATAGTATAGGCAGACATCAAATACCTTTTTTTTTCTGTGTGAAACAGCGTGGGTATATGTTGGATTTGCACCGACTAAAAACACACTTGTCCCGTCTTAGCCTTAGCCAGAGCGACGGGGTCGCTCAGACATCTACATACCTGAAACTATCTTTATAACTGTAACTATCCACCACGCATAGGGGTTTAAGTTTTCCAGCCTATATCAGAATCTTTATTTTCTTCAGGTTGGAGTGACGGTGACAGCTCCGTCTCGTCGGCCAGTGACCGCACGAGTCCTGGACGTGGCTGAGAGACCAGGGGTGTACCGCATCGAGTTCACGCCCGAAGAAGTCGGAACTCACCTTATCGATGTAAGATAAAATCTGTTTCTAAATAAGTTGAAAAGGTTTAAAAAGTTTCGCCAAGGGGGTCATAGAATTACAAACGGGAGAAATATTTGGTTCCGAAGGGGACTGCATGTTTGCTTCTTTGATATTTTATGATTGTATTTGTACTTATAAGTCATGATACTGTGTGACGACACATTTAAAGGATGTTTTCCTTAATTCCTCGATGATATCCTTATAAGCCCAGGATAAATTTAATCACCCACGCTATTTTCTTTTTGCACCAATTCTTAAAAATGTTTCAGTAAAACTTTGATGTAGGTATTATACTTTCTAAGTTGCTGAGTACCTACAAGACGTGTTATATATTTAAAGCCTTGTGTAGTGTTTAGTAAACTAACTTAGCTTGGACTTCGGACCAGCATGTTATGCATAAAACATAAGTCGTATACGTACTTAACCTTATTCGTGTTTAATCAGAATGCAGTAATGTGGTAGTTGGCGGTTTTCGCATATTTCGGAATCGCGCGGCTGAACCGTTCGTCAAACTTCATAATGTTTGACCACCGATTGAGTGACTGGTCTTTTCCTATTTTGAATTTTCCTATTTAGTCGTGGACTTGTGAGAGATATAAGGCAAAGGTGCACTTTATTCAGCCAATATTAATGTTCAACAAAATGTTGATATTAATGTCAAATAAAATAAGTTAAATATTTTTAATGCTTCAATTACGTGTGTGTCCCTACCTACTTCCATCATATATCATCAGTTTATTCAGATTCAGAATTTTCTGAATTTTCTTCAATCAGTTTAATGTCCTTTTTTTAACATAAAGTTACTTAACACTCAAAAACTAGTTACAGTTAGGTGGGTAGCTATAAGCTACAGTGCAAAATGTCAACGTAAGCAAGAACTTTGACCGTCACCCTAAAGGTCTCAGAGTCGTATATTTAGTCGTTTCCTCCCCGAATTTATGTAATTTTGTAAAATGTCAAGTGCCGAGTAAACGAAACCTTCCTACGGTTACTGGTTCATATTGCATTATGAACAATATTAGATTTCATAAGTATAGCAAACAATTTGGTGTAGAGTCTTCAGGAGTAAGTAAATAGGTAATAGGTATTTACTATACATGAAGACGTCATAATAAAATACCATTGATCAAATAATAACAGAAATGTTTGCCCCGGGAATCGAACCCAATGTTATCTAAAAATTATACTAGATATATGTATCCTACTAATATTATAAATGTGAAAGTTTGTGAGAATAGATGTGTTGATTTGTTGTAATGTTACTCTTTCACGCAAAAACTACTGAATGGATTTGAATGAAACTTAACAATAATGTAGCTGATACATCGGAATAACACATAAGCTATAATTTATTAAGATAGTGTATGTATTGTCTTTCACGCGGGTGAAACCGCGGGGCACAGCTAGTATTTATATATGGTACAGTATTAAAAGTATTAACGTGTTAAAGTATATTTTTATAAGCGTGAACATGTGTGAACCTAAGATGTATAAATCTGTAATCATTCTCACGTAATGTTACAATTTCAATTACGTGACTTATATTAGTTGTGAAAGGCATTATCGCTAGAATCTTATAAATAAAAAGGTAAAGAATTGCCTAAGCAGCATGTTTACAATAAATTATGTAACACTAAGGGAAACCGCCTACCAGTACCTAACATTGAAAGATATTCTAATTCGTATCGTTCGTCTTATAATTAGTAATTAAACACTTACTAAAATAGATTTTTAAATACCTATGTATTTCTCGAAAAATATTGTTAATATATGTACATAATATTACGCTCAGTGATTTTGCATATCCATTATGTTAAAATCATATTTATGTGATTTGAACGATGAAAAATCTTAGCCTTGATACAAGTTTGTCCCTTATTGGAAATTCTAAAATGTGAACAGGTTTCTCAACCTCCAAAGACATTGTTTATGAATTCATTCGAAAACTTTAACCAAACAATGTAGGATTAAATATTTCTAATTTGGATATAAAGTACGTTACGTTATACAAACACAATAATATTCCATATAAGTATTTAAAAAAACATGAAAAGACATCCATTTATACAGTAAAAAGCGCGCGAAATCACTTTTTAAGTAACTTAACATAACATAAAGAAAACGTTTAATGCTAATCAACTGATGCAACCAAGTAACTATTATTATACTTTTGATAAGACATGAATAATACGATCGTTTTAATGTGTTCGACATTTACCGTCACACGGAATCATATTTATTACAACACTCCCCCTCTGCCATGTTACCAGTCACAGAAAGTGGGCGCAATGCGTATTTTTCCCGATTCGTCCCTTCCATCATGTCTAAAGTGCCAGTATTTTGGCATAAGGAAATGACAATAACGGCGCACATAACACTAACATTTCACAAGCTTATATTATTGTATTTTACATTATTAGGTATGCGATAACTTTATACTGCAACTGGTCGTATAAGTTCTGGGAATATTTGGACGGTTGTAAACTCCGTTAATTTATCGTGCATATTATTAGCAATTATAACAATTCATAACTAAATACCACAGCAAATTTAATCAAATTCAGAGACATAGAAACATACACGCATACTTGATAAAGGTATTTAATGCACATCGCACATGGCATGGATGCGGATTTTAAAATTTTTACTGCGGAAAACTTATCGCATGCAGGTTTAGTTTTTTATCGCCGCAAAGGGTGTAATGTATACCAGTAGTATCACTTATTTAACTAAGTAGCTAACTAACTTATGTTCTTGTATTTGCAGGTCTCGATCGCGGACGACAAGTTGGCAGCAGGCCCGCTTGTGGCCAAGGTATATGACGCCAACCTCATCAAAGTGACGGACGTCGGAAACGCCGTCGTCGGTCAACAATGCCAGTTCAGAGGTATGTAATATAAGGTCACATAATTTTAAATATAATTAGGACCCATAATTTTATTCATATAATAAAGCTAGACATAAGTATTTGGGTATTTATGCTTCATAATCGAAGATCTGGAAAACGACCTACAGGTTATGGGCCCCTTAATCAGGCCAACTTCACAAGTTGAAGGAAACTAAAGCGTTGCCACGTCCTCCTATATTATTTGCCATCTCCTTCATTTATTACGCTATCTGAATTACACTTTAATTGGATGTAATAAATTTGCTTAATTGCCAAAAAGCTGTTTTACCGGAAATTTGTATAAGACCTAATCTAGATTTTATCTGTCACAAATAGTAAGATTTATGTCGATCATTAATGTTCCTGTTATTTGCAAATTTAACTAAGTAATATACATAAAGTAAATGGATAAATTTAATGACCTAAATAATAGAGCAAAAAAATATTGAATGCGATTATTATTTTTAGTGGACGCGAGTGCTGCCGGTGAAGGCCAGTTGGAAATCTCAATAAACGAAGGCGAAGTCCCTAATCACGTGCAGGTAAGCTGACGTCATTAATCTGGTTATCTGTAACTTTAAATGAGGCCCTTAAAAACGCCTTTCCAACTTTAAATTGGATTTAAAGATGCTTTTTTTTGTTTTAAGCCAGAATAAGTTGCTTAGACAGTTTAGAACTCCGTGGTCATAAAGTAAAAAAAGAATGTCGAAATAAAATAAGTTCCTGAACATAAATCGAACACTGTATTCAAGGAGGTATATCATGCATGTGTATGATTTTTTCACATGCCTAGTTCCATTGGAATGTCGTTGTTTGAATTTATATAACTGGTCCGATCTAGTCTATTTAAATATTCAATAACCTATATAAAATGCATACCTACCAGTAATTCTAGATGAATCTGGTATTCGTACTCGTCTAAAATTCCGTTAGCAGGTTTCTAAATACGTTCCTTTGCCTATATAAATGAAGTTAAATATGTCAAGTTAATTGATGTTTATTTATTACAGGTGGTTGGCGGTGGACGATGCCTCGTATTCTGGCGACCAGAAGCAGCTACTCCTCACCGGGTAGACATCAAGTTCAATGGAGAACCTGTGCCATCATCACCTTTCATTTTCCACGTAGCCCCAGCACAGAGGGTTACTATCGATACGTCACAAGTTGGTTAGTAACAATTATTGATATCAAAAAGTAAATTAAATACCAGTAAGGTACCTCCTACCTCTAATAAAACTTTTTATTTTTATTCTGGTCTTTTATCTTTTGTGAGGCGGATCCATAATCATTATAATTCTTGGATCGTTAGCACATTAAATTAAAAGATGTTTACTTACTATTTTAATGCAGTAATTTTTCTTAGAGTTATAGTTCAGATTTTCCCTTTATTGATTCATGGTTTTAATGTGGTTTTAATTTATTTTAATCAAAGAGATCTTATTTTATAAAGATGGACATAGGTCAGGCCACATGGTGTTAAAAAAGTTAAGGTACAGCCATTAAATAGAATTAAAAATAAACATTTATTTATTCTTCTATAGTTAATGGCTTTCAATCAATTCTCTAAGTAAAATCAACCAGTGAGCTATCGACCTAAATTAGTCAGCAAGGAATTTCGTACCATAGAAGTAGCTCTTTATGCTTAATTATATTGAACAGTATTCTAGTTTAATTAAATTTGAAGACCAATTTTACTTTTATCTTCAAATAAAATTTCAGTGCAGTTTTAAAACGTACATCTCATTTTATCTGTGTCTCGAGATGTCAATTTACAATCAATGTCAAATTGGCATGGCTTTGTTGTGGTCGCTCGTGTTTATTGTTTTCAATTGATTGGCGGGAAACAAATAAATAAAAAAATTTAATTACTGTAATAGAGAGAATATAAAATCTTAAACACATATTAAATTAAATAATTTAGTAACAGTACATTAACTACTTCATGTTATATTTTCGTTTTCTAGAACTAATACCCGTGGGTGAAGTGGCATCATGTTCGGTTCGAGTCGAAGGATCGGCTGGTGGCGAGTTAACAGTGACTGTGCGGGGTCCAAGAGGCGAGGTGCCTGTGAGGTTGACGGGAGACGCCGTCACCGGTCTGGTTGCTAGCTTCACGCCTAAGAATGTGGGACCTCACACGTTAACCGCGCAGTACAACAATCAAATAGTTCCGGTAAGTTTCATGGTTACTACTTTACTCTACAACCCTTTAATTCAATTATAACTAACTTTTATGCACTTGTATCTAGAAATAATACTGCTAAGCATATAATTGGATAAAAATATTGTACTATCAACCTTCCTAGATTTATTTACACTTAGTAACATTTCTGATAATGTTTCAGGGTACTCCATTTGTTTGCAAAGCTTATGACAGTAAGTTAGTGAGTGTAAGTGGTGGGAATGCTGCCCGTGTTGGAGTACCGGTGCAGTTAGCAGTGGATGCTGCGCAAGCTGGAGAAGGAAACCTTGAGATAACAGTTGCTGCTCGAGGACTTAATATACCCACACAAGTACACCCACAGGTGAGTAACATAATATTTAATTTAAATTATTTTAAATAGAATAGTACATGTTTTTAATTTTGTAATGGTTAGTGCTTTGAGATTTCTAGCATATTATAATAACTTACAACAATAACTTTACTCTATATTATGATAATTGACTTATATTATTGTTATGTTTCAGGGTAATGCTCGGTTCATGGTATCATTTACACCAACAGAAGCCTGTGACCATGTCGTCAATGTATCTTTCAATAAAGTGAGTATTACTTAAGCTTAAATTTTGCACTATTTGCCAAGTTTCATCAATCAGTTTCTGATTTTAAATCATCATTTACTCAGTCTCATTTGGCACACTTTTGTGTGTTACCTTTATGACTTTCTTTGCAAGTACTTTAAACTTGTCAAATAAATATTAGTCATTCAGCCTACAAAAACACTGTTCCTACATACTACTTTCAGTGTCTATATTACATATCATTCTGGTTGTTGTCCTATCATCTTCCATAATGTACAATGTACACCTATTCTGAGCCTATCTTGTCAGTTTTCCTGATGGGCTATGGCCTCCATAACTTTTTCCAGCGTCTTCTGAACCACTGTAGGGCAAAGGCCTATCTTCCATGCTCATCTGCTCATATCTCTCTCCTCTATTTTTAAATAAATTACATAAACATCATTGTTACAGATGCGCGTCCCCGGCTGCCCGCTCGTCATCCAAGTATCAGAAGGCGGCGGCGGCGGCGCTCGGGTCGCAGTACCCGGGCCGGCGCCACTACACCGGCCCGCCGCGCTCACGCTACACCACCCCTCTGCCACGCTCGACCAGATTGAAGTTAATGTTGAGGGTAAGATAAGAAATATTGCACACAGCTTTATGCTGATTAGACCATGCACTTATGCAAAGGTATAGAATGAAGAAATTGAGGTCAAAATCTCAATTATTGGTTCATAAACCACTAGTAAACTCCTGGTTTGAGTATGTTTTATTCATCTATCATTAATATTAATTTTTGTTATGATGACATGACATTTTATGATGTTATGTCCTGAACCTAACAAATAACAAGCATAGAAAAGAGTTACCAGTTATCACGGTTTTTCTGAAAGCATTTTGTGCTTAAACCAATATGCTTGATCAATAAATAACATAGCATATGTGTGATTAGGACTATCGCATTCACATGCTTCTTTGTGATAGTCAAACTCAGAATATTTCATACATAATACCTGGTTATGAATTATATGTTGTGCCTTTATGTTTTCTCACTAACATAAGCTTAACTCTTTTGATCATATTACTATTTATATTGTGATGATCATATGGTCAAGTTTTATAAACAATACACCCTGTAGCAGCTACTTGCTTCATAAGCTAAGACATGTATCATAATACTATGGTTCTTTTTTCCAGGGTGGTATAAATGAAAGAGTTACATAAAAATACTTTTTGGATACCTATCTAAAAAATAGTAGGAATGTAGAGAGGGGACTTAATGGGGTCAAAGGAGTTAAAGAAAGACGAAAAAAAAATACAAAGTTAACATTAGAAGAAATCATATATGCTTCGCTGCACTAACTATATCACCTAGAATCGCTTAGGTATCAACTAACAATATTAACCTCACTTATTATTATTCTAATCATATAGGAAATTAGTGTATCTAATCAGTTAAGTAAGTTCAGATAATAAGATTTCAGTTTCCAGAGAGTTTAATAACATGACGTGTAAAGTGTAACATTCATACGATAAGCTCATCCGCTTCGCCCTAACTGCTAACACGGGGGTAGGTGTTAGGGCGGGGCGGTGAGCTGAGCGGGTGTTCGCTGCAGGGCCCAACGGCGCGTCGGTGCCGGCGGCCGTGGCGGCGGCGGGCGCGGGCGTCTTCCGCGCCGAGTTCGTGCCCAGAGCTGTGGGCGAGCATCGGCTCAATGTGCTGGTCGATTCTGTGCCGATTCCTGCGAGCCCGTTTCATCTCAAAGTAAGTAGTTCTACAAATTTTATACATAGTCTTCTGCAGAAAAAATTGAAAGAGTTCTAAATTAAATAAATATTATACCAGATGTATTTTTATGTTCAAGCTACTTTACTATTACGAACTTTAGTATTATTGATCTAAATGTTCCCTTTAAATGATGAATGTATGTGTTCGTTTTTACATACCTTGTAACTGTTGTTGACTGAATATGAGCAGTTTTGTAAAATAAAAACATATGTCCAGGGCTATATTCTATTGTGTTAAGTACTATATTTATTAAAGGGTATATTGCTTTTATTTTAGGTGTACGACGTATCCGCGATTAGAGTTAAAGATGTAACACACGGCACCGTTGGAAAACCCGTCACATTTTTGGGTAAGTTAACAGCATCATTAATTCCGATTACTATTGTAAATCTGTGTGCTATGTATTTTCTGTTGGAACAGCCAGTAAATCCAGTGACAAAGTATATCGTCTGAAAATATAGAACTAATAATAAAAGTACGAAATTGCTATCTTGAACTCTAAGAAAAAGACGAGTCTAAAGCTCTATGTATTATTCCTACAGTGGAAACAATGGCAGCGGGACCCGGCAACCTCGAGGTGACCGTGAACGGCGGCCGCGTGCCCACAGCCGCCGCCGCTCAGGGCGCACACACGTACGCCATCAGCTTCACGCCGCGCGACCCGCGCCCGCACACAGTGGAGCTTAGGTTCAATGGCGATCATGTGCCGGGTAAGTTATCAGTACATAGTTTATGTGATATTTCATCATTGACACAACGAGACAAGTTTGTGTATATGTTTCGGAAACCTGTCCCCGTCCAATACCCTACTAGTGTTAAGTATGACAAGCGCCGTGGTCGAGAACACACCAGTTGTCAAGGTGTAGTTAGCTCCATGTTTGATCCTAGAACAGGAGTGGGAAACCACTTTTCTACGTTTTTATTGTCTGGGCGGTAATTATACCTTGTTGCCTCTGATTCCATAACACATGTGCTTTAGCTATTTACATTATGTTCATGTGTTGTACGCGATTTAGTCCACATTTTTTATCATTAATTAAGCCTTAACTTGCCTACGAATAGTCAGTTACATGAAAAAGTCTAGCTTGAAGTTGCAGATTTGTTTCTTATACATTTTGTCCCCCTCAGGCAGTCCATTCGTCTGCCACGTGTCAGCGCCAGCGCGTGTCATCGGCGCGGGCTCGGGCGAGTCCCCCGACAAAGTGTCGGTGGGAGAGACGTACACATTCAGCGTGGACTCGCCTACGTCACCACATGTCGAAGTCCTCGGACCTGCTAGACGTCCAGTGTCCGTACAGGTGTGTATAACTCTGCATGAGTTTTTAATAGGTAATTATTTATTTAGGGCACAAATAGCAAATGAAAATATGTAAAAAAAAAAATAAAGAATTTCATACAAAGACTAATATGTATATTATGCCACCACGCAACCGCTTGTGCGCGTGAAGTTGCGGGTTCGATACCCACATTCAATAAACATTATATCGATAAATGTGTCCGTTTAATCTTTGTGCCTGTGATTTGAATGTTTGTATGTTCTGTGCAAAAAGTTTATGTTTATATTGCAGGACATGTTTTCTAGAAAAAAATTAAATTCATTTCGTTTTTTCTAGGTATCCGCTGACGAAACAATTGGTGAGAATGAGGCCAGTAAAAGATATACCATCTCATTTGTACCTGTCGACGTTGGAGACCACAGTATAGAGGTATGTAACTATCATTAAATCAGCATTATTTAGTTGTATAAATAACTAAAAACTTTTATTATGCTCTGAATTTTCATGAGCAATTTAAGATCATGGACTAACACGAATAAAAACGCCTACACCGATCCTACGAAAATAAATAAATGATTTATGCAATACATTTTAAATAAAGAAAGTGGTATTTGAGTGATTTTGATGTATTTTCTTAGCTTGATATCCACCTAATATATTCTACCGTTCATTATTTCATTCATTGGTACGTAGGTGCGAGCCGGCGCTATGGGTGGCCACGTAGAAGGCAGTCCTTTCCTCGTCAAAGCGTACAGCGCGGCGAGGGTCAACGTCACGGATATCTCGCCCGGCGTTGTTGGCAGACCCGTGTCTTTTACCATCAACGCTTCACATGCAGGTAAATACTCTAACACATTCATAAGTTTAAACCACTGTTATATTATGATCTAAAATGCAACACGAAGTGAACGTCAGAACGACAGCTTATTAAAGTGGTGATCTGTTTTAGGTGCTGGAAACTTGGAAATTATAGTAGCTGTAAATGGAAGAAATGTGCCAAATTATGTACAAAGCGAAGGAAACGCTAGGTTCAAAGTGAGTATTCATCGATTACCTAAAACATGTAGCGAACAAAAAAAATTATATCTGTCTATTTCTGTTCTCTAATTTATAGCTTTTCTCCTTTCATGTTCCATATAAAACACGTTTAACATCGACTCCCATGGGCCTGATGAATGCCTGGCAAATATTTGCTCAAACATTGGCCCAACAGTTTCAATTTAGTCTGGTGAAGCAGTGAAAGCCTCCATAAGGCAAAATACGGCCGTGCTTCTTAAAATATTCTGTATAAAACCTTAATTTTTCCTTTCCCAGGTAAACTTCAAGCCAGTAGAAGCGGCCCCGCACACGCTCTCCGTGCGGTTCAACGGTCAGGCGGTGCCGGGCTCGCCGTTCACGTGCGCCGTGTCCGCGCCGGCCGCCGCCGCTGACGCCCGCGCGACTGGCCCCGGACTCGTGTCTACGGCGCGAGCTGAACCCGCTGAGATTACGCTCACTGGCTTCCAAAGTGAGTAAAAAATACTTTTTAATCGTCGGTAAATAGGAGATTTAATTCGTCTCTATTTTGACCCATATACACACTGTATCTGTATTTCTTCTACATGCTGTATAGAACCAGTCCGAGTGTTGTTGTTACATACATTTGTCTTGATATATATTTTTTGTAGCAGTTAATTTAGTTAGTGGTTACGAATGTTTTAAATTCATGACAGATCTTTTTTGTTTCAATAATTTACTTTTTGGCAATATCTTGCACGTGTATAGTGAATAATGTTGTCAAGATATCAATTATTAGAAGCATATCTAATCACGACATCTTCGTGCTTTGTATATTTTATGTAGAAAAAATTATAGATAAATTATAAAAAATATGTAAATTAGTCTTTTGGTTTAGGTTAAAATACCTTTGGAATCGGATATGAGGAAGATACTTATATTGAAGTTGTCGGTAGATATGAGATACAAGAGTATTTACTTAAACGATAATGTAGTTTCGATAAAGCAATATAAAACAACTAAGTCAATAATGTTTTGAAACCGATTGTGTATTGTTTGTTTAACTGTCGCGGTGATTACCTTTTCAAACTATATCGCGTTAAAATAGTATTATCACATAGATTACTTAATCGAATCTTAAATATTCGTCCTTTTGTTACTATGCATTGTTTTGATTTAGAGATAGTTACAATACCTTGTCGTCACCAATTGTTTCTGTGCATCATTGTCTCGGCGAATGTTTGTTATTCGAAAATAATTTCAGACTAGTACTAGAGCAGTGCTACAAATGCCGACGCGCGCACGATATCACTTACGGTCATTATTTTGGGGTTGTGTAAAATGTCGCTGTACGTTACTTTGTTCAAGGTAGCATGTAGACTGAAAGCAGCTAGCTTCTTAAACACGCTTTTAGCAGAAAGTATGTTATATTCGTCCCGAAAAAAACAAACAAAATAGCTTTATTTACAAAAAACAGTGCTACTAGTATCCTTCAAAGTGATCGCTTTATAAAAATAAACTTCAATTTGCATATGCATTTTCGCGTAACATGCTGTTGTGTCCTTAGCAGGCGAGCCGACCGTGTACGTGGCGGGTCCGGGCGGCAGTACGGTCCGCACGCGGCTGTCGCCGGTGGGCGAGGGCCGGTACACGGCGACGTACACGCCGGACGCGGTCGGCCGCCACACCGTGCAGGTGACGTGCGCGGGCCGGCACGTGCCCGGATCGCCGTTCACTTGTAACGTGTATGATGTGCGACGAGTGCGTGTTACTGGACTTGGACCTGGAGGTAATGCTTACGACTCTTACACTCTGTACACTCCTATACATTATTTTATAGGTACACTACCGAAAGGTGTGTAAATTTTTAAACGATAAATGTGCATAATGCACCTCCTTATATCCCTTATCAAAAAACCAGATCACATTATATCTTTCAATACCTAATGAGACTATCAGCACTCTCAAATATGATAATTTTAATTATCTATGCAGTGAAATTGCAATAAATATGTAGTGGTTATTTTTCACTAGCTTTGAAAGGCGATTCTTAATTGGTCAGCATTTTAACAGGCTCTTATTTAACTTGCAATGTATGTGTTTATGTGGGTGGATTCTTACAATTCAATATTTTTTTGTATACTTGCTCCGCGATAGGTAATACCTCGGAAGTATATACATAATACCATCTTAATATTTCCACTCCATTAAACAAAACACCCTCCCTACACAGAACTAGAGGGCACTCTAGAGGGTCTCAGCCTCGACGAGGGCGCGGACGAGGAGCGCGGCGTAGAGGTCGGCAAGCCGGTCACCTTCAGCGTCGACGCCGCCGGCGCGGGCGAGGGAACGCTGGAGTTAGTCGTGTCTACACCGTCCACGACTGTTAAGGCTGAGGTTTGTGACGCATTTTAGATAATAATGTTAGTGAATCGCTTGTAAAGTGCCATTATGTACCACTACCAAGCCTTGGACCTACACCTTACTTCATAGGATCAGTCATTGTACAACATGCGTCTCGCTGCATCATCCTATGTTTGACTGGTAGATGAGACTACATGGTCATTCGGCTGATGTATTATGTACAGTGTATGTAGTATTAGGTAAATAATGTCAGAAGTCTTGCTGTACTTATTATTAGTGTGCTTTGCACATTCATTTTAGGTATTATTCTTCTACCTTCTGCTGCCTAGCGTTTTCCTAAGCGACATAGGTACCATTGAACAAAAAGAATACACCTAATCATGTATCAAAGTCAGAACAATATTTTTCAATCTGTTGTTTAGTCTTTCCCTTGTAAACAGTTATAAATGCATAAATAAACGTTTACTTGAGATTATTTGAAACATATTGCATTAAAATGAAAGGTTGTTTTGTTTACTATTTACCTATAACAATAGTACAATAACTATCGTATCTAGCATACTATAGGTTTGTTATTATTATGAAAAGTGTTTATGTTCTCTCCCTTTGTATGCACACTATGTATACGTTGGTTTATGAAACAAAGACTATTATGTAAATTGTTTACACTAGTCTCTTTTCAAGGCTTTTGTTACAAAGTAACTATCGCGTCATAAATATATTTTACGAAGAGTTGTTTAAGATCGTGACAATTTTTTTGCATTTTAAATTTGGTGCGGCCTTTATACCTACAGGCCCTACAGGTTGCACCAAAATCTAACTAGTCAACTGGCCACACTAACTGCGGTGTCATTTGCGAGCTTAAGATCCACAAAAGTGCAGGTTTCCCGACTCTTTATGAACTCCAGCAAGTTAGCATTTTTAAAATAAACACTAAATAAATGTAATATGTTGCTTGTACAGGTGGTAGCAGTAGCCCGAGGCTTGTATGACGTCACATTCGTGCCCGTGTCGCGGGAGCCACACCGCGTGTCCGTCACATTCAACGAGCAAGCCGTGCCCGGAAGCCCGTTTGTATGCCGAGTCAGCGAACCACACACATACGTGCAGATTGGTAAGTTATTTGTTTATTTCATAGATAAGATATCATAGATAGATAAAAATCAAATGTGCTTTAAGACACATCCTCCCTTTTCATACTAACAAGTAACTAATTTTTGTTAATAGGTGGCATAGCAACAGTAGAAATCGACGAGAACCTATCCGACATCGAAGTGATATCCCCCACTGGCACTCGAGTAGCAGAAGCTCATCTAGAAGATACCGGTTTGCTAACATTCCCTGCGGGCCGCGTCGGTAGATACGTGGTGAAGTCCGCGCGAGGGCCGGTCGCCGATGTCGAGGCACTTGACGCCTCTGCCGTCAAAGTGCTATCGATTGGTGACGCTGTGGCACATAGACCAGCCATACTCACTGGTGAGTTAAGTTTAATAATGATCCCACTGATACGCGAGTAGCCGAAGCTCACTTAGAAGACACCGGTCTGCTAACATTCCCGGCGGGCCGCGTCGGTAGATACGTGGTGAAGTCTGCGCGGTGGCCGGTCGCGGATATCGAAGCGCTTGACGCTACCACCATTTATAAATATAAATCTATGTATAGCTTGGAATATGTACCGAAATTAATAATCACGTTTTTATCCTCAGTGAGCACAAACGGCGCCGGCAACGGTCGTCTCTCGGGCCGCGTGACATGCGGCGGCGCGTTCGTGCCTCACTCAGTACGTCGTCGCGGAGGAGCTCGGCAGGAGCTGGTGTGGCACCCCGCCCGCGCCGCGCCGCACAGACTCACGCTGCTGTGGAGCGGCGCGCCTGTCGCTAACGACCCGCTGGTCGTGGATGTACAGCCTGCACATCATGGACAGGAGGTAAATAGTACCAGATTCTTGTTATGTACTGCAGAAACAGTGTCTAAACGTAGCACCGCCTCACGTTGCATCGGCGACCCCCTTTGTGGAGCGGGTCGCCAGTCGTCAATGACCCGCTGAACTTGCTGGTAGAAGTGCAAACAAGTGTCATACACAGAAAATTTAATAATACCAATCATGTTTAAACAAATGAGGATAGTCAGAGAAAGACTTACTTACACATGTACACTCGAAACGAGAGTTGCCGACATAAGTATCGGACACATGCGCTGCCCCATTTACGAATCTTCATTTTTTTTTATTGCGTTAGTCGCTTGGACGTTTTGTACCTTCAAAAGAATTATTAATTAATATAACGTCATAATACTAATGTCAACTTATTTCATTCACTTAGGTGGCAGCTTCCGGCCTCGGACTATACCAAGCACAAGTCAACCGGGTAGGATCATTCAGTATCGACACGCTCGGCCGGCCGGCCAGAGAGTTTGATGTGGTCGTGTCCGGGCCCGGGTCAAGAGCCCTGCCTGTACGATGCTATCAGACTAAGTCGGGACTCTTGCAAGCTGAATACACCATCACTGAAGTCGGACAAAGCACTATAGGTTTGTATATTTGATGTACCTACTTTAGCCCTGTAAACGTGATTGATACTATTTGATACGTTGAAGCGAATTGGTACCTTAATGTGCATAAAATAAAATACATATTAGCTTAATTAAAAATTCTATCTTATTGTTTTACTGTGTGTTTCAGAGGTACTACACCTGTCAAAGCCAGTCTCTGGGAGCCCGTTCACCTGCGAGTCTTTTGATCCAAACAGAGTCATTATATCTGGATTGCCTACAGGGAATATCGTAGCGCAAACACCTATCAATTTTACCGGTATGTCTACTATATTTTATGCTTATGTACTCAATAGTTGCAGTTCCCAAACAAGCTAATCATATGTTTCTATGAAACAGGCGTCGGTCACCGGTGACCGAAAACGATAAATATTATATTGTATCCAATAAACTGAAACCTAGCTAAGAATATGTGGGACTAACAAATAAATATGTTTTCAGTGGACACAAAAGACGCGGGTGTGGCGGAACTAGAGGTGATATGTGAAGCAATGGGTGAGCGTCGTATCCGCCTGCCTGTTGACATCAGGGAAGACGGACAGACATACAGAGTGCGCCTGCGACCGTCCGTGCCAGCGCATTACAGAATTTATATCACCTATGGAGGTAAATGTTGTTACTACTAGTTTAAATAGTACTTACATTAAAATTGGAAATAAGTAACATGGTTGATCAAAATTGTATGCCGTAAAGTGGGGTTATAACCTAACATAAGAGCCGACTTTTCCCTGGCCTAGCCTTTTTTCTCATTATTTATAGCTTTTGAATTCTACTTTGACTGGTCTGGTCTAGTGGTTGGTGACCCTGACTGTTATACCGTAAGTTGTGGTTTCGATTTCCACTCAAGGAAAATGTTTGTGTGATAAGCAAGATCATTTGTTCTGTGTCTGAGTATAATTTACCTAAATTATGTTTGTATTTATAAATAAATAAGTATTTTTATCTTATTGTTTGATTATCATATTAAAGCTTTGCTTGGTTCGGGGTCAGATGACCGTTTTTGAGCTGACCCAGAATATTATTATTACGCAAATAAAATGGTTGAACTAAATTGTATATATTTATTGTGTTAGGAGCGAACGTAACCGGCAGTCCTGTATCCCTGGGCGTGCTGAGCGCGCGCTCGGGCGGCGGCGCGCGCTGCTCGGGCACGGGGCTGGCGCACGCGCACGTCGGCAAGGAGGCCGCCTTCACCATACACTGCACCGAGGACGCCGCGCCCACGGTGCAGGTATGACCACTGACGAGTTAATACGAAAACACCATACATCACTGTCCTGCATAGCATTTATCAACACCCTGCTGGCCATACGTCTTTGAGCCTTCGCTTTTCTAAAACCTTTGTCCTATCGTTGACCCATCTTGCTTCCGGATATGACACAGTAATGTAAAATATTGTGACCTTAGTTGAGAACGATTAAAAAATTCAGTAAAGCGTCGAGAGAAACCTACGCTTCAGATAATGTAATATATTATTTTAAGTAATTACTTATTTTCATGGTTATTCTAACTAAATTCCTGATCTGAACTTATGATCAAGAACCAATTCTAAACACAACTATCTTTTCTAGGTTGAAAGACTATCAACAGATGAAAAGGAAGATAAAGAAAACTCTGACACTGGTCTCCTAGAGTGTAGAGTAGTGGCGGGAGCGCCGCGCGAGTGGCTGTGTGCGTACATACCGCTTGTGGTCGGGCTATACGAGGTCCGGATATTCACCTCGGCCGGACCATTGCCGGGCAGTCCGTTCTCCGTCAAGGTAAGCTATATAAAATCATAATATTCCAGCCACATACGTGTTCAATTCGACGATCTGGTAAGAAATATACAAATACGTGCGTGTATAAAGGTTTGTCACAATGTATCAATTGTAATTATTCTATAAACTCATTTTGAGATGAAATTCTGTAAACTAGCTCTGCCAGATTTGGATCGATAAACCCTTTCCAACATCCTGAAATTTATGGAATCAAACAAAATATAACACATTATGCACCTAGGAACAATCTATATACACTTTTAAAATAAATTACTTTCTTGATATTTAGATTGTTTATTTTTTAGGTGATAGACACATCAGCCATCACCCCTGTCGGTGGTTGGGGCGCAGACAACTCCGGTCGAGTCCGAGCGCCGTCTAAACTAGTGCTAGACACCAGTAACGCTGGACCCGGCACTCTAGAATGCTTACTAGCCGGCAGGCATCAACGTAAGTGATACATATAATACTTGAATATTATTATGCTCATCGTTATAATATACGCCTGCTACGCTAGAGGTCTTGGGTTCAATGCCCAAGTCGATCAAGGTGTAATTGGGTTTTTCTATGAAATTCTCAGTAGCAGGTCAGAGTTTGGATTTTTGCCCGGTTAGTGGCAATAGGCTGGCCCCCTATTACATGGGACCTAAACATATCGGCGATTTGTGGGTGTACATCGGTACACCTCTGCCTAACACTTCGGAGATACAGGCGTGATGATATGTGATAATATACATGGGTTTTTACGATCACTATTTTCGATAGATATTCATCAAACTCCTGTTTCCATGTAAACGTTTAATTGAAACGATTGAACGATCTAACAATTGTCATCGAAAGCTATAAATTTGTTTATGCCTTTTACCTATCTCGCTCTCCCAAAAGTTATTATTTTTTAATCATAATGTAAATTTAAGACAATATATTCCAATATCACGATTTTTCTCAACAGGTGTAGAAACAGTATCCGGCCGAGCAGTAGTAACCCTAACAGGCGGATCCGGCTCCGCGGGTGGCGAGGCCGAGCTGGAGCTGACGTACAACGGCGCGCTAGTAGCGGGGGCGCCGCGTCGCGCGCTACTAGCGCCCGCTGCCAGCGCTGACCGCGTCACGCTCGCCGGCCGCGGGCTAGCGCACGCAGCGCCGCACACGCCCGCTGTCTTTACCATCGGTATGTACAGTGAACATGCTTTGTTTTCCAGAAAAGAGGTCCACAGACAAATATCAAAACTACATAAACATAAATGGAATCCATCCACCATAGCATGCATACTTGTTACAAAATCAAAGTACGTTTAAAAAAAAACTCATGTTCATGAGAACATAATATTTTGTGATTTCTTAGGTCGCGATCCAAACATGCTGTTTGTCGCACTCTTTACTGAACACTACCTACCTATGCACATATTTTATTCGCTCTCCTGATATTTTAAAAGATTAGTTTAATATTTTTTCTAATTACACTTTATATCCTTTTTTATATATGAATGTTTATACACACTGTAACCGAAACACGAGGGTGATTTATGTAAAACTATTTTTATAAAGTGCAAATTGCGTCACATTCGGTATTGTAAATACTTATACATTAATTTACATGTAATTCTAAAAATAACTATATTTATAGTAAAAATGTTAAAGTATGTGATATAATAATATATTCATTTTGCTAAATATCTTTTTTTTCTTGAGTCTATTAAATAACAAAAATACATAGGTATAAGGTAGCTAAGTATGTCATTAAAAAAGCTGGAGCACCCACGGTAATTTTAAAAACTCGGCGCTACTGTGCACGAAGGAAATTGCCTAAACCGGAAGAATCTAATTCACATAACATCTTTCATTCGGAACTGTAATTTCAACGCACCATCCATATGACTCCGTGGCGCAACGGTAGCGCGTCTGACTCCAGATCAGAAGGTTGCGTGTTCAAATCACGTCGGGGTCAGCGGTCTCTTAGATCCTCTTGAGTTTATATTTTATTCTTTTTATATTTTTTATTTATTTTTGTTAAATATTTGTAACATTTATTTGACTTATATTGTTTGTATATACAGATGGCAGTGCAGCAGGGCCGGGTGCACCTGAAGCGTCGTTAATGTCTCCGGATGGCGACAGTATACCTGTAGCGTTGGCAGCGGCGGGCCCCGGACTCTGGCGTGCAACATACACGCCGCGTCGCGCTGGCGATCATCAGCTGCGAGTTCTGTGGGCTGGACGACTTGTTAAAGGTAACGTTTCTTGGATTTATTATAGTTGCATTTGTAAATTATAACAAGATCACTTGTGTAACATGTTGTTGTTGATTTAAACAGGATATAAATTAATTTTATGAATAAATAGTCTATGTGGAGATTTTTTTATATGATTAGAGTATTTTATTAATTACCCAAAAAAAAAATAGCATTACTATCGAATAGTAAAATATAAAAATGTAATGTAGCATATGTTGATTATACTAGACACATAGTTAAGTTGTACATTTTTTACTATAGGGTTCACTTGCAGAAAAAATATATTGCCAGTACTTTCTGAGCGTCTATCATTCCTAAATGAATTAAAATTATTTACTAATTAAGATGAATACCTATATAGATTTTTTACACTAATTTGTAGACAGACTAGCATCTCACATTATTCTCATACATTGTTTAACGTATGGTTGTTATAATACATATTATGTTCCCCACAGGTTGTCCCCTCTCAGTAAACGTAACAGCAGGCGGCGGTGGAGGCGGCGGCGACGCGGCGCGCGTGGTGTGCTCGGGCGCGGGGCTGGCGGGCGGCGTGCTCGGCCGCGAACTACGCGCCTGGCTCGACACAAGGCGTGCCGGACCCGGCGAGCTTACCGCGCACTGTACTGGTCCCAATAAGGTATGGAACTAAAAGGCTTAAGCAATGGGATGCTACATCTTTCCCTTTATTAGGCACGTGAGAAATTTTCATGCTTTTCTACCCTGCCGAAACCGTAGCAGGAAAGACCTCTTATGGGCTTAACAACCAAGGAGTTATTTTTATTCCTTTTTCTGGGACCAAGCGGGAAAGTGTTTTTCTGCAAACTATTTCGTTACTGGACGCGAATTTCTTTATAATATAAATTCACAAAAGAAAAATACACACATTAATAAATATTATATAATGAAATCAACCCGTCTGCTAGAGTGAGCCCTTGCATATTACATAACTTTTTTATAAAACAGCAATACACATTTTTTCAAACCCTTACCTCGTTTTGTCATTTCCTAACTCAAACATACTTTCTACAGGTCGCGTACTGCGAGCTATACGAGCACGGCGACGGCACGTTCACACTGAACGTCAAGCCAGCAGAAGCAGGTCGACACATGCTGAGCATACAGTTTGCTGGAGAGCACGTGCCCGGCTCTCCCTTCGTGCTCAAAGTGGCTGGGGCTCCTGACCCCTCTAAGGTAACTACTTAATTTTACTCATTATACCTATGGATATAATAACTGTTTATTTTATAAGCTTAACATTGAATAAAAATTTTGGCACTGTATAAAAAGAACGACAGAATTCTCCTAATATTTATATAATATCAACTCCTTTTCTCCTACAGGTCCGCGTCTACGGCCCTGGCGTGGAACCAGGCGTGCTGGCCACATTCCAGTCCCGCTTCTTGTGCGACACTCGCGGCGCGGGCGCGGGCCAGCTCACAGTGCGCGTGCGCGGGCCTAAAGGCGCCTTCCGCGTTGAGATGCAGCGGGAGAGCCAGAAGGACCGCACTATATTGTGCAAGGTATGTCATACTAATAGTAATTTACAGGGTGTTAAGAAAACTCGGTTCCATCTGAGAGGGTGAAGATAGGATTCACAATCACATGCCCAAGTAAAATATTAATTTTGGTATATAATCATGATAGTAATTATAATTATTTGCATTTTCTTCATTCGGAATCGGTAATTGATATTTATACCTTCACCGATCGGACGGGGTTTTGTTAACACCCAGTATTTTGATTATAATTATTATTATCTGGCTGCTGAGAGAATGCGCTCCTGATACGTCTGATGGTCTTGATTTGTATGGGGAAATAAAGTAGAACCGTGGTATGTTATTCATTAAAACCTAGCATCATGATATAGTTTTCAACGTTATTATTTGTTAATAGAACAGATGAAAGATAGATATTTATGCTTTTAGTAAACTCTTGGCCACATTTTAGTTATATCTTATTGTTGACCACCACCTGTCAGGAAAACATTATCTCAGCGGCTGTCTGAATATATAAGTAAATAAGCAAGTCCTTTTGGTAATATTATCCCATTTACTTACATAGCTAAATACTACTAGTACCATGCAGTTGCATCGGCCTACGGACTTGCGGTTATTTATTATTGTTATTTTATTACTAGTATTTTTTTTCAACTGATAAATATACCTGCAAATACAGAAAGCAAATGACTTTGAAAATTACTAAAACTTAGCAGGTTAATAAACTTTTAGATATGATATGACAGTTTGCGTAGAATTTAATTTAAACAATGTAAGTGACATTGTCATCCACTACAAAGACAGCAAATGTTTTTGTACAATAATAAATTGTAGGACCACGAAATTTTTATCAAACATGATACTATAGCTATCAATATAATTCTTAATTGCGCATTAATCAGCAATTGTCTGTAGAATTCCATTTCATAGTACATAGTAATTAAACGATAACACCAGATTGTTCCATTTCGATAACGATCTACAGAATACGGATTATTTTTACGCAAACTCCTTTGTTTTTTACACCTGTCACGTGTTCAGTATTTTTGTTTTCCATTCTAATATCATTACTTATTGGTGATCAAAAACCTTATGGCTATAAGTAATTACTAAAGCATAATATTTTTGGATGTCAACCGTTACTTAAATACGATAAACTTCCAAAACAGCTTTGATCAAAAGCACACCAAAATTATAAATCATGTGGAATCGTATTTTCAAAAGACATTTTATCAAGATCGTGTCTTTATCTAAAGTTTAGGTAAAGGTGTAAAAGACGACAAAGGATAATTCCATTCTACTGCACTATGATTGACATTGTTAATACTAATGGAAGCTCAATCGAAAACCAGAAATCCGCTAGGTTCGCTAGTGTCGCATCAGGTGTATCTGTCATTCTCCACCAATGAGAGGCAGGCTACTGGCCTGTGATTGGTGGAAATTTACATTAGACCTGATGCGTGACTAGCAATCCCAGGCGATTTTCTAATCCCCAGTAATTCGCCTGTCTCTGGTAAATAAGCTGGGTAAAAAGACTATGCATGCACTACATTACTAATATCTAATTCTATACCTACTAAATATGTCAATAAGGTTCAAAATTCACCAACTACTCTTATCTCCCACAGTTTTCTCCCACCGAGCCCGGCGACTACCGCGTGGAAGTGCGATGGGCTAACCGCCACGTGCCCGGCTCGCCCTTCCCCGTCATGATCTTCGACACGCAAGAGGAGCTGCGCCGGTACATGCAAGCTTCCGCCGCTTGACAACACAATAAACCCGAATACTGAAACGGCATGGTCATGCTGTCTCTGTCTATTTAAGGTGAAAAGTAGCGACAGATAGACATTTTAAAATGTCTTGAGGATATGTTGTTCCGTTTCGGTATTCGGTGGCAAAACTCATACAATATTTACTCAAATATTGATCGATTGAAGTAATTGTAACCCAGAACACACAAGACATTTTTTTAATGTTCCGTGTGATAAAGATTTAATGTCCGATATGTGCTTAGATTTAATATCTAACACTGCACTTGTGTTGTCGATATCAGTTTTTTTTGCTGTAAATGAATGTTACGTTTGTTTGTGGTAACTTTTCTATTAAAATCTGAACGAACAAATTTTTGTATCGCTAGAATGAATGCGTTATTCATATAATGCTTCAATGAATTACTGTATTATAATAGTGATTCTAAATAACATTCCGTCCGTATGTAAGCGTAGGTAGTAATAGGCAAAAATATTATAATTCTCTTCAGTTGTAATCTAGAAAGCCGCCATGATCGGAAAAGTATTTAAATTATAAATTAATAGTCTAATAGAATCTCTGTATTGTCTATAAGTACATACATTCTAATGCAAAATTCTAAATGTAATTTAAGAGATAAATGCATAATACTTTGTTAATATTTATTAATAATGACATTTAGGTTTACATGATTAACTTAACTATTGTAACTAACGAGGTATTTGTTTATTGTTATTACGGGGTCGAATCCTTTAACCACACAAATGTGAATTTGACACCGTAAGCTGCTGAATTATTCAGTTACTAATTGTTAATAAATTGAACTTTATAAATATGATTTGTTTTATTATACCTATAAGTACTAAAAACTGCAGGTACATTGGTCCATATATAAATGGTGACAGTAAGGTTGGTTCTCGTAATACCTACATTACCACTTTCTTGCGTGCATTGGATTTAAACTATAAATAACTTCAAGTTATTGTGTAACTTAGCGTACCAGTTATCTGTTTAAAAAAATCTGGCAACTACCATTACGCAAAATTTAAGCAGCATGTGCTTTACTTAATTCACACGGATGCACGATAATCGACTTAATTAGTTGCTTACTAATTAGATTACCTGTAACCTCTAGAAGCAGATAATGCATTGAACTTTACATAGGTTTGCAAAAGGTTTACATAATTTTTTTTAAGTAAACCTCAATCTATTATCTGTCTTTCCCTTAATCCTATCAACATGCAAGATCATTTCACAATTAAATCAATCGAAAGTCAGTTACATTCAAATACTCGTTTCATACAAAGTCATGCGTTTGTAACATACCTATCTACATCCTAAGAGCTAGACTTCTCGGTGATTCTAGTTGTAGGTCTGTCCATGGGGCTGGTATCTGAATGAGACGGTGTTCCTCGCTGGATAGGCACTGCGGGTGTTGTCCGATGCACCGGAGAGCTGCGTCCGCAACGCGTCCAAGCTCTGCCACAGTTGCTGCATCTGACCGAAGATTATCACTTCCAGGCGTTGGATTGAGCTGTGGAGCTCTCCTGTAAAATAATGAAAAGATTTTTTTAAATAAAATATTGGAAAGGTACATGTTTTATGGTAGGTATAATAATATACAAGGGCGCGTTCGTATGTCGTCATTCTGATGTATGCTGACCTTGTTCGAGCAGCCCAACCTACGCACTCTGATAACCTAACGAGAGTCCCAGGAGGAAGCGGGATGAGCTAGACTCATTCTTACCAAACTGGTCAATCGCAGCTCTTGAGAGGGACAAATGGAGGGAGAGTGGGGAGGCCTTTGCCAAGCATTGGAACATTTTAGGCTTCTAATAACAATACTAATAATGGATCTGTGTCCCCATGTAAGCCTTTAAAGGACAGGGTATTCTCGTCACTGAGGATAACCCGTGAAAGATAAGAGATACCTACATAATAATCTGTCTAGACTGATAAAACACATGCTAGTCAATTCATAAGAAGTATATATATTCATCATTCAAAAGAAATAATCCTTGGTAGGTAATATTTACGAAACCTACTGTACCACGATGAAAACGAAATTGGGTTCATTTGAAAGCAACACAAAGTTATCTAGCTAAATTTCAGTGGTCTATATGTTAGGTAATCCAGAATCAACTTACTAGAAGTAACAACTCCGTGCAGCCTCCTAGTGATGGTGGCGTTGGCGGTGGCGTTGACCTCCTGCGTCCTGACGGAGCACATGGCGCGCGCCTCTTCCCGCGGCCCGCTGCCGTGGTACGTCGAGTTCCGAGCCTCTATGAACGCCTTGCGATGTGATTCCGGCACATTACTCACCGAGTATATTGGGCCCCGGGCTGGAAAAAAAAAGTTATATGAAATTAAGTAGGTTAGAGGATTTTTCATATCAACCGTTTTGCAGTTTGAACGAGATATTTAAATATTTTAAATAGACTACACATTTCTAGCCACGTGACTAGATCTAGGTTCGCCACCCCGTTCAGGTAAGATAACTTTTGGCCCGAGCTGTTCTGATGTTTATAAAGTTAGTCTGCTATCTAGGGCAAAGACAAAACTAGCAAATAAAAAAACACGTAAGGCAGTCCACCCATTCTTGAATAGATGGTGCAACTAACCCGACTTTGTTTTACATTAGATGTAGAGCACAGTTTTTATTATGCACATACCTACTTGTTAGTCATAAACACATACGCTGGTTACGGAATAATTAGATGGTAAGTACTACGTGAAATATATATAAAAGCAGGTACAAGTTACGAAATAAGTGGTTACGTGAAATATATTTTTCTAGAACAAAACCGCATACACGCCTTGAATGCTGATTATTACATGGTTTCTTGGGTCTGATTCTAATGACTTACACCAATGTCTGAAAGGAATAACAAAAGACAAGATACCAAACTGTTTCGTCAGAGTAATTTCGTCTTTGCCTTCCTTGTTACATGCACATAACGATAATTTCAGTGACCGTCTGAAAACTATAGAACTGAAAGTTCTTTCATAACTGTAGAAGACCGAATGAATTAGCTCACCTATTAGGTGTTGTTACATATGCACGAGCATAATTGTTATTAGGTACTGCGCTTTCAAGTAAGAATTAGGTTAATTCCTAGGTGTTAGATCATCAAGTCCTTGCATTTCATAACTTATCTTTATTTGTTCTTATGGCCCGTAGGTAAACCGTAGTTTACACCGTATCTAAGCTAATAGTTTCGCCTATGTAAATCGGCACACCTTTGACTATCCTCCACAACAGAATACATATACCTACCTATTGATAAATATGTAACATAACTAAAAACATCTCTACGCACATTTAACAATACGGGTACAATAAATAGATAGGTCCCCAGCTAGTCCTTACATCTAAGTCGTGACTGTAGAGATACCATCGGATAATGTAAAAAAAAGCCTAACAAAGCAAACAATTTTGAAGGAATTAAAGAAATGACAAGCTACAAGCTAATAAACTGAAAACCAAAAACCAAAGAAAAGCCCACCTACCCACCTCAATAATTTTTAGGTCATAATATTTTTTTTATAACATCTTTCCAATTATAAATAACATTAAACTCCAATGCCACTAGATCACACGTTGATTTACCTACTCTAAACAACTGTGCCATTATTTTTAATAAACAAGAAGATCTGGTAGCCAAAATGTTCGAAGATAAATAAGTAGGTCAATCAATTAACTGGGAACGGTAAATTGTTCCTGAATTCGATGTGGATAAGAGTAATAGACACCTATCTGTTCCGCTCTTGAACTGTTGAGAGTCAAGAGCGCGATGAATTTACATCTGAGTCTTAAACAAGCATTTATCATTGGCTATCAACACAACGTGTTGATCTTGGACGTTAATGTGGGGAATGTTACTTAGAGTTACCTACTGGGTTTAACGTTGATTACGACATTTATTAATCTTTATCAGTCTAGGGTAGATACCATCCACAAGTCTACCCAAGAACCATCTGTGGTCACCTTTTATTGTTTGATGTTCTACAAGTACTATACTGTTAACGACTATTTAGATGCTACGAAAAATGCGCTACCTTTGCAGTTAGCCTGGGGCCCAAGTCTGCTATTTACACTCGGTTCAATGTCTTCATAGTGGCGTGCCAGCAGAGCCATTTTCGGAAAATTGGTATTCTACTAAACGTCAAAACGTCAAAATTGCGCATTACAATTTGTACCAAATGTATAAACTATTAGTCACAGTCGTTGAACATTGAACCGAATCGTTCCAATGCGCAATTTTGACGTTTTGACGTTTAGTAGAATACCAATTTTCCGAAAATGGCTCTGCTGGCACGCCACTATGAAGACATTGAACCGAGTGTAAATAGCAGACTTGGGCCCCTGAGCATGGGATTTGACTGCGACACCAGACTTTTGGCGAGGACCTTAAGGCCTCCAGCTTCAGTAATAGAAAAAACTAACTACGTCAGCAACGTCCACTGCGGGGTTCAGACCTCGACTCAAGCCGTTGCTATCAATCTTAATAGGGCAAAATAACAAGGGATGGCTGGATCTAAATTTAAATTATTTATGGACATATTTGTATTGCCAGTTTGGCTGGTTCGGACCAGCTTGGGACGGGGGTTAACATTTACGTTACTATTACTTATAATACGCGACGAGGATCGCCGGTGAGAGTTACCTACCTAGCTACAGGGTATATAAACTACTGGTTTTTAACTTAATCTGTTGAGACTGTAAGCCGACTCTAAAATGCTTATCTAGTTGAGGAAAAGACCTTAACGAAAAAAAAAACTGAATTTGATAAGAACAATGTTTCCCTTTATGAACTTCCTAATGTTTAAAAGCGTAATTATACTTAAAACACCCTCCATATCAAGTGCCTCTTGTTTGCTGATAATAATGTAGGAACCTTAGTATAGCCTCTGCCTAGCCCCTTAGGTTTTTTGTGTCTATTAGATAACATTAGTAACTGGAGTCTTTATTAAATTTTCTTCGTCCGCTACCTACCCTATATGAAAGCATTAATAAGAAAAAAACCTACCCTACCTAAATGTGAATTCGCCGATTAAATACCGATATATTCCTGGTCTTTTTTAACAAATAGTCAAATACCATGCATTAAGTAAATAAGTAGATAGACACTTAAAGATTCAAAATATCCTTATAAAAATATTTAGCTCCCACACCTAAACAAATTATGTTCCCTTTAAAAAAAACGAAGTACAGTAAAGTTCTCAAACTCTCAAAATGCTAAATTCGATAGTTAATTAAAACAGGGGTTAATAAGAAATAAAAAACACTTACCGTTATGATAATACGCAGGCGCAGTAGTGACATGCGCTACTATCGCGTACAAAAAGACAGACACCCCCAAAACTGTCCGCCACATCTTGATACACACCACAGATTAAAAATATCACCAAATATAACAAAATTAAAACTAATAAAACATTTTTTTATGTTTAAATTTCGAACAAGTTCCGCGCGTCCTCAGACGTAGACGAGACGTTCACTCTATGGTGTATGTTCCACAGGTCAGCGATTACTGAACGAAATGAACTCGTCGACTCGAGAATAAATAGTACCTAGCCTATACATTGACAAAATATTGTCCAAAAGCAGTTCCGACAATAGCCTAGATTAATTGCTAGATACCTGTTACGGTTAGGGTACCTAGGCACACATATTTTTATTTAGTCCCAGACTATTATGTATTCTGATATTGCAACTGATTAAATGTTGTGCTACATGCATTTGAAATCTAGGTACATTCAACTATACAAAATGTTGTCCAATAATACAAGCAATTGCAATTGCTTATGTATTGACCCGTGAAAAAATGTGATAAGTAAAACTCTGATTTTGAAATAGATGTCTAACAGACTACCTATGTCTTTACAAATAAACATAATGGCCTAAAAATTATAGTAGATTACCTATACAATATTATTATTGTATAGTAAGGTTGATAAATAATTTTAAGGAAGGTAGTAGGTAGTACCTACTCAAAAAAATTTGTTCAGAAATTTATTTCCCAAGAAGCAAAATCACCAGATTTTTCTTCCTAATAGGCTAACGTTAGGTTTTGAATTCTAACGTTACAGGATAAATGTTTATAAAAAACGCTACGATAATTCGTAGCATGCAGTAAACTGCACGTAGCATCTGGACACCCTACGAGGCCCTCAATTAAGAGTTTTTGTTAATTGCCTACGTCGTAGCCCATATATCCGCCTTGAGAACATCTATAGGGCAAGGTAACGTGTGACCTCGACCGAAATAGCATTTAACAGGCAGTAGGTAACAGAAGCAAGAAGAATTTATTGTTTTAACTACACCTGCTGTAAATGTGGGTATTTATATCCAAACAGCGAGTTAAAAATCTAAAAATAGTATTATGGCTGATTAGAAACGTATACACATAAACCGTGGTATTTTTACGTGTCTATGCGAATGTGATATCATAGTACACATGTTTTAGAAAGCAAGGATTTTGCCGTTTTGTGATGTTGTCTTGTTTGCAAGCATCGTCCGAGATTGCTATGTTTTCAAATATCTTTCAGTATTTAGTCTTCTTTGCGGCCAGTTCTAGTTAAATTAAGTATGTATTAAATAAAGATCTTCTATGTTGGACCCTTAGATATTTAATACATCTGCAATGTTAAGACATTTTAATACGGATTTGATGATTCGCGAAATAACCAAGAGTGATTTTAAAATACTGATACAAAACTTCTAACGAATGTTAATTGAATTAACGTCATTCTTTTTAACGGCGTGTTTATGAAGATTAAATAACGTGTTATCGTAACGATTAGGTAACTAGAACTACTAGATTAACTCTGAACAACAGAGGCGAGTGTTTTAACTAAGTATGCTGAGTTTTACTACTTGTATCTACTACTATGTTAACGAATTCCCAGTCCAATGAGTCACATATAAAAGTTCTGATTGTTTTCTGTGTTTTTTATGTATTTAACACCTGTCGAAGTCTTCTTTTACCCCAATACCTATATGTGCCTCATTTTACAAAGTTGTCACGTTATGTAATTTTTATATGCATATTCGTCATGTAACATGCAGGAGTTAATAGACTGCACCATAACTTTTTCACAATGACATGGCCTTAACACTTCATGTATATGACACGAAAATTAACCTTTAAATAAGATCTATGTTTACAGACAGATGGTGATAAGGTCCCATTATAACCTAAGCCACGGAACAGAATAACTAAACGTTAACCACGCATCTTTTGCTTCTTAATTCGAAACTCAAATAGTTATTCTTTATTTCCATAGACAATTTCGAGTCTACAAAATAAATAAGAGAGATCAATAATTATTGATCCCGAGTGTTTGTATAAGTAACGGAAACATTAAAAATACTGCAGAACGCTGGCGCCGCCATGACGAAACGCGCTGTTTCGGGCCGTTTCATCGTTGGCACGTTTGACATTGGTGCCAGAATAATACACATTACTGTTGTTACGTTACAGGCAAATTTAACCATACCTTATTCTTGTGCCTAAGGTTTAGTGACGGATTTAGAACTAGCCTAAAATGTCACCCAGCACATCTTGCACTTTTCTTTATATAAAATGCTAGTGACCTCTTCTTTGTGAAGGAATCCATGTCACCTCGTCTTGTATCCGTTTCCACCCTTTTGACACCAGTTACAGCGATGTGCATAAATCTGGAAATCTAAAATATCTATGGGAGCAACTAACATGTATTGCAATTATTTCGTTTGAATTTGACTCTGAGTTCAAAGCACTGTCTCCTATTATGTTAAAGAAAAATATCGTTGATAAATCTTCGTTTCTACTAGCCCGCCCCACTGAGCGGGATCGTTGACCTATTTCTAGTCATCCCAAACCGATCGCAAGCACTAAATTGAGCATAAAAAAATAATTTTACGGTCAAAGCGCCGGCTTCTAATTGATTTACGAGTTTTGTAGTGCTCTTAGCTCTAACTATTAGTTATGTCAACGGCTGTTTGTTCGTTTTGATGAGCTTTTGACATCTGGCGACGCGTGCGCTCAATCGGAACACAAATAATACAGGACTATAAATCTCAGTCGTAACTATCGATGAAGCAATCCGCTTGACGTTTGTATGGACTATACATGTGTAAAACATCACATATTTATTATTAAAGACATGTGTTTCCTTTAGATAAGATTAGTGTGGGTCCTTATATTACCTCATGTAGCTAGGAATGTTTTTTCCACGGGCACTCAAACTTCTTAGCAAACGGCCTCTGATTTAATCCATCAAAATGATATAATGACAGTCTTTAAAAAGTTTTGTGATCTAACTAAATCAGATCTTCTTTGACCGACTTCAAAATGATTTGTCCTACAAATAAGCAATTCACAGTAAAGTGCAAATTCAGTGGCGGCCCAAAGCTCTACTACAGTAATGACTCATGCTAAGTCAACGCTAAGGCAACTATTAGACGAGCAATGTTATTTTTCACTGCACTAGCATGTACGGTTTTGGTCAATATTTTAATGATTTAGGTATCTACACTTAGTCAATGAAAATGCGACATTTAGCTACTTATTAATAAGTACGTGCAAACAACAAAGTAATTGGTGATATAATTTGAAAGTTTATTTTACGACTGTGGCGTGTCATTTTATGAATCCGTGCTAATTTGATAGAGGTATTTAGAACAAGTAATGCGTTTGTGTATTTTTGAAAATAATACTTTAATTTTATTTAACGGTATGAGAATCATTCACCTACCCTTAAACAAATCGCATTTATTAAGCTTACAGCAGGTATATAGAATCACATATTTATGTTATGTTATTTAAATTGTGTGAAGGAGAAGAAGATATGAGAAAGAAAGGAGTGAATGCTGAGATGACGAGTTGTATAGATGAATGGAAGCTGAATACGCATGGCGCCGACCCCAAAAATTAAGAACAGGGTAGGGAGATGATGATTATGTTGATCTGGAAAGTATAGACAAAGTTTTATAAAAGCCCTCTGAGGTCAACGCTCTGAACTCTAAATAATTGAAGTCTGTCGTAGGTGACGACATAGTGACATATTGCAAGTGACTCATCATTGTCACAATATACGCTCCATAAGCAACCGCCTTTTCAGCCAACAATCTGTCTCGGCCAACTGTTATGGTAACGTCAAGCAACACAATAGTTCCATAAACCCTAGTCTCACCAAGCCGGGTGCGCCGATTCACTCAGATATGCATTTAAAACGTTTTATCTTTAAATTGTGTCAAGGATATGTAACATACGGATTGTGACATTGTGTGGTCTAGTCCACATGGGAAAATTAATTCAATTTATTATACAAACGTTTGATGTACGATTTGACAAAGGCTTTGAGGGAGTACCATGTGATTGCCTTCAGTGGCTGCCGATAAACTTAGCTCTGCCATATATGTAACTACTGATTTTCGTATATGAATGTAAACAACATCGCATACATTGGCCGTTATTATAATATTTCAGTAGCTAAAGCACTTGTGTAACGGAATCGAAGACAACGAAGGTACCACAAACACCCAGACCTAAGACAGTGTACAAAAAGTTTTCACTACCTCTTTACAGTCTTTCCAGGGATGTGCTCTAATAGGCGTTGCACAGGGGGGCTTCTGGTTTGATCTTTAAGAGGTAACAGAAGTCCCTTTTCATGTGCTGATGGTGACCAACGGGGTGGTTTTAGTGCGGTAAAAATCCCACACTCCCCGGTCTTATAAATCCCCATAAGGCCGGGAGCCTCTTGAAGGTTTCTCCCCGCAAGAAAAAAAAAAGGGACACTAAACTTTATCGAACCCTGGACCACATCTAGCGTCAATTTGAAAGCCGGTGTGCACGCCACTCGACAACTGAGGTCGTTAAAAGATACGTAGGGATTTTTCACACATGTTCCTGAAGATAGTCGCATGGCCCTAATTGAACTAGCCAACAAGTAATTATATTGTTACAAAATATATTAATCTACAAAATTAAATTAAACACAATTAAATTATCAGATAATAAAATCCGGTTTTCGTAACTTAAAAGATAATTCCTATGGTTTAACGTAGGGTTTAACTGCCTCAGTTAGTAACTGAAATTTGACTAGTAGCTACAAAATAATTGTGATTGATTATATTGTTTTATTTTAGTTAGAATAAAGTGTAAGATGAAACTTCTTATTTCATCTATAGTGCTTTCTGTTTTATGTGTAAGCATCAGTAATTGTTTCACTATCGGTAGGTACCTTCATAATTACATCATAGCACTAACCATAAGCAGTCCAATGTGGTAAAACTGATCACACTTATGGTAAAAGGGGCAAACCGACAGTCACTAAAATAAGTAGGACATTGTGATATAGAGTTGTGAAAAAATAATAAGCGAGCCTCTTTACAGATGTAAGTCACTCTGCACGTATCACTCCAGGAGCAGTTATCCATGAATTCACTGAAGAAATAAGAAATCTTATTAAAAACGGTGATCTAGAAAAAGGAGTTCCTGTGCTAGACCCATACGAGTTTGAAATGAAACAGTTGAAAGTTGCAGGAGAAATTTTAAAGTAGGTTGTCACGGATAGCCAAGTGGTAGGTCGCCACGCCGGTTGCCATTGTGCGCGACTTGCTGCGGGATCGATGCCCGTGTGGGACAAATATTTGTGTGATGCACAAATGTTTATTCCAAGTTTGGTTGTTATTTGTGATGGTGACATCGATCACTAATATTTTTTAATAGTTTTTATTAGTGATCGATGGTTGGTGAATATAATTTTTGTATTCTCCGCGAATCCAAAGCTTGCGTTACAGTTATTATTTTGTCTATTACCACTACCGCGCGCCATGTGCTGCGCCTTCGATTACCGGGTGGGACAAAAATTTGTGTAATGCACAAATGTCTGTTCCAAGTTTACGCTTTCATTATAGTCATCTTTTTCTTTGCAGTGCCAATGTAAACTTAAATAAAGGAAAGATTTCAGGCTTGGGGAGTTTTCAGTTAAAATCATTTAACTTTACAAAAAGTGAGATAGCTATTGATTTGGAAATAAACATTCCACGTTTGGAATTCCATACAGGTATATATTTTTCTTTTTACTGAGACTTATTTTGTTTCGATAAAGATACCTACTGTTTCTGGATATTGTATATACCTACTGTAAGACTACGTTTTACAGAGCATTATGATTTACTTGGCAACATATATGAAGCACTGCCATTGGAAGGACAAGGCGAAGCTTAGTAAGTACCTATTTAATAAATATCTACATTACAGTGATTTGCAAAACATTATTAGGAGATAAGATAATAAAATAATCTCTTGCATAACATACCTGTAGTGCGTATTTTTTATCCTGGTGGCGAATTAGTAACATTTATTCTGCATGTAATTGTTCTTATCATTCTCAAGTAAATAGGTTTATAGAAGAATTTGGGAGAGACTTGTTCCAGAATCCTAGTTAGGTAATCATAATTGTGTAATCAGTTAGGAACAGAAACACTTCGTTGGTTTTATCCGGTATAATCTGGTTATAATACTCCCTCTACCTGGCGAAGAAAGTCCTATAGTATTTCTAACATGGCATAAAAAGCCTTTCCCAAAAGTTCAACAAATAAAAAATATTGGTATATTGCAGCTTCGATATTCAAAACATAGCGCTATGGGGTAAACTTTATCTAAAACAGTCAGAAGATGGCAAATCTATTCTCCTGGATAAGATTGACAACCCTCGGTTCAGCATACAGCGAATTATTGTAAGTAAATGTTATTATACACCTGGGTCTGAATATATAACTTTGATATAGTTGCCACATGACAAAAGATCATCTATTTCAAACTATGATTGTCTTCAGAAACAGCTTTATTCGGATAAAACTGATGGCTTTTTAACAATGTTTTGTTAGGTACTTTTCACATCATTTTTTAAAAGTACACACTACCCACCTAAATATAAACTAAGTTGTTTTTCTATAATCTTTAATCCTATATAAAAATGTTGTATTGAAAATACCAAAAAGACCATGTGGAGTTGGATTCAAACTTAATGGCGGCTCTGAAGTTAAACGCTGCGCAGTACCTCGCCCCGCACCCCCGCTGGCGCATAAGTTTGTTACTGCGCAGCGACTCGCCTCGTGTTCAGAGCCGCCATTAAGTTTGCACCGTACTGTACCTATTTGTACCTTTACCGGCACTAGCCTAAACAAGACATCTGTTTCAGTCCCGCACCCAGTTCGACAACAACATAGATGGCATCATCAGCAGCATGGTGGAAGACCTCCTTGCTGAGCAGCTCACCCGCTTCAACTCCTACATAGCAGAGAGATATAAGGACAGCTTCATACAACTGCTCAACAAGACCTGTGACAAATACGACACCTGGGAACTTATCACTGATTTATCTAATTACGTTAATAATAAATAGTTTGTTATTATTTAAAGGAGTAATCAATTATTAAGTAAAACGTCATCGCATTATTTTTTTTCTACAAAAGTACAAGAAATACTCTTGCGCAGTTGACTCTCTATGAATCAATTAGTACAACAGAATGCGGTGGTAGCGCTCACTGTATTTTTAAATAGTCTTTTGTTTATTTAAATACCTGGTTTAGGAGAACGCCACTTGGTAATCAGCACGTAGTATAGCGTACCAACAATTATTTATTTTGAATGTTTACTCTATCGGTATTCGATATGTAAATCGCTCGATAAACAAGCATATACATCAAAGTCGTTACCTTGATTATTGATAATATTATCTACAAACAACAATTACCTACCTCGACGCTACCCTGATTAAGATCACACCGTTCAATCAAAATTAAATTAATTCTATTGCTGGGTACCTACCATATCTTTTAATACCTATTTGTATGTTCGTAACGCGCTAACAAAACAATTAATGGCGTATTAAGGAGACTGGGGTAAATTGAGACGGTCTTGAGATTATGATAATGACTTTTAGAGTAGCAATAGTGAGAGTCTGTCATGGCCTGGTAAGACCAGGGGTGGCAGACTTGGAAAAGGCTACGGTCCACTGACCACAAAGGTCAAAAACAGCGCAGTCGGTTCTCCGTGATTTGTTCGTCGACTATCGACTTTGGCATGAATGTTTAATAAAAACCTAGAAAGGAAGGAGAATCACCCCGAGCGCTAACTTTAAGAACTCGAATGGTCAGTTAGGACGACTTGGGTTACCTCTCTTCAGTCAGTTCTTTACCAGGGCACCATGCAGCAGGAAAAAAACAGTCACGATGCATATTCCAGACCACTTTTTGGTAACCTCAGAGAACTAACTTTCAATTGTTTCTTATTAACTTCAACAAAAATTGTTAGATGTTTATGCCCCTTGTTTTATGTTTCGAGTTACAAATCACCCAAGTGTGCGTTATTAGGTCCGTATACACGATTAGAACAGATAATTTACAACAAGTCATCGATTATATTTTATCATCTTATTTTGTTAATTTGTTTGTGATTTAAAATCAGTGCTGATGACAATGATAACGATAATACGAGCTACGAGGTAGGAGGCACTAAGAGACTCAGTGATTCGTGAAATCTGCTAGGTAAGTGTACAAATTAACTTACTATTGTTTAAAACTCTAATTAATATTAATGTTTGTGAATATTTTAAAAAGCAAACTTAAGAATGTAAGTACCAAGAAGACAATTTAATATCAATTGAATAGTGTTGATAATTATTATATTTATGTAAATAATTTACAAAGCCGAAATGTTTAAGTGCGGACGTTTTTAATTATTTCAATTATTAAAAATATTGTGAATAGTTAATATCTTAGGTTCTACAAGTTTTATTCGAACTACACACAACTATTTTTGAGAAAGGAGATATTTTGTAACTTTTTTGCGTGTTTTTTCCGGTATTTTCTTGCTTAAGGTTGAACCACATTACCTATAATTTCGCTAAATTAACCGAAACATGGTGTTTCCAAGTATAAAGGGAGAAGGGCTTTCAGACCCTTTCCTTTTCGCGAGTTTAGTAAAGCTCCATATTATAAATTCAAATAATGCCTAAAACACATTAGCTAATAACAAAAATATAAATCATTATTTTCTAACATTGTCAGGTTATGCACAAATGATAGAACTGATCTAACGCAAAACATATTTATAATAGGTAATAATCAAAAATGCGATACGATCAACATTATGTATAAGATAGAAATTTTAATGATCATAATTATTTACGCCAACGATTACATCCCAAAATGTATATTTTGTTGCAGAATGAAATTATTACTGGTGTTGATGTTGTGCGGCTTGGCGGCGGCTGCGTCGACTATTTCTAAGCCTATTCCCTTGGACATCGGTAAGTCTTACCCGTATTCTAAGTATAAGTACCTAAGATTTCTAATTATCTTTACCAGTTGCGTATTAATTACCCCTACTTACCCTTAAATCTAAAGTCCGGTGAAACAGTCAAAGCGCTCACACTCAGACGGACCTACTGATGCCACCCACTCATACAATTGAAGCAATTGTCAATAGCAGACTCGGGCCTCAAGCTAACTGCAAAGATCTCTACCAAAAAAAACTACTTTTACCTCATTTGGCAGTTCAAAATCACGTGCCTATTATTATAGTATGAAAAGGGAATTTAGTTGTAGCATTATTAAAATTTTAATACGTTCTAATTATTTTTTTTTCGTCTGTTGTTGTAAATCTGTGTGCGTGTGTTTCTCTGTGATCGTATTACTAGATAGCGTTTGCCAATCTAAAATAATCGAAATGATTAAAGTATTTGTAATTCTCGTTTTCATAATTATTGGCAATCAAACCAATGTTACTCCCAGCATTTTACCAATTGTTATGGGTTTGGCTTCCAGACTGGTTACCATGATTACTATGACTGCAGCTAATAACTGATCACTGCCTTTCTACCCACCACGAAGGATAATCGGATATACCTTAAAAATATCATACTACCTAGAAAAAGTAATGAAAGCAGCAAAAAATATCCCAATTTACCTAAGATCTATAATTTTTACAATATCGTAGGTCTAAATGAACAGAAATATTTTCTTCACCAGATCCCGAGAGCTCGTTAGAGAGCCGCAACCTCCTAGTCAACGCGCTGATCCGCCAGCTGATCGCCTACGTGAGACACGTCATCAACAATGGCTCCAGCATCTTCAAGATCCCCCCACTAGACCCCCTGGTGCTGCCCCACTTCCACCTCGACATCCCCGCCGGACTTATCAAGTAAATATCACTTCAAATAAAGAAAAATAACTAAAATATTAACGATTATATTATATCGGGTTATTTTACATGAACGAATAAAATAAATAAATTATGTTATCGTAACATAATAATTTTAAGCAAAATACGCAGAAGTGAATAAAGTTTTTGCGTACTTACAAGCGTAAATGAAAATATCGACTACGTTTTTCTTAATAATGGACAATTATAATGCAATATTTCGCTTAACAAAAAATTGACTTAATGTACATAATACCCAGTAGATGTAATTACCTAGATGATAGAAAAAATTAAATAATTTTCTCATTTTTATTTACCATTTAGCTTGGAAATAGAATTGGAGAACATCCTCGCCACCGGTATTGGCGCCTTCGTGGTCCACAGGAGTCACCTCAACCTTTCTGACCTCACTTTCGATTTGGACATCTCCGTGCCCACGATCGATGCCTCTGCTGGTAAGTAGATAATTCACAAATACCTAAATAAATAAGCCCTAATCACATGAAGCATTAGATCACTGATAAAAGAAAAATCTGCCTACTTCAGTGTAAGAAACACTAAAATGTGTAATGCAAAGAAAAGCACTAAAATTACTTACTTGTTATTCGACGATGTGTCGGTCTTCTTTGGTCAGTTCTCCCCACACATTTGGTTTTCCAACGCCAACCAAACATTTTGCATTCGACACACAACACTAGAAAGGGAACTTTAATAAAATTTTACTTTGTTACATAGATAGTTGAAAATATAAGGTGGACTATACTAATATAATTCACGGGAATAAGCGCGTACATGCAGATAGGTACTTTTTTTGGGGCTTGACGTTTCGACCGGGTTACAACGGCCGTGGTCGCAAGCAAACAGGAGATGCGGTGTCATCCTTCCGTGCACGAAGTTGATGATTTTTCATCTACCCCGTGTTTTTCAAGTACCCCACACACTGCACTTTAAAAGTTTATAAGGTGGACTAACGGATGTTTCCTCTTTTACAGAACATTACGACCTAGTGGGTGATTTCTTTACTGCAATTCCCCTTTACGGAAAAGGACACGCTGTGTAAGTATTCCAACCGCTTTTTTTCACCTTATTGCGTGTTTTGCGTATTGTATTATACCCTTATAGTTGTTATTGAACCCACGCCGAGAACACAATATAGGGACATGTCGACCTTACACAGATCTAAAACACCTCTGTCTCGCCCTTGCCTATGGCGAACCGCGCGCTCGCTTACGCAAGCAAATACTATCTCTCGATCTAAGACCTACTTTTTATAATATTCTATAAAGTAAATACTATAATGCTACAAATATTTATCTTGCATGTTTTATTTCAGGTTCAAGGTTGAGGGATTCAGGCTACAAGGTAAACTGTACTTGAAACAGTCCGACGACGGCAAATCTGTGCTCATTGACAGAATCGAAAACGCATCTTTCTCGGTTCCCTATTTCAAGGTACGTGCTTAATCACTACATAGTATAAAACAAAGTCGCTTCCCGCTGTCTGTCCCTATGTATGCTTAGATCTTTAAAACTACGCAACGGATTTTGATGCGGTTTTTTTTAATAGATAGAGTGATTCAAGAGGATGGTTTATATGTATAATACATGCATAATATAGTAGAGGAATACTGATAATCTTAGAGATTACTAATGTAAGGTCGTAAATGAACCCATTTTTTGCGCTTTTATTGCAAACGCTGGCTGAACTCTATGAGATAGATCAAAATAATGTAGGACAGTATTGTGCACCTTAAAAAGATCTACAAAAAAGTCCGCGATGGCATATGTCTATCTCTTGAGGATAACTCACAATAACCATATTTATCGTTTATTTATTACTTATTTACGAAAAAGCGACTTTAAGCAATACAGTATTAATCCTTATCCAATTAAGTACCTTTAATAAATTGTGCATGCAATATAGGTCAATATTGCCTTTTACAGCATGTAATTTAAATGAATATTTTCGAAGATATTGCAAATTTAAAATGTAGGGACATAGCGGTTGCGGCGATACCGGCCGGAGGGCCGCGCGGGGGCCGAGGGTCGTGCCTATAGGTACCAAATAGTGCGTCCAAGGCTGTGCTTCGCCCTACAGAACATTATGATTGTGTAGTTATATTTGGTATCAGCGTTGCACCCGAGCAAAGCCGGGGCGGGCCGCTAGTATATTACTATTAGTAAATAGTAGATAGCTACCTAGAACCAGCACAATCATTTATAATTAGTTAATTAGACACAAATGAAAATAACATTACTAAAATTTATATTAGACGGTATAATAATAATAAAAAAAATACGATTTCCTATTGCCGTTGATAACAATGTAACGAACATAAAAAAAAACATACGTCCTTTGGTTCCGTTGAAAAGAAGGTACCATGGCAAATTGTGACAACAAAATCTATCTAAATAGGAATGTACAATCTTACTTATTCAAACAATTTCATGTTCCAGTCAAACATTGCCGGTGCTATCGGCGGAGGTGACATCGACGGCATCGTCAACTCCATGGTCGAAGATGTGATCGTTGACTACGTGAACAGGTTCCAGGGCGCCATCTCCGACACAGCCGCTCGCATCATCGTGAACGGAGCCAACCCCTTCCTGAACCAACTTGACACTTGGCGCTACATCGCCGTGCTTCTGCCCCGCCCAAAGAATTAAAAAAAAAAACTTAAGAAACTAACCCAGACTGTCTGTTATACTCATCGTGTAAATAACGCGGGACCCAAAATAGCTCTATATTATTATGCCTTACACACATAATAAGTTCATTTTAAAATAACATTATAATATGATTATGTTACATTTCTCAGTGTATTATTTAAATTTTATCGTGCTCAAATTTTAGCAAAGTAATTAATATTGCCTATCGGATTATATTGGATATAAAATTGAGATACAAGATAACGTCATTAGAATCTATCGATCTAGGAAATAATTAATTAGGTGCCTACTAGCCAAACATAGGCCGACGCCTATGTATATCTAATGTCCTTGTGGCAAACACCTGCTTATCATGATAACTTGTCAAAGTAGAGAATAACAAACGATCTATCCTTGGTGCGTAATACGTGTGTATCTATAGGTACCTTATGTCGCTACCCGTCAAAGAGCATCTATTGTATCTGTAGATGAAATAAATGCAGTATTGAGAAGGTAACTGTATATACCTACCTACAAGTAAATACCTATACAGAATGTTACTGAACAATTATTTAACCACCCATTTTTAGCTGAATTTTTGTAAACTTACTGTACATCAGGAGTATTCTTCACTCCTTGTGGATTGACAGATCTGATCAGTAACACCACGTAGGCTTAAGTCCGTAATTTATTAGCAGGTAGATACCAACCTGTTTTATTATGAAATAAGAACACTGATCACCACCGTATCAAGAAACTTTACTATGAAAATATACATTATTCTGGCCTTTGCCTAGTGAGACATAGCAAGCCATACTATATCAAATAGGACATGTATTTACATTTCAAAAGTAAAATAACACTTAGCACTGCGCACTAAAAAGGTTTGAACCATGTTACCATTCAATGTCTTGGGGTTCAAACCAAACTTCGCGACATGTCCCAGTGATGTCCATCTGTAGTCCGTCAGGGCAATCTTCGCCCCAAGATGGCGAATCTTCAAACGCAGAAAACATCATATTATTATCTTTCTTCCTCCGTTCTGCAAGTTGTGGTTCTTTTTCTTCGATAACTAGAGAGTATTGCAGAGTTCCAGCAAAACAAAGGAACAACGTTACAATTAAAAACAATATATTCATTTTGTTCGGTTGTTTTTGACCGGAGATGAGTGAGGACTGAGGATTTGGTACTTATCACACTTAGATTAGGCACTTCCTTCACCCACGCAGACACACAGCGGCCCCCTGTTTGGGCAAGTAAGTAATTATCTAGTCTACAGTTCTACACGGCTTTACGCAATTAATAAAAAAGAGCGTTGAACCGCACACCAATTAATTTCAAATTTTGGGAATCAACTTTTTATGTCGATTCAATTTTACTTACTTACCTATAATGTATAAATAAATAAAGTTAAACATGTTGGTAAATAACACCTTCCACTAAATGGGCATGGAGTAATACACACAGAAGTGGTTAAGAATATAATATTTAATAAATTAACCGTTACCGTTATAAAAAATAAATATTTTACGGCAATTATTAATATAATCGACAATTTACCGTAACGTAGTTTAGCATTTCACCGCGGCTTCGCTTTGATGCTTTAAAATAAAAGTATGAACTTATTTAGATAATGGATTAAAGTGATGAATTTCACAAGATTCATTTCATTATCTCCCGAGCCTTTTCCCAAGTCGGGGTCGGCTACCAGTCTTACCGGATTCTGCTGAATACCGTATTTTACAGGGAGCGACTGCCTATCAGACCTCCACAACCCATCAGTAATATATCCCATTGTATCCCATTGTAAGACTGCAAAAGATGTCCCTATGACAGTCGGGACCTGCGGCTTAACATGCTACGTAACTAAATAATATTGTTACTCAAGACACTATCGCCGATAAACTGTTGTGCACTTTGGCAATATTTCCTCGTGTTCATTGAATAATGTCCATTTTAATAAATAAATAATTTATTGAATTTTGCAGTAATTCATTGAGCAACGGAATGACACAATTTCCTTATTACTTTCTCAGGTTTTTGGACTTCTAAGTACTGGTTAAATATTATTTATTACACGACTGAATTTGTTATTTGGTTTATTTTATATCACAAATTACAAAACATATAAACTTTGTTATTACATCAACAGTGTTGTAAATCTTTTAAGTCTGTAACAATTTCAAAACTTACTATCAAATAACTGTTTATATTTCTTACAAATGCAAAAGCATAACATAATTTCTGTTAGAGAGATCAACATTTTACTGATTATTTGTTCAGTAACTTATAATAACACGCTGTAGGGCTTGACAACTCGAGAAACTTAAATACAACAATTTAAAGGACTTATGATAAAAAAACATGGTAAATACAAATCTATCGATTTCCTATACATTGTATGGTCATACAGAACAATAGCTAAGAATATGCCTAAAACGTTACATTTTGTGCGGTATCAAAAAATATACGGGTGTTACAGTTGGCTTTGTTGCGAAAATTAATGTACCTATCATTTAACTAATCATTTTGAGCTGAAATATTGTAGGCTTACTTACAGGAGTTCTCTTCACCCTTTTTGATTATACCCTTTCGGTAACACTCGTATATAAATCCGAGACATATGAGTATTGTAAAACCAAATATTCATAGGTTATGTTGGACAAATTAAAACTAGACATGCACATTTGTAAAAAAATAATAATCATGTACTAAGTACTTGTGTACGTTTACTAAGGTTGCAAAATCAAATACTTTGTACCCGACTGCGCCTACAGGAATGCAATGTTTTCATTTGTATGTATGTCTAATATCTATTTCTTAAAGCACATCGAGTTAGCCAGCAAAGTAAAGAGCTGTATACTTAAGTTACAAAAATATATACTTTGTATTTTTAATGTAATTTAAAATCAGCTAAAATAAATATTGGGTGGATGACTAACCATATTTTTACTGTCTGTCTTGTTTATCTTTTAAGTGATAAACAATTACGACTACGCATTAATTAAATATGCCGCAAACCGAAAATATGACGTTGTTAACCCGAAGCTGAATATAGATAAAAAAAAATATTTGATATAATTTGTCTTCTCATACTTAGTCATCTACCCGATTAGTAGTGCAGTCGGGCTTAATAATTTTCATAACCAATTATATTTTGTTGTTTAATTATAAATGCCACATAAAAGTAATTTAAAAAAATCAGTACTGTGTTTATCTAGGTTGTGGTGGAGGATGTCTTTCCCTGGGCGGTGGGGGAGCGTGTCGCTCTCGCGGCTGCGGCGGTGGCTGGCGCTCCCGGGGGGCGGGGGGCGCGTGGCGCTCGCGCGGCTGTGGCGGCAGCTGTGCGGCCTCGCGCCGCGGCGCCGGCGGGGGCTGCCGCGCGCGGGGCTCCGGCGGGGCGTGCCGCTCTCGGGGCTGCGGCGGCATGTTGTATGAGGCTGCGTCCATCCTGAAATAATGAGTGTCTATTTATTCACATGGTACACCAAGTCCCAAATATGAATATGTAGTGTATGTATGTAGCATAGCGAGCTTGTAAAACCAATTTAACAAGGCTTTTTTGTTGAAAGTCAAAAAGATGCATTGCATTAGTATATGATTTGAAATCTATTTCAAATAATCATAAAAGTAATGTTCATAACATGTTTTACAATCACAAATGAACTCTGTATAATTTTGTTGCTGACTGTACATTAAAGAATGCCGATAACTGCCTTCTGTCTGTGCAAGTTTAAATAGTAGAAGAAGACATTACAAGAAGTAATTAGGAGAATACTACTACTCTGCCGACCTCCGTGGTCGAATGGCGTACGCACCGGTTTCAAGGTGTCGCCAGCTCTGAGGTACCAGGTTCGATCTCTGGACGGGTCAAAGTAGAAACCAACTTATCTACATTGTCCCAGGTCTGGGTGTCTGTGATACCTTCTTTTTTTTTCGAATTCCATAACACAAGTGCTTCAGCTACTTATTTTGGGTTCAGAGCAATGTATCTGATGTTGACGGCATTTATTTATTTATTTATTTATTATTACTACAACATTCGTAAATTATTTTGAATACCTCTCATAACAACATAATTTAAAATAAATACTAGTAGGTATACCCACTTTATGTAAAAACACAGTTACAGTACGTTGTCTAAATTTAGAATTTGCAAAACTATTTTATTATGATAATGAAGATCAAAAGGTTGCTTAATTACCTACATAAATATAGTGAAATTGGTTATTCATATTCCATGAATCAGCTATGGATTACAATTAAGAGAATTACTAAGAAAATAAAGTATTTAATAAGTTATCTAAAATGTTAACTATATCAGATTTAAGAGGTAATATTTAATGTTATAATTAAGAAAAATATAATTAAACGTAAAATATTATAGTACATCCCAACCGCTAGCCTGAAATGTATTGTCAATAATAATTCTTGAACGTAGACAAATTAAATTTACCTGTCAGTTGGTTGATTTGTTGTTTTTTATTGAATCCCTATTTACCTCATCTGTTTACAAATTCAACATTTAATAATAATTATTAAAATTTTGTGTATCAAATTTTATGTCAAAACTCAAAATGTTAATGTCATTAAGACAAATCATGACAGCAAGTACATCAAATAATAAATTGGCACCTTGTCTTTTTATCTCATGCCATTGAAGTGGATTGGATTTTTGTCTAATAATATAACATCAGTAACTAATTTATTTCAAAGTTCTAAGGCTGATTTTAATAATGTTTATTCAATAGTATACGTGCCGTCCACCGTGCAAAGAAAATGATTCGTAACACGTGGAACTACCTGCGCAATTACAATTTTTACAGCAAACCCCCGTCTGGGCCAGACACTAATATACATTACTATACATAATGTATTTTTTTTTTAATTACGGATATTTTAGATTTTGAATCATACAATACATTTGTGATTAAACAGCGACAGAAGTTGATTAGTATAGATCAATAAATATAGAGTAAGTGCGGTCATGGCTTTAAATTTCTAACTTTACCATAGCAATCACTGACATCTAGTGACTAAAATGGTAATATCTAGCGGAAGTGCTCTATTGATAAAACAGTCCTCATATAAAATTACCGATCCAAAAGTTGCCATTTGTTAACAATTCCCATTTTAAGGGGTCCCGTGATAACGTTACAATTTTATTGAATGGACATTCTGATTGTTCTACCAACGTAAAAAATATTACTTTTAATTCATTATTTATGTCATGGTATTCAATCGAGTAATTATTCAATAATTAAATAAAACAAGACAATGATCTAAGTTACTGTTGCACTTTTTACTTTTGTATATGGAAATACTGACCGAATGAGTGGGAGTGAATGAACGGGAATTAAAGCGAGATGCTAAATAATCAGTGAAGAACAAAAACTACGAATGAAAAGTGATTTCGGAGAGAAAAATTGAAGCCTTTTCATGTGATTTTGTGAATTTGTGTTTGTGCAAAATTCATTGTAGACTGTGTTTGTATAATATTTTTGGAGCAAAGTTCCCAAAAAAACGTACCGCTTGGTAGTAATATGAGTAATGTTACCAACCAAAATGGAACAGGTCTAGAGCAGCAGGTCTGTACCTCATGTACCTACATGCATTTAGTATTGATTTTTACAAATTTGAATAGAGATTTCGATTAAAATATCACTATTTCATGCTGTGTCCCTACTGTTTAGAGATCTTCTAATTCATCAAAAGATTTCGTTTTTTGATAAAGGCATTGATCTCTAAAATCGCAATGCTTTACGTGTCTCAGAATAACCAACATGGCGACTTAGTTCTTCCACTTTTATGGTATCTATTTCATTGATTTTGTAAAAATTTCAAGTTGCATATGACATCGATACGTACATAGTTATTACAGTAGTTTTCCAAAGGCACTTACGAGTGAGGTCATTGTCATGCTATATTCGCGTGTCATGGCGGGAGGAAATAAAATGTTTCGCAATTATTAACTCCTAGACCGGATAAAACACATGATGATGTTACATTTAGATTTTAGAAGGGTAGTTGTAACTTGATAGTTAATGTAAAACTATAACTCTTTGTTTAATAATGTTCACGGCGAGTTTTAATCATGCAGTATTTTGTCATGCTTCTATAGTCATGTTAGCATGCCTAATTTGCTATAGTTAGATGGCGATATGTACCAACTGCGTTGATGTTGGTTAGTTAGGCAATTAGATACCTTTTTCTCTCGAAGTAATGTTGTATTTTTACAGCATGGAAAGTTTTAGTATGCCCTATCAATCAGGTGAAACAACTGTGTACAAGGTTATTTTGTGGCTAGGTATACTTTCAATGAAATTGTAGTTATAATCACATATTGCACTTTTATATAACAGCTACACAATAACAATCATCAGGAAACTTTCACTGTATCAAATTACTAATGTTTCTGTCACAAATATAGGTGTGGTAGTTTAAAAATCTTTCTCTATAAAAGTATATTTTAACAGTTGGCTATTAACAACTAATACTACTAACATTTAAGCTGATCCATGTGTTTAAATTCATAGTTATAAAAAAAGCATTATTTTTTTCCCTCAACATAATTCATTTACAATTTCTGAATAGTAACCATTAAGATTTTTCATAAAGGTCAGGCAGCATAAATTGGGTGCACATACACATCTTGTAATTGAATTATCCTTGCTTTGTTTCTGAGTTAAGAATTTATTAATATGCAAAGTATATGTCACCAGAGAGTATGCATCACTTACTGTAACTTTAAAATATAATCAATATAGCTTCTGTATGGCCAACAACAATACATTGGTATCAATGAATTACTAAAATCAAACTTCTGATAAAAATAAATTGTAAATGACAATATAAGCAATAGACTTTACTTTTATGTTACTTTATGTTAAAGGTGACAAAGCATTTTTAATGTTATCAATAATTTTAAATGACAGTTGATGTTAGTCTTCAAAATGTTACAACGGACATGCATTGGACTATCATGGTCCATTAGTCTAAAAGTCACTAAGTTACATTAATTGCCCTTTGCAGCTTGCTGGTCTGGACTTGCAGCCTCAGGCTAATAAGAGTGCTGGCCGCTACATCCCCCCGCATCTGCGCAGGCAGTTGCAGGCCAACCCTTCACAAGGTAAGAGCGGATATATTTCATAGTGACGGGAGAACTTTTATTAGTCTAATCATCAAAAAACATGTGTAATGCCAGCTAAACTTTATAGGTACCAAAGCACAAAAGGTAAAATGTGTTTGTAGTAATTAGGTGAGCAGCCAGTGATTAAAATATATGGAAGTAAGCCAGGTATCAGGATGAAATGCTTTAGCTGGGCTTGGAAATTTATGTCTATGTTGGGCTGGATAGTTATGAAAAATTTACAGGTTCATGCAGCATTCAGAATTAGTACCAGTTGTATAGAGATTGGATAGAAATTTATAATCAAAATACTAATACTTTTTGTGAGATTAAGCCAAACATTGTAGTCTAATACAGCAATGAAAGATCTAGCAAAACGCAGAAACTGGTAAGTTATCGTTCAGTTTAAAGGTTAGGTTTTATGACACCAATAGGTATTAGTGCAGGCAGAAATCTGTGGGAATAACCATGACATGTTATCTTAGTTTCATTACAAGTACATAGAATGTACTCCAAATCCAAGTGCGTAACATCATGTTTATATTGATTGTGATCACATTTCTATAGTGATGTCATGCATACAACAATGCAGTAAACAAAAAGCATCAAGTAGTTACTCTGCTCTATTATGAATGTACTTTACAGTTTCATACGTATTATTTTTATATTTATTGCTATATTTGTACCCAGCTTATATTTTTCCTTTTTAAGCTAGAAAGAGAAAATTGTAGTCTTAAATTCCTTTCGCAAGGCTCACCTCATCCCAAATAACTAAGGACAAAATATGCATACCTGTCTGTATTATTGCAAAATGTGTTTCCGCCTGGTCCCCGGCAATAGGGAACAGTGAAGCACTCCGGTGGTTTTAGCTGAAGGAGTCTGGCACACCCCTCCGTCTTCCCTAGGGCGGAGGCAGTCCATGGACGACCTCCACAGGGTCACAAAAAGGCAAACTTATTCAGGCGCATTGGACAGGATGTTACTAAGTAAAATGGGTTGTGGAGGTCACATAGGCTGTTAGTCATCGTTATGGAAGCCAACTTCAACATAGCTGGGGAAAAGGCTAGGCAGGTAGCAGGTCGGTAGTAGGAGGTCGCAACAGACAGTTCTAAAGAAACTGTCTTTTAATGCAGACATTTGACATGTTGACCTTGTCTTGTTTAAAGGTTTATTAGCTAGGTATAGCATTAAGGTCAGCTTAAAATTAAAAGGTGAAATATATGAACTCTAGAGTGGCAAATTACAGCAAATTATACAAATACTGGCATTCATAGTTCATATATTAGTTAAAAAATATTTGTTCAATATTATATTTTCTACTAGATTGAATTCAAGAGTTTGAATTTCATTACAATTGTTTGTGTGGTTTGCCATGAAAGCTTTACAGACAAACTAACTTACTTTCACATTTGTTTGTGATGTCTGCAAAAAATATGTTAGTAAGAACACTTTTTGTGTCCATTTCCTCTTAAAATGTCCTTTATGAAATGTACAGTAGAATAAATTTTGTTACTAATGTAACAAACTTGTTTATGTCATGGTTGTTGCTTTACTTATGGGTGCATGACCTTATGGCCACAATACTACGAACAAAGTGTATGAACTATTTATGTTAGAGATATAAATTATCAAGTAACAGGTATTAGATTTAAAAAACTCAATAAGGGAAAATAAGTTTATTATTTATCTAGCATTTTATTTTATAACAACTCCATAAACGATTAATCACAATTTCTTAGCCAGGATTCCAGAAGAAAGTGCAAGTTACAATTGCTGGAATCAATACAAGTTTACCTAACAACACTCGAAGCTTAAATATAAATAATAATATACTTAATTACACATGTTTCCTACTTATTAAGCTTTGTTTATACAAGTTGAGAAGAGGTCAGTGTAACCAGATAAAGTTGATTCATAAAACAGACAGTGGTCATTGTGTACAACATAGCATTTTGAACATCAATGTTTAAATTGTTTCTTTGTCAAAGTAGGACATTTTGATAAAATTTTGAACTTTTTATCTTATCTTTGTATTTTTTACATTTTGTTTTAAGCATAGGAACAGGGATCTATTTATACCTGTGTGGTAAAATAACTCTCTTGAGTTTTTTTTTCATCTGGTCAGGAATCAAGTTACAGTTTAGGTTAGTTATGTTATTATTATTTCCTTTTTTTTACTCCTGATTACATATCGGGCAGAAAGGTAGAAGTTAAATGCTAATATCGCGCTTCATCTTAATATACCTACTTCAACTAACAATCTGCATCTGTGAGATATTATTTGTATGTTAATTTTATGTCAACATTTGTATTCTTATCTCATTAATTGAAATAATCATATATCTGCATGTACTGTTTTAACTGATTCATTCGATTCCTAAAAGCTTTGATTGTTTCTTAACATTTTGCAACATCCACAAATAATATTATATGACATTATGTTTTAAAATGGTATGGTCTCTTGAGCTTATGATTAAATGGTAAAGCAACTTAAATGCTGTATTTTTGCAAGTGCTGATAATAATATTTCTACTTCTCATGTTTAGTTGTTACCTTGAGTTTAATGCAACTCAATGACGTAGCAATGGAAAATATTATTGCTGTTGTCGTATTTTTCCTAGCTTTCCATTTTCAATTAAATTGTTATCACTCAAACGATAAAATAAATGAAAGGTCGAGCCGTGCCCACACACGGTACTCGTGTAATTGGTTCAGTAGATTATTAAGTAATTAATTTGTGCAGGGGAAGAGTCTAAGCGCCCAAGCTTAGACGCCCGTTCAAACGATCAACGGGATCAACGTTCATCATTCGGAGGCAACTCTAGAACCTACGACCGTGGTGGTCGGCGCGACGACCGCGACCGTGACCGCGAACGTGAATACGATCGCGGCAACGACTCGCGATACCCGCGCAGGGACCGCGGTATGTCCACAAATGTTAACATACTAACGTAATGTATTGCTGTCGCCAACTCACTTTACTAGACAGAAATTATCTCGATCTTATCACAACTCTTATCAATGTATTGATTGGTTTTATTCCTTAACACATAAGTTTTGACGTACCTATCGAAGCGTAAATTGCAAAATACCAAGCACTATATTCATATTTACTAAGTGCCTAGAGATCATATTTTTTTATATCATTTTATATAATGGACTATTTGGAGTGAACCAGGAAAAGTTAAGAAGCACATGCATTAACGTTTCATAGCCGTAATTACTGAACGACTGGAAAGCGATATTAAATATGCAGGCTACTAACGTAGTCTGCATTTTACATAGATTAAGCGTAGTACCCAAGACTTGGTAGCGCATCGCTCGATTGAACGTATCGGTATCTGTGTACCTGATATGCACGCGTTCTTTTTGCACCTACTCATTCTTACGATTACGATACCTTAATATTGGTCTACATTGCGAGACGAATGACGTACCCGCCCTGATAAATAATCGGCACATTATTATCGAAGTTATCTGCCCAAGCAACCGGGTCAGATGCTGCCATCTATCTTACAACACGTGGTGTCTGTGAGCTATTTATAGTTCATGCAGTGCCTATTGTGGGTTGCAGATTAAAAAGGTACACTAGGCGTAAAGTTTAACGAGTATTGCGTATACAGGTCGTGATTCGGGATACCAAAATGGCGACTCAGAGCCTGCGGCTGGTCGCTGGTCAGAGTCGTCCGAGAGATGGGGCGGGGAGCGTGGCGCACGCAGCACTGCGGGCGCAGGCGCGGGTGGGGGTGCGGGGGCGGAGGCGCCCGCTTCTGGCGGGCGCGGGGGTGCGTCCAGCCGCGAGTCGCGCGACATTCGCCGCGACGAAGACTTCAACAACGAGCCGCCGCCGCCGCGCAATGACCGCTGGAAGGAGCCGGAGCCGCGTGCCGACGACCGTAACAACTCGCGCTGGCCCTCCGACGATGTGCGCCGCACTAGCACCCGCAGGGACGAGGTTGGCCATGAAAGCAATTCAGTCAGTCCAACTTTTATTACCTATTCACTGGGCGAGTTGCAATTGCAACACATTCGATGCATCTATGTCAATGCACCCGGCTTGGCTTCAATAACTGTTGTTGCTTAAGAAACGCTGTTTTACTAACCAATGAAAGGCTAGCTACTAACTGCTTTACAGTGACTCGCCCGTTTTTTTGACCATCTGACCATGGTTAGATATTGATGTGTACGACAGAACTATAACAAACATTCGTTGCAGAATGATTGGACAGTTCCGTTACCTCGCGACGAGCGGCAGGAGTTGGAGTTGTTTGGCACTGGAAACACAGGCATTAACTTCTCGAAATATGAGGATATACCCGTCGAGGCCAGCGGAGACCGCGTCCCAGATTTCATCACTAGCGTAAGTAATTCCATCACAAGGGATGTAATATCTTTATAATGTGTTTTGTAGCATAACGAACTTATGAATGTACTCTATTACAGTTTGAGGATGTTAACCTGACGGAAATAATGCGCTCGAATATAGCGGCTGCTCGCTACGACAAGCCGACGCCGGTCCAGAAGTATGCGATCCCGATAGTGCTCGGCAGGAGAGATGTTATGGCGTGCGCACAGACTGGTTCAGGAAAGACGGCCGCGTTCCTCGTGCCCATCCTCAATCAGATGTACGAAGCTGGGCCCGTCAAGCACATGGGGTGAGTACAGGTGTCCAATATGTTCTCTTTAGTTCCACATTGTTGATTTATGGCCACATGTTCGTTTTTGCAGACCGTACAACCGTGGCCGCAAGCAGTACCCGCTTGGACTGGTGCTGGCCCCGACGCGTGAGCTCGCTACACAAATTTATGATGAGGCTAGAAAATTCGCCTACCGCTCCCGCGTGCGACCCTGTGTCGTGTAAGTATGATAATTCTAGATGAGGTTGTTTGTGTGTTAGTTTAAAGGACGACTCATGATTGAAGGGTATTTGTGCAGGTACGGCGGGTCTCCGATACACGAACAGTTCCGCGAGCTGGAGCGCGGCTGTCACCTGCTGGTGGCCACGCCGGGCCGACTGGTGGACATGCTGGCGCGTGGCCGCGTGGCACTTGACCACTGCCGCCATCTTGTGCTGGACGAGGCCGACCGCATGCTGGACATGGGTTTCGAGCCCCAGATTCGCAAGATTGTCGAGAGCCACACGATGCCCAAGACTGGCGAACGACAGACTCTCATGTTCTCAGCTACTTTCCCCAAACAGATCCAAGTGCTAGCACAGGATTTCTTGTTTAATTATGTTTTCCTCGCGGTCGGCCGCGTCGGTTCCACATCCGAGAATATCACTCAAAAGGTAAATAACATATAAATATTTAACATAGAATATAAACTAAATATTTAACATTCGTTTGACTAATTTATTACGCTCAACTTTTAGGTGGTATGGGTGGAGGAAATGGATAAGCGTTCGTTCCTGTTGGATTTGCTTAACGCTTCTAACTTGCTGCAGCGTCAGCACCCAGAAGAGGACCAACTCATTCTAGTTTTCGTCGAGACCAAGAAAGGTAACATTGAACAACAGTGAAATAACAACAATGGTAACTTGATATAAAATTTTTTGGTTAACATTCTAAATGATTTGTTTAGGTGCCGATCAACTAGAAGAGTATTTGGGAAATCTTGGATACCCAGTGACATCGATCCACGGAGATCGAACACAGCGCGAGCGCGAGGATGCGCTCCGCCGTTTCCGAACAGGAACTACTCCAATCCTCGTTGCTACAGCTGTCGCGGCCAGAGGTAAGCTCGAAACACCTTCTTTATAATAATACCTTTTGTGCGAAAACATGTTAACTGCTCCATTGTTCAGTAACAACAGTCAATATGTAACTAGTGTGCAAGTGTTACTTAGACACAAAATAGGAATAGCGAAATTGTTTTAATGATTAATTCATTGCGATACATAAAACTGATCTATTTCTAATAATTTATTGTTACTGTGTGCAGGTTTGGACATACCTCACGTGCGTCACGTGATTAACTTTGATTTGCCGTCGGACGTTGAGGAGTACGTGCACCGCATCGGTCGTACCGGCCGTATGGGTAACCTGGGCGTGGCCACGTCCTTCTTCAACGATACCAACCGCGGCCTCGCGCGGGACCTCGTGGAGCTCCTCGTTGAGGCCAAGCAGGATGTGCCCAAGTAAGAATTATAAAGAGCTCATTATTTTTTCCCTTATCATGAGTATTCTAATAAAAAAAAAAACCATAATTTAGGAAAAATACATGAACTTTTGTCTTGATGAACATGAATGTGTGACTCAACTGGTTCCAATGTGTAGCTGGCTGACGAGCACGGCGGCGGACGGGCGGCTGGGCGGCGGCGGTCGCCGCACGGGCTCGCGCTCGGGCGGCGGCCGCTTCGGCGGCGGCGCCGGTGGCGGCGGCAGCGGCTTCGGCGCGAGGGACTTCCGTACGCAGTCGCGCCAGACGCCTCGCTCCGCGGGGCCTTCTACTATTGGCTCTGGTCAGTATACTACACAACAACCACAAAATTTCTTACATGAAGAATTTATGAAAATGTTGTTCAATACTTATGTCGTATGTGTGTCGTTGCAGGATTCGGGTACGGCGGCGGGTCGTACGGCGGCAACTATGGCGGGTCGTACGGCGGCGGCGGCGGCGGCAGCAGCGGCGGCCCCGACTGGTGGGACTCGTAAGCGCCCTCAGCACGTCCGCAGCACTCGCACCGCACGCGACCCCGTACTCGACCCCTTCATTCGTAACTTAAGCGATGTGAAACGTTCTAGATTAATATATTTTATTTTAATTCGTAAACTGATAGTTGGACTGAAATTGACCTGTGACTATTTAATACGGTATTGTACAATAGAAGAGAGCGGTGCGACAGAGAGATGTGTCAGGCTCGCGCCGGCCGCGGGCGCTGAATCTCAGGTGCGCAGCCCGTGAGCGCGGCCGGGCCTTGTTTCTTAACTTCATACATACACCATGGGCATGCTTAACAAATGTCTGTGAATTAATTCCGCGAGAATGGTAGTTCGCGATCATTAATGGAGTAATCGATAGATTAAATTTTGATTACTTGTTTCGTTTGCGTCACGCACGTCGTGACTCGCACGCGTCTTGTCTTTTTTAGTAACGATTATGTGAAGTAGTCTATTAATATAGAAATATTTTTGATGTCCGATCTGTATCGTGAATTCGTAAGTGAACAATGTAATTGTGTATTTTCGATTTTCTATTTCCTGACAGTCTCATAGCTGACTAAATCATGACACTGGAATTTTGAAGCATTTACGCACCCTAAAATCGATGTAGCTAATGAAGCAGTAGAATTAGAAATTGAAAAGTACCGATACAGTATCATAGCAAATAATTACTAAATTTTGTCAGTAGTAAATCCCATATTGTAATATCTGTCTTCGACGTGATCTATAATTTGAATGTGAATTTACCAATAAAAATTAAGAAACAGGATTATTTGGTTTTGTTTTTCTTCTAACGGTACCCAAAGAGTAATGAGCGACACGTAGTAACGAGCAGCGATTCGAATTTATCGCGTCTGTGAAGTGCGATGCAGGCTACGCACAGTGTCACGCCCCACGCACCAGCTGAGTCAGAAAGTAACTGCGCAGTGGAAATTTTATCCTTTTGAAAAACCCATAGTTTCATTCCTCGCAGCCCTATTCTGCTATTATCTCATTACCTACTATTTATCAGTTTAAAGTGCGTTTTCAGCTGCGCAGTACTTGGTTCCACACTGACGCTCACCCATAACTCCGGAAGCATGTTTTATCTTATTACTAGCTGCGAAAAACTTCGTCACACTACGACTGCAACGGAGATAGAATCGAGATAACGATTAAATATTTCTGCTAAATTATCGTTCATTTAGAATATGTCCCTACTTTCTTTTAGATTTAGGTTTATTTGAAAATTTCATAGATATTGTCGTTATTGTCTTTATGAACTGCCAGATTATAAATTTATTCTGCGTGTTTCATTTATTCTGCTAGGTATGTATCTGAACGAAGTAAAGGAACACATTCTTACAATTTCCTACAGCTTAACCTATATTTAACCAAGAAGTTGGAAGCATTTCATTAGACTGTCAGCCAACGACCTCGAATGAGCGTTTAACCTTGAACGGCTTAGTAATTATTTTTAAACACGTTTTTTCTAGCTTTTTGTGATAAGTTTATAAAGAGCGATTTAGAACGATATAGTAGGTAGTAGGTAATAAAAAATATAATTTGTTAATTAAATATAGGTTGATACTTAAAAGTACCTAAGTTAGATTCAAGTAAATAATTAATTTAGATTTTTTATGTAAATTTCATGTGCATATCATAGAAGAACCTCATAGCAGTTTGTCAGATGGACAAACTGGGGAATGGATCTTATCGATCCATGTAAAATAGTTATATATTCTGCCAACCCAAACATTTTTTTTTATTTATAAGTGGGTTAAACTTTGAAGCTCGACACTCGACACTCGACACTTACCACACTTATATGTACACAAGTTATGTAATTTCTTGTGTTGCATCATTACATAATAACAATTAGAAATTAAATCACTACATAGTATAAAACAAAGTCGCTTCCCGCTGTCTGACCTATGTATGCTTAGATCTTTAAAACTACGCAACGGATTTTGATGTGGTTTTTTTAATAGATAGAGTGACTCAAGAGGAAGGTTTATATGTATAATACATGCATAGTATAGTAGAGGAACACGGATACCCTTAGAGATTTCCAATGTAAGGTCGTAAATGAACAAATTTTTTGCGCTTTCATTGCAAACGTTGGCTGAACCCTACGAGATAGATCAAAATAATGTACTACAGTATTGTGCACCTTAAAAAGATCTACAAAAAAGTCCGCGATGGCATATGTCTATCTCTTGAGGATAACCCACAATAACCATTTTTATCATTTATTTATTACTTATTTACGAAAAAGCGATTTTAAGCAATACAGTATTAATCCTTATCCAATTAAGTACCTTTAATAAATTGTGCATGCAATATAGGCCAATATTGCCCTTTACAGCATGTAATTTAAATGAATATTTTGGAAGATATTGCAAATTTAAAATGTAGGTACATAGCGGTTGCGGCGATACCGGCCGGAGGGCCGCGCGGGGGCCGAGGGTCGTGCCTATACCAAATAGTGCGTCCAAGGCTGTGCTTCGCCCTACAGAACTTCACGATTGTGTAGTTATATTTGGTATCAGCGTTGCACCCGAGCAAAGCCGGGGCGGGCTGCTAGTTTAAGATATTTACAATAATAAAAAAACTAAGCCTACACAATAAATAAGAAAAATTATAAGCTAAAATAAGGCATCAAAAAATTCATCATCATTTCCCTGGTGCTTCTAATTCATGGAAGCACCCTCAACTTTAAAAAAAAAGGATCAAATTTAAAAAAATACACTCACTTCGATTTGAAATGTGGCCTTGGAAGACCGAGCTTGGGGTCAGGCCACTCTTCCCATCCGCAGGGGCGGGCTCGGCGTCCACAAAATTACAAGTATCAGTCTACCGGCATTCATATCCTCGGCCTACGGCACTGATAAATTAATCAGGAATATTCTCAGGTCCACACTGATTGATTTTAGGTGCCGTGCTTCACCGAGGCTGTGGATGCCTGGAAAATTGCCTGCCCGAATTCAAATACTCCTGTCTGCCCATCTTCCCAGAGACAGTGGGACGAGCCGCTCTGCTGAGTAGTTCACGAAAATCTACTCTCTTCTTCAAATACTTCTGCTGAGCGTGCGCGCTTACTGGCTGTGGGAGAGTGGGAGTCAGGGCTTTGGCTTCAAGCATAGCCTTCGTCGAACATAGGCACCTTGTTCGACGATTCTACTTTCCGCCTCGCTGCTGCTCTACGACTTGCTGCTTAGACTTGTACCCCGCATCGCTGTCACTGTGGCGAAGTTGTCAATAGGCTCGGACACCATGGCCGATCATGTAGCCGTAGCGCGGGCCGCATGGCGCGGCATGCTAATATATATCTATGATATTATCCGACGAGCTCTTGTCGCCGTCGGCGTTCCGGCTGTACTCAGTTCGAACCCAATTGCCTGGCACGCGACGACGGCAAGAGACCGGCAGCATGTCCTTGTTCCCATGGAAGGTGGGTAGGCCTTTAGTGTGGGACGCTACTTGCGTCGATACTCTTGCGCCATCCCACCTTCCCAGTACGTCGTGCTGTGCTGGCGCTGCTGTTGCGGCTACTGAGAACCTCAAGCGGCGGAAATATACCAACCTAGTTGGTAGTTATATATTCGAGCCGTTTGTTTGGGGTTGAGACAAGAGTCTGTGAAAAAATCTGTGTGCACTCGGACCTGTGCACACAGATTCGGTCCGAGTCGGTCCGAGTGCACACAGATTTTTTAAAGTTTTGTCCAAACGGCTGGTTGATACTTCGCGTGACCCAAAGGCTGGCTTCTACCAAGGTCAGCGCATAAGCATTGCCATACAACGTGGCAATGCTGCCAGCCTTTTGGGCACACTCCCAGTGGACAGCGATGTGGATGAATTTTTTGATGCCTTATTTTAGTGTACACAATATGTCCGTTCCTCATAACAATTGACGTAGACACACTCATGATGCTCTTTGTTACATTCCATCTTTTAGATAGTGCAATCAATGAAGCATTTATCCTCAAAATCAGCATTGCATAGCGGTTTGATATTTTTTTTTTTTTTTTATTGTTTTTTAAGCTTTTTTTAAAGCTCTGTTTACAATCCGAAACCCCCCGAATGGGGGAAGTTATATATTATTTAAACAATTTGATCTTTGTAGGGTTTTTCTGTATTTTTTTTGGACTTCTCACACACGGTTATCTGATCCCAAGCTAAGCAGAGCTTGTGTTATGGTAACCAAACAACTGAGGCCCAAGTCTGCTATTTACACTCGGTTCAATGTCTTCATAGTGTCGTGCCAGCAGAGCCATTTTCGGAAAATTGGTATTGTACTAAACGTCAAAACGTCAAAATTGCGCATTCGAATGATTCGGTTGAATGTTCAACGACTGTGACCAATAGTTTATACATTTGGTACAAATTGTAATGCGCAATTTTGACGTTTTGACGTTTAGTAGAATACCAATTTTCCGAAAATGGCTCTGCTGGCACGACACTATGAAGACATTGAACCGAGTGTAAATAGCAACTTGGGCCCCTGGTAAATATACTTATAGACAGACCAGAACAAATGATCGTGCTCATCACAGAAATATTTGTCCTGAGTGCGAATCGAACCCACGACCTCTAGTATAGCTGGCAGGGTCACTAACCGCTAGACCAACAGGCCCGTCAAACTTTTAGTGTTACTACTTGCAAGTCGTTTGTCATTTTCGGACAAGTGATAGGGTTGGTCAAAATTAGGAAATTAGGTATTCTATGAAGTACGATTTTTCTTCTGATCTAAGTGTTTCTATTTGAATAATCACCGATGTCACATTTTTAAAAGATTTGTCTATAAAATTACTACAAGTAATCAAAGGACAATGCCCCTTTTGTTAGGAGGTTTAGGCCCCCATAAAAGATTGTCGTGTTGTCAGGCTGATTTTCATTTTGTCATGTAGCTAGATAAATACATTTCATTTCATATTATGCAAACAATTTCCATTTATTCACGATGGTTCAAGAAAAGTCTTATTTTTAGGTTGCTGAATTTGAGGTTATAAAAATAAATTCTTTAAGGTTCAACTTCTAAATAGATATTTATTTACTATTTGAATTGATATTGTGGTTAATGCTTATGGCTCCCACCTTTACAAACATATTTATGTTAATAAAAAATCTCCGTCAGCAAGTGAATGGGGTCGTCGAATCAAAGTGCCATCCAATGGGGTGGTTATGTTAAAATGCATTTTAACTAATCCTAATATACATATAGATTGCTTTTTTTTTTAGGTTTATACGGATGTTAGGGACCTAAATCTAAAGTTAAACCGCGAAATAAACCGTAAAAAGTAGTTTCATTTCATAACATAACATATTATCATCACGCCTGTATCCCCGAAGGGTTAGGCAGAGGTGTAAACCAATGCACACCCACAGTTCGCCGATATGTTTTTTAGGTCCTATGTAATAGGGGGCGAGCCTATTGCCACTAACCGGGCACAAGAATTGTATTATATATCATCTTATTCAGCAACTAACGAACTAAAAACTAGTGAAAACAGAAACAAAAAAATTCAACTGATTTTGGAGTGATTAACAAAATAAAAACAAACATTTTTAAATAACGGCTAACACAATTGAACACTGTGACAAGTTGTTGGAAAGAGTCGCGTTCTGTGCCTCACTGTGTCATACGTAACGTCGAGGCACCATCAAGCTCCGCCTACTAGGCACGGTAGTGCACTGTGTTTACTTACTGGAAAGGATCGGGATTTGTGTCGTACCGTGTCAGCGTGTAATAGCGTTCTGACAATAACACCGCATCGATTATGGAGAAAGGTTGCAATAAATGTAAGATTATTATAGAACAAGAAGAGTATCTCAAATGTTATAGTTGTGAGTATTATTTTCATGCAAGCTGTATAAAATTAGAGGGAAATATCCTTTCTTTGATAACACCTACAAAAAGAAAAATATGGAAGTGCTCGCAATGCTCAACGCTTGCAAACCAATCCAGTTCATCTATACGGTCCCGAGATCACTGTGACAACATAACTATTAGAAGGCACAAAGTTAACGTAGATACTAGAATTTCCTTTGAATCACTGCTGATAGCTAGTCAGGAAGAAGATGATGAGTGCACGTCTTTTGTATCAACTAGCAGCATGCACAATACAAGTTGTCCGAACCTGAGACTAACTAAAGCCCAACAAATAGAAGAGTTACAAGCATTAGTAACCACCTTACAGGATAAATTAATTCTCGCTGAGAAGGATATCAAAAATATCACCAATGAATATAACTCCTTAAAAAAGATTATTCAAGAAAATGATGTAACCATAAAGAACTCTCATATGTTACACTCTGGTCAAAATACATTGGCGGAAAATCTGAATGAATATTGTGATGAGGACGTCTTTAGAAAGGATGAAACAAATGATGCAAAAAACTTAAATAGAATGCAACCAAAAAGGTTAGTAATTGTTGGTGGAAACCAGTGCCGAGGAATAGCATCGGAACTAATACGCTCCAGAACTAACTCATGCTATGAGAAATATATCGTACAAGGCCTTTTTTTTTTTTTTTTTTTTTTTTCGGGGTGAAATCCTCATGGACTTCCTCCGCCTGGGGAGAGGCGGAGGGGCATGCCGGACTCTTACCGGCTAAAACCCCCCGGTGTCTCCTCCTCGCACGTGCACGTGGGGCCGCGGGAATCCAAATTCTTCCGCAGCCCCACGCTGGTGCTGGCCCGGTTGTCCGGGCCTCCTCTCGTGCACGGGGTAGTCAGGTGTAAGACTACCCCGTGCTCCGCCTCGGAGGCGCGCGCCGACACCCGCGCGCGCCTACGCCTCGGGTCCAGCGGTTAGGGGGCGGGGACTTCCCCAAGTCCCTCGCCCCTGGACCCATTCATGGGGGGCGGAAAAGGGCGTTGTCCGCCCTTCTCCTGCGCCCGGCGCGTCTTCTGCGGCCGGGGAAGAGAGACGAAATCTCCCTCTCCCGTTCCGCAGTCTCCTTCTGCGACATCACGTCCTCGCAGAAGGACACCACCGCGTCCCACGACTCTGCGCTACCGACCATACTCTGCACTACGGCCGGCAGCGACAGATCGTCTCCTACTTCACTTGTGAGGACACGGCGCTGCTCCTCCCAAGCTACACACTCAGCGAGCGTGTGTTGCGCCGTGTCCTCCCCGCAATGGACGCAGTGGTGGCACCGAGCGTCCGGCTCCCTGCCCATGCGACACAGGTACTTGCCGAAGCACCCATGCCCCGACAGCACCTGCGTCACCCTAAACGACAGGGAACCGTGCCTTCTCCCGAGCCAGTCGTCGAGTACTGGCCGGATCGCCTCGACGGTAGCGAGGCCGGCGGCAGGGCGCAGAAGCCTTTGCCGCCATTCCGCCACCAGGACCTGACGGAGCTCTCCCCGGCGCAGCTCGATCTGCCGCTGCACCGGCGTCGAGCCCCGCGCCCGCTCTTCCTCGCGCCATCGGTACAATGACGCGAGTACTTTCGCCTCCAGGTCCCAGGGCGGGGATCCGGCCAGGACACAAGCCGCCTCGTGGGAAATCGTGCGGTACCCGCGGGCGACTCTGACGGCCATCGCCCTCTGCGGCTTTCGCAGAATGGCGAGAGTGCTGGCCGTCAGGTCTAACGCCCAGACGGGAGCCCCGTAAAGGGCTATAGACCGCACGACTCCCACGTACAACCGCCTACAGGCGGCGCTCGGGCCCCCCATGTTGGGAAGCAACGTTGAAAGCGCGCCCGCCGCGCCCATCAGCTTGGGCGCTAGCCGCCGGAAGTGAGGCCCGAATTCCCACCGGCTGTCGAGCACCAATCCCAGGTACTTCATGGTGTACCCGACAGCTATCCGAGCCCCACCGACCACAATGTGTGATCCCGGCGCCGGCGCCCGTCGGGGGCCATGAAACACTATGGCCTCCGACTTGTTTAGGGCCACCTCCAGGCCCAGGCGCCGGATGCGGTTCACCACCTGTGACACCGCAGCCGTGGCTATCAACGTCGCCTCCCTAAGTGAGCTCCCCCGGGCAGTGACAAGCGTGTCGTCCGCATAACACGTCAGGTCTGCACCCGACGGGAGCTCACCTCTCAGCACCCAGTCGTATCCGATGTTCCACAGGAGCGGTCCCAAGACCGATCCCTGTGGAACACCGCACGACATGAAGTGCCGAGCAGCACCGTCACGTCCCCGATAAGTGATGCATCTGTCCTCCAGATAAGCCCCTACTGTACGGCGGAGGTAGGGAGGCACGCGATGGTATTTCAGCGCCTCCCGAATGCAGCTCCAGGGTAGGGTGTTGAATGCGTTGGAGATGTCTAAAGACACCGCCAACACCACCCCACCCCGGGACACCGTCTCCTCCGCCAGGGCCCTCACGCGCATGATTGCGTCTATGGTGGAGCGCCCCCGACGAAAACCGAACTGGTTCTCGTCCAGGTCCGGCCCCTCTCTGCACAAGTGGCTGACGAGGCGATCCGCGATAATCCGCTCGAACAGTTTGCCCGCCTCGTCAAGCAGCACTATGGGCCGATACGCGGACGGCGAGTCCGCAAGGGCGCCCCTCCTTTCTGAGCAGGACCAGCCTCCCCTCCTTCCATACGCCGGGAAACTGACCCCGCTCGAGACATGCCGTGAAGAGCCCCCTCAGCTGGGGCTCTAGCTCCTTCAGAGCCAAGACGAGAGCTCGGCCAGGAACTCCGTCGGGTCCGGGCGCTGTGCTCTTCGCCCGGAGTCGCGACACGGCCGCTCTCGTCTCCTCTTGCGTCACCTCGGGGACATCGGTGCTCTCCTCTTCCGGAGAGTCTGTGGCTGAGGGCGATGCCATCGGCGGGGGAACATGTCCCACTCGCACAGGGAAGAGGGTCTTCACCACCACCTCCAGCAGCTGGGGCTGCATGGTCTGCGTCAGTGGGGGCGCCCAGGGACGCAACTTGCCCCTTACCCAGCGGTAGGGACGCCCCCACGGGTCCCGATCTAGGGACCCTAGCAGCTCCTCCCTGGCACGCGACTTTGAGTCGCCGATGGCCAGCCACAGAGTCTCCTTGGACGCGCGGTACACCTCATACAGCGCGTCCTCCTCGGCGGAATCCCGTCGACGCCGTCTGCGGTATCGGGCGTACCGGCGGCGGGCCGCAACGCACGCCAAGCGCAATTGCGCGATCTCGGCGGTCCACCAGTACACCCGGCGCCTTGCGGACTGTTGGCGGGCACGGGGCATGGACGCGTCGCAGATCTGCGTCATCGCCCCGCGAAACCGCAGCGCCACCGCCTCGACGTCGACGGGGCCGCCCGTCGCCGACTCCCAGGTCCAGGACTGGACTAAGGCTGCTTCCTCGAGTAGTTCCCTGTCGATGCGCTTAAGCGCCCAACGCGGGCCGTCGTTGATCGGGGCTGTTGGATGGCGGCCGCCCATCGTACAAGGCCTGCTTTATCCTGATACGACTACTGACTTCATATCCAACATCTGTAATTCTCTTCAGTTAAATGAACAAGATAAATTAGTGCTATATGTGGGGGAAGAAGATAAAGATCCGCAGAAAATGTCGCATGAACTTTACTGTATTTTAAAAAATATTAAAGCGTCGGTAATTTTGTTGAAAATAGGTAGAAACAGATATTTAAACGAAAATAAACTAAATAACATGATTAAATGTGTCTCAAAAAAATTTGATAATTGTGAATTTATTAACCATAATACTGTTTATAATAGATATGCTTATTTAAAATTAATTTGTAGTAAAATCAACTTAATCGTTGATACAATTGATTATAATAAAAAAATTATTCCGACGAAAAAAATAATTCAGCACCAAACAAATACTTATACTACACAGGATAATTTAGTTAAAAGTCGTAAAGTGACTTTGCAACAAAGAACCATAACGGATTACTTTTCATATTCGCGTAAACAAAAAATTACAAATGTTGCTCAAAGTACACCGTTAAATAAGTCTGATCGGGAAATAAATCAAAACTTTTTTCGTCTATAACTCAATTTATGTAATGCACCAAAATATATCAGGTTTGATTAATAAGGCAGATATGTTAACGGTACTATTGGAAGAACGGTTTAGGTTAAACAAGATGATAGATGTCCTGTGTATAACTGAACATAACATGGTAATAAGTGATAATAAAATAGTAACGATTCCTAACTATATATTAGCTGACAGTTATTGTAGAAATAATAGAAAAGGGGGTTCTTGTATATTGGTCAGAAACATCCACGAATTTGAAGTAATGCCACATGTAAAAAAACTCTCTATACCAAACATCTTTGAGTGTTGCGGAATTCAACTTAAAAAACACAACATCGTAATAATTTGTGTGTATAGAGTGCCAAAAAATACTAATACAAAAATACATTTTACATTATTTTTTGAAAAATTAGAAGATTTACTACATCAAATAACACGTGGTAGATCCAATAAAAAAATCATTATTTGTGGCGACTTTAACATAAATTTACTAAAACTAGACATAAATACTAAAACACTTGTAAACTTAGTCAAAGGATATAATCTTAAAACTTTAGCTAATGAACCTACCCGTCTGTCTAGCGGCACTTGCATAGACAATATATTTCATAATGATCGCGGTAATAATGGGGAAATAATAGAAACAGCACTTTCAGATCACACTGCACAAATTTTAAAATGTAATGTTAAAAAGTCTTGTGTTATACACTCGTGGAAAACAAAAATAGTCGATTATTCTCCAGAATTAGTAGATAAATTTATAAAATGTATTAGTAGCCTGAGTTTCAGTGAAGTATACGAAATAAAAGATCCAAATATTGCTTATGAGTGTTTCTTAAATACATTCAAATTATTTTATAATCTATGTTTCCCAAAAAAAGATATAAAAAGAACAATAAACAAAAAACAAAAATGGCTATCTAGAGGCATAAAAAATTGCAGTAAAATCAAACGTCACTTATTATGGACATACCGGAATACTAAAACCGAAAACAATAAATACCATTATATCTCCTATTCAAAACGATATAAAAAGATTATACAACTTACTAAATATGCGCAAAATAACCATTTCATTAAAACCTCCAGTAACAAGAGCAAAGCAACCTGGAAAGTAATAAATAATAACAAAGATGAACTCCCTAGAGAACCTATTTCAAAAATTATGCACCTTGGTAGAGAAATAAAAAATACTGAAGACATTTGTAACGCATTTAATGACTTTTTTATAGACCAGATTGCCCCACGTCATACTGATAATAATGCGTCACAGATTGATAGGTTAAAAGACTCGATGTTTTTAAATCCGTGTACGCCGGAAGAAATCTCTGGTACTATAAGATCTTTAAAAAATACGAAAAGTACTGGTTGTGATCATTTAACAACAAATATCATTAAGAAAGTACATAACTTCATCTGTTTTCCATTATCGCATATTATAAATTTGTGCTTTGAACAAGGAATTTTTCCAGACCTGCTTAAAGTTTCTATTATTAAACCGTTGTTTAAAAAAGGAGACAAAACATTAATGAAAAATTACAGACCAGTGGCGCTGATACCTATATTTTCAAAAGTAATCGAAAAAGTCATTTACTTTCGGTTATACAGTTACCTAGAAAATAAAAATATTTTAGTCGACGAACAAAAAGGATTCCGAAAAAAGAAATCCATAAATTTAGCTATTTTTGATTTCCTACGCATTGTTATGAGTAACGTAGATAAAAGAGTATCCATTTGCGCCCTTTACATGGACATGACAAAGGCTTTTGATTATGTAGATCACGGTATTCTTATAAACAAATTGGAGAGATATGGCATACGAGGCAATATCCTTAACCTACTAAAATCATATTTAAGTAAACGAACACAATTCACAGAAATAACAAATATCGATATTGTAAACAAAAGAGAAATTAAATATAAATCCAAATCGAGGCCGGTAAAATATGGAGTACCTCAAGGGAGTGTTTTAGGTCCGTTATTATTTCTACTCTATATTAATGATCTCCCCAAAAACACTAAACATCCTACAGTATTGTTCGCTGATGACAGCACAATTATTGTAAAATCAGATAATTCTTATAACTATGAGGAAGAGGTAAACAATACATTAAAACAAACAATAGAATGGCTTAACTGTAATAATCTACAAATTAACTTAGAAAAAACTCACATTATGCATTTTGAACAAAGACTCAGGGAAAATCATATACATGTAAATTATAATCGAATGTCTGTTTCAGAAAAAGATGACATAAAGTTTCTAGGCTTATTGATAGATTCTAAACTAACATGGAAACCACAGGTAGAAGTCATTTGCAGTAGAGTAAACAGCTTTTCTTACGCACTGTATAAATTATCTAAGTTTGTAAATCGTGACACGGTACTTGTAGCCTATCACAGTTATGTAGAATCTATTATGCGATATGGTCTCATTTTCTGGGGCAATTCAACGGATAAACAACAAGTATTCATAGCACAAAAGAGGTGCATTCGTGCAATATGTAACTTGCATCCTAGAGATAGTTGTAAACCATTATTTAAGTCATTAAATATTTTAACATTTCCATCTCTTTATATCTATGAGCTGGCGGTGTTTGTAAAAAGTAACTTAGAATTATTTACAATAAAGCCCCCAGCAGATCCAAGGTTGAGGAAAAGGGAGTCTAATATTCTAAGAATTGAGCATAGCAACACTGCCCTTTTACGGAAAAGCGTTTATGAAATGGCTCCAAGAATATATAATAAAATACCTCATGAGTTAAAAAAATTAAATATAAATCTTTTTAAGAAAAAGCTGAAAGACTTGTTAATAAAGAAATGCTGCTACTCAATAAGCGAATTTTTAGAATAATTGTAAGATGTATAATATAATATAAATAATTTAAATAAAGATAAAGTAATAACAGTATTATATAATGAATATAAATTTGGAAACAGACTGTATAAATATGTATAATAGAAGAAATAACTATAATTACAATAGAGATGAACAGTATTATATATAAATATAATAGAGTAAGAAAGCCAAATAATTAATATTATTAAAAAAAAAAAAAACAGTGTTATATAAAGTTAAGCAATGAAAAGATATAAGTGATAAGTGATGCAATTAAATAGTATTATATAAATGTGTATTAAATACATAATAATAGGTTAATTGAAATTAATAACAAAGTTTAATAGAATATAAGTAATTCTCATTTAATGTAATTTTCGTATGCCCACAGGCACAATGTAGCGAACTTCCTGTAACTCCTAACACCTTATGTATTGTACACCTGCATTGACGAATAAAATGATTTGATTTGATTTGATTTGACAAATCCAAACTCCGACCTGCTACTGAGAATATCATAGAAAAACCCAAGAACACCTTGGTCGACCTGGGAATCGAACCCAAGACCTCTAGCGTAGCAGTCGCGCTTAGCGCACTAGGCAACTAAATAGTTGTATTTCAATGCCTAATATACAGCTTAATATAAAACACAATTTACGCACCTGCGAGAGAAGGGTCGGTTTGTCCGATATCGGCCCGGTGTAGACATTTTCTCGTAAAAACTAGAGTCAATTCGCTCACAAACATCAAAACAAAAGTCCGATATCTCACAACAAAACCACTTGAGCAACGTAAATACTCAACTCGATACCAATAACAAATAATGTCGTCTTGTAAATACGGAGGATTATAATACAATGTTTACGAATAACCGGCTAATTATTTGTTAGATAAAACTACCCTACTTATTAGTTTATTTTTCTTTGTATGCAGAAGTACAAATGTGCGGATGTACCTACTGAGGTACAATTAAATAAACTTTTATTACGTTTTTCAATGATAGGTCAAAATAAATGCTAATAAAAAACACATGTACATAAAAAAATAAGATATAAATTATGTATAGCTAGCATAAAGTTGAGACACGGCGCCACAAGGTGTGGCCTGTCTTTAGGCATTCTCCTTTACAGTAGTGTAGGTGTAGGTTAAGAGACGCTAGCGCAAACTGAAGTGCACTTTATTGTTTCGCACCAAGTCGCTTATTATTTAAATCCTTTTGCAGAGTAATCAATCTTTTTTTTTGTCAACATAACATACATTGCTCTGAACCCAAATTAAGTAGCGGAAGCACTTGTGTTATAGAATTCAGTAACAACGAAGGTTCCACAAACACCCAGACCCGTGACAATGTAGAAATGTTGTTTTCTACATTGACCCGTCCGGCGATCGAACCCGGGAGCGACAACTTGAAACCGGTGCGTACGCCACTCGCCCACGGAGGTCGTCAAAATCTCTTCTTGTACTTTACCTTAATCTGTATTTCATTATTTTTTAAATATATTACCTATTGAATAAACTAATTAACGGTTACAAAAACCTACCTACCTACACTACATGGGTACTTTAAATTTAAATTCGCGGCATTCTCCATATCAGCTTTCCGTTCTGCTTAGACATTCAGTGGACGTACACAAGCTCGTCCGCGGCTCCACAGATTTTATTATAACTAATTTATCTCATCGATTACGTCCGGTAATGGCCAACGGCTTATTGAATACGTCTTTTTGTGGCGCCTTTTTATTTGGAGATCGCGTCTAGAGCAGGCGGGACCCCGCCGCGATGGCATCCACGGAATGCCTAAAAGGTGACTCGTGGATAAATTACGGACATTTCTTCCATTTTAACGATTCCCTTTATTATTTAATTTATTTTTATCGTATGTTACACATTTGGCTTATAACAATGTTTGTTTTTGGGTTTCATTAGCATAAAGCTCACGCTGGGGTGGAAAAATGGAGTCCCAGCCATTTTGGTTATTTGATAGAATCTATTTTATCTTATGACGGGTGTTGTTCATTAAAGAGTTTCACGTGTCTATAAGGCAGATAGCGGGATGTCTCAATTTGGTAATTTGTCGGTTTTTATCGCATCTGATGTGACACAATAAAACAATTAATTTATTATTGCCCTCGGAGATGATTTCGATCAGTTTATTGCCGGCGCACGCCTCTCCGTCGGACATTAATTGTTTTATGTAACAAGTAATATTTATTAATTGCCTGTTGATGGGGCTGATACAGAGTTCTTTTAAACATTATTTAGTTATGCGGGATCTGGCAATTTATCTTTATAATGTTTTGTCTAAACCCTTCATCTGACATTTTAAAGCCTTCTTATTCAAGTAGGAACCTAAGTTCTTACATTTATATATTATTTCTCATTATACTGAGACCAATATAGACCTCAAAACAAGATGAATTTCTTCACCCTTTGGTATTTCTTTCTTCCACTTTATACACGTCAATAACAATATCTACGAAATTAGGATCTAGTTGAGTTGTACGCCGAATCAAATAGCTTTAGAACCACATACGCATGCTATAAAACTATATCATGTACTTGTACCTACATACTTTTTAATATTATCGACCTTCCCTATTTATCCACGAATACAAAAAAAAAAACTCAGTGACACCTTAAACAATAGATGGCAACATCTTTTGTAATTTATAATAAAACAAAACACATTGTCACGCCTCGTGTTGTAAAACTAGAATAAGTTGTAAATCATTTGTGTCCAAGTACAAGAGAAACTATCGTAATTTATTAGGGGTAGTTTGCCCTCGCCTGAGTACACTAACTTATTTGTTTTATGTGATTTACTGTTCACAAGAAACTTAGTTACTTCGAAATAATTATTTCTTTTAAGAATATTTTTGTATAAACGGTGGAAAGGTTATTAAAAAAATATATCTGAATTGTTTTTTGACACAATGTTATCCCATACTTTAGCCTATCATTGGGCTTGGATTGGATGAAGCTAGAAAATTGCTATTTTGAGAGAAATGAATATTATTTTTACAAAAAATATGTTTTTATTATTTACCTTACATTAATAAGTATATAATAAAAGTAAGTACCTTAATCTAGATAAAGTATAATAAATGTGTGACTGGTATCTTAAATAGAACTGTGTGTATATTTTTTATACAAAAAAGGTACAACTTTTTGTTGAGGTAAGGAGACCGCCCATCAGTGGTGGAGCCCTGAATTGCGTAGGTACATTATTCATGTATCTATTCGAGCCCTTCTACTTTATTTTAAAGCAAAACATTGATGTTAAAATTGCTTTAAAAAGAAGTATTAACTGACGCTTATTATGCGATGTACTTGTTATCAAAAAATGGCACATAAAATTAACTATTCCTTATCTTCTATTCCGTTTGTAGAGTTTCTTGTACATTTACGCGTAACCTCGTCTATTAAGATTGTAGTATAGTCCTTTGAGTTTGATAAGTTCGTCGTGAGTGCCCATCTCCGCGACCTGTCCGTCGTGGATGACGCAGATGACGTCAGCGTCTCGCACGGTACTCAAACGATGCGCGATCATCACGCACGTACGACCCGCCTTCGCAGCGTCCAACGCTTCTTGCACCACCTTTAATTTATAAACAATATAAGTGTATTAGTTAGAACCGGCAGAAGATATTTAGATTAAAATATTCTTGTTTACAACAAGATGACCTGAGGTATTCCTTTAGTTGGGGGGAAAAGCTCATGACCGATAAATATTTAGGTAGCGGAAATGAGCATGCAACTTTCTTTACCTGACACCCCCCGATTTAACAAAAAATATGTACCTAGCTATGTACTTCCGATTAGTTGGGGGGGACGATGACTTAACTAAGTCAATTTTGATTGTATTTTGTGATATAAGGTTTTTATTTAGATGCCGGCGTTACCTTTTCACTCTCCGTGTCAAGGGCACTGGTGGCTTCGTCCAACAGCAACATCTTGGGCCGTCGTATGAGCGCCCTCGCGATCGCTACCCTCTGCTTCTGACCGCCAGACAGCTGCGTGCCTTTTGATCCTATGTTAGTCTCATAGCCCTGGTGCAAAGAAAACAATTATTAAAAAAAAATACTCCGAAAATGTATATTTTGAATTTGGAACACATTTTGAATTGTAAATTAATTTATCTGGATCATCGGTTAATGAAAAAAAATAACGCAATTGGATTATTCAAATATTTAAATAAGCATTCTTTTTTACAGAGGAAAAAATACGTTGTAAATAAAGCCCTGAATTTCATACTATATTCATGTATGTATACGAGCTGAACTTACCAAAGGCAGCGATGTGATAAAGTTATGTATGTTCGCTTGTTTGGCCGCGTTGATGATTTCGTCGGTGGTCAGCTTCTGCTCATTGTTGCCGTACGCGATGTTCTCGCCGATGGTGCGGTCGAACAGGATGGGCTCCTGCTGCACGAAGCCTATCGCTCGACGCGAATCTATCAGACGCAGCTTCGTGAGAGGAACGCCGTCTTGAGCCTGAAGAAATACAAAAGTTTTGAGAATATAGCACAAAGTAGTTTACGATTAGGCAAAAAGCTGAGTTCAGACAAAAAATAGTTAAAAAAATCTAGTTCAAAACGTTAATTCATAATTCATTTGGCAGAAAAAGGCTTGATTAACATAATTATAATTATGTACCGTCCTTGTGTGTGTGTGCAGTGTAAAAGATGTAGCTTACCACAATGCCGTCGTCAGGGTCGTAGTATCTCTCCAGCAGCTGTATGACGGTACTCTTGCCGCAGCCGCTGGCCCCCACCAGCGCCAGCGTCTTCCCTCTCTCTATCTCCAGGTTCAAACTCTTCAGGACTTGCACCATCGGACGCGTGGGGTAGCGGAACTGCACGTTCTGTAGGCTTGCTTCACCAGTTCCTTTCTAAATAATATAAGTTATTATTAAGTTTAATGTGTTTGCTCATTATGCAACGTGTACAATCATACTAGATAAGTCTTTAGTGCCAGTTACTTTGTTGTTAGTATGCTGGTACGTAGGTCAAATATTAGTCGCATTTTTAGGCTATCATATTTAACATAATCCTGAAGCTAAATCCTTATCCTATAGGGGTTTAGTTACCCAGCAATTTCCATACAATATAAATAGTTACCAAAGCAAGAAATTTTACCATTTTTTAGTATTGCATCTACAACTTACAAAGTTAGGGAAAGCAGGTTGTGGTGGGTCAGTGATCTTGGACTGACGGTTCAGAAGGTTGATGACGCGGCCAGCTGCCTTGATGCCCTTCTGGAAGTTCGGTGCGAATGCAAATGCCTGCGCAGCCGACGAGGCGCCCATGAGCAGAGCTTGAGCTGACCTGTACGATTACAGTTTTTAATGTGACTCTCGTGGACGAATAGATATTAAAAAATGCCCTGATTTATGACGCTAAGGGCATTTCTAAGAGGAGGGGTCTACCGTTCGTTTATAAGAAGGGTGTGAATTCGGCAGAATTCGAGTCATTACAGTAGAAGAAAGCTATTATAATTTTGGACAGAAGATCTTACACTGAATTGTTACGAAAAATATCAGCAAATCTTCTAAGAATATTAAAATCTGTTACGAGACCGAAATACCAATATTTCCCTATCAGAACTTACTTGAAAACCACGGAATAATCGAGTCCCTCCTCAACAATAAGTGTTCCTCCATAATACAGAGACGAAGCTATGACGAAGTTGAAGATTCCCCTGGAGAGTCCAAAGACGATGCCTCTCCAGTGCGTGGAGCGCTTGGCGACGACGAGCGCGGGCAGCAGCTGCTTGGCGTACTCCTGCCGGAACGTGTCCTCGCGGCCCAGGGATGCCACTGTGCGGACGTTGGCCACTGCCTCTACTGCGATCTGGGGGTTAGGAAAGTGGTATTTGGTCAATAATCTGTTATTTTTATAAGTACCGTAACCTATAATGCTACTCGTCTAGTATATCAGGTATTCCTTTGGTATATTTAATGACTTCTTAACCAATTCCAGATAGCAAATCAAAATTAAGCGGAATTAGATCACGAATTAGTATTTCGATTTCTTATTCGCTCACAAATTATTAGCAAAGTCTTGTTGGACTTCATATTAGAAATTATAGAGGCAATGAGTTGCCTTTACCTTTGAGCTAGCCTCCATAGTCTTCGCAGTACCAGCAGATTCAGCGTAGGTCATCCTTCCTTGTTTGTAGAGAACGAAGGTGATGATCGGTACAAAGGTCAGAGCCACCAGTCCGACTCGCCACTCATAGATCAGAGATAAGACCAGAGCGAAACCGAACGTGCCCACTGCCTGTAGTACTGTGCCGATTCTTTGTCCTGTTGCCTAAAACATTAAAAAAATTAAACGTATAAAGGTATGGTCGAGTCATTTTCGCTTCATATTTCGTTTATTTAATTCGTTATAAGTGAAAATATTCAGTTTCTTATAAGGCCCAAGATAACCTTATTGATTAAGAGCTTTGATGACAAAAATTTAGTTGTGTTTTCGATTGCAATTAGTGTCTGATAATAATGTCTAAAAAACTTTTTAAACAACCTGCGGAATTCGGTAACCGTTTAAAAACTAGTTTAAAATATATGTTACCCCTTGCACAGCCGCTGCTTCACCAGAAAGGCGAGCACAAAGCGCACCAGTGGAGTTGTTCTTGTCGTCATAGAACGCTACTTCTTGCTGCAACAACTTCTGGAACATCTGTCCTCGAAGCCGCTCCGTCAGGAATTCTCCTGCTATAGCGTATAAGAATACCTGGAAATCGAAAAAAGTTAATTAATTTCCAACCCTGTAAAGAAAACTCGTACCACTTCTCTTGAAATTGCAGATGAGGTAAAAACATGTATCACCTTATATGAAATCATATTTTCTACTCAATTATAATTTAAGAGCCAACTCTAACTATACTAAAATTAAAACTAACATAAATAAAAACTAAACGGCGTCAAAGAACTCATCGTCATCCTTGTCAATGGCGGGGAACGTGCCCAGAAGGCTGGCAGCATTGCCACGTTGAATGGCTATGCCGATTCTCTGTGCAAGGAACAAACCAGCCCTCTGATCACGAGTAGATTCTACCATACGTTTGGAAAGTTCTTTGAAAAGATTTCGTGCGCTCGGACCTTATATATAGTGTCGTATATATATTATGTTCTTACCACTATAAAATTGGTGATTCCGGAGAAAACGCCGATGCCAACAAAGATGAGTGCATAATTTCTCACTGACTCCAAAACTTCCGCTTCGTTCGGGTTTGAGAGAACCTGTAATTATAAAAAATTGTATAAGTTAGGTGCGTACATTATTTGTGTGACTTCAGCGTTTTTGAAGTCACCGAGACGCAGAGTTGAAAAATAAGAAAATTTATTCTAACAGCCAGTTTGGTGGCAAGTGGCTCAGAATAGGAGAGCTTGGAGCAAATTGTCCTAATTTACCAAGGATTAAGGAAAAACCGGTTCCAAAATAAATACTTACCCCAATGAAGTCTCCAAAGATGACGGCGAGCAGTGGCATGGCGAAGCCGCTCATCAGGGAGCAGACGCTGGCAACCGTCACACTCTTCCACTCCGGCTTGTTCAGTTTCAGAACTGTCGAGAACGGAACGTCTGGGGCGGTTTCATCGTCTTCTTCTGCCTCCTATTCAGAAGGAAAATATATTGTTAGTTATACCTAGATAGTTCACTGAACTCGCGATTTTGCTTCTAGACCGTGAGTGTAACAAATACTTACGCCCGATTTGATTTGCAGGAACTCATCTTCATCATCCTTTTCACTTCTCACTGATGCTTCGCGGGTCAAACCTTTAGATTTCTCTGAAAATATAACATTAAGCGATGAGCATTTACTTAAAATTAGATAGCATTTAAGTGGATAAAACAGGAGATAAATTCTTTAGCAGAACACATTTTAATAGATGCAGTCAGCATTCCAACTAGAGACGAAACCAATAAAACGGTTCTCTAAAATACGGTTACATACCATCATCTTCTGGACCAGATAAGTTCTGCAGCATGACCATGTCGTAGTAGTGTCCCTTCTGCGCCATCAGCTGATCGTGGTTGCCGCTCTCCACCACGTTGCCGCTCTTGAACACGTATATCACGTCTACATTCCTGATGGTCGATAGTCTGTGTGCTACCACGATTGTGGTGCGACCTTCTTGAGCCTGGAATATGCAATAGAAGATAGCTTTAGATACGGGGAAAGTTAGTGCAGTAAATAAAATAAAATAAAAAATAAAATGATGGGGATGTTCTTCATTTAATGAAAATATAAAATCAAACTCCTCCTGGCGATTTTTTTTATTAAAATTGCTTATAATCTTCAAATGTCTGAATTAGATTTCTTGTGGTGAAAATAAGTGAAATCCTTATAATGGAACGTTACATAATAAATCTTAATCTGCTTTATGTTTAGACTGATTCTCTAAAAAAAACAATCAAACAGGTATGTACTTACTCTGTCAAGAGCTTTCTGTACTTTAGCTTCAGATGAAGTATCAAGGGCACTCGTGGCTTCATCCAGCAGAAGGATTTTCGGGTTGCGGACCAGCGCACGTGCGATAGCGATGCGCTGCTTCTGACCTCCTGACAATGAAGCTCCTCGCTCGCCGACGAGTGTGTCGTAACCCTAAAATAAATTAACAGTTTAGTAAAAGAATGTACGGTGATAACTATTCTCTTCTACTGGTAAATAATGTAACATTATACTAGTACAGCACATTTCGAACTTCTATTGAAAATTTCTACCTATCTTCATTTTAGCCTTCTATGTTCCAAGGACAATTTTGATATAATCTCGTCGGATCACATTCTGATACAAATATGTACGAGTATTAGACCAGTTGCACATGAGTTCATTACTTTGGAAGCTCTACCATATGTCCAAGTGTTTCTAAATAAAGTACTAAATTATGTTAACCTTTGGCAGTTTCATGATAAAGTGATGAGCGTTAGCCTGTCGAGCGCATTTCTCGATTTCCTCGTTGCTGGCGTCCTCTCGCCCGTAGCGGATGTTCTCGCGGACGCTGGTGTTGAAGAGCACCGGTTCCTGCCCCACCAGCCCGATCTGCTCGCGCAGCCAGCGGACTTGCAGGTTGCGGACATCGTGACCGTCTATAGCTACCTGAAATTACAAAAAAGAACAATAGATCCATTTGATCCAATGTGTTTCAAATTGGAAGGTGTTCTCAACGATAGAAAATTGAGGTGTTATGTCACATCTGTCTATATTTATGTTTAGAATGTGCATTCTTTGAGATGCTTTTTGAGTCAAGATTGGAGAGTGATGTACCTGAACAAAAGTTAAAGAACCTGTTTTTTTTTATCAGAATATACTTACAGAACCATCGATGACGTCATAGAATCTGGAGATGAGCTGTATGATGGTGGACTTGCCGCAGCCAGAGTGGCCCACTAGAGCCACGGACTGGCCGCGCTGCACGTTTATGCTGACGCCTTTCAGTACCTGCAAAATAGCGATCATACCAAAACTGAGATTGATCTACATGTCAGGGGCGTTTTCAGGAGCATTATACAACTTATAATAAAGGAGTATTGCTCTGAATAATTGAAGAGTTCGGGTACATATTTGGTGTTCGTGCTCTATATTAAAATCGCCTCGTCATAGTGATTTTGCGAGAAGCTATCTAATAGTTATCTAATGATAAAGTTTTATAATATTATAAACTAAGTTAGAATATTTTTAGATAAAGATAATCTCCTCATTTTTATTCATATTACTAATTAATTCACGACACTATTACATGTACTGATAAAATTCAGGGACTCTCTTTGCAAAGTCTAAGTTTATACAGAATGACAAAGTCATCATGAGTATACTTAAAAATACTCATTCGACAGTACGTCAAAGATAAGAATTAATTATATTCATCGAACTACGAAAATAATCTCGAATATTAAGAAATGTAATATTTTGTAATATTATTCTTTCAAGTTGAAGTGATGGTCACAAGTCATATAACACATAGGAATACTCAAAGGTGCCTTCAATTTTTTATGCATCACTGTACTTATTATCAAAAAAGTCTGAACCAAAGGAAAAAGTATTTGCAGATCACATAAAGCTAGAATGGTATAATACTCACAGGAACATCTGGTCTGGACGGATAATGGAAGACAACATTCTTCAGCTCGATGCTGCCATCAATAGATTTGGGAGCAGTTCCCTTGTTCACCAGTGGGTTGATGGTGGGCACGTTGTCAATCATGTGGAAGATCTGGGCGCCAGCCCCTCGGGCCGAGCCGAACACCTCCATGAGCGTCGACGATATGCCGAAGTTCGCCGAACCCGTCATTACACCGAAAAAGACCTGAAGATAAATGGAGACCAAGGTTAAGATAAGACAGATCTTTAATCGTAAAATTTCTCTTGAACACGTTAATCTAGTCTTGGTTAATTACTGGCCTGTTGGTGTAGTGCCCTTGATTGCTAAACTGAAGGTCGTGCGATCGATTCCCATCTGGCACAAATCTATGTGTAATGAAGATTATTATATTGTGATTTGATCTGTTTCCTTGTGTAAATTATCTATGATATGTATGTAATTAAAAATACATATTGTTAGTTGTCTGGTTGACATAATACAAGCCCTACTTAGTTTCGATTAGGTCTCCGTGTGAGAATTGTCCGACGATGTGTTCAGCAGAATATGACAATTTGTTTATAGAATGGCTAACGAGTGTGGTGTTAGATTGAGGCTAGTAGGCCTAGTCATGCTGGCTTGGTCTTCTTGTTTCTCTATTCTACCCATGTGCCTCCCAGAATATAAGGAGAAGAACATACAAATAAGATAGATAACATTTGTAGGCCATACCTAATTCTAATCTTGGCGATATAATGTACCTTATCTTTGCACGTAGAAATATACATTTCGGTATCTTAATCATTTGTCTATCACTGAGAATGATTTAAATATTTCAGTTTCTGTAATAGCCTGTCATCTCATTATCTAGTCAGATAGTTGTCTAGGGCTGTAAGTATTTTTAAAAAACTACTCTAAAATCCGTCAGTCGTGAATTTTATCTCGCAAATAAAAGTGATTAAAAACCGGATCTTAATTTTAAAGAAAGCTTATCAAAGTCTATAAATTTAACACTGGTGACGTATACCTCTTGTATTGATTGGTTTGATAAAGCCAAAATATCCGAAAGGACGTAGATAAAGTTTTTATCCCATAGAATTTGACTAGAATATTCTCATTTATGCTGAAACGATATCTCTTGATGAAATATTACCGAATAGCCCAAATACCGTAAAAGATTAGATATGTAGCGCCCTAAAGATATAATAATATCAGTCGTCATCAGTTCAAGGTAAACAATTTGCGTTTCTTTGCTTAAATATAAATCTATTATGTCATTATGGAACTTACTAGTAGCTATACAACTTACGGCAATCATGGTCGAGACGTCGTAGTCATCTGTCTGCATCAGCTGGTATCCAAACCAGAAGGAAAGGGCGTATGCGCAGAAGATGCAGAAAAACAGCAATCCCATCGCCAAACCGTTGAAAAGTCCTGAAATATACATAGTTCATCAAAATCTTCGAATTATCATGTAATGCAAAAAATAATATGTATGCAATTGATATTTTATAAGTAAGTAGTTAAATCTGAGGAAGACAATTTGCAATCAAAAGGAATTTTATGTTCTGAAAAAGGCTCTTAAAATTGTAAAAGAAAAACTGATGCGCTGTGGATGTTTTAATCACACCCTCAGCTCGCGTAAATGATGGTGACTGCGAAATTAACCTAGGTATTTTTTTGGGTTTGCAGGATACCAATAACAAAACACAATCTAACTGGCATGATGTAGCTGTTATAAATCATAGTCTTCATAAGAGTTCAAAGTGTTACCTTTCTTAATGTTGATTTTCCTGGCATCCTTAAGATGGTCATCGTATCGCTGTAGTTCCTGGCTCTGTCCACTGAAAGCGTATACCGTACGTATAGCTGATATAACCTCTTCAGCAATAGCACCAGCCTTGCCTGACGCTATGGCTTCCTTTTTGGAAAGTCTTGAAGCCACCTGATAAAAGACAAGATTCTGAAGTAATCATACTCAACCAAATTGCTCCGTCTTATAAGTATAAGCTTTTCTTTTATAAATAATTGTAAACTTTATAATTTGTTCTCAAATTATATGCCTTTCAGGTTTCATTCAAGTAGATTCTAAGCTTGGGAATCCAAAATCAGTACTAAACAGTAGTTGTAGACATTTAAAGACATAAAACCATCAGACTATTACCTCAAGAAATCAGGATTATAATATAATACCTACCTACAGGAGATTCATTAATCCACACTCCGTAAAGGAATTAGTAGAAAGGATCTATAGCGTGTCCTATTTCGATAGCTCGGCAATTATCGATAATCACTATCTGTACAAACAAGCCTGTATCATGCCATTAACACCGTAGTGTTTTAGTACGAACACGGCACGAGATTACACAATCATTAAAAGTATTTCTACAGACCTTAGTCATTTAGATAATGATTTTGCAGCTGTTGGAAACGTCATTATTCTAATTTATTAATAATTTTTGTTTAATATTTTCTTTGTGTTTTGTCTGTTATCTAACATGCAGAGTATAGCTGATCGCTTCTTAATTTACTCACTGTTTTTTTTTGGCATCAGTAAGTAGGTATTGTATTTAATGAACTGTTATGTTAATAAATTGGTTAAAGTCCAAAACGTTAAATTGAGTAACGCGTTATTTTAAAATGTTTGTCCTATGGGATAGTCAGCCCCCGTACACAAAAGACATATCTAAAATCGTTAACGATGATAGAAATCGCTCAAATTTATAAAAATGATTAACTTTTATTTTCAATAGGTCAGTTCCATGCGGTTCAATCGCTTATATTGCTATAAAGATACCTAGTCTAAGTACAAACATGAAGGAGGTTGTAATCTTACCAGTCCTGCCACCCCCACGAGTGTCATAGTAACCGGGAATGATATGAGACACAGCAAAGCCAGCTTCCAGCCCTTAATGAGGGCCATTATCACGGAGCTGAAGAACGAGGCCTGGTAGAAGATGAAGGTGGCCAACTTCTCGCCGATACCGTCTTCTAACTTCACAACGTCACTGGTAAGAATGGACCGTTATTAAATTGAAATATTGGCACAAGAGAATTAATAAATTATGACCTATACTTTAAAAAAAAATTGTCTTAGTAATTTGTACTTTCTTGATTATGTTAAGACACTTCTGACAAACGGTGAAGGAAAACATCGTTAGGAAACCCGGATTCCAAAATTGGTATCTGTAATCGCCAGTCCGCAAATTAGCACGCATAGTGATCAATGTTCGTGCCTTCTCTATATTGGATGAGGCCTGTGCCCAGCAGTGAGACGTTAATAGGTTTGTATTATTACTTTAAATATAGGCGAAGTTTGTCAAAACCATGAATCATTTCGTAATCTTGATAAAATATTTTGGTTTTTAATAAAGTTATTGTGTAATTATATTTGCAGTCCCTTCAATCTTCATTATATCAAATAATCTGTTGAAAACAGGATATATTTTGATAGTGTGAAAACATCTGTTGATATTGCGTCACGAGTACCCACCTGTTTATTTTAGAAGCTATGTCACCATTTTTGTGTATATCGAAATATCCGAAATCTTGGTTGAGAGCAGCCTTTAAGTACTCTTGCCGTATGACGTATACCTGAAATTGTACATACAAATATCAAATCCCGGAGCCTTATTATAATGACTATTTGAGGAATAGAAAACGACAAAGCTATTCAGAAAAATAGGTGTTATGTGTATGTTTTTTTCGTAGCAACTAAGAATTTAAGCGATGACAGCTTATTCGGCAATTGCTTGCCTCGTAATTTAAGTCCGTCAATCAACACCTTTCTCAACACTAAAACTTTTTGCTATGGTTATAATCAAGTCTTAAAATAGTACACACTTGGTTATATGCTGATATATTCATCAGCGTAGTAGCAGCATACGACAGAACTATAAGTAATGCTCCAGTGATTACATTATAAATGGCAAAGTAAAATAAGGACTCCATAAAGCCATCCGTGTCTGGTGCTCCCGCTATTGTTGATATGCCGTACTCCACCATGGCTTCGAGTAAGAACGCCAATAGTAATGTGTTGATCGGCGTAGAACAGGCGGCAATCATGGAAAATATGATCGCGAAAAACATAAAGCATTTGTCCTTGGTGGTCGCAAATCTGAACTGAAAGGAGAAGGGCAAGTTGAAAATTTGTCAATTCTCATGTAATTTAAATGTGGGACTTTTGTTCAAATAACGTGCTCGTATTTAAGAACCTTAGTAAATAAGGTGGATCAGGGTGTCAATACTCCTCACAGTGTACATTTAAAGAATATCAACACTTTTCAAAGAGAAATTAAAGAAGGAACTCCTAGATTCATTGAAATGTTACCCATTGTAGCCAAGCGACATTTAAAAAAGCGTCATCGTGACAATAAATGTATAGAAATGACTTTTAGTTCAATAAGTCTCGTAATGTAGGCTTGTCACTTCCAAAAATATGAGCTATTCGATCAGTTTTAAAGCTTGTAGTGTCAGTCGGCTAAAGGGCTAAAGGATAGACTTATGTAATTGTAAACTTACCAGCGTAATAAATGATATGCTTGGAACTTCATCTCCTCCATCATCTGGTTCTGAATTTCTATAACAAGATGATAATGTCAATATAATCACAAGTCTCAGTTTTGAGAAATTCATTGCAAAGTATATTGACAAACGGAATGGCTGCGGCAAACAAAATTCAATTTTATGTCGCTAGAATATGGTTCATAATTCTTTAGTTGACCCTTGCATATATGGTAATTTTTAATTGTTCTGTGCTACAAAACGTAATGTCACAATCATACGCATATTGACAAATAGTTATGATTAAATCAATATGCTGTATTTAGGAAAGACTCCTAATAATGTTGTTGTTCTTAAAACAAGGAAGAGAAGATTTACTGTCCACAACTGCAGATATTCAAAGATACCATGCAATGAATACAATGCAATGAATTACGAAATAATAGTGCACTGTGCAATCTGTAGTATAAAACATTCAGGTGTGGTGGTATACTTATACTATTTAGTTTTTTGGTGTTCGAACTGTTAGAAGTCTTTGAACTTCGTGGAGTAATTCATCAACAGTAAAGATCTCCTACTTATAATATAAGTGTTACAGTATATGCACCTTGACATTTTTAATCGTTTTCTGCCTTTAAAATTATTCTTGTACTATTAGGTTTTCAGCTAGACAATATTCCTTTCTGTTGTATTCATTTTCATATTTGTCTTCATCATGTCGCTTTTTAAAGGTTCCAGCGATTGAAAACATATAATATTGTTTCGTTCGGTTTAAGTATTGGGATCATGAGAAACAAAACATCGGAGTCCTTGGATAGTTTCTGGAGATTCAAGACCATTTCTCAGGATTACGTTTGATCTGAATAATTAGGAGTCTTCTAACTACCCTAACAAAAATAGTTTGCGAGATATTTACTAGATGTTTTTGGAAGGTCAAGTTAACGTTCAATAACGATTAACGTTATCAACAGATATCTTTATTGATGCTTCATAAAACGAATGAGCCGTTGACTGAAGACGGAACTGCTTAAAATAAATGAGTGTTTCAATGTTTATGAGTTGCAATAACTGTTGCTTGGTTGCTAAGCTTGGGATTACTGTGATAGTAAGATTGATGTAGTATTGTTGCAACTGTTATCAATCGTAACATGTACATGTTATTAACTAGGTTAAAATACAGAAAAACAAACACTATACATTTACAAACATGACAAGTTATAATTTAATGTGCGTTAGTAATGACATGTATATTGATAAGAACACTTTGCATTTTAATGTAATCGCCAAAAATACTTCAGTCGGTCAATAGGGAATTGATAACAGCGGCGGCGTCGGACACAAATGTGGAGCGTTTATTAATATCTCACGGTTAAGGTATCGACCGAACATCTGTGAACTAAACCGCGGCCAAAACTCACGATGAGATCATTTTAATCAGTCCGTAGACCAAGAATTTGTACACTTTATATTGCTTCAATTAAGTGCTATACATTGTGTTGACTACTGACTAATATAATATAACTGTGCGCGTGTCTTAATGTCAGTCGCCGATCAATTGAATCAATTCATTTCAGTGCCATTCGTGTTTAGGGTTCCGTTTCCATAGATACCACTTTGACATTGTTTTTGTGTGATATTATTATGTCACATGCAGTGCGGGTGCAGATAGTATCAAAACAAACTTACGTATCGATGTTTTGATCCTTCGTAAATTCTCCATTGTTGAGGTCTGGTATTCTGTGGCGAATATCCGTATCTCCAGGTTTTTGTTTCCATCCGTTCTCGGAATCCTTCATTGTAAATAATTATGTTCGATCAACGAATAAGGAAGTACTTAACTACACTACGACTGCGGCTATTTTTAGTGTTAAATAATCATTGTAACAATTGAAAATAGTGCAAATATTATTTGGTGCGTAACGTTTATACCGGTGTAGTTCCGATCACGACTAACGTAGTCATGATACGTTATCAATTTATCAGTTCGATAAAACACAGCTAAACTACAATCCGGCTGTAGGAAGAGTATGAGTACAACACTACAAGTGCGGCAAGAGGCGGCGAGTTTCCTTGAAGCGGGAAAAGCTACAAATAGTCGGAAAGTCGGTACTATGTAGATATATTTGTTTACGAGCGGAATTCTGACGTTTAGTTATGAAACACGGCGTTATCTTTACATTTTTATTCATTTTTAATAAGCTCGGTGACGCTGTTGGCGTGTCGGATTGATGTATTTATTAAACTAATTCACTAGTTTCTGTTGCATATTAATTTAGTATTGCAGCACCTACTTACTTGTGAAGGTAGGTAAAAAATTTCGTTTTGTCATTGATGAAAACTGCTAACGGGATATTCCCAATGTATTAAAAATGTTTTTTTTTATTATACGAGAAGATTTATTGTGTGTGCTTGGTGGCTATTGTCATTGTTTAGACTTTTTGTTGACACGATCGATTGGTTAGGCGTAGGTGGCGAATTGATACACACGCATTGTTGCGTGTTAAATTTTATGTTGCTGTTAATTTTATAGTAATTGGAAGGACCCATAACATTAAAGTATAATTACTACGTTAATTAAAGAAGAAGACCGCTCTAGATGCTAATTGCTATATATGCTATAGTTTTTATAAGGTGTTATTAAAAAAAAATTTAAATCACCTAGGTTCAAAGTACTGGTAAAGTCTTATCAAACAAGCCTAAACACGGTAGGATAAGTATATAAATAGGTATAAATTATAATAAGTATGCAAATCATTTACATTGGAATAAACAAAAAGGTTTGGAACATAAATATATGACACCTACCTACATTACAAATTAAGTAAAAGCTTGTAAAAAACATAAATACTTCATGCACAAAATATCAGACTTCATATTGTATCCTCTAGTTTCTACATCGATTCTTGTTTATTTATTTAATAACGAAAACAAAACAATAGTAATTCTTCTTTCAAATTGTCAAAAATAACTCAATCAAATAAAGAATGTCAGAAAAAAAGAATTGTTCTCATTTCGAATTATCTTGTTACATAAAAAAACATAACTGACCAGGGACAATATTCATTAGGAAAGTGATTTATGGTCTTTTGGGCCACACTATTATGCGCGGGCCGTCACGGTGGGCCACAGATTTTCTCCACCATTATTTCGCATAAAGTATGTTTCGTAAACAAGACGTTGGGCGCGCATATTGTACTCCGGACATTGTACTTTACACTTTTTTTACTTCCACGACAATTTTGACAAAAGCCTGTTACATATTATTTGGCCGTAACGAATACATGAGTGACAGATTTTGTCAAATTCCAGTTATTGAGTGAATCGTTTTGTTTTTGAATAGAATATTTGTTTGTTTTTATTGCAGGGTAAACATTATTTATTGAATGCTCTCATAATTTATGGTTTTAAGTTTGTCTTTCTTTGGTTTGTGCTTGAGACAGTAGCGTAATGTTTAAATTCATAAATTACTTTAAGCAGGTATTATGAAATAGCTGTTAAGATATAGGTTGTACATTGTTTTGTTTTATTATTACCCAGGTGTTTTATCTTGATATTTTTATCGCGTAGCATTTAACTTCAACAAAAATGACCTTCACATTGGACGTAAAAAAGTCCGAGACTATGTTTGCATATGTTTACATAACATTAGTATATGTTCTAAGAATATTAACATTAAGCAAAATTGTGGCATTGTACTTAGATCCACATTTTAGAAACCAGTTATTTTGTGAGCGTGGGAATTATTGTGTTATTACAGAAATTTTCTACACTGAATTTAATTTTTCAGAAGCTATTCACTTAAAATCTTATGATTATTAATGTAGGTAGGTGTATAAAACATTTACCTGTGGTGGTCCAGTAACACCTGGCGGTAACAACTTGGATCGTTCCTCAGGAGTCGCCAACTGATCCATGTTCGTTCTCCGCGGCACTTCCATAAACGTTAACATGATTCGCGGCTGAAACATTCTGACGGCCTCTGCACGGTCCACTGGACGGCCACTCCTCGAGAATCATGAAGCCAACTGACAATACCCGCGGAATGATTGTGCTCGCAATCAATCTGTGGGCCCGCCGCGATGTGTCTGCTGTCCTGGTACTTAACACTCCCAAATACGAATAAATACTGATGATTCATTTATTACCGTTTGTTTGGCGACGTGTGACGTGTGTCGCGATGGGTTTTTAAATCACACCGCACTAAACACTGCGTGTTAGATGCTGTGAGAAAAATAATGTGATAAAGTTACGCAATGATCGTAGGAGGCAGATATCTTTTTGGAAGTATATTTGCAAGTCATAATACTGATAAGATTTTTATCTGATATTTTCTTAAGAATTAATTTGATCTCCTAAGTGTTTACCTACATCTCGTATTTTTTGCTGCCAACGAACTTATGATAGCTAATGTAAATAATTCTTATTTAGTCTTCTTTGTCTAAAGTTTCGAAGAGCAATAGAAACTCAGAGAATCTTGTGTCATATGCCGAACAAGACACAGATAGCAAAACTTCATGTGGTCATATGCTTCATTTCATCAAAGACAGATTTTGCTTTTAATGGGTTCATCAGAATTGGCGCGGTTTTCGCTACTCAAAAACTTACATCTATTATGCTAAATTATATGTAGTATACTTACTAAACCAAGACGCTGTAATCAAACCAAGTTGTGTACTATTATTACATAACTGGCCTTCAATTCATTGAGTCGTCGGACCATGACAGCTGTTCACGTGCACATAGTTGTGAAGGATCATTGACGGAGCGCCGTGGTCGACCGTGGTCGCGCCGCGGTGGTCGCGACCACATATCGGGACTCCCGCCGTCGCACGCGCTCACCACGAATGAGCATTTATGGCGACTTGTGTGCAAATTCTATGCTAAACGATGTGCTTGTTGAAAACGGTTTTATGAGTAAATGGAGCGTGTTCAATGGGAAGATTGAATGGGACAGCTGTGGGTATTAAGATGTAAGATTGTCGTTGAATTTGTTGTAAGGTTTTCTTATTTATTACTTACTTATTTCCGGATATCTACATCCGTTAGCTAGTGGCACAGAATTCCAATTTTCAAAATCAGGGAAAAGCTTGCAGTTTTTATATCATGTAACTAATTATGCCGCAATTAGCCGCCTACGGCTAGACAAAATATGAAAATGTGAATTTAGCACCGTTGGCTGTGTGTTCGGTGGCCCATTTGTATCGAGCTCAAGTTTGATCAATACTCGTTCCTTTTTCACTTATGGGTTTGCTGAGAAAAGGCCGGTATGACGCTGGCATGGGGCAAGTTTGGATCACAATAAAGGAGAAGGCACCCAGGTGGAACTGCGGTCAAAACCTAGTACATTAAAATGTACTTTTCTGTACTCTAAATTTGTCCTTGTGCTTGTAATTTCGTGTGTACACTGATGGGCCAACACCACTTCAGATAAATTATCAAAACACTGATAGTTGGCGACACGATAACTTGTTTGACGTCATTCACTGGTTAAGCATTTGAATGATAACTTTGGAAAAGTTTATTCTTCTAATACCTAAGCTATTGACCAAGCTTTATGTAAAAGTAATAATGTTCTTAAAGAAAACAGTAATGATGAACGTCTGTCTTTAAGCTACCACGTCCTCATTTATTCTTTGTCTGTATAAAACACTTTGGGCTTCAACCCTCGCCGTACCCACGGCGCGCGGCGTAGATCGTAGACACATCATAAAAATATGATATATTTTGGATAAATGACTCCAAATGCTCGGTGGCCAGTTAAATTCAATGATGACGTTAGTTTCACGAAAAACGTCACCGAAATTCACGCCTTCTCAGTTGTCACAAGATTTCACCAGAATGGATAAATGGGATAGGGTAGGAAGGGCAACTTCTGTAGAAAATTCAAGTTAAAAGTGATTTGACATCAGAGAAATCTCAAGTCGGTCGGTTCCACTGCCAGTAAATTAATTAGGATTAATTTGCAAACATGTGAGCTTCGCTGACATACTTTACGGTGAACGCACGTCATCATGTATGTATGAAAAGGTATGTCTCATCCTCAAAAAAAAAAAAATGATAATTTGATAAACTATGTGTAGATCTGTTTATTTTTTTAATTCTAAAGTAGCTTAATGCACGAACATTCATCCGCGATCTTTATTCACTGCGCTGCCTTTGCCAATACTTATATTTAAAACTATATTTGCCATGTATGTGTGTAAGAAGCTTATTAAATTCCCTTGGATGTGTTATTGCGAACCTGTTTCGAGATGGGAGTATCCCCTGGGAGGGGTCTCGGACAGCCACGCCCCGCAGACCGCCCACTTTAGCAAAAATATGTATGTTGTTACATACACATAATATGTATATATCTAGGTATTAAGTGTAATATATCGTGCTAAGTCAATTAAAATGGCTGTAAAGTTATAGCTCTTTCTTAGTACCTACATGTCCTATAGATTCGACTTTGCCATATTTACACTGTAAGTCAATGACAAAATCAGTTGTAAAACATATATTTATAATTATAGTTTATTAGGTATTTAAGGCAACCATCAAATCAATATTAAGAAGACGTCCAAAGACGAAAAAAATGCTATTTTTTGAGATTTACTTAAACATTCGTGGATATCTAAAAACTAAGTATAAGGCTGTTTTAAAAGACATGTCTTTGAACATAAAACTATTTTTAAGTAAATCTAAGTATCTATATCTCGAGAAAAAAAGTAGAATTACAATTTATGCGTATTTTTAACATCGCTAGATTTTTTTTCTCTCATTTAGGTTAATTAAACAACCAGATTTGTGGATGGAACAACAAACACTTACGCTTAAAACCCAGGTCGGTTTGAAACGCAAGTGTTCAATTCAAAACTCTTTCATTTCGTATTAGAAAAGGACATTGCTTTGAAAAGAGCATGTATTACATGATGTCCCTTACATTATGCTTCCTTACTAGATGATTTATTCAAAATACATCCTGATAAGTTTATATTGATAAAAGTATAAAAATCATCTTCAACAATTTACCAATAAACCGCCACTTAAGATCTATGTTATAAGCTAGCTTAACAGATGTTCTTCCCCACAGATTTACCTCGAAACAATTGCTCACTCCCACAGAAAGGCTAGCTAAATAAATAACATCTAAGTGAAAATAGGGTACCGACAGCCTGTCTAACAGATAGCCCCGCTCCGGTTATAAATAGCCTATAACAGATATTTATGATTGCAATTACTGAGCTTTATATCGTGTTTATGTAACAAAAGAAAACAATAGTACATAGACTTCTATGTACGATATAATGTATGTAGTAAGAGTCTTAAAGCAAGAAGTTTGAAGTTGTATTTTGGATCAGTAATCAATTAGTTTATACTTCAATCTGATTTGGTTTTCATTTGAGTTCATTTGTTTTCGTTACCGTATATATATAAATGTCCATGCCATGTGGGATGAAATTATGTATCCTATAGGTACATATAATATAGTTTGGCTTTATATTTCTAATTTCTTTTAGATTGGATTTCCTTTAAAACCTGATAAATTAATTTATGCTTGCGGTTTTTGATGCTTAGTAATGGAGATGAGGATACTGTAACTCCAATAAATCAAAGCCCAAATACATTATTCTGTAATATTTTGGTCACACTGCTGAGCACAAAAATATTAGTCTAAGTATTATTTTTTTCAGGATGGAAAATGCAAATTTCCGATACCACTCGTTATTGTAAAATAATATTCCCTATAGGTACAAGTGTTAAAAAGATAGCTTACAATAAACAGCAAATGAACAAAAAACCTCTAACTGAATTAAACATGTAAATAGTCACTCGCAAACGATTACAAAGTCATTACATAAACTGAACGTTTCATGGTTCGATAAGACGATGTGAACAATAAACAATGATTAATTGGCCAATTTGTCTCAGAGCGAGACGTCCAAGTGCGGAAACTGAGCATTACGTCTGATCATAAATTATGAAGAGCGTAAAACTTGCTGTTATTGTATGTACAAAAAATCTCGATGGGATTAACAATGGTGAAAGTTACAACATATGTATGGTAAAATGTTTTATACATGTCAGTTATATCGTGTATTTTTTGTAGGCAATTTCATTTAAATTTGTTCTTTTTTTTTCAATGATTTATTTCATGTTCTAAAATGGGCACCTATAGACGAAAAAGGATTAAGCACAATTTTTCAATTGTACGTTACATTTTCTTGGTGTAAATTACTCAAAGTATCTACTCAAGACTTTAGGGTTTTCTTATGTACAATAACCCAGTATGTTATCATATCCCCAATCATTACGAAACATCATATTACTAACGGTATGCTGCGTTTGCATGTAAATGCAATCAATATTTACACAAGGAAACACGTGGAGTTACTTTTCTTCAAATTAGGTAGATATATGTTGAATTAGACTTGGGTACACACAAAGCCAAGACAAATAATAGGCAGAGGTTCATTAAACAGATCAAGATAAACGAACATAAAGATAGTATCAGGAGATCACTTATCAGCATTCGAATATCAATTATTGGAAGTGCCAGAATTGTCGGCCGCTCCGATGAATAATTTAATTTTAGTATCTAAATAACGAATATGTATTCAAATGTATTCTTCGATATTTGTAGTATTTATGCAAGAGACCGGTGTCGGCGGCTCCCCGCTGGCCGGCGCGGCCGATCGCATTTGCCGGGACAACTTCCAAACACAAGTAAAAACCGAAATAATTTACAACAACCACATATAGCTAAGTACAGTTTTAATGAACTGTTTTGTAAATGCTTTTTTTTTCTGGTGCACTATGGTTTAAAAATTTTACGACTAATTATCACAAAAATACAAAAAACTGTTTTAGATATGGAGTACTAAACATGCAAGTAAAAGCTTTTCTCCAACGGGTAAGGCCTATTTAATTTTCAAGCAGTTGAATTAGCATTGTAAGAAACACTACACAACTGCTTTGGCTTCTGTTTTCTTCTCTTATGTTATGTGTCTTGCGCGTCAACTCAAACAACAACATACAAAACGAAAAAAAAAAAAGGGTTAAGGATTCAAATTGAAATAATTTTACAGTACTTACCTACAGACCATTGTTTACACTATCTGGAATATAATTGAATGGAAATAAAACATGAAATGAAACTGTCAAAATTTTAGGTCTAATTTAATTTGAGGTTTTAGTTTAAAAACACAATTCTTTAGGACCAAATATTAAGGAAAACATGTCTGAATGCAAACGTAATCAAAATGATAGCTTTTTGCAGTTTGGTGGGAGCAACAAGGGCGTCGTGCTGTGCCCAGTGAGCACCGTCGCCGAGCCTGCACCGCACCGCATCGCTGGGACACGTCCGCCGCAATCCGTCACACCCCCGACCATAACACCCGATAATTTACTTTTAATTGTCAATAACAGATCACAATATCTTTCCGAATGAATTCACAGGGCCAGTGTTTCCGCTATTAGTGAATTAAATAAAAACTGTTTCGTAGTTATTGTGTAAAACTGATGAAGAATGAAAAGTACCCGATTGATGAACCGCATGCACAAAAATATTGGGTACATTGTGCAATAAGCACTAGAAGAAAGAATTCTATATTATTATCTTATAATAGTTGGTTCACAAATCATAATAAAACCAATTTTCAATAAAAACCTGTAAAGCTAAGTAGAGTGAGTTTTTGTTGAAGTTTTTACGTGGGTCGGGGTCATCGGCCAAGTTTTAATCTGAACAGAATTTAGCGAATGATAAGTACAGTAACATCTGAAAAGAGTTAAAACGTAATTTGTATGGTCATATTATAAAATCGGTTAACAATGTCGTTTGGGTACAAATCGTGTCGAAGCACAATGCCAACGTTTCGGTGCACATTGTGGAGACCGCGAATAAAGCAGCGTTCAAAGGGCAAGAGTCCATTCTTTGACAGATTTAACAGTGCATTTGGTGACTGAAATTAACATTGCAGTGGGTCTTTAGTAGAACCCTGCGGGGAAAATGGCGGGGTTCCGCGGACTCCCGTGATCACCAAACAATGAAGACTGAGCCACGGTATACAGACCTACTGCTCACCATTCACTCCATACAAATCAAACAAATTATTTTGTTGAAAAAACGTCGACTACTCTTTAACACTGGTTAAACCGCCCATGGTTCTGTATATTATATCGGTATGTACAATTTGGTAATTATGAAGTCAAATGTGTTGCTAGCTGACGGATGCAATGATGTACTGAATATGTTTTTGTTAGACACGCTTTTGTTGTAAAAGTATTTTAATAAACATACATAGGTTTTTTGGCTGTTATTCATTTGTTTTACCTAAGCAGTGTGATTTTCTTTTACATTGACAAATCATCACTAGATTATATTTATATAACGTGACTGTCAAAAACTGATTTGGTGATTAAATGTGTTCTTCTGTAGAATACGCTTTAGCAGAATTAACTTTTACAATTCATGTTTATGTAAATGCTATGATTACCATCCCACTGCCTTTACTGACTCGATCTTAATTACTTTAACTTGTTCCTGTAGAATGAGAATCTTCTCACAGTAGCAATGTAGATAAATCTATAAATAGACTAGTAGTAACTAAACAAGATGCTGAAACTTGATTACATGCAAATGTTGTGTGAGAGCATCTGTAGGGAAGCGAGACAGGAGATCTAAATTACTCTACATAACCACGAACGAGAATTTCTGTATGGGACATATTTAGCTAAGTAAATAAACATACATATACATATCATCACGCCTGTATTCCCGAAGGGGTAGGCAGAGGTGTACCAATTTACACCCACAGTTCGCTGATATGTTTAGGTCCCATGTAATAGGGGGCGAGCCTATTGCCACTACTGGGAATTTCATAGAAAAACCCAATCACACCTTGGTCGACTCGGGAATCGAACCCAAGACCTCTAGCGTAGCAGTCACGCTTAGCGCCACTAGGCCAACGAGGCAGTCCAATAAGTAGTAAGTAAATAAAACAATGTGAAATAAGTAGTTAGTTTCTTATAGTGCCAAAATTAAAGATGTTTTTCAATTATTTCGCTTGAAACATTTAAAGACTTTTCTATGAAAGTTATTAGTGGTCAAGCTTATAAAAATAAGTGATTCAACGATTTAAATGTTTTGTTTTACCTAGTTACTTGTCAACTGAACACATACATTATTTTCTCAAACATACCTTGCTATCTAAATATACGTTTTACCTACATGAATTCCTTAACACGTTGTCACATAACCCACTCCTAATTCTAATCCTAATCGTGCCATTGAATTTCATCAATAATTATCCACCTAAATAACCCATTTCTAAATGAGAGAGTATAGACGCGTGCTAAACATACAATGCCTTATCAAGTCTAGTCCAAAAGACCGATTAGTGTCCTATCACACTTGGTAGCACTATCAAGACCTCTTGACGAGCACGTGACGTAGGGGAGTAAGTACCAACCTATGTAATGGTACTTTAAGTACCTACTCGGTGCCCGGTGACAAAAAGTTCGACTGACGACATATGGAGCGCACACTTCAAGTGCCTTTAGTTAAAGGATCTTTAGTGGAGCTATTAACTTCAGAAGTAAATTGCGTTAGTTAACTTACGAGTATATAGTTAAATTATATACAACATACTTTAGGTTTATTCGTAGGAAAGAATGAGCAACTTGTCCAAAATTCTTGAGTATAGCAAATGTTACTTAATCATATCCATGGATAAATTAAGTGCTGATATTTTGATTACTAATTTATTTATGTTACAAATGACTCGCAGTTCACTTTATGTCAGAACTTATGTAAGGAACTAGGTAAGCACTGAAGAATTGTGCTGAACGGCAGCCTTTATATTCAACTCCACGTTTTACACGTATCAGGAGGGCTATCCAACTAACATAAGTTACTATACTTTGTGATCATCTCTCTGTCCTCCCAAGCATGTATTATACAATATGTTCCATTTATGTAAGTGCAAACTTAAGTAATGTTCATTTACTTTTAAAATACGTCTTAATGTACTTGAAACGCATTAAATCGTGAGAACATTTAACCGTCTTCCATTGAGTTTGCTCAATACGCTCCAAGTCAAAAGTCAGGGGAAAATTAATATAACATATTCTATGATTTCGTGCGCGACAATAAAAGAATGCGCGGATAATTATACGCTTGAACAATGAACGTCGCGGAGTTGACTTCAATGCGTCGCCGATAACAAAAATGCTATTGCCCATTAGCCCTCTTCGCCATTCAGTTGAACAGTTTCGAGAGCGCGAGCGCAAGAAAATCGCCGCATCCCGGGGGTCCGCGCACTTCCGTTCGGTTTCGGGTTTCGTCGCAGCGCCATTGTATTGCGCGTCAAGGGTGGTGCGCGCGCGCCGCTATGCGCTCAGCGCGACATAGTGTCACGGCCGCTTTGTTATTTGCGATCACATTCCTCTTTTTATACGAACAAGTGTCCGGGAAACATTACAGTCACCCCGCAGGAAAAACCGCGGCAGACACGTGTTCTTTAATGGGTGTGGCATCTGAAGCGTCGGTGTAACTTATTCAATGGGATGTCGTTAAAAACTTGTATTTGTCCAGCCTTCGTACTACATGCTGAGTCCATTATACATATTTGTTTTTATATTAATCTAAAGACCAGGTCGAATAAAAAATAAAAATGATTTCTAATTTAATTGACTTACTAATTTCGAATAAGTACTATTCATTATTTAATGTAAATCTTTATTGTAAGTTATGGATTGTGTTCTTATTTTTGTCGTATCTTGATCGGTAATAGATGGAGCTTTTCTATTATTTGGCCCCCTTGTTCATCAGCGCTATTGTGGTGCTGTAATAACAGTGATTTGGTGAATAATCGCCTTTCTCTTAGGCCGGGGTCGCGCTCAATGCGCATTGTTCAACACGATACCTGTGAGAAAAGTCGTTGATACTCGACTGTTGGCGCTGCTCAAGTACTGTTGGTAATTGACAAACACTTGTTTATGCGGGCACTAAACTTTAAACAGGTAGTAAAATATGGGCCGTAAAAGTGGTCATTCAATGGTTGTTGATAAAAACAAGTGCGTTATTGTTTAGGAAGTTACTTATAATGACTATTCCACGTATCGAAGATTGTGTCCAAACAAATAAATAGACATTGATGTTGCATCAACACTTCTCAGCTTTTTTAAGCATTACCTTTTCCTTCGTTCTTTCTAGCTTTTTCTGTTTCTACGAATACCTTTTCTGAGCCAAACACTGGTAGTGAACCCAAACAAAAAAATACAGTTCAAATTGCTATACCATTCTGTATAATAATAAATTATATTTTTTTTGTGAATCTAAATTAAAACTAGGTCACAAGAAGCGAGGAGGTCCCATAACTCCTTATTACGCTATCTTTTAGACAAGGTTCTAAGAGACAGGTTTTATTAAATTACCGCTTTCACAAATTATGTAGAAATAATAATTGTGTGTCGGGGCGCGGGAGGTGCGGAGGCGTCGCCGCGGGGGGCTGCACTTTTAATTAAACCCTAAATTATTGTTCACCTTCATTAATTCTTGTGCTCCCGGTCGGGCTTACTAATGAGTTGTACTTTTTGTATCTGCGTCTATATCGGGACGCGATTGTCTGCTGTTTATGTAATATCGACGACGAATAGGAAATGCACCGTTATCTTTACTTATGCAGCTGAACAACTAATGGTTCTCGTCAGACTGGTGTATGTATGGAGGAATTACTAATTTACATTTGTATGCAATGACGAATATGTCGACTAATTTTAAATAATTGGTTTTAGACACTCATGTGCGCTATTTAAATAAATTAATCAAGTTAACTAAAATATATGATATACTTAGTATAGTTTTAGAATAAAGCATGTTGAAACGTTTTGATATATTATACCTATAGGTACTAGAGATATTAAAGCGGGCGTAGTTTCCGCCAAGTTTTAAAGTTAAATTTCATTCATAAACCTCTTAAAATTCCTATTTTCCATATTATGATTACTTATGATAATATAATATTTTTATGTTTTGTGAATGAACGGATAGATGAATTAACTTTATCGCAGCGGGTCACTACGATTGGGTAAATAATATTAAATCTAAAATAGTATAAACTATAATAGTAACTTGTTAATAAATGAAATTACGAATAAACAAATTAAATTAATACCATGTAATTTATTTTGACTTCGCTTTCCGTAGGTATATCTAATAAATAACATTCTCTAAAATGAAATTGCCGTAAATGTGAGTATTTAGCTTGAGAGTTTAGCCCATCAAGGTTTTTTTTAAACTGATCAAATTGTCCATCAAGCAAAGTTATTTCAAAATTCCTGAATTTGTTTCTACATTTAAATGCATTACGAAAGTTGATCTGTGCTGATCATGTTCTATTTATTATTATTATTAAATTATTATTTCAACCATCTTACCCTGGTAAGGCGAAGTCTGGCAGAGACCTCACGTCCGTCCTTCGTAGATAAGTCCTTCCTTTTCTAAAGTGGAAAAATAAAACTAATATTAATTATGCATAATAATATAAGCCTTAATAATTGTTCTATAGTTCTTCTAAATGGTCACTAGATATTACACATAAAAGATAAATCACACCAACTAGAATACTTTTTATACTGGCTTATGACTGGAAAAAACAAAATTATTTAGATGCTTACCTAAATAATTTCGTACTACCAAAGAAGATAGACCTTCCGTGCACAAATCATTTAGCATTCTGGGAGCATATCTCTAACCTGCAATCCAGTATTCTCGTGGCGGCAAACACTCATGGCAGTCATGGCGTATCTTACCCTCGTTACAGCATCCCCATTTAAAACCATAACATAATAAAAATCACTTCTGAAATTACGGTAATGTTTCACAAGTTTTTGCTTACGAAGAACAAGAGCGCAGCACGCGCGGTTGTATATCATTGAATTTTCCTCGGTTATTTATTTATTTATTAAAGGGTCGCGCAATAAATTGCGTTAAGTGGGGGCGGAGCGCCCCGCAGCGCCCCGCGGGAGTCGCCATAACGCCGGGAAAAACGCGCCGGGCCCATAAGTGCCTTTCTACAACACTACCGTGGCTATATTACGTCGATAAGGGTTGCAAGACATGCTCAAGAATTGATGATAATCAAAATATTATTAAGAGCTCTAAAACCCCTTGTTTCAAAATGTTATTCCCGCTTGTTCAATTCCGGCTTAATTTTGGTTGAATTACATTGCATCCTGTCTGTGTTCCCCGGAAAGGCTAAGCAAAGGAACATATTTACAAAAGTATTGCTTGTAACTAAACGGATGAACTATAAACCAGATGTAAGTACCTTGCAAGTGGAAGCGCAAGAAGATTTTTCTGCATTTAAAGGCGGACAATGTAATGAATTGTAGTCGAAAGGGGTGCCAAGACTTTTCGTAGTTTAGATGACAACCCGTTCTAGCCACTTGACTAATAGATGTAGACAGAGTATTCATTTTAGTAGAGTAGAGTACATTTAATATAGCGTCATTCTCAATTACAGGGACATTTTCTACCTATAGCGTGAAGAGGCACGATCTTACATAACTTCCTGACTTGAAACAAAAACCTTAAACGCCTGCTAAATACTTAAAACACAAATGGAATGCAAACGGTTTTGTAAACGATATATCGATGCCATAAACATTTTTATGAATACACAATAAAATAGGAATCCATGAATTGTAATGAAGCATAATCACATTAACGCCAGGTTGGTGTTTTTGTGGTCATCGTTCGTCTCAAATTCGATGTATGGTGTTATTCGATCACCATTTGTTTAAATAACTAAAGTATATACAGATTTTCTTAATACTGGGATGGGCAGGAAAGCCAAAAAGAGGACGATAGGAAAATAGCGTAGTATTAAATGCTAAAACTTCTTATAAATTTTGGCAGCTGTGTACGTACAGCCTTACATTATATGGTATTACGTCGTGTGCTTATTTACACCTACGCTGAAAATACAGCAACTCAATAAGTAGTAAAATAATACTCTATAATACTGTTAAGCACAAATGCAAAGTAAAAGCTAAATCAATTTTCGTTACCGAACAGCGAATTTATTCAAAAGCAGAACGAACCCAATTTTGAATCAACCTGTTCCAAACTCGAAAAAATACAGAGTTCTAAAAATAGCATAACACACTGTTTACTTAGCTAACTCGATTGTAAAATCGATATCTACTCGATTCTTTGAAGGATTTAATAAGCATGTAGGTGTGCTGGGCGTGCGGGGGCGTGCGGAGGCGTGGTACTACCCCATTAGCGCGTCCACGGTTATCAAGAACACATATTTCTTCATAAAAACCAACAAGCCGTAATTAAACGTCAATTGGCCAGTTATCTTCGAGATGTCTATTGATTTAAGATATCGATATTAATGGAGGACTTAATAAAAATAACGAGAGGTAAGTTATTGGGTTCTGTTTTGAGTTGTGGTTCGATTAAGATGTAGTGGCCTAGAATGAGGTATATACGTATGGGGTCGAAGATTTTAATTAAATATAATTACAAATTATGATTTGTGTAATGTTGTTATTATGCTTTTGTATCACACTAGCTGCGATCGTGGTTTCACTTGCTTGTTTTTTACCCAACTTTTCAGGCGAGTGATAAGATGTTGATCTGATATCCTTTAAAATATTTTCTTTAAATCTGACAAGAAGTATTTAGAGTTAAACGCTTTCAAACAAATAAACTTTAGCTTTATTTTATCTTTAAGTATTATTATGTATGAAGAAGAAAAATTAAGCAATGATTATTCCAGATTGTATGTTGCGCTGTTCTAAGCTAATTTAAGCACTTAAAAAATAACATACAATAAGTTGTTATAAAGCATGATAACCGAAAAAATATTTTGTCCCATCTACAACACCTGGTTACCATGGTCACGCAAAATAATGTCCCCAACATAAAAGTTATCAACAAAACGATCATTTTGATTATTTGTCATTATTTAAATCTCTCTCAATAGCGCTGATTGCTCACATCTTGATAACGGGCCCATTTGCGGTACCTTGGGAACCCCTGATTACCTCTTGTTATTCACCCTCCTTGTTTACCCAACAAGTATCGATAATGCTATCAGTTTCCACCAATTATGCGGAATTTTTCTATAAAAGTATTAAATTGTTGACTTGTTTATTACATTGGTACTTCAAAGTGAATGAGACTTTATGTGGATGTAACAAAGTATGAATTTTAATGAGGAGTTTATAGTCACATTAAATAAAATTGCTGTGTATGAAAGGCTGATAATCAAAATTGGATAAGTATTATTTGTTATAGAGTTATTTTATGTGAATTGTAAATTTTCTTTTATTATTTTCTATAGTTACTGTTGTAATGTACTTAGTAGTTTCCTTTTAAATGTTTGTTAAAGGTAGTAAACTTCTAATTAATGACACATAGGTGCAGTTTAATGTCTTACGCAGTCCGTTTGCTCACAGGTATTTTTATAACTCCTATAATTAAGGCGAGTACAGTATCATACGGTACATAAGTTTAGTTAATTGCATTTACTTTTTTATTACATAGAAATTAAGTATTACATAGCATTCCTCATAGGAATGCATTCTTCATAGGTTTATTTTATAGTATTGCCGTGAGGTTTACAAAATCTCCAGATACAAGCCATGTACAAGAGAATGATCTTTATCGAAGAAAATTGAAAACTTATAACATAAATAAAATTGTACAGAACATTGCAGGATATTTAGCAGAGCATCAGTAACTACCTAATACGTAGTTGGCTGTTCATAATCATTAAGTCATCTCGGATTCATAGTCACACATATGACGGTAGTTTTTTTTCATGTCTCGTAATTGTTACTTAATTAACCCTAACTTTGTATGTGGTCAATACTACTGTAACTCTAATTGCACAATGCGTGCTGCGTATATGTAAGTACCAGTTCTCAGCGCTGTAACCCTAAAATGTCCAATTAGTTGTGGTCGAGTTTCTCGTGAGGCCAAACTCCTTTGCTTCGTTTTTTTCAAACGATTGGTCTATTTTGAAAATGGAAGCAATTTGTCGCGTTTGATTCGTGGTGGCGCGGCGGCTTTGATCGGTTTTTGTGGGCGGTCGGCGGACGCGATTGGCCGCGGTTGCGATCGTTCGATAGTTGAATTACAATGTTTAAGCTATTAGATGGTTCTTAGATGACCGCAGGCTTGAGACTCTAAGTATAAGTAAAGAGGTTTTCAAAGCTGAAATATTTATAACGATATGTATTAGGTAACTACTGTATTCCCAATTCAAATTGTATCTGAAAAGTGGTCGAAGACAATCTACCTCTTTTTGCATTACCACTGGCAGTCGACATAATTTATATTATGCTTTAAAATATCTGGAACATCAAAATGTGTAGGGTATGTTGTTTGATGTTTGCAATTGTGTATACTCTGCTTTAAAGCTGTATCATGTTGCGGTCCTAAATAACTGAAACCGATTTTCGATCCAAAAGAGTAAGCAGATAAATAGATTTGATCTTACAAAAAAAGAAGTTAAAGTTTGATTTTAAATGTAATTATAATGCACATTATTTAAAAATGCATCTACATAAAAACTGTAAATAAATATGAATGCATGAGATCAACGAAGTATAAATTATGAGCAACTTCCGCGAACCTTCTAAAGGCGCTCACTAAAAACGATTTGGATAATGGATGAATTTTATTTCTATAAATTGATGACTTGTTTATACGATGCCCTTTTGTCTGTTTTCGAGATTTGATCCCGCAAATCATCAAAAATACGTTGAAAAGCAAAAAGGGCTGAGTTGGACAACAAACGGATGTATAAGTATATCGGGTGCGTTTCTAATCGGTCCGTTTCCATTCGGGTCCATTCGTTTCCATTCGGTTTTTGCTCCGGCATGTGGCAGAGCCGACGGCTCTCATATTATTAATTACCTTCCTTTATATCTACGCGTAACAATCGATCGTCTTGATTAAAATATCTAAATAATAGACGGGAATAATGACTGGTATCATGTAAAAAGTCGATACTGAGTCAGCATGCATTTAAATGTTCGTGAGTATCATTTCAAACGAATGTTAAGGCATTGTGTTATGTTATATCGTTTTGTGGGTGACTTTTTGACTATTTTGTATTGATAAAATAGAAGAAGAGAATGGTGTGTTGTGTCTAGTAGGATGGTGATAAAATTCGGCTAAACCGAAGGCCGTGGTCGATTAAAACTCAGGACAAATCTTTAAAAATATAGAAGACTAGCCGTGCCCCGCGGTTTCACCCGCGTGAAAGACAATTCATACACTATCTTCATAAATTATAGATGATGTATAAACTACATTAATGTAAAGTTTCATTAAAATCCATTCAGTAGTTTTTGCGTGAAAGAGTAACCAACTTCCACACATCCATTCTCAAAACTTTCGCATTTATAATACTAGTAGGATTTTTTATCTGTTATTTCGTTAAAATAGCACAGGCAAGGATCAGATGAACACTTGTGAGTTGCCCCAACACAATATTGTTAGGGTCATTATTATACAAACAAGTACGTGTATTATAAATATTTTCTCAACCCATTTATTAATAACATAAATACATCAGCAGCACCAGTAGCATACACGCATCAGTTATATTTATTAAAACTCTTGATATGTAATCAACGTATCGTCGTCTGTAAGGAAATCAATAACAGGACGAGTTAATGTTAATTACTCGACCACTACCCGGTACCGGAGTAATAAGAGTTCATTACAGTGCGCGCACGCAACTGAGCCAAGTTGCATATACATATATGCATATGCAACTTGGATCATGGCTCGGCGGACGTGTATAAATTGCTCAATTTGGTCTTGCAAACAGCGTATTAAATTATTATCGCTTATCATGTATGTAGGCTGTTTGGCTACCGGTATGACTGTACCACCGCGGGAGTTAATAGCGAATTTTATGCGCAAAATTAAATAAATGCAGTGTTGATTGAATAGGTGATGATTTAATTTTACTATGTGCAGATATAACCTATAATATGGTGTAATAAAATTGAATGTGATACATTACGTTTTACCTTCATAGGTAAAACGTAATGTATCACATTTAGTTATGAAAAAAGACCATGAATATTTATGTTTAAAATTTCAATTACTTTACCTACATATTGGATGTCTGATGAGATGACTGCTGGTGTCTAGTTATTTTTTACAAAACACACCATTTGTAAAAAAATACTTTTTGAAGTCTTATTCCTAATTGTTTTATTAGCATATACATAACAACAACAGATATCCATTGGAACCCTGTTAATTGAATACCTATAAAATATACAACATTTAACATTCTTTGACATGTGTTGACATGTGCTGGTCAATTTAACTGAATAATTGATAACTTCAATACAGCTATTTCACAACAATTGTTCTTATTTCTTTAAACTATCTTTCGTCAGCTGGCAATTAGTTCAAAGAACCTCATTTTTATACTAAAGTATTTTTTTTCATGAGCTTTTGCTATTTGTGCTAATTGTTCTCTGTAAATGTAACCTACTAAGAACATTTTTTTTCTTGGCAGCACTTACTTCGAAAGACTATAAAAAATATATTAAAGTGGGAATTGATCATGTCTGGGTTGTTTTTATAAAGTAAAGTCAATTGAGACAATACGTAAGAAATGCATTTTTATATAAAGTATTATTATTTTTATTATCAGTGGAAATTAATTCCAAGCTCAGTGTGAATGTGTTTTCAAATTATACATGTATATGTTGTATTCATATCTTAATTACGGACCTACTAAATTTATTATGATAAGGTCCCTTAATTAAGTAGTATATACAATTATTCATGATATAATTAAAACAATTTAATGACTGAGGCACTGTGTGCACTGTACCTACCTATGTAGTTAGCTTTTCCCAGAATTGTGGAAAAACATGCTTAATGGCAATTATTAACTTTTTAATATTCATTTTAAAGATATTCAAAAATATTTGACAAAAACTTGTCAGATAAGTCCTGTATAATTCCATAGGTTCTCCGACTCATAATCGCGGCAAGGTCAATTATATGACAATAAATGTTTGTTAATATTTTTCACTTTTTGTTTCTTTAGACACCAATCTTAAAGTCCTTACTTCATTATCAAAATATCAGGTATACACAGAGGTAATAATACTAATGAAAATCCTTACGAATCCGAATCTAATTTCGTATCAATAGTGAGGGGCAAAAAGTTCGATCACATCTCTCTGTCGGCTTTCCGTGCGATCCGATTGATCCGATTGACTCGATGTCAATAGTCATGGAGTCCCAGACTGATGACGTCACGAATTAATTACTGCTACAGTTAGGGGCTAGAGGTGAACAGGTGGATTTTTTATACCTTTTTGTGTTGTCGGTGTGAAGTTTCCTCATTAATTTTAAGATCTTAGGTTCTTGGGTTTTTTGAGTTGAATTAATTGTAAATTGATGTTAATTTAATTATTTTTAGATAGACGCGTGTTCTTTTAAATAAAACCTATTTTTAATCAGTTTTTTTTCGCACTGAAATAAACCTATTTTTTAACGGTTCCAGGTTTATTATTTTGATTTAGTTTCCAACGATAAGACGCCTAACTAAGTTGAAACTAGATTTTAACATAATATTGAGAATAGAAATAGTGCATTGATATATTTGTGGTAAGATAGAAAAAAAAAATCTCATTTCGTAGCATAATTTCAAATACAATTTAATACAAAATCGAAAAAAAATTGAAAATTGCCTCGAAAATAATAAATTACAAAATAAATAGTTTTTGTTGTAGCCTACGCACGTAGCACCCGTGTCCCTATTATTAGACATCAACGTGAGTCACTCGAAAAGGTTATGAAGTATTGTTTTGTTACACATCCTGACAGCCAATGTATCTGCAATGCTAATGAATTACGTAGATATATTATTGTAATACAGTGTTGTGTGTGATCGCTACGCTCGTAGCGGCGGCGTTCCTAACATTAGACATCAACGGTTTGAAGAGTGATGTGTGAGATTGATTGTTGTGTCCTGTAAAGATGATATGATTTATATGATCTGGGTGATATTTTAAATTCAGGATATTTACTCGCATAATGTATGATGGCGGACTGCTTAAGGCATTTTCTAAACTATAAATATAACCAAATAGTGATACAGAGAGAGCAGGAAATGGGTGTATTAGCTTAAGATTACTACTTTTTTTTGTTGATGCAGAACCTATTTTGTTTAAAAAAAACTTAGATACTTGAATAATTTTGAACAATCACTAAAACATTGGTGATTGGTGAAAACATTGGTGTCGTGAAGTAAGTTAAAAAAGGGGTTTTGTTACTTTAAATTGGTCTTACATAATGTACTCGAAGGGCATTAGACCTTGAATGCGAATTAAAGCAATTTCACAGTTGACACCATTTTTACCAAGCGTTTTTAATAAGGTATCTAAGTTACACAATAAAATAAATGAAGCGAAAAACGTGGCTCCATTTAGTTAACATAAAAACTTCACAATGTTAAAAACCCTTTAGGTACCTGCTTTTTTAATAAATTGTTTTCTATAAGTAATATAAAATAGATTAAACATACACGGTACTTACAGTGGTAGGATATACCTACCTTCTTGATACCTACTCATAAGTGATGTAAGTTTATTTTAATATTTCAAGATACCTACTTAGAACACTTAGAGCCATTTCATTACTGGTATAATCTTTACATTGACAGATTGTTGTAGGTATACAAGTCCCATTATTTTACACTAAATGAAATTACCAGCAATGTTTTACTAATTTGAGGATTACTAGAACATTTTAAAAACATTGTTTGAACTCGAGCAGGGGAGCCCGACATCTGGTCTACATTTAATAACGCCGGTGCCCCGCGGAGGCATTGTCCGCACTAATTTGTAGCTTGCAATGCCCAAAAACACCCAAATAAATAATAACGTTATTTATTTTAATGGAATATTTTCTGCCCTCAACACGTAGGGAGGGCATTGTGTTTACCTGGAAACTGGAGTCCCACTGCGCTATGTAAGTGTTATAACTGTTATTTGAAATCATGTAATCATTATTTAACAAAAACATCTACGAAATTTTCCAAAATTTGGGACCTGAAATCGCCAACTCGCAGAGAGCAAGCGTGGTGATCAATGCTCGTGCCTTCTCTATATGGGAAGAGGCCTGTGCCCAGTAGTGGTACTTTTATAGGCTGGATTATTATTATCTACTAAATAAGGGTCTAAGAAACCGTTGTAATGTTTATGTAATGTCTCATGGACTAATAAAACTTTTATCCAATTAATTGATAGACTAAAAAATTACGTAATTCTTCAGGCTGTAGCCAAACGGATGTCGTCCAGTGTTTTTCCAACAACCACCTCAAAGACACTAATAGGAAGAATGTTGTTGAACAACAAAACGTTGATTTAATTCCAACGAAGTGAATACCGGATCGTGCATAAAAACAGTTCGCATCGAATCGGTATCGATATAGGTAAATATCGCAAAAAGTGTATTGCGTGAGAAAAGTTACTCGATAAAAATATATTAAATTAATCACGAGCGTTCGTGCAGCGGATGAAAATAAATGTTGGTAAAAATAAACGTGTGTTGGACGTGCGCAGGAGTGCGGGGCGGTGCGCGGCAGCCTGCGCGCCGGCCAATGGCGAGGCGAGGGCCGCCCCCGCCGCGCAGGCAAGTTTTTACTCAAATAATTACGCTCGGTATGTCAAATTAATTAAGATAATTATATTTGGCGCTCCTCACACTGCTGTATATTTACAATTGTAATTTTTAATGGCTGATGGGCTGTGTCGTATCCATGTCCTATACTATTTAATAATGAATTAGTGAAAAGCTGATACTTTAAGTACCAAAATTCAATGTTTATTAACAGGTACAGTTAATGAAAAAAAAATAACCATATGAAAATGAAAGTACGTATTTTTTTGCTATTGTGATAAACTTACAAGATTCTAATCAGAAGTATTTTATTGTGCTTAGGTAATAAAAATATGTGCCTTTCCTATTAAATGTAAAAAAAATATTGTTAATGTTATTTCAAGTCTTTAATATTTAATGACTTGTTAAGCCTACATGCGAAGTTAAAGATATTTTGCTTTACAAAAATAATTAAATTATGAGGTAAAGTCACTGGCATGGAACGAAAGATTTTGGTTCTTTTGACTGTTTTATAAAAATATACCTACTCATAAAATATTATTTTTGCAAGTCATACCGTTTCAAGTAACCCTTTATTTAGCACGAACATTTATAACCGAAATAAAAATGCTTCGAAAAACAAAACGAGGCACTTGGTCCGCACGACACGCCGACGCAGCGTGACGCGTATTAAATTAAAAGCGACGACATGTGTTTTCCTTCCCACAGGAAAATACATTAGCCGAAACATTTTCCCGGCGACTTGCATCCCACTCACACCCCCGACAACCGCTCCACGACTGACAAGGAGCGATAATACGGCGCCCTCGAAAGCTAACAGCGAGCTTTCAACGTAAATCTGATAAAACGAACACATTACGACACAAACACAAAGAAATTTTCTTTGTTATACCATCGTTTTAAGCTCACCCGAGATCTTCCGTCTCTCTCGAGAGTAACTTAGTCGCGTGGTTAAGAGCAGGACGGCACGAGGTTAGTGATTATCATTTCGAGTCCGGTACCATTGGGTGAAAAAGTTTCGGTCGTCCCGCCCTTCTCTCGGCGTGCAGGGCTGCGTTCGCGCCTTGGGCCCGGTCCGGACGAAATATTTTCTAAGAAGCAGTATGTCGGCTGTGTCGAGGGGCGGCGACGCGGGAGCCCGCAGTCATGCTGAGAGCCTCAGCGGAGTCAGTGGACACACGTCGCGAAGCCTTTCATCGTTACGAGAAAAAATCGTTGCGTGACAATTTGTCCAAAAAACTTATGTTATTAACAAGACGGTCTGTTATCGCAGAATGCGGCTGTGAACACGACACGAGGTTATAACGATGCGCCACCTGTGATACTAATTGCTCTAGTTACATGAGGATACTGAAAATTTATTTTAGATACATAGGTATTTGTTCAGTGAAGTGTTTCATATTTCCCTGTGCTAGATCAAACTAAGAAGTGATTTATTTTCATGCGTACATCGATTTACTGAAGACTGGATTTCTACTAAAATAACAAGTAAGCTTTTCCTGTGTTTATATTTAAACTACCATATTTCTATACACCTGTGTCTCAATTATGTAATTCTAAACGTTTGCTTGTCTGACATTTTATCGCCTAGCGTATCGGCCACTGAAACAGTATATTTGCTTTAAATTAAATAAATACACATTTACTATTCAAGTGTCAATCCTGTAAATTCATAGTAGAGCATGTGTCAAAATTAATAAAATGTCGTAGAAACTATAAGTAAACACTTGCATAATGCATATTAATTACCACATTTATATATTATCAGATATCAGAGAAAGTATCTCATTAGAAATCTGGTCCACAGTCTGGTACAGTGATGCTAAACTAATAAATATTCAAATCTTAACAGTTTCGGTTTAAATTAATCGATGACAAACATCTCCAATTTCCTATCTATATTTACTTTTTTATTTAAAAGCTTTAAATTAATCAAATAGCTCCTAACCCGAGGATGGGACGAGGAAATGTAGGCCAAAGGCCTATATTTTATAGTTGGATAGTTAGTCAATAATTTAGTAATCGATAGCGCTAATACTATTTATTGAAAGATAAAAAATAAAATATTATGTCATCATGATTGTCTATCTTAGCTTCAGTTTTCAAGCTAGGATTTTGACAGTGTGTTGTTACATTAACAAAATATATTTAGTAATAGCTGTGTCTCATTACCTATACCTTACATGTGATATAAGTTTAATTTATCAAATAATCTTGAGGTAAAACATTTTAATATGTAGGAAAAAGACAAAACTTTTAAGAGATTTTTTGTTTAATTATAAGGTATTGACTACGTTACATTGGACATAATTAAAAAGAACTTAATACCTAACAAAAAAAACGCATCGAATTGAGAACCTCCTCTGTTTTCCTCGGTTAAAAAAAGGTCTTACTGAAATGCAATTAAAATAAATAACAACCTCTTTTTATGTGTCTGCGGTCTGCCTAAGGTTCTATAGTAGAAATAGATGATCATATTATATTATTACAATCCTTAATTACAGACAATAACAATAATAAAGCTAGGTCGTTAAGACAAGTAAGTTTAATAAAGCTTAATAAAATGAATTTTCAATAGCTTCTTGTTATTATATGTAGTACTAATGATTTCAATTAGCTATTACAGCAAATGAAATGCTTTAGTAATTGATTTATACGATACTAGCCATTATAATCGGTTATTGGTATTTAAAGCAAGTGCAAGTAGTAATGCGAATCTTAAGTTATACATAAATGGTAATTAAATTATGTGTTATTTAGTTGTCTGGTTACCATAACACAAGCTCTGCTTAGCTTGGGATCAGATAACCGTGTGTGAGATGTCCCGGGATATTATAGAGCTTTTATGTTTATTTCAGATGTGAGCATTTTATTTCATGTAACTATGAGAAGTATTGTAAATTATAATGCAACCATAGACTCCACATTAAAAAAGGCTTAATGCAATTTCTATAATAATTATCCGACTTAACCAATTTGCAATGAACATGTTGAGCATTATACAATACATTTTTACATTATGTAATTAAAAAAAGTCACCGAGGAAGGTTTTATGTTAAGGGTCTCGATTACAAACCTTTTTAGTAACACTATAAAAAACATTACAATTTAACTAGCTGTGCCCCGCGGTCTCACCCGCGTCAATGACAATACATACACTATCATTATAAATTATAGCTTATGAGTTATTCCGATGTTTCAGCTATATTATTGTAAAGTTTCATTAAAATCCATTCAGTAGTTTCGACTATTTCGTGAAAGAGTAACAAACATCCACACATCCATTCACACAAACTTTCACATTTATAATATTAGTAGGATTAGTAAAAACACCGTTTCAGTGGCAGAACCCTACATAAAGCTAAACATAGACTTTACATGTTTTATGTATATCCCCAAATAGCTATTTAAGTGCATATAAGTTTAAATCTTGTAAATCAATCTAAGCTCTCCTGGATTTATACTTTCAAATTATAAGCTTTTATTAACGATGTCTTTAAGCGCGTTATCTGATTTCATGGAATCATGGTTACCTTTCCCAGTAATATACGTAGCCACTTCCTATTCACCGTGATATAAAAACTATTAAATACTAGTTATAAGTACATAGCCAATTAAATAGAGTTCTTTAGCTATTTCATAATACATGATGCAGGTTTTTCGCCTATATAACCTTTTTTAGTAAGTACCTTAAGCTTTTTTATTTAATTCCGTGACTGATAGAGTTAAACCAACCATTGTAAAATAATCATATAAAAAATTTCATTCATAGGCAATCGCTTTATGTATTAAGCCAATGCAATCTTTAATCCAGGCAGACATGACCAATGTCAATATGTGCTTAGACTGTTTTTCTAGGTTAAAATTATTTTTAAACATTATGCGTCATATCCAGAAATCTAGAAATAAAAGTTAATAGATAAAATAGATAATTAATGAGCTTTTTTAATAGTAGGTACCAATTGAGGATGGGTAAATCTATGTATTTTCTTCATTAATAACCCTTCGCAAAAGGTCACCTTTATCCATAGAAGTAATATATTTTTATCTTATATCCATGATTAAGATATCCTATCAACTTACACAAGCACAAAAAATTGCCACTTATTTTCTCACTATAATTGTTTTGGTTACAATAATCTTCTGCAATGATAATTTTTCAAATAAATTGAAAAGAGTTAATATAAAGATGTCGTCGGACATGTTCAGTTTGGTTTATTACAACAAACTAATATTTTGCACAAGTTTAACACAATTATAATGAAATTAAGCCTCCAGCAAAACGGTGTTTTATAACTAAAAATAATATTATGAAAACAATATTATTGCCTTATTAGGCAATAATATTGTTTTCATAATATTATTTATTAAAACAATATTATTGCCTTATTAGGCAATAATATTGTTTTCATAATATTATTTATTAAAACAATATTATTGCCTTATTAGGCAATAATATTGTTTTCACAATATTATTTTAATTTCTTTATAACATTTTTTACCAATTTTACACTCAGTTTAAGACTATAAAAATATTATTATTAGTTCTGTAGTGAAATTTATTGCTTTCAATAAGTGATTATTAAAAAAAAAACAACCAGTAACTTTTAAGCTTTTAAGTGAGGATTAATATTCGAGCGCGATATTATAATTGTTTAAAAAGTTCTAATCATATAAACGGCGTTATTTTACTTTGGAAACATTTTCCTCCCGCTATATCAGTCAAATGTAATGAGTAGAGGAAATTATTGTTATTTCTTCACCTTGAACCTATATTTCCCAGGTGAACAAATATGATTTATATCTAAAACTTTTATCACCCGCAGACAAAGTCAATTTCTGGAAAGGCTTATGCCTTAATGCAAATTATAGCAACAATATTTTTTTTTTAAATAGACATACGCCATGTGTATTTAAGAAATAAGGCTTTATGCTTCTTCAGAAATCTGTACCTTAGTGTAGAAAAAAGCGTGTTTTGAGGAGTACAATCCTAGAGTTCAATAATATTCTAAATGCTCCATGCCCATTCTTGAAAAATTATTAGGTAAATATTTACTGCGCTGCACAATTCCCGAGATGTTGTAATAAATCGATTGACACTTAAAAGGTCATGAGAAAAAATGACGAGTAAATACTAATAATGTCAGGGTCTAAATTTTAACATTTTATTCGATTGATTTAACGTTTTAAACGGATTAATGCTAGTAAATTTGTAAGAGTTCATGTGATGCCCGTATCCCCGCGAGGAGATATTCGCTAAACAGATAAGAACGGAACACAATTCAATAGAACGCTAATGTGATTATGACTAATTCCTTAAAACTGTGGAAAACGTCCCAAAGACAGCTGCAAATTGTTACCAACTTTATTTTACCGTTCCGAAACTCCAGCGAAGGTTTTAATTCAACAGGATTAAGACGCAAAATGCTTTGACAGTTGATATTGATATAAAACGGTTTATTTTTGTAATCCTATTACTCCATGAGCGTCTGTTGAGATGTGTCAACCCGTTGCTTTGTGGTGATGCGCCTGCGCCGCGGGGAGCCGCACAGATAATGTTCAGATTAGATGGAGATCTGAAAGGTACGACATTGTTTAACTGACTCAGGTAGATCTGGCCCAGTCTCGAGTACCTTAAACAATACATAAACAACATTATTTGAAAATAATACGATTATGGAGACGCCCAAAAAAATGTACAGTTGTGTTGATTGACAGTTAAGTTTAACTGTAGTAGTGGGTGTGATGCGGGGATTAGTTATTTAGTTTCCCATCCTATATTGGTTTTTATACGTCCCGCATTATTTTTTCATAGCTTAGTTATAAAATAAACCATAAAAATAGTAGTTTGTAATTATTTTCTGTTGGACCGTATTGTTATAGACACTAGAGTTGATTTTACAGTGTCAGTTTAACGCTCTATTATGCTTATAAAATGGAACGGCCTCTGACTCTATCAAATTAATCTAAAATAGGTAATGTCACAAACATAAATTTATTGGTAAATGAATTTTTAAATAGTCTTAATTAAGTCAATATACTTTTTAGGAAAAATCCACAGTTTAAGTTTGTTCTGATTTACCATATTAATGCCAGGTAACCAACATGTCTTGACATCTAATAATTAACGCTAAATGATACCTACTTCCACGTATACTTAGACAATGTTCACTTTGCTAAGCACAAATGCCATTTAACTATGAATTAGTTATAAAAGGATGTGAAGTTAGCAATAAAATGGTCGTCGTTGCACGCTGTCTACGACGGAACAGGTTTTATCATTCATAAAACTATTTTAATAAATTATCGATGCTAAACCTCGACCATAAAAGAGATTGGAGCCAGCCTAACAAATAAACTAAAATTAAATATACACGAACACAATCGAAATTTTTGTCTCAGGCGTATAAAAGTGTCCTATAAATTTACCCACAGTTTAATTTAATGTCCAAAAGTACCTGCTTCACATTTTTTTATTATAAATAAATGTTCGTCGCCGGTTATGGTTGCACGAATGTATGTTATTATTTTGAGAAATGGTTTTGAATTTGTCTCGGAACGTTATGATACTCTGAGGTTCATTTATTTATTTTTTGCTCGAGAAGTTGGAGCCCTTAAATTTTGTTTAAGTAGCAGGTTTTTAATTACTTTCTATCATCTTTACCAGGTCATCAAACTACTGACAAAGCTTTACCACCTGAGGATTACAAAGCAAGGACATCGGGTGTAGTGAAGCGTGCTACCCCACAGCCGCGGCCTCGTCGAGCGTCGGTAACGACGCAGTTTCCAGCAGCGTCATCAGCGGGGATACCCCGCCGCGTGGATGGTGGCGGGCGAATGGGGCTATGCGCCGGCGCCGGCCACCCCCGCCATGAATGCCTTCCTCGAGACCAACCACGCGCACCTCGCCTCGTATGGGCTGAAGATGTCCCCGCAGCCGGCGTGCGGCGTAGGCGCGCAGCACCGCGCCGCCGCGCCGCACCCGCCGCCGCCGCACCACCCGCCGCACTACCAGCCCTACCCGCTGCACTCCTACCAGCCCGGCTACCTGCGCGAGTACAGCGGCTGCGGCGAGCTGTTCCCGCAGCAGCCGCTGGAGCAGAGCTGGGACTGGCGCGGCGACGTGCACTACCAGGGCGGCGCGCCGCCGCTGGTGCCGCACGCGCATGCGCACGCCCCGCACGCCTTCCTGCGCTACGTGCGTGCGCCGCCTCGCCGGGACATGCGCTGCCAGTGGCTAGATCCTGAACAGCCGCCGCCGCGAAAGTTGTGCAACAAACTGTTCTCGAGCATGCACGAGATCGTGACGCATCTGACAGTGGAGCACGTCGGCGGGCCCGAGTGCACGACGCACGCATGCTTCTGGCAGGGCTGCTCGCGAAACGGACGACCATTCAAGGCGAAATACAAATTGGTGAATCACATCCGCGTGCACACCGGAGAGAAACCGTTCCCCTGCCCCTTCCCCGGCTGCGGCAAAGTGTTCGCCAGATCAGAAAACCTCAAAATACACAAAAGAACGCATACTGGTAAGTTATTTTGTTATTAAGACTTCTACCAAGGATATAATATACCTATATATATATATGTGTATAAAGCAATTAAATTACAACTTTATCCGTCATCTAATGCATAACTCGAGTGTACAAGTGTATCTGCGACTTAATTGATTAGTCTCGTAGAGAGCGGAGTGTTCACGTCCGGCGTATCCGTAGTAAGATGTCAAAGCCATTGAAGCGGACGAGCGTTGATCTGGCGAAACATTTCGACTCTCATTAATTCATAATGAACCGCCCCCCGCGGCCAGCAGGCCTGCGGCTGACTGATGCCCACTGTTGCGATATATCCGAGCACGCCTCGACAATAACCAAACCGACACAATGACAACTGACACACAACAAACTATCAAAGAATATCCTTGTAACTCGATCCCCAGCACAAACAACGGAGCTAACGCGCATCCTATAAATGTCCACGTCGACTTGTGAAGTCTATTTCTCAGTAGGCAAGGACAAAAAGCCGTTTAACTCGGAACTCCATTTTTCAATTCATTACAAAAGTCGAAAGATTCATCTGAACTGCGTATGTTAGATAAAAAAAAAGCGATCGTAAATTAAAATGTCCAGTTGTTGGGCCGGGCTCCTCGTGTCTTGTCTCTGTCGCACGGCGTAGCATTGTTATTGGTAAAGTATTGGTACTTAACTTTAAATATCGATTTTTAAGGGAACGGTCAGGAATTTGTATAGCCGGCGTCGAGGCACTGGCCAGCTGGTTTTATTTTTTTCTTTTCGTCACTGTTTAGTGTTGCATCCAGACTTTTGTCCTGTGCCCCCGTCCTCTATTATCTCACAGGGGCTTTTGAATAGACGAAACCTTTTTGTGGGGAACTTTGAAGAATTGTTTTATGGGTGGCTATAAATTACTCTGAAGGCTGTGTAAAACCATATTGAGTTGGGGTCTGCTGCTGATGATTATATATTTAATTAGTCAAATAGCGAGAAGGTGAGGCCTCTTCACCTTAAAATAGGTTAATTATGTATTTATGACACACAAGCCCACCCAAAATTTATTGCTGTTTAAAAACCTTTCAAACATATTTGGAACTCTAAATGATCAGCCTATCTTCGAAGGCTAGCGTGCTTTTTGGTACTTTGGTATAGGTAGAATGCACATGATTCGATATATTTTAAAATATCCTTAAACAAGCACAAGAGAAGTAAAAGTACCATACTTTGCCAGCTTCTTACAAATGCCGCTATAAAATTATAATTCACGAATAAAATATAAGTTTTTAGTTTTAAAAATGCTTACTCTCTAAATGCAGAACACAAAATTGACCTATAACCAATAATAAATGATACGTCACCTGGCTTGGCATTCGTGTCTTTAATAAGTTTGGCTTTTCCCTGAGTATTAAAAATAAATCTGCCAACTAAAAGGTACAAGAAATATTCATAAATAAATAATATAAGTATATGATATTAAATACTCACTACAGGCCCCTTTAAGTTGTTAACTCTAATAAAAAGTATTCGCTTATTACACAAGTTAAAATAAGCAATATCTTGGCAAGTTATAGTAAGCACCTAATATGTTGGCAAGTTATAATCTGGTAAGCAGCCTGAAAGCCTTAAAAGGTAAATTTTTAATGGTGTGTAAAATATTTACTATATCTAGTGGCTATATTAGCATTTAACTATCATAAGCACGATGCCTAGTATCTACTAAAATAGCAACTAATAAATAATTGCTAAATCTAAATTGGACTTTAAAATAATTATTTTATTACATAAGATAATGAATAGTTAATTTATTAAGCTCGATACGTACGTGCGAGGCTTTTATATTTCTACAATTGATGAAATAAAATTTGATTGACTAATTGATTTTCAACTACATACAAATCATATTTTACTTCCTTGTAATAACGTAGAGTTTAAAAAAATAGACTTTGAAATACTCCGTTTGACTTTGATCGCATACTCGTAGTACATTTATTCTTAGAACTGACTCACATTTTGAGACTAAAATCACCTAAAACACAATGGACATACCGTTTAAGGAACACAAAATAAATAAATCATATATTCATTAAATCATCATCAGTATTTAAGGTTAAAATATAGTTATTTCGCCGCGTTAAGATCAGAGGGTTTTGGCTAAGCTGCCCGAGGGTGTGTTAGCACGCGCCGTGTCAAGCGCCGCCGGTCATACGCCCACAGACACCAATTATTTATGAAACACTTCATCAAGGATGATAAACAATCACCCCATGGCTATATTTAGGATTTCAAGTTTAGACGAGGTTTAGATAACACAGGTTTTTTCATAGAAGAAACACTTCAAATTATGTATGCTGTCAATTGCAATCACTCCACCTCATTAAAGTTATGGTAAAGTGGTAACATTAATTAGAAAACTACAATGTTAATAGACGGACATGACACGTAAAATTGAAAAAAAAAAAACAAAATGTTCTATTTCAAGTAAGTTTTAGATCTGTCTAATTAAATATCACTTATTAATTTACAGTCGCTACAAAACAAAACCTAATTAATTTATATGACAATTACTTACAAAAGCTTATCTTATGAAATAGTATTGAAGTTGTATTTTTTAGCAAATCCTATATTCTTGTCTCATATACGTAATACATAATACATATAGGTGCCTAAAACTATAAAATAAAATCATTAACACAAAATTAAACAGATAAAGCAATCCTCAAAAGGACACGGTATGATTTATTTAATATAAATGACTATGGCCAAAAGCACATTATTATCAAAAATACATATATTTTTAAAGTTATTTTATGAACACATAAATAAGGTAGAGCGCACCTACTTTATAAAATACATTTACTAAAAGATGTAAAATAATTTATTTTCGTAAAAACATACGCTTATAAATTTTCGGAAGACGGATGGGTACTTGGCCAGCTTGAATCAAAAATGGGCCCAAAAATATATGGCAATGATACTAATGCTAGTTGCACTAGTACTATATTAAAATTTGAAAAGCAAGTTCATATCCTACAGAATTGTAAAACTAGAGGGGTGTTCACAATACTTTAATGATGATATGATTTGGCCCGGTGAGTCGCCCTCACTATCAAACGCAGTGTCTAATACGCCGTATAAAATGACGCTTTCAAAATATTTTGCAAACAATAAGGACCCCTTCGTTGCCAAGGGGCTGTCGGTTGCAGCACTTGGGCTGCACAAACAAACAAACATGTAATTCACTCGTCAACTTCAAACGCGTAGTTACTTTAGTTTTTGTTTTAGTCAGGTGCTTTTGATGGTTTGTAATTGCTTGCCTTTTTTAAGTACCCTTTGAATTTTGTCTAAATCGATAGAATGTCGCTATTTCTGCATTTAATATAAATAACCTATAACGTAGTACAGTCTAACTTAGTGTTGTGCTTGCCATTTGAAAAGAGAAGGCATCGCGGAATATAGCAAAGGTATCTGCAACTATTCCGATGTGATGTTTCACTGGTGTGATTATATATTGTCATATTTTTGACCTAATATAACCTTTTCCTTATTTTCTTATTGAATCCGTCTTATGTACCTGTTGAAGCGTTTTACGTTACAGTAAATAAGGGTTGTTTAGAACTACGGTGTTATTCGGAGTTCTCTACATTTCTTATAAAGGCAAATTTAATTCTTTAATAAAGAAGTGTGTATTCTTAAGGTCAAGGATTCTTCAACATTAGACGGTGTTTCAACTGTAGTTACAACTATCTTAAAAAAGTCAAAAATTATTAGCGTTACAAATAACCCCGTGGCTTTAAATAGTATACCGTAGTGAGAACATTTGACATCCTCGTTATAGTCTATCGCGAACAATTAGAATTACTAGGTAATAGCTAGTTGTAGCAATAACTGGAATTAAGTCACCTGCTCTATATAGGTACAAAAAGATGCTACATATTCGTCTAATTGCATTCCAACTGCTAAGAAAAACGCAGAAGCTTTCAACATCAGTCAAACTAGTTTAGTTTACTTTTCACACAACTATTATATTATATTACAGAACCTTTATACGTAACTGTAGTGAAGGTTTCAAAATTCTAAATAGTTATATAAAACAAATTCGGGCTTGTTACACCCATCTACACAATAATAATATAACTCGGGAACGGGTAGACAGATTTTCATTATATTTGATTTGTTGGATATGTTCTCGTCCCGGCTTGTAGAATAAATATGAAAAAGAAAATACAAAAATACAAAGAAAATAAAATGATAACGGAATCTATTTATATATATTTACACGGGTGAAACCGCGGGGCACAACTAACTGGATTATAATATTGAGCATCGTAAAACAAATTAAATACTATCTCTTTGACAAACTATTCTATAAGCAATAAACTTTTGATGAAGTTTTAACTTTATTAATTAATCATAAACCTTTTAGTATGGACCTTATGTATTAAGTCTCATGCTCTCATACATTTAACACTTAATATACCTACAGATACTTAACAAAATAATTTATAGATCTTGATCGTACTTCCAAATATTATTTATGACTAAATAAGCTCATTACTATTAACTATCTATTCCTAATTAATTGAACAACATTATGCTCGACTAATGAACGATATGACGGTAATTAATTTTATTTCGGTAACTGTCAAATTAAAAAATGATCCACATTATGTGTTCAGTGAATTCGGCCATTTTATCCACATATGATAATGTTGTAACCCTATAATGGTTGTGAGCTTTTCAAAGGTGTTTATATGATCGGGGACCATCTGCCCCGGATTGATAAATTGTATAAAAAATTATCCGAACACAATAGTGATGCGTCTGTGTGCGTACCAGACTATATCAGAGGGGATTTAAATCCAGCTATTCTAAAACTTTGCTTTATAAAATGCATGGTGCACTGGGAAATATCGGTCACTGAAACCATCATATTACTAATACCAAGAACCTAGTAGTTGAATATTTCTTAAACTCTAGCCAGTTTAATGAATTAATTTTAATTACATGGCTCTTAAACTTTTACACTTAGATAAGAAATAAATGAAATCTATCTAAAAAGTAATATCGAGTTATATTACACAGATATACCTACTCATCAATATATATTTATTAACTAAAAATAATTTAAGGAATCTAGCATACTTTCAATAGAATTCTGCATTTAAAATCAAAACAAGCGATAATTTGATGGGCGTGGCCAAGCTCTCGTCAGCAGTCACATTACAACCCTCAACACGCACACTTGTATACAACATGTACACACACATGCACGTGGCTGCATGATGTACACACTTGCTACCCCACACCACGCCATAGATATTGTACACCAGTAGACAATGAAAGCGTTAAGCGCTTTATTTTTTTATCTCTTTGTTAACTCATGACATCCCCTCTACGCTTTGACACAGCGCTGAAGTGACTACGCTCAGTGCATTACATACAATCATGTCCCTAAGTACGCAATATATTAATATAAAATTCAAAGTTTTTCTCGAATAAATAGTCCCTCACAACAGCCTCAATAGACGAGCAAGTGATATTAATAAAACAAGACTTTGCTTGGATACGTTGCAAATAAAAAATTGCGCTGCAAGCAAAGACACGTTTAGCAGACACCTGAGCATTCCTTGAAACTTGAAAATTGTTTTTATCTGTTCGAGAATTTCGCTAAACGTCAAAGAGATAGTGCGAACAGGGTATCGGAGTGCGCACAAAAACTCCTCAGCTTCACCGTGATACGCGAATCGGCACGCATCGGACTGCAAGCAACGATTCCTTGCTGAATTATATTGAACAGGATCTCGAATACCTCCACAGCGATTCCGATCTGTTGTCACGATTTAAGCAATTATTTATTCATAGACAAAAACACTCATTTTGCCGGGTCGCGGTGACAGCCAATCGATAGCATTGTGTTAATATTGGTGAAACGTGTCAAAACAATACACTGGCCACACATTTCATTAAAACGAACATTTTGTTCCCGATTTAAATATTTAAAACGAACTTGATTCGAGTTGCAATTTATGTTGATTGATCAGCAACAATTTCTCTTCGTTCGTCTAGACATTTTTCATGCAATACAAACAATTCGATAATGAAATTATCTTGAATCCGATCACGAGTTGTTCGGCCGCTATAAGTATCGAGAGCAGACAATCAATCAACTAGCAGCGTTTCACCTGGTCTCGTCCGCCAGACCGCCAGCTAATCGGGAACACATCCGAGGTATTAGTAATATCCGCCCGGCGACCGGCACGCCCAGCACGAATCATTTAGTCATGGGATATCGACAGCTTTTACTGACGTCCTAATTATTTAATATTTTATTTACTCTATTTTACCTAAACAATATTTTTTTATCAAATATATACTAAAAGAAACTGAAAGTTATATTGGATAGATCTATAGGTAAGTATATAATAAATATTCAGTAAATTAGATACCGTCTAGACAAAAGCTTTAATTTATTGTCGACGTCGTAGTGATCAAAATATTTTCACAAAACTTGCAGCATGCGATTGTAGCATCCTTCTATTTTATGGGCGAGTTGTTTTGCCATGTGTTTGTAACAAGTCGTGGTACCAGGTTAACATAAATTGTGCACGGTTGCAACGTAACAATAGGTCGGGAACCGCGGGATGCGCTAGTGTTGGCTCTGCCTACGCCTGCCTCGCTCGAGCCCTTACTATCTTATTACAATCGTTTCCTCTGACACTTTACTATCTATGTGCGCATTTTATACTGACAGATTTGTTTTCGTTTTTTACCTATTCGTGTGATTTTTATGGTAATGCGATTTATTCTGTTACTACCAATTAAATAGGTCCTGGAAAGAACACTGAACATTCTGGTCGTTTTCAATTTACAGCCGAAATCTAGTTTGATTATATCATAAACGTTTACGATTGATTGTATTAAATAGTAATTTATCTATTCCACTTGACGGTATAATAGTGTTACATTGTTTGCCATTCCACAACATTCCTATTGTCAGGTCTATTAGGTAAGCAACCTCAATAACTCTGTCGGATGCGAAGCGAGTAGGTTTAGTTATTCAGCGAGAGGGACTAAATAGTTTGGTTTTGTAGTGATGTACTTTTTTGATCTTATCGAATAGGTGGCTCATTAAATTAAATGAGCTATCAGCCGTTTTCAAATCGACGAGAAAAACATTTTGCGCTTTGAGGTTCCTAAGTGTGCAAAATTCTTTCGTCTTGTAGGGCGACCGCGGAGGGTCTCACTGCATCATTCATGCGTTTTTTCGCCGACACCTCACTGGTATCAATATGTATGGAAGTGTGTGATATCGCCGACAACACGCCTCGACAACCACTGAACTATCTTTGATATTTATTTTCACTTGCTCCTTGCGGCTACTATAATGTAAAACGGTCGAGTTCTAACTCACTGCTTTATATACTCGTAGCACTGCGAAGGACTCTATTGTACCATTCGAGGTTCAAAATACTATACATATTTATTGAACTTTCTACGTGTCGTTTCCTCTGGCTCCTATCGCAATAAACATTCTAAAACATTTTCAAGAGCACCTGTGTTGCTATAAAAAGTTTCCAAATGCCCTATGTTTGTGTCAGCCCTTAGCATTTAACACCACTCGCGAAAAAATGTCGATAGAACGCATCGATCGACAGAATCAGACAACAATCGAAATGTTAACACAACGATAAAAAGTTGTATTCCACTGATTTTGAACACTTGGATCTCCGCAGATACCTGCGCAGTAGCTGTACAATCTTTTTACTCTATGGAAAGAAGAAAGAATAAACACGCATGTATTATGTATATTTAAAACCATATTTTACCAAGCGTCGACATCGATTACAAAACATATACAAACAGCGCAATAAATACCCATGAAGAGATAATGATTTCCATAATGAGTTGGCTTGATTAACGGAATATTCTCGGCTTTTTCCGCTAATATATTACAGTGATTAAAAAATAATATGTCCGCGACAAAACGTGACTAAATCTAACGATGAAAAAATCCATCAAAAAATCAAATGCGAATAAAATTCCTGCAGGAATGCCTGACACGCCAGGAATGTGGGCGCGTTCAAAACAAAAATTGAACATGTTACAAATAAAACAAAACAGACTATTAATATTCGTTAGAAATATTGGTTTGTCCCAAAAATGTGCCCGGGGGCTGAAACACGATCCGGCGTGGGTGTTGAGTGGACACGCCGGCCGAACAAATACATAACCTAACCGATTTATTGGGCGACTTGCGTACGACACGCCGCAAAATTATAATATTTATGATTTGTGAACATATTAATATTCATGGAGCTGCAAGGAAACGATGCGGACAATAATTGCGAACTTAGCTAAAGTAACCCTTAATAATTTAATGACCGATATTTATTCACTGTTTATTTGGTCAGCGACGAAATATTTGCACGTGCAATTACTAAATATAAACCTCGCAATTTAACTCGGAATCATTTTAATCATTCATTTAGACTTCAAGTCGTATTATTTATTTTGGATGTGTAATCGTTTACCGATATATTTGAGGGGCTTCGTAATAAATAACAACAATACAGGTCCACATTCTGCCACTGGTCGGTGTGGCTGGGTATCCTGTGCAAGTGAAGCCGAAATACCGAGAAATGCGATACCAAGAGGCTCAATTAATAAAACGATCCCGCCCCGTGTCCGCGACGTATCTTCATATTCTCTACATTTCTCATTCTTTGTTGCTTAATAAAAGTTCAATAAATTGATTATTTGTAAGCTATATTTGAAATGTCTTTAGAAATTACTCTGTCTAATAAATAGATAAGATTATTGTGATCGGTTATGAAATAATTTTAAACATATTAATATCACAAACATACCTCAGTTTTTTGTATTTAATTTATATTTTTAAACGTAACTCTTGATAAAAACGGGAATCGAATTTTCGTAAATTCAGCGTAAATAATCTGACCAAGTTTTCTTGCACTATGTGAGAGAGTAATAAACATTTTCACCACTTGTACTCACTATGTAATAATATAAAACGCCTCAAACATTAAATAGTATCGAGGCGTCTCAATCCCAAGCAAGTTTCCCGTAACATTTTGATATTCAAATTTAACTGGATTTTATTAAAATCCTCGCGTGCCCGTCCATCTCTCGTAGATTTTAACGCATTGATAACTTATCGCGCATCTTATGACACGACGCAGCATCGCTGACGGCGCCTGCCTTCAATCCTACACGTTATTGTATAAACATTTCTTTTATAACTTCAACGTAATCTTCACGAGAAATGCCGTCATTTTTCATAACTGTTCATTAATTTATGACTCCGCAAACCACTTGCTTGTTTCTGAGAAATCGTAAATTAAATAATATTAATTGTAGCGATAATAATTAACTTGTCAAGTCTCGTTTAACTTAAAACAGCCATTTTTGAGGTCGCAGGAAAACATAAATTTTTGTTCCATTTATTTTAGGCGGATCTTATTAATGTAAGAAAATCTGAATTAGTTTTTTACATCCGCCTAATTTTATAAGAAGTCAAGTTTGTGATATTATTTCTTGTATTTTTTTCGGCGAGGAGCGATGATGCCGGTTAGGGCTGTCAAAACGCTTGACGTAAGGATTGACGAGCGTGCCCTGCCTGCTTAGGTGTTTTGTACTTTTTTATGTTCAACCTTGTACAATATTGTTTATCTACAAAATCGTCTGGGAACTAAATTATTAAGCGTCGATGAGAAAATAAGTAGAGATTCTTTTATATTTGATGGATTTACATAGACTCACATAGTGTTTATACTTGAGCTTATAATCATTTAATTATCTTACTTCCATGACTTTTCGCTTTTGAGAGGAAAGCCAACAACTTCCACATAGGTTCGTGCTTGCACCCCTAATAACAACTTCTCTAAATCCAAAGATAATGGCTAAAAATAAATACTACAGATAAAGTCATTAAACCAGCCAGATAGCACCACAACGCCACCTAAAATGAGAAAACCATAATGTATGTGACGACGACAGCCTTTTCATTTCTTCTAAGACAACGCCACAATATATACTTCCCTAGTCCTTGTCGCGCATTCCCTGCAGATACCTATCAGAGCAAGACGGATGGTAGTTTCTCAGTTGCAGACTGAACAATGCGAAGGCACTTTAATTCACTGGCACGCAGCCAGACGGGAACTGCTATTATCGTCATCTAACCCTACAAATAAAATAAGTATGTCAAGGTGTATTAAATTGTTTCAAGACCCGCAAAAAATTGCTTACCCCTTAATACTATTTATAGCAATCATTTCCCGTTTGTCTGTTTCACTTACCACTATTTCTAGCATTTCAAAGACGTGTATTGAATTCGCAAATAGGCTCATACGAGTTATTATGACAGTAAATGACTGGTCCGACACTTATGGCAATACGGGGATCAATTAAAATGGTTATTTTATTCAGTTCTTATTTTTAATTGGCGCAAAATAACAAACATTATTAAATGAGGTTCAATGAGTGAATTATTGTAATAGGTAATGAAAGCGGCCGGTCCCACGGGCCGTCGCGTCGTCATGAATCACTGGGGTGCTCCAGTGCGACAAAAAAGGCCTCATACGAAGCCAGGCCAGAGTGACCAGTCCTCGCTACATGTTCGATTTTCCACAAGCATCGACTAACCTGCGCGTGCGCATTTGAATGTTATATCAGTTTTAACACGTTCGTTGCATTACGAGATCTATCAGATCTCTTGCAGGACTTTTGTATTGTGCGTTGAAGATAATCGTATTGTTTCACTCCTTGCGGGAGGATCTAACGTGTAAAGTTCTTTAGGTATGAGTAGGACAAATATACATATTTGCTTCCTACTTAAAGCTGTATTCAAGGACATTAAAAAATAAATTAGAGATGGATTACGTCCCTAACGCACAGTACTGTAATTATTTTCATTCCTTGCGTTAGGAGATATGTCGGTACTCGGGGAATCGTACGCCTCGTAGACGCAAGAGAGGGAAGGTGGGCGGCGCGGGCGCCGCGTGACTCGTTTTAGTGTTGTCCTAGCATCGCTCATTCACATCACTCTCTGGTAAGTTTCTGGTAGCCTAAATTTCGGTTATTAAAACAAAAACGTTGTTATAGTAAACTTACAAGAGATCTGTGACATCCAGCTTTTATTTAATACCTCCGTATATTTTTTTAAAGCAACAACAGCCTTAGAACAAAAATATACATAAGACACTCGAATAACGAAACTAATAAAATTGGATTCCATCGCATTTACTTCACTGACATAGTTGCATGCTGTTTATTTATAAAAAGCATTTTATTACAGAATTACCAGAAGGAAGATGTACTGATCATGTTTTCCAACGTGGCGACAATGACAATAGTGTGGGTTGTTACGAAAAATTACGACGCACATTAAACAGCACTGACGCTTCTAAAAAAACTAAACGTTTTGTTACCATTTGCGCGCAATGCAAGCATTCAATGTGCTTACCATGTTTTAATGAAAAACACTTTGCATACTTAATAAAACTTTTTCAATCGACAACTGAGATATTATTTTGTTCCCATCACTACTTACTACACATATTGAACTATCTTCGGTTGCGGTACGAGATACAATCGATATCATATTTTTTTTTGGTTTTTGTCGTTTATTCAAATGTCATAACTGCGTGCGAACCTATCAAAATATAAAGCAATAGGCTATCTTTCACCCACAAAAACTTCAAAATATATTTGATTGTTTTTTTGGAAGATATAAATTATTTTCAAAACTGTATCTTTAGGAGACTGATTAGGTCTCAAACGCACCAAAAGGTAGGTTAGTTTCGAGATCTTTTAGGTCTCCAAAGCAACAGCTGAAAGTTCCTTGAAAGTGATGGCGCAGGGAACGTGTTAATTTGTTTTCGTTCACAGAAGGTTCGCCGTCCCTCTTCCTCCCGACTATACGTTTTCATTTTAATTTATATTTATCAGCGAGATATGACTGTGCAGTTTGTGGCCCGTGTTGTTGCTACATTTACTATTATATTTTTATTGGGATGCTTTTGTATGAGTTGGCAGATATTTATCGGGTATCGGAACATTATTCGGTCTGCTCATAATCGTCCGCATAAAGCACCTTGTCACACGGTCGTTGGGCGCCGAATGCGCTCGCCCGACCCCGGCTATTCTTTTTGTGCTCCCCGGACGAGGGCCCTTATTCTCTGAGAAGTGGAAAAAATGAAGATATTAATATATCTTTCTAATTCGAAATACGTTTCGGATAAAAGGTACATCATAAATCATTATGCACGTTGTACGAAACTGCCTTTAAATATGCGAAAGAAAACGGTTTTCTGGGAAGAGCTGTCGATGTCGTCAATCAGTTGTTGTTAGGGTTTGTATAGGGCGCTTGTGTTGGTCGTGTTATTGTTTTGATTGAATATAGTGGGTGTTCTAGATATGGTGTATTGTACGTAGCGATTAGTATAGTGGGTCAGACACAACATGGCGCGTGGTCATGTTGGCGCGGGCGGCTGTGTGCCTTCGCCCAGTCATCCGCCGCTTATTAGCCTCTCTCTATCGGAGATTGAATTAGCTTGGATATGTAACGTTTAATAAAGATTGAAACAATGAGCGGCACACGTAGCGTCTTAAACGATGGATTTTAAATAAATGCATTCAATAGACCATAGTCATTTGATGATCTAATCACTAATTTATAAATTATATTTACAAGATAAAATCGTTTATACATAAGTACTTCGTAACCTCAAATATGTATGTAGGCGACAGTTTCCTAAGCTTAAAAATATATCATCAAAAAAGTCTTCGTAATTAAGTATTAAACGTGAAAGCGAAGCATTTATAAATTCCACATGATACGCCTCACGGCTGAGATTGACACCACATTTTGTTTTATCTTAATTATTAGCGTCACCGTGATTTAAGCAGATTCCGCTTTAATGTCTAATGAAAATATTCTCAAAGAAACAGGTGCACGGATATCAAGTGTCATCCAATTATTATTCAAGGTGATGACAAGCCCGCGGCCAGTAGTCGACCAGACACTCCGATGATAAAGATTCATTTAATTATACTTTCAAACTAATAAATAGCATTTAGTACGAGAACATTTTTGTTCAGCAACCTGACACCTGGTGAACTGCGATTGTTTTTTCTCTAAACTCACCTAAAGCCATTTACCACGATTTGGGTGCAAAGGCCGCGTGTGTCGGGTTACACATCACTCGCGCTATTTCTAAAAAGCTTGTTTTCTCAGCAGAGCGCACTTAAGTAGCGATTTGTAACTCAATACCGCAGAGTAATTTGGGCTAGGCGATGTGCCAACTGTGGATTTGCTCGTGCTTAACTTGTGCACCGTTTATTGCTATTCAATTGACTTGTATAACTTCAACCCGTAAATTGCATCTTGATAAACTAAATTCAATATAAAAAGTAACTGTATTGTAAATCGTTATCTTTACATGGATTGGATCCGTCAGAAACTCCTTTTAAAAAACATGAGATAAAGTTTCACATCGATAATAACGTAACAAAAAAGTGTCTCCCGTGGGTGATACAGCCGTTTAAGATAAGCATCTGACCCTAGCCGGTGTCCCGGCGCGGAACGCAACGAATTCACGAAGTGCATTCCCATCTGATCCTCACTTTGCTTTTATTTTGACACTAAATGTTTAAAGAAACAATTTCAACATGATTTTTGTATACTACGAAGCGGCAATAAACATGATATTGTTTGCTTTGCTGCGGACTTTTTCTGTTATTTTGGTTTTGGCAATAACAGTAACAATGACGACTACAATCAAGGTCTTATATAGAATTGTATCTATTGTCTTGAGCACTTAGGTCGTAGCACATTGAATTGTTCCTATTTATTTTGTGAAACTCATTTAAATGTATCTTCTCTCTTCCCTTGCTATTCTCCCAGAGAGACTACGGCGCGTGCCCCGAGGACGCATCAAATTGTAATAGAATGTGTCGTTGATCCTTTTTTGTGTCGAACAGCGACGAAGATGAGACACCCGATTAGTAATTAGACGGGCGACACATGTTTTGGACTCTTTTATCTTGTATTTGGCTCATTAGTATTGAACCGAGGAGTTTTTATTGTTCTCCAAAGCGGTTAGGTATCAGGATTTTTATTTCTCTATTTGTTTTTTGTTTGGTATTCTAGGTTGCTGTGATTTTGTATTCAAGGACTTGTGGATTTATGTCGTCTTTTGTTTTGTACATTTTGTTATGTTAAAGTACCGAATAGAGAGAAATAACTGAGTAAAATCATTCACATACCATGCAAGTGATCTTTGTACACACGTAAAGATTATATTTCTAAGTATTCAATGTTCATAGGTTACATTCCTCATATGCATTTGTTACTTCAAAGCTCAGAATGATAGGGAATAATACGTGAATATACTGTGGCGGAATACAGAAAGAAAGGAAGTATGAATCTATTGAAAACGTGTGATCCGTTCATTCGGTATACAAACTTGCGGTAAGGGAACGCCTAAAAAGCCCTATTATTGTAGCGTTAACAGACACTTGAGATTAGCATCTGTGGCTCCTCAACGCGATCTTCAAGTTTCAAACACAATGCCGGGGATTACAACCGAAGAGGTTTATTTGTAAACACGACAATATAATAAGTAATGGTACATTGTATCCCGCACCAGCCAAACCTTCCTACTTATATATTTTATTGAATATCATCTCACACGATTCGGTGAACTTGTGAGGAATCAATACTGTGATGGACTCGAAAAAATGTGGCAAAAAATTAGGGTCACCGCGAAATCACGGAGTGGAAAGATATGTCTTTTGTGAGTATTCGGCCGAGTGTCCGCGATACTACACAATCAACGATTGTTGTTACTTTGCAACTGTAAAATAGGTATTAAAAGGTGAAATACTTCTGATGATATTCTTTTTCCATTAGAAATAATAAATATGCAGGCTGCGGTTTTCGTACAGATTGTTTGTATTTGTTTTGCTTTGCATAGTTTTACATAAAATTTACTTGATTAAACAAACAAAAAACTAAAGTTTGAAGAGTAGAGGACCCTGTAAATAAGATGGCACCGGTGTGATAACACAATTCCAGGAGATTATCGTCATTGTTCACGTTTCATCATCAAGTTATCAGAAGTAAAACGGATGTTGAGCACCCTTTGTCACAGGGTTACAGGGCTTATGAAGACGTCAAAACGAAAATATGACGTTTGCGGTCACATTAAAGCTCAATTCAGCATGAGGTGAACTACTCCAGGCTTTGTTACGGGAATGTGACAAAGTCGTCTTATAAAGATGATTTATAGCTGTGTTAAGTATCCCGTGCAATTGTTGTGAATATTTATTTACGCTCGTAAACTATAAACAACGAGCAAATCTGGTTATTTATGACGTGATTGGACATTCGCGGACTCCGATGTTGGACGTTTTTCTTCTTACTGTGGATTTAGTGCGGAGATGTTCTAATTGCTATGTCAGATCCGACCACGGTATATCACTGCCAGAGTAAATAGGTTCCTTGGCTTTATTTTTTTTTATCTATAAGCTTTTTTTCAGGACTTGTTTAGTTGAACGCCATGCAAGTTCAATAAATCGAAACAACGTTTTCTACATGTAGAAATAAAAAAAAACTACAAAAAATTGTAACCATATTTTGTGTAGGCCTAAGATCTCCATAACCGAAATAATAAATAAAGAGAAACATATCAAAATGTGATCTGGAGCGCATTTTATAGCTTCCTTTACGGATACAAGTGTATAATACGCCTACATAGATTCACGGAATTGTATTTTTTGTTATCAGGAGAGAAACCATTCAAATGCGAGTACGCTGGCTGTGACCGACGTTTCGCCAACTCTTCGGATAGGAAGAAGCACTCGCACGTGCACACGTCGGACAAGCCTTACAACTGCCGGGTGCACGGCTGCGACAAGTCGTACACGCACCCGTCGTCGCTGCGCAAGCACATGAAGGTGCACGGCGCGGCGGGCGACGCGTCCCCGCGGTACGACAGCGACGGCGACGACTCTTCCTCGGCGGGCAGCGTGAGCGTGACGGCCGGCGCCGCCAGCCCCGCCGCGCCGCCGCCGCCGCCCGCGCCCGCGCCGCACCACCACCCGCACCACCACCCCTCCATCACGGACAAGCTGGAGAGCCTCAACGACAAATACCTCAACCCTCACGACCAGAAGCCTTACGAACGTCCACCGGCGCCGCCCCATCACAACCAGCCTCCGCACCTCACAAATATTGGTGGGAACGGCGTGATGGACAACAAGCTGGGCTTCGGTGGGCACTGGTCCCAGTTCCAGCAGCCGGCGCCGGCGATGCCACATGGCGTGCCTGACTGGTGGTGCCCCACGCAGGAGTCCTACCACCACCATCACCTGATGCACCACTCGGGCGCCGCCGCCGCCTACTGACCGCACCGCGCTTAGCGAACTCTTCATTCGACGATTAGCTGACATGAGGACTGCTGACAGCTTGCATGTCTTATGCTTATGTGTGTTATAACTTAAAGACTTTTCCTACTAAGCCAGTGGATTATAATTTGGCTAGCGTGTCCACAATGTACGTGGAATGAAAAGTTCACTAATGCGCTCCGGAACAGTATTGTTCATAATGTGTTACGCTTATTATAAAACTAATTAGTCCATAGTCAATCCGACCATTTCTAAAACTCATCGCCAAACGTCAGCCGTCCGAGAGATATTTAATATTTGGGTCTTTACTGTTAAGAAAGAGTTATTTGTGAGAGCGGTGACAATGTGAACGGCGGACAATGGAGCTTCACGTCAGTTGGTTCTGTTGTCTACCGTAAAACAACTGAGTTGTAAACAATAACCGCTAGTTAAATGTTTACAGCATGTCGTATACTTCCTGTAAACATTCTGCTGTAATGAAAAGTGTCTTATTTTTTTGAAACACGATTTCTTTATTGAATAAGTATTGTGTGTAAGGAGCATTTGTGTCCTGTGAGTTGGGTCCGGGACTCGATTACACTACGACAAACATTTTTGTCAACTTACTGCAATTGTTGACAGTGATTTATCACAGCCTTTGTGTATGTACAAACAGATGTATTGTTAATAATATTGGTTTTACGAAAAGAGAATAATTAAATATTCATACATTTTCCAGCTAAACTTCATAGAAGAGTATTTATCCCTACTATAAATTCAATTTTTATAACACTAAATAATTTTAAATTCTTGAACAGATATTTGTAGCACACGGGTAACATTGTCAGCGGTCTAATAGATTATAGCAAATAAACGAGACTTGTAACATAAAATTATAAGATCAGCATGGCCAAAGCACCGAAGTCTAATAAAAACTACGATTTTATAGGTTGTAAAATGTATGTAAATACTAGTGTTAAGTTAGATAGTACTCTGTAAAATATAGTTTCTAAGGAAATGCCCAGTGATAGTAGACTTAAGGGTTTGATTTCTTTTTAAATTTCACGCAAGTGTCGCTACTTCATTGTGCTATGGACTCTTAAACTATATTATGTATATTTATATTGAAAATAGTGCTATTTTTTCACGGACCGACGATTTAGATAGTGGAAAGTTTAAAGTGTACTATATAATATTATTACCTACCTATTTGACTGAGAAAACATTACGTATTTTAAGTTATTTTAAGACGAAATTGTTGTCTTTTCTACAGCCCTGTAAATAGCAAAAAATAAATAAACAAATATTTCGATTTCATAGCGGTTACTTTAACTTAACACCCCATACACCAAAACCAACATCTAATTGGTTCTTTGTAATAAGTTTTAACCCCTTTTTTACTGGCTAGTAACAGAAATCTGAACTTTAAACTAATATTTAAAACACGAACTAATCGAATTAATATCTACTACAAAAGCAAGATTGAATAATCATACAAGTATTAACATTCTTTAGCATAATGGCCGTAATATTTTATTTTCTTTCTTGTCTACCTCAATAATTTCAGAGACAACATGAAAAAAGTCACAAGTAGATAATTATATTAATAAATATTATAAACATCTTGAATTTGGAATGGCACTGTAATTTGTAACGTTTTTGCTCGTGAGCTTGATCATAAACATGAGTCTGTATTCCAAATACGAAGTCAAAAGATTGATCACTCGAGTCACGAAATCTAAAATGGAAATCCAATTCTCGCGATCATTTCGATCGGATTCCGATCAAAAAACCTAAGTCCGTGACGATACCCACAATAAAACACCACACAATAACAAAACGAGGAACAATCATATTCCAAAAGAGAATTGAATTTATCATTGAGAAGAAACGAGAGAAAGAAATGATAAATGATCTAAAGGGCATAAGAACCGTCGGGTGTGAGCGAGAGCGCAACAGTATTCGATTCGACTGTACTGTCCGAGGGGATGATTTATCGTTTCTCAACAGGGATTGGCCGATCCAGTACTTAAAAGATTTATAGATCCTTATGGTGCATGCGCGGTAGGAGCGTTTTCTTATTATAAATCTCACTCCTGCGCATAAACTCGCGATTGCCTCTTTAGCTGTCCGATGGAGAAATTAAAAAATATGTTAACATATTGCGCTGGTGGAGGAATGAACCGGCCCGAGTGCACCAAGAACACTGCGGGTAATTGGCTGGCTAAGTTAATGCGCCGGCGCACGGACGCCGCTCGCTGCATGCCTTGCCGCGGCCGGTACTGTTCTATACAAATACAATTGATTATGACATTAATACGCATTGTAAAGCATGTTTTATTGTACAATCAATTGAAGTAGTACTGCGTTTAAATCTTATTTGAACTAATCAACTAATCTGTTCACTGCAAGAGCAATAAGCCATTATTGCTCTTGCAGTGAACAGATTAGTTGATTCTCTTATCTACAAATATTTATGAGATTTTATTGATTTAAAGTCAGCACAAATTCTCAGAACCGAAATGAATGTCAATCGGTGACTTGCCTGTGAGAAACTATAGAGTAAATTACTCATGTATACATACATAATATATCCTGATATATGCCAAAATGTAGAGTCGGCCGCAGTCTAAACATAGTTTAACATAAAGGTGCTTTGAAATCTGAATGCGGCCCTGAAGCGCGCAAGTTTAATGGCAAGGGTGAGATATTGTTATGAGGGTCGGGACAAGTCGGGCCTGCTCGGGTCTCGGGTAGGACCGGTAGGAGCGGCGACGCGGCGGCGAGTGCGTGCATCCCCCGCGAGATAAGATCTGCAGCCTGCCAGTGACACCTGGCCCCGCCCCTACCCAACACATCCAAGGGCTACACATCCATGGGCCACACGGCTATCCCCTTTTTTGTTTACAGTGCACCGAGGGAGCATGTATTATCATTGTGCTCAATATACAGATAATTACTGGGCCAGTCAACTTGTCAAGTACAGTAGACGGAAAATAAGTTGTTTTAATGTAGCGATTTGATAAGTTAGATGAGATATTAAAAGTAATTCTGATTTAAGAGTTGTGGTGCCTGTTTGTTTGGAAGTGCTTTAGTTTATTTTTGGTTGTCGAATCGAATCGATGTTATTGCTATTTAAACATTCGATTAAAACCACAAAAGGCGCCAGAAAAGATTCGTACATCAATAGCATAATTCATAAAGTTGGTAATTCTGCAGTTTTACACTTTTTCTTATTTTAAAAGGCCTAACTGTCCAATTGTACCTTCAAAACCAAGATAATACCGTCTAGGAAATAATCGTGGCAAAGGATATTTTCCAACCTATATTTTTTATGAGTTCGTAAAGGTTACTTCCTGAATAAAGCGTTAGAGGAATAACTGTCAAACATTTATACGAAGCAAAACAAAATAGGTCTTTAACTAGTAACCACTAAATTGTAACGTTAGCTGTCACAAAGATGGAACATGGAGCAGTAAGTATCCTTTGTATTACCAAGTGGGCAGTGAGCAAACCTTGCTTCTGTTTATGATAGTATTCTAGGTTATAAAGGATGGTCCATACCAGTATCTCATATAAATGTGTACGAAATTATGATAGCATGCTTTATACTAAAGATACAAAACCCTTATAAGGTCAAAGTGAGAATCGTGGGCTTTATTTTAAGAACAGAATCTGCCATCTGTCTCTAGGTTTCTTATCAACTTCTACATCGTAGAAGGACAATCAGTCTTGCACAAAAAGTCTCATGCTAATACAGTCTGAATGAAAATTGCAAATGCATGCGGCCGAGGTGCAAAAAAGAATGTATGGTAAAATACAATAGAGTTGGGAATTCTAATACATGCAACCCGGGCGGTCGTTTTTCGTGTGGCCCCGTTCTGTAAGGACTGAAATCTTTATTTATTAGAATCGGTAAATTATAAAAGTCCAGTGTTTTATGTCCGTCGCATTGTTATTGACGTGATACAAAAACTGTCCACTCGACGGATAGATTATAATTGGGGATCGAAATTAAGCTATGATTCACATTCTTTTGTTTTTACCGACTGTATTATTACCACTTAAGTAAAATGTGTACGTAACATTTTTTTTGCATAAATAGGGCCTTATCATTTAACTTCTTTAAACTATTTAGATTCTCTTAACTATTTAGAACTCTTTAAATTTATTTAGATTTTATCTGAAAAGGCAAATTTTAAAAGACTAGTAAAGTACCATTTTATCTTCACTTCTTTTACGAACACTTCCTTTCGGAATTCAAATTTAAAACATCTCAATACGTGTTCTGAATTCAAATGCGAAGATGCGGAAGCGATGCGTTTGGACAGTGGGAACCGTATTGTTTCACTATCGTGCTGCCACCTAGCGGGCGATACAAACAAATACATGCGTTGAAATTACAACGAAAATACATTTGGCAAGTACACACATTTACATATTATCTTGTTAAAGGCGTTTGTTATTCTGTTCACATGTTGAGCTTCTTATAAGCGACAGTTAAAATTTACTTAAGAGTTCTTAGTCTTAATTTATTTAGAAAATATTGTTTTTATAGGTTTATGCGAATGATAGACATTGAAATAAAATGACTTTTTACGGATTTTGTTGTTATTTTAGATTTTAGGTCCCGAGGTTTCGTGTGTCGAAAATAAAATCTAAAATTAAACCGTGACAAAATCCGAAAGAAGTAGTTTTATTTCAATTATTTAGAAGAGTTGTTAAAGATGACATGTAATGGACCAATTAAGTTATTTTACATAGTTTACGTGTATAACTCATAATAAAACTTTTACGTCGGTTAGGTTTTAGATAACACGGAAGATGAAAGTCGTCTAAAATTTTTATTAAAATCCAATTGGAATATAATTAAATAGGTACTTAATAGACTTGATATTATATTAAACGATCAGAACAATATAATAGATTCATTGTTTTTTTTTATAATATCACTTCACCCTCGAAGTCGAGGCTGTGAGGGTGAGAGCATTTCCAAACGTCATGCATGAGTATAGGTTGTTAATGTTGTTTGTATGTTACTACTTAGCTATTGTAAATCGTGATTCCATTCTTTATAAATCTCGATATCTATGTTCTTGACTGAAATAAAATTTCATAAATAGGAACTTTTAGTAATAAGTGACCATTTATTGGAAAGAAGTTGCATCTTCCTGGTGCTTTATAGGAATCGGAATAATTGTTAAACAATACACATACAAATAAAATATCTTATTAGTATTCCCCAGGATATCAATAAGAGATACAGAAAAATCAAGTAAAATAAAAGCAAATTAGAAAGAAGAAATGAAACGTTTGAAAATAGCTCAGAAAGGCCGTAAGGCCCATTAGAAATAAATTATTGGAATTCATACCAATTACAAATTTTGAATAATTGACATGCCAATGGTGTAGAACCAGCTTAATTTATTAAGACCTTTGCAATATTGCAGCCATAGTCAAACTATCTAGAAATATTTTACCTAACATCATTTATATGAGAGTTTTTCAATAATGTCCAATAGGAAAAGTAAAGATAATGGAAAACAGTTGAAAATTAATCTACAGTTCCACAAAATATGTAAACAAAAGAATGTTATTTCTATTTATTTCGATACTTTAAAAAGCGTTACTGCGAGTAGATCCAGCATTTTTATGCGTTTCCCCTTTAGGGTGGGTATAATTCACACAAATCTTTATATTTCTTTGTGTGGGGGAGTCGGGCGGCGCCCCGCGGAGCCCTGATGATGAGTTACAGCAGTAGGCCGGAACACGGAAGTCACCCTCCCCTCGTCATCCCGCCTCGCTTCCGATACCAATCGGAGCTTTAGCAACACTTCGTATTTCATTATTTATTGCCAATGTAGGAGTGTAAGATCTTTTTAATCAGTCGCCTTTGTCTATGCAAAGGTTTGAGGCCATTGACAAAAGCGCTGCGCTGATGGAAAAGACCGTAAAAGACGGCAAGGCGCATTCCTGTGAGACCCGTTCTCTTATAATTGAATGAAGAAGAAATACCTATGTAAAGAAATATTCTAACAAGAAAACTTGGATGGATATGAATTTTGTTTAGTTCAACTGAAATGTCAATTGGGATGTTGTTTTTGTGTCTGAGTGATATACCTGCATAATATCTAGGTAAGTGACCATGGTTACCTTTTAGTTATCTATTAATTTTAGTAAATCTTTGATTGGTACTTACGTTTCAGTTTTCACACACTGCAAAATATAATCTCATCACTTGCATCACTCAACTAAGCACCAACGTCACAATATGTCCTTGAATCCGGATTACACCTTCACATTGACATCCAAACCCATGCAGATTACCAGGCGTTCATAGCCATTGTGTACATCGATCATAGGACAGGAGTCACGTGTCGGCGATCCACTCGCCGGGCGCTGAACAATATTCATAAATAACGTTAGTAACAATAAGGCGGGCACGTGGCGACGCCGGCGCGGCGCGTGCGGCGCTCGGTAACGCCACATCTAATTATTTGCACATACCCACAAATGCTCATCAAAGTGTAGAGGATGGATTAATAGAGTTATGTGTTTCAGGGATGGGATAAGTATTCTTGTCCTTTATATTCAACGAGCTGAGATTATAGAGCCGCGCTAGGCCTTTAACTCAGGTTCAGCTCAGCTTCAGTGAAAAACTATTGTCAAATAATCTACAAGTTGCCTGAAGAATTGGGCTATAAATGCAAAATCATTATTCTTTAAAACACAACTGATAGTTTAACTAAACAGTATTCGTTTTATTAAATCCAAATATATTTTAATCAGGTAAATATTATACTAGTGCGGAAGGAAGGTACGTGTTGGGCCGCAACTTGAAAGAGACTTACGTCCAGTTGTGCACCGCAGAAGGGTTAGCGTTTAAGTATAAAAAATCAGCTCAATTGTCTAATTATAAGATATCTTAATTTGTATGGTTTTTATCACGAGGTTCTAATAAAAATTTGGTCTACACAAATCATATACCAAAGTCAGAATTAAAAACCTACAATACATTTGTTCTTGTAAACCCTAAAGAAAGAATTATTAGAGGAAAAGTATGTGTCAGAATACCGCACCGCACCGTAGCTTGCAAGCCTAAAGAGAACAACGGAAATACGCACTACTCCTGCAGGATCTCTAAAATAAACCTTCTTAACAGACTTTAAAATTGGAATGTTCATAAAAATCGGCACTTATTGTACATACCAGCTTTTCTATTCTATTTCTGTTTAGAATGCTACATTATTTTAAAAGTAATGACATTAAATTATTAATCTCACTATCGCTCAAAGAGGTTTGCTGGAAGAAAACTCAATTTTGAGTTAAGCTCGCCTGTGTACATCAACTTATTCTAATAAATGTAATGTTTATCCGTGTATGTGTACAATAAAGAATTAAGAATTAAAAAATACCTGTTTCTTTATTCGCCTCTTTAACATATTGCAAATTATATGGAGGTTTCCTTGTCCATCAAACTAGATCTCCAGAAATAAAATAATGATTAATATAAAAAAAATACATTTCGTTCTTAAATCACGAATAAAATTTTTTCCTTCGTTTCATTTTGATTTCAATAGACTGTCAATTTGTTACCAACAAAACGTAAGCAAAAATAATTTGCTAATTCAATTTAAAAATCGAATTCTAAATACAAACAAACAGTTCGCTATTCATTGAAGATTCATTGATTCAGATCATAAACAAGGAGTGTTTACTTATTCATGCCCTTTCAAATATAATCTGTGTTCGATTCAAGTCCCTTGCGGGTGGAGCATAACCTATAGCTGCCGGCGCGGCGGCGGTTGGGCCATACGCAAACATTAGTTAAGTCGACTGTAAATGAAAACTTATTTGATGGAAAATGATTTAATGACTTGCTATCGCGTGGGGTTGTGTCATAAGGCTATGAAGGTTTAATGAAAATATCAATAAAATAAATGGTTATTATTTTTTATTAAAAATAAAAGTTGTGCGATGAGGTTTTTGTCGTATTTTATCAAAAATACGACAAAATCCTTATCATTTAAATAGTAACAAAACGTGTGGATTTAAAAATAAAAAACAAATATTTAAATATAAAAAATAATCGGAAAGAAATTACTCAATAAAACAAAAAATATGTTTACACTAACTATATAAACACGATACATCAACAAAAAGATCCGACGAGGATGGGATTCGAACCCACGCGTGCAGAGCACATTGGATTAGCAGTCCAACGCCTTAACCACTCGGCCACCTCGTCATGTCTGAGGGTGGCGAAATTACGTAACACATATTGAAGAGGCACCTGCCGCGGCCTACAAAGTATTTGATGAGTAAAAAAAAAGTCGAGTTCGCTATAAGGTGTGACGTCATCGCATTTTATCGAACGTTGACCCCGTAGTTGTTTGTTGCTCACTATGAGTGGCATTGAAATTGCAGAAAACATGGTTTCTATTGAAGAAAGATGTGTTTTGTACACATTATAGTTACAATAGCGTAAATATTGTTAAATATTTATGACAAGAAATGTAAATGAGAAACAGTACGTATTTATTAATCGTGTATTTCATAGCATACATTATTATTATTGTATTTCTTATTCATACAAGCCAGCTGTAAGAGGTAAAGAGAGACGGAATACTAAAAGCTAATACCAACATTTTTGTATTAGCACAAACTAGATTAACAATTATTTATGACCTATTAAGCTTAGTCTACAAAAACAAAACAGTAATTAAATATTTAGGTATTTGCTGAATCACATTTATAAATAGATACTGTACGCTAATCGGAATAATACTATGTAACATTTTGTTATCTTTCCCTGATAAAGTATTTTGGAATTAGTAGGAATATAACTTATCTAAATAACAAAAATGTGTAGGTAACTAAAAAAAATCCTTTTCAGGATTAGTATGATTTGAAATGAAATTAGAAAATACTCAAGTAGGTCACCTAATGGTAAACATCGTTGCGTATACACACTCTCCTCAATAGTTTGGGAGCCTTAATAATATTAAGTAAGAGGTAAGGTGTGTAATAAATAAATAAATGAACTTTAAATGCCCCACGGTGTCGCTTCCCATACTTTATTCTAAGGGCAAGTAACGTAATAGGAATGGGCTATTAAAGACAAAAATTATTTTTTGAAACGCGGTCAGTTGGTTTCCAGATACCTACGCGCTATTAAACTAATAAATAATTTAATTTCGTGTTGCAGGTCACTGTTGCTTTTCGCCTTTCGAATGAGAACAAATAAATGTAAAATCAAAAAGGAAAACGTATCTAATACCTATATTACATCTAGGAAACGCTATGAATATGGTTTGAAACTGTAGCAAGTTCTTTTCTTACTTGTCCATAAACTGACCATTTCATTTATGTTTCTTTATAAATATCATTGGCAAACCGACTGATTGAATGATTTAAATATTAATATTACAATAGGTGTTTTAAACTCTAAAAGATTTTTACTAAGAATGTAATGTATCCATATTATTTCAGAACTGTGTTAAGCCTAGTCAACAATTAATATCGAATTAAAGTTCGAGTTTTCCATTAAAGAAAACCATAAAAATACACTTATCTTTTTACAAATTGTAGCCCATGTTACAACCAACCTCACAAGTATCAATACCGTCTTTATTTCAAACGCTATAAGGTTGATATTTGTTTGTAGTTACGTGAAAAAAGGTTGATATAATAATGTTTGTGTTAGTATATTCACAATAGTCTCTACATTTGAATAAAATATTAAAAGGCAATGTAATAGGTGGGCTAGCGCCGCTCGTTGTCGATGACTGATGGTCGGTGATATGTAGGTATTGTAATGATCTACAAGAGTCATTTATTTTCATCCGCGATAGCACGAAATCAAACACGGACAGGTATTTGAAATATGTTGGTGTCGAAAATATCATTAAACTGTGCTAAACTGCATTTAAAATGACGAGTATACTAGCATGTTCAAAATATAACAAAACCACTTCAGAGCAATAATCAATACTTGACAAGCTACATACCTAAGCTAAGTAACTAACTGGCTAAAACTATGAAATTGACGCTGCGAATACTCTAAATTATGTTTTTGTATTATTTCTAACAATTCTTAAATACTCGTAAGTCATCCTAGTATAAATAACTCAATTAAATAAACCAAAGAGCTATAATATTTTTTTTTTGAGCAAAATTAGTACTTTCTGATTGAGTATACACTACTAGTAATGGCCTAATTTACAAAACATTTAAATTATAAAATTATAGGTAAGTACTTAAATAAATAAGGAATCTATGTAAGTCAAGTAAAAATAGAACTTCTCTAAGACTATCCTAATCTTCAAAATCGGTTCCGCAACTACTTGTCGTGTGACAATCATTTCCATATTATTTTAGAAATTACAGTCTTATGTTCCTCAATGAGGGCAGAAATGGTGTAAAACTTGGTTGATTTGAAGAAAAGATCTAAGTAAAGATCACAGATCATGTTTTGGAACGAAATGTTTATCTGGCTTACACCTCAAATTCATAGTCCAACTTTCAAAAATAAACAACCTGATCGTCACGCTGATGGGACAAACCCCAATATCACAGTACGCCATCACATTCTATTAATAAATACAATCTTCATTCGAAATGTTTTGCCATCGAAGGTACGTAATGTTCGAACAAATTGTCCTGTGTCAGTCTCTCCCATTGACGATATTTTACCAACAAATGGTGTTCCGAGGCGCCAGTCACGAGTTGTACCGTCTCCTGAATATGACAAATAACATTAAAAATGAAACTACACGAATACCAACATAAAATAAAAATGTCAAAAATTTAAATTAAGGATTAAAATATTTAAATTTAGTGCGGGCGCGTCCCTGCCGGCCGGCGAGCGCCAGCCAGCTCCGCCGTGCGCTACGGATCACACTGCACACATACTGTGGAATAGGAACCTTCCTAATACTTATAAGACCTTTTATCCCTTCGTACATAATTGTAAGGTAAAAGGGCATTTGCATGACTTATTTTAAAAATCTTACAAAACCATGAGTTTGCATAGTTTCTTTTATTATTTCTTCTAATCACAAAGCTATATCTAATATTTGAAATTTATCATTCAACTTCCAGAGTTAGACAAGTATTTATTGCAATGACTCGTTAAATTATTTAGAATGATAAAATATAGCCTAAATTGTCACTCCCGGGATTCACGCTAACAACATAACATGTGCAAATTTTACCACACTACCAAATAGCTTCAATTAAGAAAAAAAATACGTCCGCTGTGAGAACCAAAACAAAACCCAAATGTTACATAAAATAGCAATTCCAAGAAAACATTATTTATAAAATAAAATATCACTATAAAAGTCAGACACCAATAAAAGTCTTCTCCATGCTAGTCCACGTGGCCGAATACTATAAATTAATGGAGTGTACTGTGCCAGAGAATTTTAAATATTTGAAAGCACAGTTTAGAAAAAAATCAAAATCTCCACCACAGCATAATATATTACGTAAAATAAATAATACAATCATGAAGTAGTTATAAATGTAGTGTTTATAAAACGTAATCGTAGTTTTATGGTCCATATATTTGGGAGGGACGGTCGTCAGGACGCGTCTCATGGAGCGAGCTCTACGATTTGTATTAATTAGTTGCCACGACAACATGGATAAGGTATGTTTACATATCATTATAGTAAATCATATATAAACTATACTTTATGTGCTTTTTATGTGGGTAAAATATAAACCTACCTAGTGTGTACTTCCTTTCTAATAGGTATTTTTAAATCCTGTACACAATAATATACAATGTAAAACTAATCACCATGTTTTACCATTAAAAAAACCCATTTAAAAATCTTTAAATTATCCTTTCAGATTGCATTCCTCCAATTGTAATCCCTTTCGCCGTTTTCAGAATTTCTGCTTAGGCCTTGCCTTTTCAAAAGCTATGTAGGATCGGCTTCTACTTTACCGGATACAACTGAATTCTCAATTTTACTTGGAGCAACTTTAGTGGATACTAGTACCGATAAGGTTATTACAAAAACCCAATTAACATTTTATTATTAGCAAACATAATCAAAGGCAACATCGGAAACATCCAAATTAGCGTCAGGTATAGTCATACGGGAGCACAATGATCTGTTGTTGACAGGTCATAATTCGCACCCCTGCTCGGCGCAGGATGTACTCGACAGCCGACCTTTGTGCACTAATAGTAGGTACAGAGTCTACAGAGTACCGGAGTCTGTCCGCACCACTCCCCCACATCACTGAGAAGGGAAACTCAATTTCTTTTTGACAGCAACATTAAAAGACTTGACGAATTTTGAAAATCACGGCTCGTAACAAATATGGACGCTGTTCGATTTTCAAACCTATCACAGCGCCACCAATGGATGTTACTTTATTTTCAAATTACTTTTTAATTTCAAATTACGTTTGATTATTCTACTGTAGCCATACAATTCTTAGGTCATAAAAAGCTTTAACCTCATACAAGACTCAAGAATTGAAATTGAGAATTCAAATGCGTCAATGGTGACTCTTCTTCTATTAGATACAATTCCTATTTGATGTTACAATTTAAATCAAGATGCATGTGTTTATCTTGAGTAACATCAAATTTGGCATTGGTGCAACGTAAATGAAATTTGGAATAAGTTCGATCATAATAATATGATGTTATAAAGGTGGTATCTAAATACACTAAGCCTTTTACCGCTAACCGTGTTGCATATAATTATGTATCGGTACTTGAAATTCAAAACGGCAAAACGTATTTGGTGGATAAGATCGTTTCGATAAAAACACAAAAGTTGCGCTAAGTTTTTAATACAGTTGTAGTAATTACGTTCAGACTTGCATCGAATTACACAATTTGGTCCAATGCATACATTTTAAAAGAGCTTTTATTAGTTCAAGTGCACGAGTCTTTTAAAACAATAACGCGGTAAATAGAGTTTTAAAAAAGTTAAAAAAAAGAAAATTTTAGCTGTGACATGCTATATGTATATGCTTATAAAAAAATCCTCTTAAAATCAACTAGACTATAAATAAAACAAAAAACCCTACTACATGAAAATTTACAAAAGCAAATACTCGAACCGATATATTACGAAAAAAATACAGTCGCTTTTACAATAAATAATACGTATCCACCGACACGTCTCTGAAATTCTAGAAACCGCCGGCTACGGACGGTGTGTAAACTTACCCTTCACGGCCGCAGTAAATACATCAATCCTTGTGTTCTACAATCTACAAAAGCGTATACTATCTTCATAGCTAAGAATATTCATATTTTGATTATCAGGTACTTATGTATTGTTGTTCTTAGTGTTCCCATCCAGCTCATCTGGTGGAATGATAAGGGCTATCAGACGAGGCCTGGAGGTGACCGGGTGAGGGTGGTATCGATTGCCACGCCCACCCGCGGCGCGTTGCCTAGCAACGAGACGCTCCCTGGCGCCCGCCCTGCCCGACGGCAAACGTCTTGTACGCACGCACTTTCAGTTTTCTACGTTACGTTATTCAGTTTCAGTGACTGTTCGTGTTTTAAGTGCTTGTAATAATAATAGAAAATCGTTTTCTTTCAACCAAGCTTATGTTTGTTTGTCATCAAAGTTGCAGTTACATTTTTAACAATAAATATATTTGTTTATATTCATTTAAATACTTTTTTCAAAAAGAGTACCTTTTAGGAAACGGCTTAAGTCAATTCAATGTAGCGTAAATGTAACGTAAAGAGATGTAAAAAATATAACGTTTCTTGTAAGAAAAACATGTATCCAACCAGCTTGTTCCAGGAACACGTACAGTTGATTATTTTTTTATAAAATTAATAACTTAGCCACGGAACAGAAAAAACAGGAACTTAGCATATCGTTCAATCAGTGTAAACTAGTTATTTTAAAATATACGCTTATGAAATTATGAAATTGGATTTTTTACAGACACAAAAAAAAAATTAAAAAAAAATTAAGCTTCGTTTCACCAAAATTGTCTTTGCAAACACCATGGGGAACAAACAATATACATAGCTCCACTAATAAATAATAATAAATCTTATTACACGTTTAAAATTAAATCAGTGTACAAAGTAAGCGAAAACATCTCATAAAATGTAAAGTGAGGCGAGCGTGGGGTGCGAAACTTAATTTAGAAACAGGCCTCTAATGAATTCTAAGGAAGATTTAATAAACTTTTGGGGAACGATCCCTCAACATAGGGAACTACCGCAATTTTGTTTAACACTTTTTCTATAGCGTTACTGATGTTTACGCTTAGAAGGGTAGATGGGTCGTGATAAATTAATGCTGTTTATTTAAGCTTGGTCTGTACTATAATCTAATAAGATTTAATCATTCTGTAGTGAACGGAGTCCGTTTTGAAAGTTTTTGGTGTATTGTTCATAATCGTATACTCGAAGTCTCATGAACATGGTACATATACCGGTTATCAAAAAAATATTAGGACCTGTAACCTAAAGAATAGGTATCGTAAAGAGATTAATCAAATGATAATGGTCTACACTACGACTTACAAACCTGCGGTTCATAAGCCCAAAGGACAGGTAAAATCAATTCAGCCCTAATTTATCATTCGATTTAAAAACTAGAAAGAATATAATTATAATACACATATTGACAAATGATAGCAACTTATAGGAATCGTCGTGAAACATCCATAAAAACAATATAAAACTATGGTGTTATTTATGGTCCCTTTATCTGTAAAGAGGATCTTTGTGACGATAGTCTTTTGTCGCTGCCGCGTTTTTTTCGCTAGCGTATCGTAGCGCGCCAAAAAACACAGTCGTTAAAACGTATCGTCCAATTGGTATGGTCGTTTAGCTGTACCTAATCTGTGCCGATTTCTTTGTAGATGCCATCTTTATAGCTTGTCTATAAGCTGATATGTTGAGAGATAAGCTTTTGTTTTGCGCCGCTGAAAGAAAAACTGTTTGGAGGTCACAAAGGATCCTGCCGATTTAAATTATAGCTGATTAAAGTGATTTTCGATGATTTTATATTTTTCCAAATTATTTGTAAAAGTATTTAGTATGGATCTGTTTGGGTAAATACGTTTTTCATTAAAGTTAGCAAATACTCACAGATATTGTTGTAAAATAGATTTAACTAATGTGAGAGGTAAGCTTCAAAATAACTTGGTTTTAATGGATTAAATGTTGAACAATACTGGATACAGATAGAGAAAGTAATAAATATCGAGCCTTACGTGATATTGATGTATAAGCAAACCTCTTTATTTCTTCTTATCTAATTATCCCCTCACGATTAAAGACATGAAAATGAATGTGGGTAACATTTCACAGCCGTAAGGGATAATTAGATTTTACAACCAAAAGATTAATGTACATAATCAATATTTATGAAAATATTTTGTTTTATATTGGTACTTAAATCCAGCTGGTGGTTAAATCCAAAAGCTTCATAAAAAAATGAATAACTTACTCATTAACTTCTAACACAAATAAAAGGGACGGTTTAATATAAAATGGTTTAGATTCGAATAAAATAAATACTATTAAAAGATAAAATCTCTTCAAAACATTCCTTCAAGAAATATATTACACACCTATCATATTAAAATTATAACCTATAATTTAATTTTCAAAATGGTGTATCTACATAAAAAGTAACGTTGGGTGTTGTCAGGTGAAAAAAAAAACCGGTCGCACATTCGTTTGTTACGTTTTTTTGACATGTTAACCCTCCAAGGAGTTTGATAGTATGGAATGGAGAAATGAGGTGTGTTCTAGGAAGTAGTGTAATAACTCAACAAAGGATGGCCAGCTAAATGTCTCGAACTAATTATGATGAATATGTTTATCTTTACGGATTACGGAATGGGAGAATTAAAGCAAATAAACTGAGTATTGACGTCAAGCGATGTTTTGGAATAACGTTTAATTTACAAAATAATAATTAATTAGAACTGGGCCCAAATAGGAACGTTTAAGCTATGTATTATAAATTAAAGCCTACCTTCGATCATGAAACAATGTCCTAATTGTTTAAAAAAATAATTTAATATTTGAAGGGGGTTAACAAGTTTTAGTTTAGAATACATGATTTTAACCTATCAAATAGCAGTAGTAAAAATGAAACTTCCTTACTTATTTTATGAAATAACTAAGTATTGACAAAAAAAAAATTATGTAATATCTATAAGTATTTGCAGTGTAAAATGTAAGGAATATTTTAAATTAATAAATTACCGGACTTTCTAGATGCTCTGCACGAAAAATGTAGAGTTAACAACAATTTAATGACTAATATGACAGAAACAAAGAGCCTAACATTAATGGTACACAACATCCTCATTCCTCACCATCCATTTCGCACTCGAAGCAAAAAAGCGTACATTTTTAATAAGTACTCGTTGAGTAGAGTTTTCCCACGTCGGACAAAGCTCGGCGCCTGATCTGCGCCCGCGCCGGCGAGCGTGACGGATTGCTCCGCGACAGGACACGTTATCCGTCATAACTGTCTGTGCCGCGATTGATTGTGCTCGCAGGTAACATCAGGTGACTAACTTAATGTTGTGTTTTAACTTTAAACAAAACACTTGATTTGTATTACCTGTTTTTAAGAATACCTACTTTTTAATTGACCTCATAGCACACGGTTTTCACACACACATCTCACATTATCAACATAGCTACCTAATCAGAAATCACACTTAAATATCCTTTTCTAAAGATCGAATGAATTAAAATAATCCTCAAAAGCGGAAAAAATAAAAATATTTGTCAGAATATGGTACAATATAAGAAAGGAAGAAGAACAGCATTTTCTGTGAAACACATACCGAAAGTAGGAATACTTTTAAGGCTGACCATATTTCTAGGTAATTTCAGGTCAGAAATAACTTGACCAAGAAAGTTTTGCCACAAATGTCATTAGATTGGAACTTTTCCGTGGCATGATTATTGAATTTAAAATGTATATTTTAAATTTACGAAGACAGGCTGCAGTCTACCGTGCTTAATGTGATAGCAGAAACGAATTATATGCTTATTAAAAATTACGGCTAATAGAATCATAAAAGAAGCCAATTTTAATGTTTCAAGCCAACGATATCATACATCATCTAGTACGGCACTTGCAAAGAGTGCTGCGTTATTAATTGTCGGATGTAATAATTACCGACCAATCATTGTTTGGTACTTATATTCATAGTTGATAGATGTTGTTATATTGTGAGAACTCTCTATGAAATGCTTTGTGTTCAAAATGTTATCGAAAAATAAAAAAAGATCACACAACAGCAACTTTCTGGTAGAGTTCATTAAATGATAGTGAATACAATAATGGATTTTAGATTGAGTTCAAGTCAATGGAACAGTGTTGAGTGTGGCACAGGTGGCGCAATAGATGTTTTTTTGAATTATCAAAACGCACAAAAGTCCATCGACAACAATGGCCGCACTCCACTTCTACCAGCGGACACGACAGATGCAACAATGCCGACGAGTGATTAATTATACGCATCTACTAACGTTTTATATAATGCAGAAATAAAAAATATATTGTGAAAAAATGAAACATAATTTTTGCCTTTTGTTTATTGCGACGACGCCAACATGTCTGCACCAGACCGATTCGAATTTAGAAGGACGATCATTAATTATATTTTGTCTTACTCACGCATTCCATTTTCGAAGTCGATATGATCTATAGATCCGATCTACGAGTCTATCGATCACGCGCATTGGAATCTAAATTTATTCATTTAGTGGCATCTTTTTGCAGATGATTTTTGACGTATGGACTTAATGATAAATCGTTCGTGTTTAAGCTTAAATTATAGTTTCAATCAGCGTGTCTAATTTTAATTATCTAAACGATCGCTGCTTGTTTACCTGCCTATGATCTCATGACTTGGTTTACTTATGAGCTTGTAAGCCGATCAACCCAGATTACTTTTTTTATAACATGTTTCGTAAGCATGTTCTCAAAAATGGAAATAAATGGCATACAATTATGTAAAAAAAATAAAACATTAACAGTGCTGAAAATCAATAAAGCCGTATTTTTACTTACAAATCAAATTACCCAGCATATTAACCTAAACCCACTAATAATTGAGAAGTTCCATAGAAAAAGACTTTATCAGTGGATAACTAATTAACTTTAAACAATATTTCATCTGCCGAGATTGCATGATGCGAGACAAAAAACGAAAGGTCGGAATGACCGCGCCAAAACCAAAATGTTCTGTCCAATCCAAAACAAATAAAACTTAAACAAAAAACGAAGCCGGTTAATAAGCTGGATGACATTTGGGAATTCGAAATATTCATTCTAAGCATTATTAATAGCGCTCTTGAAGTGGGTCCCTCTTTATGATTATTAAAATGAGAAGACAGCAATTACTTATCCTTAGACAAAATCCACTCCATCCATTAATCCGGCCGATGTTTCGGTTAGTCCGTCATTGTTTTATTGTCGGGCCACGGGCTCTCGTAAATGTACCTCGCTTGTACTCTTGTTTCATTTTAAAGATTGCTTCTTCGTAACAAGCCTCGGATGGCGTGATAGCAAATAATTTTATAAGGACCCTTAACAATATGTCAAACCGTTTCACTTTTTCTTATTTTCAATAAATAATAAGTTTACTCATAAGTTTACATTGTCCGGTTTCGTCGGCGAGGCAGCCTTGCGACGATATTTCTCAAAATGTATCTTGTAAAAACTTTCAAAGCGGGTTCTTTATGCATTTTGGGGCAACATTTGTTATTATTGGAGAATGATAATGTGATTATTGTTTTGCGAGCTCGTCGATGATTGATAGCCGATTGTCACGGTTAATGAAGTGCTTTGGAAATATTTAATTTTGTGCTTTATTTATTATGCTTACGCAACACCTAAAAAACTGAGGCATTCAGATGCTTAAAATGAAATGCTTAAGCGCATGCAGCCAATTTGTTATATCTTTTTTTTTGGTTCAATAATAATCATGAAGTTTCCTTTTAAGAATAATGCTGCTTCTAATTTAAAAGCTTATGATATGTTATATATACATATCAGTAAATTGTTGGTGGAAATAATCGTTTGACATGTTTTAAGGACCACACAAATAGAAAGAAAGTGAATATTTTTAACAGTTACATTCGGAGAGATAATAACGTTTCTTTCAAGCATTTAAATGAACATAACAGCTCATTAGTTCTATATAGTAACATGATACAATAATTCTATTATGCATCACAATGCGCATGGTACCGGGACAATGCCTCCCAAATTAATAATTCACGCTCATAATAAATACTATTAGATGTAATTTTAATTTGGTCTGTGTCGGATACGCCGTTGTACTGTCTTTTTTATATTTATAGGATTTCGTCAATAGCTGTTATTGTTGTGGACCGTGTTGATGGCTTCGATTGTGGGCTGGCCGGCGAGCGATTGTCCGATTACTCGATACGAAGCATCGATATTGTTCAATCGAATAACATTTCTGTGGCGCCGAACGTACACATCTGACGGGTAACGACCGATGTTATCTCTAAGAAATTTAATAAGGCTACGAGTGCTACGACCTGTGACCTCCTCGTTTTATATTTTTGCGTAACTTTTTGCGATAGACTGCTATGCGAAGTATTGAAACGGCAGGTCATGTCAAGAGTTTTAATATAAATATAGCGCATATTATAAGTCCATAATTTGATCATGAAAAATATTAGTTAAAGTAAACATGAAATATAATGTCTCTAGCTAACTGTGTCTTCAAAGACATTTGTTTCGATCAAATTACTCATAGTTCAGCTATTTCCTTTTACCATGGGAAAACCCCAAGACACTAACGGGCCGGACAATGTACCTTCATAAACCACTAGACAAATATTTAATATTTCAGTTAAAAAAACTAAGCGAAATGGTCAATTTTTTACAAGCATTGTTCTACCACAGAACATTAATAACGTTAGTATTTGTCTTAGAAAAACGTTGATTTGTGTTGGTTATTCTTTTAAATAATGCATCCCATGTTGGTAGGCGTGGCTGCCCCGCCCGGGATCACCAGCCCGGTTATTATCCACTTAAACACATCACTTCTGTGCAAAATATTTCATCTTAACTTGGGAATTTGTGTTTAGAATTTCTTTTTAGGACATTTAATTTGATCACAATCTTTTATTTTTAATCTGAGGTGTAATGTTCTTTTTTTGATTTCACTTAATTCTTTTTCTGTCATAGGTAATCTTTTTTTTTCAATAAATGGAAATATGGAACATACTTTGACAACGGTAGGTAATACGTATGTGTCCCGGTGGACTGCAATTTTTAGCGACAGAAATATACTTAATATTATTGATGTTGTTAACTTACAAAGACCTGAAATATACTGATCAAACATCATAATCTAAATACAATTTAGCAAATATTACGAGATTTATAATAAAATAACATTTGTTCGCTTGATCTATCAATCGCACCGCATGTCACAACTGAAACATTTTATCTTGAATTCAAAATCTTAACATGAGAATAAGTGTCTATTTTTATAAATCAACTTGTCTGAAATATAAGAACAGTTTACACGTCTATTAACCCTTATACTACAAGTATGTATGTAAGTTCTCATAGAGACAAACAATAACGTTTCTTATTGGGAATAATGGTATCAGCTATTCAAGTTGGAAAAGACATGCTAGATTAAAAATACTTACAGAAAACTAGAATGTACAATAGTCCCTCATATGTTTGCATAAGGTACTTTTTATAACTGTTTTTTACCGCGTTACCTATTGAATACAAATAAATTTTTTGACGACCTCCTGTTCGAGTGGTGTATGCGCCGGTTTCAAGGTGTCGCTAGCATTGAAGTCCCGGGTTCGATCCCCGACGGGTTAATATAGAAAATCACATTTCTACATTGTCTCGAGTGTTTGTGGTACCTTCGTTGTATCTGAATTTCATAACACAAGTGCTTTAGCAACTTATTTTGGGTTCTGAACAATGTATGTGACGTTGTCCGCATTTAATATTATTATATTAACTTAAAAAAAAAATCCCTTAAAATATTATGTACTACAACGTTATGCTTAGCTTTATTAATGTAGACTGTGGGACAACACAGTTTATTCAACCAGCTATCAGAGCCCCACGATAGTCTCATCTCGAGGGAGAGATTGGTGTGCAATGTTGTGTTGTACTTGTTAAACATTGCCTCAAGGGTAATGGTAACAAGGACTCTTCGTGGGAACCAAAAGTAAATGATATTTTATAGGATTGTGGAGTTATTGACACCTATCACTTAGATATATAAAATAATTATTAACATATTTATTTACAATTCAATACTTAAATCTAATACCTACAAGAACAAACACTTACAACTATACTAAAATTAAAACTTATATATATAAACTAACAAGCGTCAAAAAACTCATCAACAATATGCTGTTCTTAGACAATATGCTGTGTAATCTACTTAGGTACTTAATAGTCTACAATTTAAGTATTTATACCGATAAAAGCTTTTAGATAGAGATTAAAAACAACCTTATTTTTTTAATAAATGTAATGCGATTTGAATTAAAGTTTAGTTACACTATAATGATGAACCAAAAAATAATAAACTCTTTTGTTCGTAAATCTTTTAACGTAATAAAGTCGACTTATCCATTCACCCCAAGTGTAATCAATGTCTAATACCGTATTCGCAGCTTACGATAATGATTAACGACAAACTTTATTAATTCGATCAACTAGGATTAGAGACTCCACACTGCGGAGGGACACGGGAAAAAAACAAACGAATTTCGCTAAGGGATACCTCCGGACTATCCCTTTAAAGGAAACTTGTGTAGGGTTGACACTTGCCGGCTCCAAGCTTCTAAACCAAAATGGTTTTGTACATAAAATGTTTCTACATATTATATTTGAATAAAACCTATGTTCTTAGCTACTACTAAAATATACAGGAAAAAAGAAATGGTAACCTCATACTATGAAATAAAATACTAGCGCCTGCTGAAAAACTAATATGACGCAGTTGATACAACTTGCCGTCCGTGTTTATTTCCTTAGTTTACACAATATAATAATCTATTTTATAAACAATACAGTATAAAAAAAAGTTATTAAAAACAACTGATTCTGCCAAAAGAAAATACTGGATCATTTGAAATATTGTTGATGAATTAATTAATTCTGATGGTATTTTTTTTATTCAAGAAGGATATAAGTAATCTCTGTATAATCTTATCATTACTGTTTATGTGACTTAATATAAACATAGATAACCGATATTACCTACAATAATACGATATTAAAATACCTAATAAAATATAAGTAAAAATGGTGTACAATACAGACTCGCAACAAGTGGTACTGAATTTGAATAGGTAAAATCTCTTTCCTTGATTTAATTGCAATAAAAAATACAGAAGGTGGCTTAAGAATTTTTATACCTATATCCCGGCCTCTTATTTTGTATGGTAACTGATATGTAATGATTACATATTTACTGAGATACATAATAACGTAGGTTTCTCTTAAAGGAATTGTTTCACGTCTGATAGATATATGGCATTTATCAGTTTTAACTTTAAAGTCCCTTTTTTATCAGATAAACTTGCTTGCCACACGCGAATCGGATTAAATGCATTATTTGCCAATTATTACCTTATCGTTGTAATTAAAAGACTTAATTTAGTCTAAATGATAAACTAAGTCAAATTCTTACCAACTTAAAGTGCCATCATGATTGATCGTAAATGTACACAAGTGGACTGTAATTCGGGCAACTGGCAATAGGTTAAATACATTACATACATAATACCCCTGACGAAAGTTCTCATAAAAGTGAAATAGTAAACAGTATTTACCAAAAAATGGAAAAGCAAGTCAATAATAAAAAGTATTAGATAAAAATAAATAAGATTAAAAATATGTGTGACAACCCTAGGGACAAAATCTCAGTGTCAACACACGAGCCGCGAGGGTTAACGCCCCAAGGGATGATTGTTTTATTAAAAGTTTTTATTTTGCAATAATGTGAACTAGTATTATCTTTCTGTAAACAAACACAAACTTCTATTATTGCGTTTTTGCATCTTGATTTTGCGGAGCTAAGTTGTAAGCAACAATACAATAATGTTTTACAGATTATTGATTACTGAAGCTTAAATATAATGTTTATTAGAGCTAATAAAAAACAGCTTATGTTCTATTTCGTATATATGTACGTTTATTTGCCAATGTGCTATTTATACAGACTAGGCTTACTTTAATATCATGCAAATGCACTGCACATTATCATTATTATTATTTTTTTTTTGTCGGGGTGAAACTCTGATGATTTCAACCCACACTTAGGGCACAGCGTAGGGATATATCGGACTTGCACCGACTAAAAACACCCCGGTCCCGTCTTAGCCTTGGTCAGAGCCACGGGGTCGCTTGCGCAATCTCTGCACGGCTCCGGCAGGCTTCGGTCCTGACTGGACCCCTTCCGGAGGGTGGGTGTAAAGTGCCCAACCCTCGTTCCTTCCGAGGACGGACGCGTGGGACCTGGCGTCCGTATCCTTCTTGGCCTGTCAGCTGATCGGGTGACAGGGTGCCCTCCCGGTCACCCGCAGGCCCGACCTCAAGGTGGTCTGAGGTCGTTGCGTGCCAAGGGCACCACAGTGTTGCGGCGGCGATGGGGTCTGCGGCGAGAAGGGAGCTGGCTCGTCGCCTCCCTTAGTCTTTCTGCTGCCTCTTTGGTGGTCATGACAGTGTCGCAGAAAGCGACCACCGCCCGCCAGACGCTCTCGCTCCCGACCATGGATGATATCACAGCCCGGAGCGAGAGCGTCTGCCCTCTTATTTGCGTGACCAACTCGCGCCTCTCCGAATCCCAAGCTGGGCAGTCCAGCAAAGTGTGCAGAGCACTGTCTTCTGGGGCCGCGCAATGGTGGCACGCCTTCGTGATTTCACGTCCGATTCAGCACAGGTACTTCCCGAAACAGCCATGACCGGTAAGCACCTGTGTCAGTCGGTACGTGAGGTCTCCGTGCCGCCTCTCCACCCATTCCCAGAAAACAGGCGAGATTGCGGCTATGATGTCTTGCCCAGCAGAGGGATTTAGTAACTCTAACCGCCACTCCTCCTTAGAAATGCACTGCACATGCACTTCTACTCCAACACTGTCAACAATCCTAGGATAGACATTATATGTTGTTGACACTACTTATTCTGGAAGCCTATCCTTAAGATAGTAATGAACTGTCGCGACTATATTTTATATTTGGACTTTATACACTTGGGCAATAGTGAAAAAAACACTTAAAAAACAGGACCGTATTCAATTAATAAAGTTTAATCTTCTGGTGATACATGGGTACTTATATTTTAATAAGTCTAATTTAACATATCTTTAATCGACTTAATATTTCCTGATCTAATCTTAATGATTTGTCAGTAAGAAGTACTTACATGTAATAGTATGATGACTAGAACATGACTTGGATTTGGACATCAAACTGTGTGACGTAACAAAGTACCGCCAGTCGTTTATCGATCAGGCTAGTTATATCAATAGTCGGTACATTTCTAATCCGTATGTAAAACAGTATTATAATATCTTTATTGCTTCAAACACGACACGCAACTCCTTAATGATTGTCAGGCAATATCGCGAAGTGTAGTACTGATATATTATGTATAGGTACAATATATATGTAAATGAACATTTTTAAATAAGATATAGGTGTTCGAGTTGAAAATAAAAGTAGTAAGAAGTTGCACACTCAATATTGTTTATTTTTCTTTAAAAGGAAGTTGATGATAGCGCGTAGTTGGGGCCAGAATTATTACATTAACAGAAAAGTTCTTATTCATTTTAGTTTTCACAATTTGTGACATTTCCAGACTGACATTTCTCCATAATAAATAAAACAGTTTTAAAATAGAGAAGAATAAAACTTAATAAAATTTATAACTAGGACGACAAATCTTCGTATATTTCAGGTCATACTAGAAATATTGAAATAACTAAGGAAAGGTATAGAGTAGAAATGTAGATGCAAACCTTTAGGGGATCATATGATTGTGTTTTTAAATCACAATATGACGCCAACACCGCCAAGTCTCCAACTCAGTAAGTACAATACTTCAAGTTTATATATGAGATAAGTATTAATATGAGAACAGAACTAGCTATCACTTCTTGCGTTTAAGTGGAACAGTGATGACACATTACTTCGTCTCCTTAATTGGATGTGCATCTTTGGTTGTTTGGTAGAAAAGAAAATAGCCAGCAGCTGTAAGCAAAACAGATTTTTAAAAGCTGTAGATGAATTGTGACTGAAATGATAACTCTTCATCTGAGTATTGATTAAAACTGTTCTATGGAGGTATGACCTGTAGAAAACGTTGTATTTAAATTTTCGTGGTATCGACATTCTGTCAAAATATCGACAATCCAGGTGATAACCCATGTTATATCGGTGGTTGATTGATGGTTTGATAAAAACTTGAATACATTACGTACAGTTTTAGTTTGTCCCCTCATTATTTACTTGCCAACGCGCTGCGAACGAAATATAATTATATGTAATCAGTTCTTTGCTAAACACCTTATTATATTAAATACCAGCTAAGCTTAAGTTTAACAAACAAATTCTTATCAAGTATATTATCTTAGGGTATTAATTTCTCAGTTGGTGCTATCACAAGTTGGAGCAATGTGTTGAGCCAATTAGTATTTGCTTGTTACGGTTGCCAGTCGTACCTGTTATATGTGGATTTAACATTGATGTCGCTTGATCGTGAGTATTCATTTATTATTTGTAATTTTCCTAAATATTTAAACAATGTCCACCGAATAACTTACCTACTTATATGCCAACTTTTGTGCGGACTTTTCGTACAAAGATGTACCCTAAATTAAAAACTAAGTTTATTACCATTTTTCACGGCTGCAAGCTTAGAATATATTTTTCGTGTTTCAGAAACATAAGCAAAATGAACACCCGAATGGGGATATGGGTGGTTGTGGGCCTCATCGCCGCCGGAGGCTTGACCGCTGCTATCGCGCTCGCCATCGTCAAAAACACATCCGATGCAGAGTACATAGAATACGACAAGGACTTCTGCCACCCGATACTCATAGCCCACCGCGGAGCCAGCGGCTACGTGCCCGAGCACACCCTCGGCGCGTACGCCCTCGCAGCCACGATGGGCGCTGACTACCTAGAGCCTGACGTCGTCATGACCAAGGATGGAGAAATCATCGCACGACATGACAATCAACTAGACATAACCACGGATGTAGCGCAACACCCAGAGTTCGCCTCTCGCTACAAGACTCAAGTCGTAGATGGACGTGAATTGAGTGGCTGGTTCACAGAGGATTTCACTCTTGCGGAAATAAAAACACTACGCGCAATTGAACGCATTCCTCAAATCCGGCCAGGAAACGCCAGAATGGACTTAGCTTTTGAGGTTCCTACCATGCAAGAAATCATCGACTTAACAAAGGGTCTAGAAATTAGTTTGCATCGCCCGATTGGTATTTACCCTGAAATTAAGCACCCAACTCATTTTCAAAGACTGGGTCTAGCTATGGAACAACCCCTGGTCGACCTGCTACATAAAAATGGTTATCGCGGACCTGAAGCCCCTATTTACATCCAATCCTTCGAAGTGAGTAACCTCAAGGAGTTGAAAAACATGACTGATCTTCGATTAATACAGTTATTAGGATCGAACCCTAGCAATCCTCCGGTCGACCAAGCTTATCTAGGAACTGGCCTAACTTACGGCCAGATGGCTACTGCTGAAGGGTTGCGCGAGATAGCCACATACGCTTATGCTGTTGGTCCTGACAAAGGGTATATCATTCCCCGTACATCTGAGAATAAGTTGGGTGAACCGACTAGTTTTGTGAGGGATGCGCACGCTGTTCGTCTGAAGGTGCATCCTTATACCTTCCGGTCAGAGAACTCGTTCCTTCCAGCGGAGTTCCAGAGCGAGGACCCGTCTCCCGCAGCATTGGGAGATGCTGCTGGTGAAATGAAAGCATTTCTTGATGCAGGTATTGATGGTTTATTTACTGACCAACCAGATGACTTTGTTCTCGTTCGCGGACTTTGTAATAATTAATTGTGAATGTTATAATTAGTGTAAATAATAATGACGCTATGCGATAATGATGATGATAGTATGTGTTTGAATGGTTGGTTATATGGTTCGTCTACCTCTATTTGTAAATAATTAAAACTATAATGTATGTACATCACACCGTGCTATTTGCCAAAGAGTTTGGTTATCCTTGCACAATTACAACGCATGCCTATGTGCTCCAACAGCATGTTTTGCAGCGTTCTTAATATATTTATTTATTCTAGTCCTTATGTAAATATTTAAATATAGCAAATAAGTGTTAAAATATCGAGAAAACCTGTACGTATATTGTGTGATAATGACTGTCTTAAGTGATAAGTGCAGCTACTGGGTAGGTACTTGTTGTTTTGCAATGTTACTATTTACAAGTATTTATTAAAGTAATAAGTGCCTACCTGTTTAAGTATGTACGTAATAAATTGTAATTTATAATTTTGCTTGTTTTATTTTCTACTAGCAGCCCGCCCCGGCTTAGCTCGGGTGCAACGCTGATACCAAATATAACTACATAATCATAAAGTTCTGTAGGGAGAAGCACAGGCTTGGACGCACTATTTGGCCCCCGCGCGGCCCTCCGGCCGGTATCGCCGCAACCGCTATGTCCCTGCATTTTAAATTTGTAATATCTTCGAAAACATTCATTTAAATTACATGCTGTAAAGGGCAATATTGATCTATATTACATGCACAATTTATTAAAGGTACTTAATTGGATAAGGATTAATACTGTATTGGTTAAAATCGATTTTTCGTAAATAAGTAATAAATAAACGATAAAAATGGTTATTGTGGGTTATCCTCAAGAGATAGACATATACCATCGCGGACTTTTTTGTAGATCTTTTTAAGGAGCACAATAGTGTAGTACATTATTTTGATCTATCTCGTAGGGTTCAGCCAGCGTTCGCAATGAAAGCGCAAAAAAAGTGTTCAGTTACGACCTTACTTTAGAAATCGATAAGATTATCCGTGTTTTTCTACTTTATTATGCACGTATTATACATATAAACCTTCCTCTTGAATCACTCTATCTATTAAAAAAAACCGCATCAAAATCCGTTGCGTAGTTTTAAAGATTTAAGCATACATAGGGACAGACAGCGGGAAGCGACTTTATTTTATACTATGTAGTGATGATTTCATATAGCAATTTTGTATTAGAAATACCATGTGCGTCGTGTATCGCTGTTCCTGTGTTAGATTGATTATTGTATTATTTACACATTGAACTGGTTGATTGCTAGCTAACGGTACTCGTAACTCAAAAATGGGTTGACACTGAGAAAACAATTTTTGTGGATATTTACATATAATGGAAACTTCGAAAAATAAGTTTTAGGAATACTTATATGTTTTTCTCTTTAAGTAATATCTGTCTTTAGCTCTGATGAACGCGTATTAAAGCAGGAAACATATAACGATAACGGCACTACAACTGTCAAAATAAAGGCAAACGTTAGATAACCTCTAAAGACGTGTTAATCTCCCGCGCCTGATAACTGATAAGTCCGTGTACGATAAGTATTTATGTTTTACTATTCGTGGTTTACCCAAGTTTTGACTATGATCGCGTGTACAGCACGACGTCATCACGCGACCGATACTGAGGGACACTAGAGTCCGTTTGATTGACAATCCTGATAGATGGAAGCACCACTATGGATACCATGTGAAATGATGTAGCTACTCGTATTATATTATAAATTTTATATTTTTTAATACCTGTTAGCTTCTAAGTAATTAATTATCCATATTATTTAGAGGCTATTTTCTCGATAAAAAAGTTTATATCTAAAACTTTTTCCAAAATAAATGTGGAAAAACTCACATCGCTCGCCTACATCGCTCTGACCCCGCAGTACGTAACTAAAACACTAGTGTTAGAATCTGAGACAACGAAGGTACCTCATACACCTAGATCGACGATTTAGAAAAGTAGTCTACATAGACCCATCCGGGGATCGAACCAGGAACCTCAGAGATTGCGATACCTTGAACCGCTTGAATTTCAGCTTGATATCCTGGTACTGCGGTAGTTTGCAATGCCTGATTCCTAGTAAAAAGGAAAAAAGAAGTTTAGCTGGTAAGAAAAAGGTCAAGTACTCGTTTTCTTCCCCAGGGCGGATTTTCCCCGTGAAGTAAAAGAGAAGACGGCTGCCTATACGAAGTAAATCCGTTATGATAGAATATTCACGAACTGAATTTTATTATTGTTTACCTAAGCAGGGTATTTTCAAGCCATGAATGGTGGTGCTGGTCCAAACTATTAGCACAGCAACTAGTCTCTTTTCAAACATTCCTTAGGCAACCCTTTGCTCAATAGTCGCAGAAGGGGCTAGGTAAAGAACAGTGCTTCATTAAAAGGCCAAACGATTCTTTGATGTCTAGTCTTTAGAAATGATAAATTAAATTATTATTTTTTATGAACATTTTATTATTAAACAAGGTTATATTTGTATAAACTAACAATATGGTTACCTTACTCTTAAATCTCTAGCAATGAGATGAAGTGTAATAAGTTTTATCTCAAATATAAGTAAGTACAGTGACAAACAGTGGGTATATAAGTGTAGATAACTAATATTTTTACTTTCCTAGAGAATAAATAGATTATGATTTATATACTTAGGTAAACAGCCTTAAATTGCTATTACATCACCTGTACCATTTATATTAATTAATTTAGTGCAATCAAGTTTCATCACAGTATTATATTGCGCTTTTTGTTGAATGCAGCCCCTAAAATAAAATTCTTACTTGGCTTATTACTTTTTCTCTGATAGATATAATTGTATGCTATTTAAAATGATACATTGATAGCATTGCCCAGATATTTTACCCTCTATTAAAAATTATTAATCGAATAAATATAAATAGGTAGGCAAATGTTCTGTGCCATATCTTAATGAGCTAGAAATAACAATAGAACGATATTGATATTACTAGAAGACAAGTAACAGTATATTTTACCTATTGTATTTTTCTATTAATATTACCTACCTAACTAGAGTCATAAAACGATAAGTTAATATTTTTTACTCTCAAACCAATTTCACTCTTAACTGAGTGGTCATACGTTTCAGAATAACTAATACAATGTTGACTTGCATAAACTTCATAGTTATTAGCTCTGTACGTGTGTGTATATTTACGTATTCACAATGAATTAAAAAAACGTTAAAATGTTAATATATTCAGTGTTACGTGATGAATCTGCAATGATCTTGTTTCGTCGATAACTCGCTTCAACCTTCTTATACTACCAAATGTAGGTACCTACTTGTTGGAGAATAGAGGTCACACTATAAGTAAAAGGAATATCTTCTGTCCATTTTCCTCTCGTCCGTCGCAGTTGTACGTTGCTTGCAGATTTAAAATGATCACGTAACACTTTACACATCGTCTGTACATTGTTTTGTCACCCACTTACTGTATCTGTGCATTTATCGTGTACCTATTTTTATAGTTACGGAACTAACTTCAACAAAGTAAGTACTTTATATTCTTTTGTTAATATTTTTCTTTGTGGTTTTTTATTAGTGTTTTGTTCTAATTGCTGTGTGGTCGACAGTCGATTTATTATCCCGGAGTTTGCATATCATAAATTGTCCGTGTAACTAATCTAATTAACTATCAGAAAACACAAGACTGTTTAGACGAGTACCTAGTTTAAGTATTAACTAATGAGTGTGACTTTGATAAGAAACATGTCTTGATAGTAAATGCTAATAGCTTTGAACACTTCCTGTGACTGAACTATAACTTAAAGGGCCTTACTTCTGACAACTAGTGTACCAGGTGAATAATTAGAAACTGTTCAATTGAATATTAAATAACAAATTTAGTTAGTTTTAGTACCTACCGACATACTTTATAACAATTTATACTAAGGTGTATTTATGTTTACTTCCAGGAAAACGAAGATGTATCGCAGTCTGTGGTTAGTGTTTTGTTATTCATGGGCCGTGACGTATGGATTGCCGGCTGAACCATGCTCTGAAACCACAACTGCTCCTCCCGACTCCGAGTTCTGCCACCCCTTGGTAATTGGTCACCGCGGCGCCAGCGGCTATGTGCCAGAACACACCCTCGGGTCCTATGCTCTAGCCGTCCTCATGGGGGCCGACTACATAGAGCCTGATCTTGTCATGACTAGTGACAAGCAACTGGTCTCTCGACATGAAAATGAACTGACGTTAGCCACAGATGTATCTGATCGTCCGGAGTTCGCGTCGCGTCGTAAGACCCAAACCATTGACGGCACCGAAGTAACTGGCTGGTTCACTGAAGACTTCACCCTTGCAGAGTTAAAAACATTACGGGCTATTGAACGCATCCCTGATATAAGACCTGGAAATGCCCGATTGAATGGCGCATTCCAAATTGCTACTTTCCAAGAGATTATAGATTTGGCTAAAAGTTTACAAATAAGTCAGAAGAGAGTTATTGGCCTGTATCCGGAAATCAAACACAGCACACATTTCCGTAACATCGGATTACCGATGGAACAAGCAGTAGTGGATATTCTGCATAAAAATGGTTATCAAGGAGCTCATGCGCCAGTATACATTCAGTCTTTCGAAATTAACAATTTAAAAGAACTAAAAAATATGACTCAGCTTCGGTTATTGCAGTTGTTTGATGGCAAAACCATGTCGCCTTATGACCAAGTTGAACAGGGGTCTGGACTGACCTACGGTGAAATGGCTACGCCTGAAGGGCTTCGGGAAGTGGCGACTTATGCATACGCAGTGGGACCAGACAAAACCTACATCATTCCACGCGATGAAGACAACAACCTTGGTGAACCGACAAGTTTCGTGGCGGATGCTCACGCTGCAGGGTTGAAAGTGCACCCGTACACTTTCCGGGCGGAGAATAACTTCTTACCAGCACAATATCAGAGCGTCGACCGAAAACCTACCACTATAGGCAACCTTACAGCCGAGATTCAAGCATATTTCGATGCTGGTGTAGACGGTCTCTTTTCTGACCAACCTGACATTGCTGTACGAACGCGCGGTCCGTGTACCAAAAAGTGAAATAACCTGAATATCTAGTCAATAAAAATTACTTACTACGAAAATACACGCAAGTAGCTACGACTTTATTTTTAGGTCATAATAAAGATGTTTTCAGCCAGAGCCATCTAGAAAGTGTAAATAGAATAATAATTATTCTTAGCTATGATGTCGTTTTATCGTCCATTTTTAATAAGTATTATGTGTCCAAGAGTGATAGTCATAAAGTGTAAAGTACAACTTACAGGTCTCCTACTTAATCTTTACACATTGAAATAGATTTTAAGCAATAAAATAATTTTAATAAATGAATTTAATTATTACTTAAGCCTATTTATTGTTTAGGGTATCCATTTTTGTCCGTTTATATTATCCAACAGAAAATTTATAATTGCTATAATTACATACACACACACACTTCAAGACCGAGTCCGTAATGTGGATATCCGGAAACGAACCAAAGAAAGAGACGCCGGTACCACAATAACGACGCTGAAATGGTGCTGGGCAGGCCACTTGGCCAGACGAAGTTACGACAGGTGTACTAAGGCGATGACAGAATGGTGGCCAAGGCAAGGCAAAAGAAGCGTCAGTCGTCCGGGAGCGAGATGGGTCGACGACATAGTTAAAGGTTTGGGTCGAGTCTGGATGAGGCTGGCACAGGACCTTAGAAAATGGCACGTAAAAGGTTAGGCTTATGCCCAGCAGTGGGAGTACCTACAAGGGCTGAGGATGATGATGATACATATCAGTATCAGTATGATCTTCACTGGTATCAAGAGTGTTGTATCTTACAATATTCATCTTTACACAAACAGTTAATCTCTTCAAAGAGCATGAGAGGTTTTCAAAATCTGTATAATGTAGTATAAAATAATTCCAACAAGTACTAATTATATAATAGAAGATATAACTTAAATGATTAAAATAAATAAGCACTTATTTTCCTTAAAAAAGGAACACACAGGAACGCGGACGGAGAAGTAACTGCGCGATTGAAGGCGGCAGCTCAAGTATTCCGTGTATCAGGGGCTTAGGCCGCCCGAGATCCGACACCTATTGTTATGTATAAAGACCAAAGATTACATTTACATGCAGTCAGAGTTTAAAGCAGTCGATAAGGACTGCTTCAAATATTGCACTTTTACGGTCAGTTTACGACCTGGATAACCCACAGTTTTTAAGTAAATACGAATAATTATTGTCGCTAATGTAAATTTAACCTTATTTTTAGAAAGTCAGGGTTTATTTATTTTCTGCTACTACAAATCAAACGGATTATTTCGTTGTAGTGCAATATCGGATTATTTGTGTGAGTTTGGCGACAGCGGTTCCTATAGTAATTTTGGCGTATTGCCTCTCCACTTGTTTTTTTCTGTTCCGTGGTTTATATAACCAAAATGTGTTATTAATAACTATTCAATATTTCTAGATTACTATCTAAAATATTTAATTAAAAAACTATTGCATGAAGCATTTTTAGTACTAAAAAGACTAGATTCCAAATCTAAAGCACTTCTTGAAAAAATAAAGTTTGACATAACACTCAGCTGGATATGACGCCGTCATTTGGATGTGACATTCATTAAAACATTTCAGTTTTTCGGTATAAAACCACGTACAACATACATTCTAATTTAAAATTAGCAATGTGAACAGCAACAGGTTCATAGTAAACTCAGAAATGATAAGGCAATCTCTGAAATTCAGAAAGACATTAACAGTCTTGGGCGTACTATCTTTATGTAAGTAAAGTACATTCTGTTTATAAATTTACAGAAATGCTTGCCGCATATTTGTGTTGTTTTTCCTTCGTCTTAAGGTTTGTATACATACTGTATTGCAGTCCTATACACTTAAGTACCAATATTTATCGATTAGAAACAGTTGTTATGGTGATTTTACGACCAATAGTAAAGTTTATCAAATTAGTGAAACTTGCAATACTAATACATATGTTTTTTGGTAAGGATTATCAAATTGCTTGTAAGAGTAGTTGGTGATATTTATTTATATATTTTTATTGGCAATAGGTAAGCGTATTTAAGTACTTGTGAAACATTTAAAAGAAAATAAAAATGTTTAGAAATATAAATATGTCAGTAAGTAATTTAATTTTGCATAGGTTTTATAATTATTTATTTCAATCTTTTCTGTTCCAGTACTCCTTTTATTTTTAATACTTACAAAAGAGAACAAAGGAAATGGAATGCACCAAAGAGTAAATGATGAGAATGTCCAGGAATTGAACTACAGAGGTTTTAATCAGTTGCCAAAGAAGGATAAATTAATTATTACAGAAATGGAGAAACAGATTGAGCCTAACCCAAAAGATGAAAGTACAAAACAAGAACTGTTAGAAGCTAAGTCACGGATAGACCAGTTAGAGAAAAAAATTGCCATTTTGGAAGGAAGGGTACCACAAAAGTACCCTGAAGTAAAATTTCTAGGGTATAAAGAAAGAAAAAGAATATTGGTAAGTGTTAGTGGCACTAGATTTCTAATTCGATTAGATTTTTATAAATGTCTTTGAACTGAACAGATTTGCCCATAAAGCTTTTACCTGACAAACTTTCTAATAAATCTGATAACCCACACTAAAGATTCATTTGTATGACTACAATTTAAATTTTACCATTTGCTGCTTTCTTTAATAAAAGTCTTGCAGCAGCATCTAGCAGAAATGATTGCTAGATGTTATTTGACAAATCATAATATCCTGGCACAACTCATGGCCAACTGAATCCAAAATCAGCAGAAAATGCTTGATAATAAATTGCAAAATAAAGTAGAACCTATTTAGTTCAGTAATGTTTGTAAAAACAATCTTATCTTAACTCAAACAGCTGATAACAAAACATTTTGTAATCTATTTGTAAGTGTAGTTTACTAGTAGCCCTTTTTATGTTGTACTTGGTAGTAAATAAGTACAACATAACAGTAGTAATACTTATTGTGTTTTAGTGCTAGTATTACTTAGAGTTAGAAGTATTTCAGTATAGCCTTTTCATTTTGACTAGGGTATATCAAAATATGTTACATATGATGAATTAATGTAACTAAGAAATTAACAACATGTTTGACTAGTTTGTTTATTATGATTATTGCATATTTCATAGACATCCAGGTTTTATTTAAGAATCCTAAAGTTATCATACTTGACATCAATCTATATCCAATTATGTGTAGCCAATCATGATGATTAATTTCTGTATAAAATGTAACTTGATAATATAAAATAACAATTATTTGTTGCAACAGTAGCTAAGGTTATAAGCATTAACATAAAAAAGTTTTTTTTAATTATCTATCTGGTAGATGCATACAAGATTTAAATACATGTTTTATGTATCATCTGATATAATAATACTTTACAAACAAATATATATAACTAATAGATACAAAACAAAGGTGAAACAGGTACTAAGGTATGTTTCTAGTACAACCTTTACAGGATGTTTATAAAATAATCAGCATTTACATATAAATAATATTGCAGGTGACAGGCGGTGCAGGATTCGTAGGATCGCACTTAGTAGATGTACTTATGACACAGGGCCATGAGGTTATAGTTGTAGACAACTTCTTCACCGGCCGTAAGAGGAATGTTGAGCACTGGTTTGGTCACCGCAATTTTGAAATGATTCACCATGACATTGTCAACCCTCTATATGTTGAGGTAAGTAATTTGATAGACTGGCGTAAGGTACAATAGATAATTATTATGATAGTTTCTCAATGTGGAATAGAAAGAAGATTCCTAGTCAAAGTCCGGTGAAGCAGTCAAAGCCTGCGCTCAGGCTAACTGCAAAGACTTCTACCAAAATAAAACTCCCTAGTGGTTTTAGACGGCTAAAATTCATCAAATCCTTAGTAGGTTAAGAAGTATGTTGATTTCGTGTAATTAATATGTCATATAGTTTATTTACACAAACCTATAAAAATCATGATAAATGTTTATTTAATGCGTGCTTTTTATTTCATTTTAATGATCCTTTTATTGCAGCCTCATTTGTTTTACAATTAAAATGTGAGAATTACTTATGTTTATAGGCAGACGAAATTTATCACTTAGCTAGTCCTGCAAGTCCACCCCACTACATGCAAAATCCAGTAAAGACAATTAAGACTAATACTTTAGGGACAATCAATATGTTAGGTGAGTAATTATTTAATTATTTAGTACATAACATTACCATCGTCAGGAAACCTGGATTCCATAATTTGGGATCTGAAATCGCCAACCTGCAGAGAGCAAGCGTGGCGATCAATGCTCGCGCCTTCTCTATATGGGAAGAGGCCTGTGCCCTGCAGCGGGACATTTAAAGGCTGGATTATTATTATTTTATTATTATAACATTACCAATGTTGATGTATGTAGTATGAAGGATTCAAAACTATTCTATCGTACAAAAGACTTTTGAGCCAAGGTCATTTTATTCAGTAAACAATTGGATATTTGGCATTTTCATTTGGAATTTCGAGTAAAATATATATTTGAAACTACCTATATCGAGTTGACGATATTCTAATCATTTTCTTTTAAGCTGGTTTCTATCAAAAAGAGACATAAAATGCGTCATCTATCTACTACCTTTTTTTATATTTACCCATTGTATATTTGCTTACGCTATTCCTGAGTTAACTTAAAATAACGGGTATTGTCTACATCCAATTTCGGGACATCAGTCTGTCTATTACGCTTTCATGGATAAACCGCTGAACCGATTTTGATGTATGAGATAAGTTTGCATCCCGAAAAAAATAGGTTTTACTTCAAAACCATACAGGGTATTTATTTAAATGATAATATTTCAGGTTTAGCGCGAAGAGTCGGAGCAAAGATACTAATAGCGAGCACGTCAGAAGTGTATGGTGACCCCATGGTGCATCCACAGCCAGAGTCCTACTGGGGACATGTCAACCCTATAGGTCAGTATTATAAACCTATACTCTGATTACTCTAGGATTTGGAATTGGTTTCTTGGTTGACCTTTTCTATTTTCTTAAAATTTTATGTAAAGAGACAATCTTAAGGAATATAAGTTTTATTTTCAAATAATACCATAATTTAGGAATGGACTGTTATTATCAAGCAATACTTATACAAGTGAAGGTAACTTTATCTGTCCGTCTGGTTTCCTAGTATAGCTAAATAACTAAAACAAATTTGATAAAATTTATTACAAAGTTTGAACAGTGAGGAGGCATAAAGATTGCAATACATCGTCTTCTCAACATGACATTGAGAATCCTAACTGAATTCACACGTACTAAATATCTTTGATTCTAGAATACCATGTTACGTAAATCACATTATTCTATGATATAATCAATTTAAAATAACACAGCTGCGTTTATATGACATATAACCGTTACACAATATGACGATACACACCTGTGTGAAAGAAGTTTATTAAGAAAATATTATTGCTTTTTGTTATCATAGCAATTGTACCTATAACATCGATGTTTGCCTCCATTAGCATTTCACAGGTGTCCTTATGTGACAATGACCTCATATCTAGGTTGTCTGCTTGTCAGTGTGACCTCACTTTAAAACGTAACAAATAACAAAACTGATTTACATAATGCATGTCCTTGAATTATAAACGTTGTGTTTATAGAATTATTTGGTAAAAACTGTCTGTTGTGTACTAATATGCAGTAGTTTATATTTGGAGATAAAGACTGGTAAAATAGTGGAATGCAGATCATATTGAAGACACCGTTGAGTCATGCCCCCTTTTAACTTTAAGGTGCAAAGCAGCGACAGATAGAAGTTTCAAAGTTAAGTTGCATAAAATCATTTCGTTGATAACATAATCATGCAGATGTAACCCGCCATTACATGCAGTGCTTGAACAGTTAGTCTTCAACTTACACTACTTGATCTGTCAACAGTGTCTCAGGCCTGTTAGCCATTTGTTTTAGTCGATTTTCAAACTGCTTCAAGCAGCCCATGTGCGGCAATAGTAGTCTGTAGTTTCCAGAAAGTTGTTCTTCTTATTTGTTACCTACATTTAATCGTACATTTAGATAGAATCGTTAAACTATTTAAGATTACTTTGTACTTTAATGACATGTCACGAAGTCATGCAGATCTTCGTACTGCTTACTAAGTTTAATGTTTTCTTTAAAACAATCGTAAATATAACAGTATTTGTAATTAAAATTTTATTATACTCTTTATTGCTACTACTTTGTCATTTGAAGTCACGACGAATTTTATTATCACATTTAGATGAAAATAGCAGCGCAATGAATTTACTTATGAACACGATGCCATATTTGGATCGCGGAAATATACCGAGCTTCTAAATGAACTAAGTTACATAACTTTTTGCTAGTATATTTGTCTTCTTTATCGTGACCTTGACAGAGCGGTCACGGTCATCCTGTGGTCTCGCCAGAAGTTGCTCAGACGACATATAACAACTAACATGTAATTATATTTACAAAAATTTCCTTAGTTAGACTCAGATATATCTACCAATTAATTATTCTGTTCTTTGTTGCATATTTTTTACCGGTTAAGAAAAACTTATTGTGTAAGTAATATACTTTGTGCGTACAACTACCATGAACTGATGGCTATTTTATATACTATACATGCTATTTTATAATTTACCCTTATTATTAGATATTCCGCATAATTTCATGCACGGCATTTGTGAACCGCAGCATAATAAAGAGATCTTGCGTTCCAAACATAATCTGTATCTCAATTCATATTCTTTATATCGACCATAACCGTCTTAAAAAAAGGAGGAGGTTCTATGTTCAACTGCCCGTTTATCTATGACGACCTCTGTGGTGGGTGTCGATAGCTCTGACGTCCCGGGTTCGATCCTCAGACGGGTCAATGTATAAACTCACTTTTCTACACTGTCTCGGGTCTGGGTGTTTGTGGTACCTTCGTTTTTTCTGAATTCCATATCACAAGTGCTTAATAGCTACTTACTTCGGGTTCAGAGCAATGTATGTGATGTTGTCCGCATTTATTATTATTATTAATTTATTTACATGTGCTACACTCCTTCTGCCTGCCATTTTCCCAATCAAATTAGGGTCGGCGCATCAAATTTTATTTACACATTTAGATGAAAATACATACTAAGGAAAAGGTTTTTTACACCTACATTATACATATCTTGTCTTACATTTCAGGGCCAAGAGCTTGCTATGACGAGGGCAAGCGAGTAGCAGAGACCCTCGCCTACTCGTACGCCAAGCAAGAGAAGGTGGCGGTGAGAGTAGCGCGGATATTCAATACGTACGGCCCGAGGATGCACGTGTCCGACGGCAGAGTCGTCTCAAACTTCGTTATGCAAGCGTTGCAGAACTTGACTATCACTGTGAGTATGCAACAAGATTTACTGTAACTAAAAATGTGTGTATTGTCTAAATTAAACCAGTTCTTGATATCCGATAGACATTTTACATACAACATTTGCATACAAGTTGGATTAGTCTACACTAATGTTATAAAACTGCTCCGTTGGCCTAGTGGCGCTAAGCGCGACTGCTACGCTAGAGGTCATGGGTTCGATTCCCAAGTCGACCAAGGTGTTATTGATTGATTTTCTCAGTAGCAGGTCGGAGTTTGGATTTGTACCCGGTTAGTGGCAATAGGCTCGCCCCCTATTACATGGGACCTAAACATATCGGCGAACTGTGGGTGTACATTGGTACACCTCTGCCTAACCCTTCGGAGATAGAGGCGTGATGATATGTTATGTAGAAGCCAGAAGAACCATACGAACTATGCACGACATAGAACTTTAAAATTAACTTGATAAGAATAAAGAAGAAACAATTGTAAATGTATATTGGCATGATAACAGTAGTTTCGTCTTGAAGTAGCAACTCACTTCCGGAATTATATGTATAGTAAGTAGGTATCATCATCACCATCATCCAGCCTATAAACGCCCACTGCTGGGCACAGGCCTCTTCCCATATAGAGAAGGCATGAGCATTGATCACCACGCTTGCTCACTGCGGATTGGCGATTTCAGATCATAAATTTTGAAATCCAGGTTTCCTCACTATGTTTTCCTTCACCGTTTGTCAGAAGTGTCTTAGAATAATTAAGAAAGTACATATAACTTTGAAAAAGCCACATTGGTACTTGCCTGGGTTCGAACCTGCAACCTTGTGCATACAAATCCGTTCATTGAACCGCTAGGCCACCACGACTAGGTACGACTGCGAAATAAGTATAGGTTGGTTATAAACATACCAATTAGAATTTGTCGGGACTTTTCGCATATAATTACAGCATTGCAACAGCGTTAAAGACAATAAGGTAATGCTATTTTTTTCATTTCCTCGAAAGTTTTTTATAAATAATTTCTATTATCAGTATTACTATTTAGATTTCAGAAACCAACGAGGTATGTTGGTTTATTTATATTAATGGTATCTAACAGATATCCCGAAACGCTACATAACCACATCAGTAAATTAATTCAATCATTTATCTTTCCTACAATCTTGGCTTACAATTCCAGTTAATTTCTAAGTTAGCGCATGCGCACCATACCAACGGTCGCCATATTGCTTCTAATGACACTAACGGATTGTGGCAAGACCAACGAGGTTGCATTTGAAACTATAGAGTGAGCCGATCAGAGTTTAAACCGTAAGCACTAGTGTGAACAAGTGTTGTCGTGAATTATGTATGAAGATGGAGCTCGCCGTTTTAAAAAATCTATCTAAAACACTAATATTATCCTAACAATGTCAAAGCCATCGATATTTTCTTATATAAGTTTCTCGTTGCGCGAAAATTAACTTAAATGAAAAACGCAATGTACTAGGTTCAGACTAAAAACTGCTCTCGCTTGGCACAAGGGGAACCTAGCGATAGTAGCAGTCTATGCATATCATACGTCGAGGGCAAGACATTTTAATTGTTATGATAGACTTGTAGGTACAGAACTACAGACACTTGTGACTTGTGGTATGGTACAAATTGTTAGCTTCCTCATCTGTTAATTACTGTTCGCTTTATAGGAGTTGCGCTACCTTTTAAGTTTTATTGTTTATTTATATTATTATTGGTCTTAAAAATTTGTTAGTAGTACAAAGTAAAGGTACTTACAATTATTTAAGTTTATGAAAACTCAAAGCATGGTGATTACCTGCCGTTTATCTAAACAGATTTTAACAGAACTTATCTGCACAGAAATTATTATAAAAGATATAGGTTTACCGGATACGATAAATGTAGTAGATATGTATAATGAGAAATTTTATTTTTAGCAATAACTTGCTTATCATTGATTCGAATCTGCATTGATACTCGTATTTTAATCATAGATATAATTAAACGCATATTTTTGTCGGTTGTTCTATACGGTTATCTAGCGCACCCAATGTAATGTACTACAAGAACTTAGTTTAAAAAAATACCATAGCGTGGTCATAACCTTGCCGACCAAATAGACCTAACAATCTGCTCCTGCACATCTGACGCTTGTCATGTGCGGGGCTATAATACCTAGTAATAAATCTAGGTACTGAGATTTGAGTACTATGTAGTATAAAATAACATAACATACCCTCACGCCTGTATCCCCGAAGGGTTAGGCAGAGGTGTACCAATCCTACAGTTCGCCAGTATGTTTTAGGTCCCATGTAATAGGAGGCGAGCCTATTGCTACTATCCGGGCACAAATCCAAACTCCGACCTGCTACTGAGAATATCATAGAAAAACCCAATAACACCTTGGTCGACTTGGGAATCGAACCCAAGACCTCTAGTATAGCAGTCGCACTTAGCATCCACTAGGCCAACGAGGCAGTCAGTCAACTATGTAGTATATAGTTAGACAGTTACTATCTGAACATAGGTTCAATGTGTAGTAATTTTTTACATAATTAAGGGTTTAAGGCTCAATATACACCGCGGAGAAATGCATAAATAACTTTACGTCAGTTGTATACCTAACCCCTACATAACATAGGTTGAGTATATTGAGGATATATTGCTGTGCTATCCGTGTAAAGCTGGAGTGGGTCACCAGTAGTGGGAAGTTTACACGTCTGACTATAGCCGCACGCCGCTCGACGTAAATCAACTGCCTAAATGGTGAATTAGTGACTGAAATTGCGATCCCAAAAAAAGGAAAGCATCAGACTTTAGCCGTGCGATTAGCTGCACGGCGAAAATCGACTCGTGTACAACCCTCTTAAGATAAATATACAAATAGTACCTACTTAATTCTGTATGTATATTTTCCAGGTGTACGGCAACGGGCGTCAGACCCGGTCCTTCTGCTACGTGTCCGACCTCGTGGACGGACTGCTGGGCCTGATGGCCTCCAGCTACACGCTACCTGTCAACCTCGGGAACCCCGTGGAAAATACTATACAAGGTATGACATTATGCTTTAGGTAACCTGACATAAAAGAAGTGATGATATTATATCCTACTAAAAATAAAAAATTATGATTTATCAAATAAAAAATTGTCACACTATTATAGATGAAAACTACCTGTATACAGGATATCACATTTTAGTTAAGTTAGCATACAAATTATCGTATGAATATAACTGTATCGCTTGCTTAAGAGGGTAACACTGATCGATAAGAAAATTACACAAGTTAATAGATAATGTGATTACTGGTAAATACGCGGAAGCTTTGGCGGTAAAACTCGGTTAATTTTGAGAAGGTTCCTTCTGTTTGTTATAAAGTTGGTACAATCATACAACCTTCAAACTCATTTTGACTTTATCTGTTACTCTTTCAGTAATGCTTAAAGAGCTAAACAAATTTTGATGAAACTTGGTACGAAGTAGCATTTCCTGCGATAATCGACAACCAATCCAGTAAAATCTATATTTTAACTTGCAGAATTCGCCATGATAATCAAGAACCTAGTCCCCGGCTGCCGCAGCATGGTGGCGACGGGCGCGGCCGTGGAGGACGACCCGCAGCGACGCCGCCCCGACATCACCGTCGCCAGGGACAACTTGCATTGGGAGCCTAAGGTCAGACGAGTTTATACAATCCTACTTACTAATCTGTTGGTATTATAAGGCAATGTTGTGTTAGAAATACCTAGAATATCGTTAAGTAGATGGTTATAAGAAATTGGTTAAATAAAGTTTTAATTTTATCCCCGCTTGTTCCTTTTGTATATGGGAAGAGTGCAAGGACCCAACAGTGGGATGTTTATAGGCTGGTATTACTGTTATCCTCGAATACTCAAACACAACATTACTTCAAGATATTCCTAAATGTTTATCAGTCGCGTTTTTCGACTTCAACTGACGGAGACAGCATGAGACTTAACGGTGTATCAAAACGACATTTAAAACATGAATGGTAGGATAGATTCTTATATACAGAACGAGTATTATTAGGTATCTATGTAACACCATGTATAAGATTCTACTACCTATAACATTTTACCACCAGGTTTCATTACAAGAGGGTCTACAAAGGACCATCGACTATTTCAAAGAAGAGTTGTCGCGGACAACATTCTACAATAATCAGACTTATATGGATATGAAAAGTCATCACTAAAATTAATTGAGAAATCTGTGTACATGTGATATTGGTGCCTGTGCGTGGAGAATTGTATAAATGTCAATAAGAAAAGTGTATTTGTTTAATTATATTTAAACTTTTGTTATCTCTGACGCATTGATTGTATGGTTACCCTTTATGACGAAAATGTGTTGTATAAGTATATAATTTATATTCATTTGTTTAAAATAAAATTGCACAATGCTCTGATGTTTGAAAATATTGTTTTATTCATTGGAATCAAATTAAGACGTAAAATTGACTAGAAATTCTAAGTTGAAGAGATATTGATAAAGTAATTATTTTATCTTATTGCTATGATATTGATAACTAGCTGCTACATAGTTTGATAGTTTTATTATACAATACACTACTGTAAAAGCTTCATAGGTAGCAATTATTATCAAAACTTTTTTTAGGTTTTGTAACGAAAAGTTCAACAATATGTTCATGAGTGACAATGTAACGTAACTAGATTACGTTATTTGATGGAATAATTACATATTTAACAAAACTATTTTAAATTACATTGGAATTGTAAAAATAAATTTATAGTTACAAGAATGTCAATTTCAAGTAACAAAAGTTAAAAGAACTTTTTGCTTGCAATAAAAATTATGTCACTCATTTTCGCTTATAAACTAACACTCTTCTACATATAAAATATTGAATATAAATGTAATTTCAACCTGAACACATTATGGAATTATGAAGATGTAATGTCTAAATAAGCTGATTGTTACACATAGCTCTAGCGAATTCTATGAATATTAACATAAAGATTTATGCTTTACAGCACATACTTGGCAGCACATCCCATCTGTAGGAATATGATTTTCTTAAAATAGTTTCAGTCTTACAAAGCTTTTCTCCGTGTGTGTGGACTAATGTTTTGTATAGTTGGAACATGTCGCTCGGTGTTTGCTTGTGGCGCACCAACATTTGTGTGGAGCACCCTCTTGATTTCCATTCGGTGTCGAACCTGACGTCATGGACTCGGTTCATGCCGTCCAGTGACGCTGTCCACACGCCCATGGAGACATCTTCTGATTTGTATACTCTGGATAAACAATAATTAAATAACTGCTAGGTGTTATAAATTTAGTTTTAAGTAATAGATGAGAGGAAGAAACATACTTGATGTATAATTTGTTTTTTCTGAGTATTAACCAACAAGGTCTTTTCGAAAATCCGTCATATTAAAGATACTATATCTTTTCCAAAGGGTTTGCTTCTACAAAAATTAGATTTGAGTCATAAATATTGTAAAAGTCAATTCAATAGCACTATATAAACTTTTTTATTTATTTATTAGTATATGTACACACAATGGACAAAAAATATTTAATATACACAGATCAAAAGATAACAAGGTACTGCTTATTTCATATGAAATTTCTTCCAGGAGCTGTGACAAAAATATCGAAAAGACAAAGACATAGTGTATGTTTTAATTAAAATCTTACCCCAATAAATCAGCATTCCTCCCGATATAGTCGACGATGCTACGGGATATGACGTAGCCGCCGCCCAGCGCATAAGGTAAGTAGTTGTCACATAAGAACCAATCCTTTTCCTGCCATTTACCATTCAAGTAAACATGGGCGCGGCCGTCGAAGTAGCCCCAGTATAGACCTTTGTAGGAAGGTAGGTCTTTCTGAAATTAAACATTGAACTCTTTAGTTACTGCAGTACTGGCGGGCCTGTTGGTCTAGTGGTTAGTGACCCTGACTGCTATACCGGAGGTCGTGGGTTCGATTCCCACTCAAGACAAATGGTTGTGTGATGAGCACGATCATTTGTTCTGGTCTGGGTGTAATTTATCTATAATATGTATGTATTTAGAAATATATAAGTATGTTTATCAGTTGTCTGGTCACCATAACACAAGCTCTCTTAGAGCTTAGCTTGGGATCAGAATATTACCGTGTGTGAATTGTCCAGGAATATTATATTATTATTATTACTTTGAGAAAAAAATATTTTATAAATGTTGTACACAAGTCCTGCTTTCAAATAAAAAAAATGTGGAATTAAATTAATATTTATTCCATAAGGGCCTACTGAATATTATAATGCTTGTCTACACAATGCAACCAGTAAGATTTACTTTTGATAAAAAGTAATTGAGAATATAATTGTTGTTGGGTTGTTGTTATATTTTTTTTTTTTAATTTTCAATCAGTATAAAATACTTCTTATGACCATAGTTATAAGGTGCACTGTAAATATCTTTTATTGATAGTAAGATTTATCTCTGATACATTAATTGGTATAACAAGAAATAAATGATAATAAGGACTGATAAATGTTTTGGCTAACATGGAAAACATGTCTAAATTATAATGCATGATATAAACTAAACAACGCATCCAAAAAATATTATGTCTACGGAAGGTGATTTACAATATGTATTTTAAAATTAAGATATATTTTTTCCATCTATTCCTAAAACAGATAGAAAAATTAATGCAAAATGTTATTCAATGTTATTTGGTGGAGTAAGTGTATAAATTATTTGTCTAAGACTTGGGACATTATCAGTTAATGAACTGCAATACTTTGGGAAACATAAGTAAAAACAGGTGAATAAGCAGTTGATCAATGATTAATAGTTGAATAAAAAAAACTTTTCTTCACAAATGAACAAATTCTACAAAAATACAATGCATATAAAAAAAAACAGACATGAATAAAATATAAAGTAGAGAGTGTCTTACATATAAGGGTTTTGTAAGTAAACTTAAACTATAAGGAACTAAAGGCCATTTTATGATTGCTTTATATCAGTGTTATTTACATGCATTTTAAGTGAAATATAAAGTTTAAAAATATCAGGTAAAATATTACCTTATAAGTAACATAGTCACTTATTTCATGAGCATTCATTTCCGGAGCATAAGCCTCCAGATCTTTTACTATTAGATCTACTCTCACAAAGGAGTCATCGTCACATTTTATCAGATATTTAAGATTATTCAAGTTGTTGCTTAACCATTGTAAGGAATGTAGCATTTTCATTGCCAAATTCTTATAACTATCCTCAAAACTGTCCAGTAATAGAAGGTCATTACTTCTATTATTTTCTGTGTCTAATCTCATTAGCTTTGTTTCGCTAAGTCCTTGTGTTCCAATTACAAAGTAAAATTTAATAAATTCTGGCATCACTTGGTGCTCTGTCCAAGTATGATTCCACTTGTACAGCTTCTCTCCATTCTCCACAAAAATATTATTCGCGAATTTCATCCATGTAGCTCTTATAGCATCTCTTTTGTCTTCGTTATCAGGCCCACTAAGGACCAGTACCGTATATTCAATTTTATTGAGAGAACTCTGCGAGTCGCTCAAATCTTTGGCTGCCAGAGCATCAGCACAATCGAGTTGTAAGAAGCTCAGAGTTATACCACAACCAAGGTAAAAGAAAAATATACTGGCAAGAATCATACTTCTATATTTTCGTAGAAAAGACACGAACATTTTAGAGGCGTTTACAGTGTAGGTCGATTATTCATCGTGTCGTTTAATTTTACTCAATAAATACACCTTAAATCAGAAAATGATAGTTGTATAAAATGTATAAGAAAAACTACTCCACCACACATTAAGTATTTCTTAATTCTAGCAAGGTTTAAGCAAAGGTGTTGTTATTTGCGAATATTACATTAATTGTAGCAAGTGCATTTATCAAACAATTTATAAATGTTTCGCTTACTATTTCCCCCAATACACAACAAACAGAAGGTTAAGTTTATTTTATAACCGTCAATGTCAATAGTCAAGGTAGCATTGTTGCCCTATCTATAATAAAATTTACTATTATAGGTACGTATAATACGTATGTGATTGTTGCCTGCTGCAAATTGGCATCTGCTTGAGCTAGTTTCCAGTTCCCATTTACCTAATAAGAATATCCAGTGTTTCTAGGAACATGAATAATAAATCTATATTTAAAAATAACATGTAAACTAGCTCTCGCTTAGGGCGAGATACTTATATAAACCCCACGTTTTAAGCCAGAAGTTAACAACCTTGTCATCAGACAAATAAGTTTACAAAATTACCTATAACTGATAAATTATGTTTTCGTATTTATCTTTTGATAAAATATAATTTAAAATTCTACTATATAGTGTTTAGAACTTAGTTTCAAAGCATTGATGTCAAATAAAATCTGGCAATATTAAGACTGTCGAGAATATCAGTCGACTGTGTCAATGTCAGCTGTCAAATAGATATTTCATTTTCGAGAATGACAATTGTCATCCTCGTATTCATTCACTACAATTTTATCAGTAAAAAATTAGCGGTGGTCGTGAAAGGATTGAACATTAATATGACACAATAATAAAATTGTACGTGCTGTATTCAAAAGTGAATCGGTTACCTGTTTCTGATCTTATTAAATTAGTTTTATCAATATCCTCACAACTTTGCCCAAGTACTTAGTTACCAGTGCCTTACAATTGAAATAACCACGAACGGGTCGAATAGAAAAAAAATATTACCTGCCGTAGGTATAAAATAAATAATAAGTAGGTAGTGCACATTTTCATTTGGTTTTATTATCGTGTCGGAGTGTAGCGGTGTGCCGGTGCACAGGTCATGTGTTTGCCCATCTTATAAGGTTACAAAACCATACCGAACGGAGTCTACCGTAAGTATTTATAGCTATCCATGAACTACATTATAAATATAGGAAATAAAAGAGAATAGCAAAAGTTACTTAGTCAATGTAACAAATTCCTATTTTACTAATAAAAAATGTATTTAAAAGTTAAAACTAATTAGTTAGGTATTTATTTTGTAGCCTTGAATTACGAATATTACATAAACTTTGTGTCTTTTTTGTAGGTAGATAAATCATGGAGTCATTAAATAAAAAAGGCCGTCCTCCGCACCCTAGGGCCAAGGCAGGTCCCTTGTCAGCCCTAACATTCACGTGAGTATAGAAATATATTTATAATATTCAAAAATACATTTCTGAAAATTATTATAAGTACCTACATTTTGAAATGTTATACTAAATTTATTGCATTTAATGATTTTTCTATGCTTTTCCACATGATTTAAACATACATATGTTTTAGATGGACCTTACCTATTTTCTGGAGCGGTATTAAAAGAGAAATGGAAGAACAAGACTTATATGAGCCACTAGTTGAACACTCATCAGGTAAGATCTTTTTTTATCCCTCATATTACATCCCATCATGTGTGATAATAGGCTTCTGTACAGGCCAGGTATAGGCATCTATTATTATTAATACCCACTGATCAAACATCATTGTTTGTTGGCACAGAATAATGTAACACTGTAATCTATGGTGAGCTGCAATCAGCTGTGAACACCATCCTTGACATTATTTTAAAAAGACTAAATAAAAAAAAAAAAAACAGGAATAATTTACTGGACACATTTGGTAAATGTATAAAACAAACCTGTTGCTATAAAGTAAAGTGGGTAGTTTTTGCAGACATTAATAAAGGAATTGACAGTTATTTTGAAATCAATTACTACTACTAGGTTGAGCATTGTATTCAACCAGTAATCTGAAAATTAATGTAATGGTGTAATTGAATCTCATATATACTGTAAAAATAATACCATATACATAATAATACCATGTATAGCAGCAGCACAGACATTCAAACACAACAGAAACATAAAAATCCGAAATATTGTGAGCCTCATCCTTTTTTTCAATCAAATAAAAAAAAAATACTTAAAATTTAAAACCCACCTGCTATTGTTACTGTATATTTTAGTAACACTGCAATGCTCTCTTATATTAGTTAACAAAAGATTAGAAGATTACTTGTAGCCAAAATTACGAGAATTTCGATGGTATTTTAGTAGGACTGTTGATATAAAAACACATGGGAAAAACGTCAATGTATGCAAACGAGTAATAATAAGGCAAGGTTTTTTAAATGATTGTAATTTCAATACATCTCAAAACTATAAATAAGTTGTGTAAATAATATTTTTTATCTACTACTTATTGATCATCCGACGCAATGTCGATGTTTGACCACGTGTTTCGCATGTTCTACAATTTACATTCATGTGACTAATTCATTTGTACATTGTGAAATACCCATATCCCTAACCTAAAATATTGCATATATTTACAAAAAACGTCACATAATTTGGGACAATAATCAAATGTGACACTTTTTAATTTAAACTCCAAAACATAGTAAAAGTCACACAATTTTTCTAGTTCTACTACCGTCATTAATTGAAACGTAAGTGAACATTGAATTTCTTTGGTTGATTATATTTTTTATGTAACATTGATTAATAGTTCAATGTCACATTCTTAGTATTCACGCGTTATTCATTTTTAGCACATTTTCTGAAACTAAACCACCTACATTGTTTAATATCTAGCTATCTATTATCTAGCTACGGTTAGTCTCGCATAAACATACGCGTATTATCCGTACCTTTCCTGTATTGCTGGAAAAAGGTCTGAACTCGATCAGACCGAAGATACAGTACCGGAATAAAATTGATTGTTTAAGGAATTACCTATGTATTTTTCGGGAAAAGTAGTGAAGGGGAAAGTGGGAAAGCGGGAAGTGTAGTCCATAAGTTCTGTCTGTAACAATATCAGTAGTAGGGAAGTTCCGTCAAAATTGATTAAATTAATTAATCCATACTTATAATCTATAGCCTTCACGACTAAACTGCTACAACGATTTTGATGAAATTTAGTATGAGTTTGTGTCACGCGCGTAGTCGCAGTCGAAAAACTAATTTAATTAAAATAAATAGCCGATCTGAAGTACCGTAAATCGTTATTTTAAGTTGTCTGACGAAATGAACGAATGAAGTATCAATTATGCGCTTATGTGTACTAATTCCATAATAAATTACTTTGAATGGTCACGTGTATAGCGATCGATAAGAATTAGTAATATAGTCCACTAGGCAGTAAATGGGTAATTCACGCTAAAATGATATTGTAAACATTAACAAAATAACTCTCACGATTTACATACACAAAGGGTTAATGTTGAGAAAAGAAAAAACGAAAAAAAGAAACAATTTTTAATTACGAAATGTCGGCCTACCGTTGTGTTTACACATTGTTCTGTTCTTACATTGTTAAATCTTAAACAGTTTTTCTTTTATAATATTCAGTGTGGGTGGTTGATATTATTCCGTTTTATTTTATTCCTGTAGAAAAGTCTATGGAGGTACGTTCATACAGCTTACGAAATTTTGCACGCGTCTAAGGGCGTCATGTCATATGTATTGAAACTTAAGAGTATTATTGTCTACCCGCACCTCTTATTACACGAATGCTGCAAAAACGGCTGTAATCCCACACTTGCGAGTTCGAGTATTTATGCAAATGAAAAAGACTGGCATTCCTAGTGACCTATGCACTAAATAATGTGGATATGCAGACTGTAAAAACGTGTCACTAAGTGCTAAGCAGTACACCTCCAAAATATTTAAACCGTCATTTCATGATCCTTTTTTTCTTTTAAATCATTTTTTATTCGAGCTCTGAACTTAGAATGGCTTTCTTATACCTTGAAAACTAAAAAAGTTATATCGCTACAGTACTTTTGTATACAGACTATTAAAGAGACAATTTATATAAACCTCAGGTAAACAATGTTACCTCACTCATTAGATACCATGATGATATTTTACAACAAAATCATATTAGCCCACATTGATATTTCATAACATGATCCAATTGAGTACCACTTATATGTAAATCTGTGGAATTGCATGTCATCATTAGATAATCGTAAACAGCGGCTTTGTTGATTTGGCTGCGGTTTCTAGGTTACAAGTACAACTTTGTTATCCTAGAAATTGACGCAAAACAATTCTAGGAAGGCGTTGCAAAAATCTCATTATATTGATGATCTGTCCATTTTATATACTAATTAAATTCTATTTATTTATGCATGATATCGTACACCATTTAATGACTGACTATATACAATAAGTACGTTTGGTAGGGTATCTGCATATTATTATAAAAATTCAACGATTGAATAGTCTATTCCCATACCAAGATCTGACCAAAAAAGCTTGTCTGTCCTGATAAAAAATATCTACCCGTAATCACGTTGAATACATTTCCATCAAATCCTTATTTGAACAAGAATGATAAAATACCGTCCGTTCTCACGATTACGTAGTTTCAAGTTCAATGTCCAATTAACTGCTTCCCAATTTGTTTATTCGATTAATCATAATTACTGTCGTTCATTATTATCTGAATACAAAAGTATTGCGCATTCGTGTTTACGCAAGATGCAGAATTTCGTGTCATTAAACTGTAGATAAAGAACATTGGTTATTTGCACCGAGTAGGTACAAGACAAACAAATTTTTAAAGCTTAACTTAATCTCTTGCTATTTGCGTGTTTGCATTTTAGCTTACTGAGTCGTAACAGCACCATAAAAGTACATTGGACGTAGAATTATATTACGCTGACAAACATCAGTTTAAAACCAATAAAAACAACTGTGATAAAAACAGAAGGGAACATTTTAAATGAATTTTACTTTTTCATCTTATTCTTTTCTAGATTTCATACAGATTTTCATGCTACTATCTTTCATAGATAGTTCTTTGTAGTCAGTAAAAACAAAATTTCTAATACAACAGCGTATTTATTAGTCATTGAATATTACGAATGATTATAAAATGTGTATCGAAATTCTTGTTTATTATATGCTTCCTGTGGTTAAAATATGCCTCATTCTTAGACAGATAAATTGTTTACGTTGCGACTGCTGTTATTATAAACACACACAGTCTACACACAATTAAGTACCGTCTGTTTGATTGCGTTTGCGCAATTCGTGGGTAGCAGATAAACATTATGCAAGAATCTACACTTCAAATCACCGTAAATGCGAAAGAAACTATTTATGTTTGCTGCTTGCTTTTCCCTAGTGAAAGCTCAGATCTGATGCTTTCGGTTTTTTTACCTAATCCGAGGAAATAACAATAAGGTTTCATAAAAAAAAAAAACATTCAAAGGCAAGGTTGGTGCAAAACTGATAGCGAATAAATAATAAATATTCCTCAAACGAATTAATATGTATGTAAATAATAAACTCGTGATTTGTCAATCGGTAATGTGCCAAAGAAATGCTACCATTATCACGTGTTTTAAACATTCCCTGCCTCAGTGACCTTACTTGAGGTTGTTCAGTTACAACACATTATTGTTAATAGTTTTTATCTTTGTTAAAACAATGCCAATTTGTTCACTCATTATTTTGTCAAACAAAAGTTACTACTACTGCTTCGAATTTCGTTATTTATGTCTTTATTTTATTGGTGTTTTAAGCCCACTGGTATTAACATCTTAACGTTCATAAAAACTATAATTTAATGCTTATTATAACAGCTTTGAAGTATCACAAAAAACCACTTTGTTTATATGGAATTAGACTTAGAACTTAGGTCGAATTGTATGTTATTACAGAGGTCAGTTACGAGAGTCCAAAGTCCACAATGAATAATGTAAGGCTATTAGTGTGAATGAATGCGCAAAGTAGTTGTTAACTCGTGTCGCGAAATAAACGTTCATACTTATCAACGGAGCGATCTCCAAGACTTTGAACTCGATGATTAAGCTATTTATTACGAGGTCTATGGAGCCTTTTATATAATTCTCGGTACTGAATACAAAAGAGGAGATCGTCTCACACAAACAATGTAGATAAAAACTATTCCTGCGAACGAAACCAATGTCTAACTTTTCGTTGTTATTGAATGTATCTTTTGTTACAGAACAAATATGTCCATGGTATTTTTGTAGAAACTTAAGTTCTGCAATCAGTTACCTTCATTATTATAGCACTCAAACTATTAATAATAATTTGATCCAGTTGATCCAGTTCAGTCGAATACCAGAATATTTTTTATATTTAACTAATTAAAATCGTGCCTTCCCTACATGTGAAAAAGCCTTTGCCCAGCATCGGTACGTTTATAGGCCGGTATTATTACATTATTAATTTTATTAGCTGTTATTATTATCAGTTAATTATTAATTAAAATGTATTTTATTTACCAGGACCTTTGGGAGACAAATTCGCGCGGCTATGGGAGGAAGAGGTCCAGCGCGCGGGAGTGAAACGCAAGCCCAGTCTCCTCCGAGTCATACTCAGAGCGTACGCCGCGAGGTGTATGCTGTATGGATTCGTGCTGCTCTTCATGGAATGTGGGATAAGGTAAGCACTTTGATTATATAATGTCTAGATGGAGCGTGGCCCTACATTCATACCAAAGAAAACTAGGACGCCATTTGTGTATGTGTGCGTGCAGGCGTCGTTTTACACTATACGTCTATGTCTCTGTGTGCGTAAATAGTGATACCAGCTATTACAAATTCTCCCATAAATCACATTAAATAAAGACGAATTAATTATAATAAAATATTTACTTATTTTAGTTATATGTTTTTACTTATGTGGTATTATTCAGTTTAAGTGTATTTTAATAATAATAAAAAATATTTTTATTAAGTATTTACTTTTTAACTCAATAAAAAAAATGAATTTGGAGTTGTGTGTTTGAATCGAATATTAAATCAACTAAGTTAGTATTTGGTACAATATTAAAACATAATGAGGTATAGGTACTTTAACATTGAGTTATTTTTTTTTACTTTTTTTTTTTTTTTTTAAAAGTACATCAGCACTATTTTATAAACGTAACGATAAACCAACAAAATTACCCACAAAAATGGGAGAATGAAAAACAGAAACTGGCAACACTGATAAAATATGGCGTGATTTTAATAATCATAAAAATAAAATTAATTATAAAGTTTCTTTAATTAGTGTGTAGTAGTTTTAGTGATAGGTGATGTGTGTTGGTTTTTTTTAGCCTTCCTTTTTAATTCCAGCACACTTTAGAAGCACATACTATCATTTTATCGCTGTTATGTGGTTATTCCTTAGAGCGCGTAAAACGTAGTGTCACGAAAGCGGCACGATCTGTACTGGTGGCGGGAAAGTACTTAACAACCACTTTTGGTTGTTATTTTTTGACACGTCTGCGCGCACTTGACAGTCCATCTAGACATTATATAATCAAAGGGTAAGCAGTCGAAATTGTTAAAGTAAACAATAATAATCTATAGAAAATTAAACACTTCTTCCCGTACTAAAATTGTGGAGGGATCCCGCTAGGATGAAAACTAAATGAAATTTTAAGCTTACATTAAGAAAAACGTAATTTAAATCTTCAGGTATTTTTTGAAGATGTAGGTATCGAAAAATAATTATGTCCTTAAAGGAAAAGCTATAATAGTTGGTTGAATTTATGTATGCTTTCCATAAAACGAATTAGCCAAAAATAGATGAGCTAAAGTTATTATATTTCTCAATCTTAATTCTAGGTCTAGAATAAGATGAAGCCCACGTTAAAAATATCTAATAAATAAATGATATTAATAAAACAAATATCAAACTTAATTAGCATCGATGTTTTATATCCGAGTCAATGATTCGAAGAGAACTCAAGGTTGAAAGGAAAAATGAACAGATTATGTTATTTAGTACTGTCTAATAGCACAACGAAATGTTTTCAACAGGGTATCGATTTTCCCTGTTGCTTTATGAGACCCGGCGCTAGTTAGAGGCCACGTGTACACTTGATAAGATAAGGATAGCGTACAATGAATAAGCTTTAGTTCAAAATAAGTTTATGTAAACAATATATTTTAAAACAAGCTTTTCAAATTAGTTAGTCTGAAAGTACAGGTGAAGACAAATCAAAGAAGCCCAAACACGATAGACTTGAATCGTTTCCTGTGGACGCCTTCTGGCTCCCTCAACAGATCAGCTCGAAGGTATATAATAAAGAATTGTAACTGAACTTAAATGAGTTTATAAAATTTCATCTCAATCTTTATCTTATGTCAAGAAGTGGTCATCTAATTTACCTTGCAAGATTTGACGAAAACAAAATACATTAAAAATTAAAGGAGAGCTTGTTAAAAACGTTTGAATCCACTAACTTTGTAGGCACGTTGAAAGCATAAAGCTTTAAATTTTCAATGTAAACAAAATAAAACGTAGCACTTTCGCTACGGCTTCAAATGAGTCAAAGAGTTCTTTTAAAGTATTGTTCAGACGTAAAAGTTTTAAATACTTTTTTAGTTTTATGGTTTGAAAATTATTCTTTCACGATAAAACTGCAACATAATAAGTAGAACAATATTTTTATAATACTTACACAAAATTCGTCATAACAATTTAACGATGTGTTTGTATTTAAAGTTTATGAATACTTATCAATCAATTCTTTCGGTGCATATTAGTAATACTCTGATATAATCGAGGTGAAAATGTTGAAAGTTCACTGAACTTAAGCGCTTCTACTATTTGTTATGTTGGTAAACCTAATAGGCATTAATAATAAAAATCTCGATGTAGATAGCAACGAATTAAAAAAAGGCTAATATCAATTTATTTATTTGTAATTTGTTAAACCGTGCCTAATCTACATCTTGATTTTTATCAATACTTTCTGATAAAAATCACTACGTAGATTAGTTGTGTAGTGTCTAAATATTGCGTAGTCTATTTAAAAATTATGTGACACTATCGGTATCGCACTCCAACACGATATCGGAGGCGAGTAAATGTATGTTCAACATGGTACCCTCTCCCTTTATGTAACGCACTGAGGATCTTAATAATAGATTATACAATGGCAATTAAAATCAAATATTGACCGTTCACAAAATTATTTGTTTCTTATATTCTTTGCACCGTATTTTTGAAATTTACAAGACTGTGTGTAAATTTTCTTCCAAAATGCTCTAAAATTATGAATGGATTTTAAAATAATGTACCGGCTTACGTATATTTTTAATTTTGGCAGCGTAAATAGAAATGCCGGTCGGTAGTAAAACAAGTGCCGGCTCAACACATTACGTTGACATAATCCATGAAAACTTCTCAGCAAGCAACCTTCGGTTTTAAATGCTGACGTCACGGTTGTTTGGTAACGACAAAGAATACTAACAATAGGTACTTCCGCATGTGTCATCCTAATATCTAAATTTCTACGGCTTAGAAAATTAACACATGGTCGAAGGTCTTAGGAACTGCTGATAACGTTTCTGTAGGATTTTCCTTAACAAAGAAGTTTTTCACAAGTCATCATTAATAGTTATTGCCTGTTCGTCATGATTTTTTGTTATCGATTGACAGTTAACAGTTTATGTTCTGCCATCACGTCTACTGCCCATTTCGCCGTATAGAATACGTGATAAGGTCTATGCAATAGTGTGGAAATCAATTCTAAATAACTGACTTGTATAAAAGTTTATCATGAATGTACGAATCGATTTCGTTATTGTCACTCCTTGTATGTTAATTAAACGAAGTGTTGACCACAAGTGAAACATTCCGAAGCGAGTTTCTAGGATGAAGTGTAAAAAAATGTCTGTCAATATTCTACTCTAATATCTACAGTTGTCCTAAAAAAATCTTTATCAAGCTTCCGTACACAATAATTTAAAGCCTACTCGTTTCACTTTCATGTTTAAAATAACTAGTATGGAAAAACAAAACACTCATGTGAACTGCTTATGAGCGATTCTCGGAATTCCGCTGTCTGGGATGTATCCCACTGTTATTAATGTAAACGTGTTGTACAAATACTCACATGTAATATATCTGTATACGTACTAGTTAAACACCGCTTAACAGACCTGGTTTGATCATTTGAGTTATATCTGGAAACTACACTTCGGGCTACTTCGTTTCGAAATCCATTTAATAAATGTCAAAGTAATTCTGTCTGTGTATCTGTTACGCTTTCGCGGCTTAACCACTGATCCGATTCGGATGAAACTTAGTATGGTGGAAGCTTGGATCTTGGATAACCGACACCCTTGGGCCGAGCCTCGGGAACAGCTAGGTATCTATATATTTCTTAAAACCGTCGTTGTCGTCCTCTTTGGTTAATTTTCAATGAAATTTTCCACAGATTTGTATAAACTGGACGTTAGGCCTGGCCTTCCTGTGAGTGTAGGTGGTGCTGATCAGCCGGAAGGCATTGCTGGCATGTTTGTCGACCATTTTAAAGTTGAGTCACCTTTGGGCTCGCCGCTGCGAGTGCTCGATGACGGTGGATGTCGTGACGCGGATCTGGTTCGTTTAACCGCGAAGCAAGTGTCCAACACAATTCAAAAAATGACTAGAGGAAGGTCCCCGGGTCACGACGGGCTGAGCATTGAGCACTTGCAACATGCTGGCCCTCACATAGCCAGAGTCCTTGCTATGTTTTACTCTTTGTGCATGTGTCATTCGTACCTCCCTTATGATCTCATGCGTACAATTGTTGTGCCTATTATTAAAAATAAAACTGGTGATGTAGCTGACAAGTTTAACTATCGACCCATCTCCCTGGCTACTATCATCGCAAAGGTTCTCGATAGCCAGCTGGACGCACGTTTAGATGGTTTATTGCAATTACATGATGCGCAGTTTGGATTTCGTAATGACTTGTCTACCGAAACCGCGATTCTGGGACTCAAACATACAGTGCAATATTATACAAAACGTCAAACACCCGTTTATGCTTGTTTTTTGGATCTCTCCCGTGCTTTTGATCTGGTTTCGTATGATGTTATGTGGGACAAGCTTCGGGAGAGGAAAGTGCCAGCCGAACTGCTGCGTATCCTTCAATATTGGTATTACAACCAGGTTAATTACGTGAGATGGGCCGATAAAGTTTCTGCGCCGTATAGTCTAGAATGTGGTGTAAGACAAGGAGGAATTACGTCACCAAAGCTATTTAACCTGTATATGAATGATCTGATCGTTGAGCTCAGCAGCAAGAAAATCGGCTGTCGCATTGATGACGTCAGTATCAATAACATCAGTTACGCTGACGATATGGTGTTGCTGAGCCCAACGGTCAGGGCTCTCAGGGAGCTACTTGAGTGTTGCGAGTCTTACGCTCAGGCACATGGCCTATTGTATAATGTTGGTAAAAGCGAATATTTGATCTTTAAGGCCGACGGTGGTAAATGCCCAGAATCCGTACCTGCAATCAAACTTAACGGGAATAAACTAAAGCGGGTTTATCAGTTCAAGTATCTGGGGCATTATGTAACCGACGACCTTAGGGACCAGGTGGACATCGAGCGGGAACGTAGGGCGCTGGCAGTCCGGTGTAACATGTTGGCACGACGGTTTGCAAGGTGTAGCGAGCAAGTTAAGATAACGCTCTTTAAAGCTTATTGTCAGGTATTCTACACGTGCAGCCTATGGACCAATTATACTCAGCGGACTATTAGCGCCCTGCGGGTCCAATATAATAATGGTTTCAGAATGTTGATGGGGCTGCCCCGTTTCTGCAGTGCATCTGGAATGTTCACTCATGCACAAGTTGATGGCTTCCATGCCATAATCAGACAGAAATCTGCCTCGTTGCTCTGCAGGGTGCGGGCCAGCTCCAACTCCATTCTGAAGACTATAGCATGGAGGTACGACTCGCCACTGTTTTGTGATATTGTTCGTAGATGCATCTCGAACAATGAGCTTGTCACTAAATATTAAGGTTACTAACATAGATATAAGATTTGTTTACTAACCCACTATGGATGTAACTTGTCCGAAATAAAGATTATTTTATTTATTTTATTTATAAAAACCAGCCAAAAGCTACATTTAGGTTTTCTTTGGGAATATAGTTTTTACTAAGGCAAACAATTTTCAATATGGGCCCGGCCTCGATGCACAAAAAGAGTGCATATTATTTTCTTGCCTGCCTTTTTGCAGTAACATAATAGCCCACCTTTATTTGAAATCGGGATGAAACTTAGTCTAAAACCAGTTTCACGTCCAGTAAACTGGTTTTTGCAATCTCTCTTATACTTCACGCTTCAACCTTGCGGTAAATCCCTTATCCATTCTATGTTGTGCTTAGAATTTAGTAAGATGTAATCTTAGTAAATAAACTGTGTAAATATTTCACTATAGATACGTACAGTTTGGTTCTTGGTATCCCCTATAATATGCGGTAACGATTTCTATGTCATAAGCATGTGTCTATAAAAATTTGATATAAACGGCAAAATTACTATTTTGTATGGTCCTTTATTATCAAGACGATAATTTGAAAGTCTTAGACTAAACTATCATGAGAAGCCGTATGTGGCAACATATGGGCCTTTTCCGGTCAGTTAGATGCCAAGCATGTGAAGAATCCATGTTCATTAAACCTTTGTAAGAGTTCTGATCGATAATTATAATGTCTTATTTTGAGCCGCGCTAAATATTTTTGTTTACTAAAATGCTGTAAAGTACCACATTATTCTAAGGTATTCAAATTAAATATTGTGTACTAGTAAGGACGCCAAACTAATTTAAAAGACAATACGCATAATGATTTAGGTTTGTCATTTGTAGTCAACAGAAGTATTTGTTAACACACTAATCATGGCGGGACATCCTTGGTTCTCGTCACTATGACGTCATCGTCAACGAACGTCATGCAAAGTCACCATGATTTCGAATGCTACGGTTACATTACAACAATACACCATACACACCAAGTGTCCATAACAGCACCAGTTTTCTAGCAGTTATTGCGACACAGAAGTGCCGTAGTGTGAACAGTCAAGGAACTGTCTGACATTAATGTCGCAATAAGTGTCATGGTGTGTACACATATCTTAAATTCCCAGCGAAGTGGCGGCAATCGGAAGTACACAGTCGATATCGTGTTGCCATGCATCGTCTGGTCTATATATAACTGTGTGTAGCGTCTATCGATATCAAGGTTAAATTTTACTCTATATGCAAACTTCCGCGTAGAATTTAGGTAAAAAAGCGGTATAAAATATGCAACATATGTTAAGTGTATTAATTTGCTTATAAATAACAGCAATTAGTAGATTCTAAATGATACATAGTTTAATTTTATACATTTCGTGATATATCGGTGCCATGTTGCAATACTATTTAAATAAAAATGCGAATGATGTATAACTGTGTAAATTAACAAATAGTAAAAGTCGATCAAACAAGAACATTGGACTACCTGCTGTGCTGCCCCAAATGCCCAGTTTAACGCCCCAGCACTAGACTTAAAAATGGCAAATCAAAAGAAATTGTTTCGCTGTTTTGGGCGGGTAATCTGTAGAAAACCATTTATAGAAAAAGAAAACAGAACAAAAGCAATTATTAATTAAGTCTCGCTAAAGAAGGTTGTTCCGCAAATTAGTTTCATGTCAAGAAAATGTCGACACAAGCTCTTCCGAGGACAGCCATTTAATAATTAAGTAGGTAGCTATTACTTTACGGGTAATGGAGGGTAAACACGTTAACATGAGTGACAAATTGATAAGATTAATGTTTGTAACGTATGAAGTGAAATCCCTCAGCTTGACCCTTCGATGTTCGGTACTGGCCATTGACCGGTCGTATCTGTGGTCACACGAGATTTAATATGACTGTTTTTATTTCTAATTATGTTGCAATAGTTTGCAATCTCAAACCATTCTCAATAATGTTGGCATTCCAATATTAAACTTACGTAGAGCTATACTAAATATTGCAGAGGCATTTATTATCGCTTTAAGCTAAATGTTCGAGTGTTAATCAAACTCATTGGTACAAATCGTGAAAAATCTCATTACCTACATTTACATAGAATTCACATAGTCGAAAATGTACAGGAGCTGTTAGACCTTTCTGCGACATTAACTAGCTGTCATTCTTATACTCTTGGTTTTGCAAATAGTTATACAATCAAGGTATTAAATGTACTTACAATTCTTTTCGGTATTTCTTTAAAGAGGAAGAGATTTATTGCAAAAAGCACGCATGCGTTGCGATTTTTAATATTGTTCTACCTTCCGGGTGGCCCAATATAACTATGTGGCCTATTTAATATTGACACTAATGTGTTGTAGTGCCCTCTTAATAGGTGCTCATAAAACATAAGGAACTTTGTGACAGACACGACGCCCACCCAACACGTATCGATTGCTCGCGTTCAAATTGATCGGAATAGTTGGCCAAATTAATTGAACCAATTATTAGGTCAACCGCAGTAAGTACCCCAGTCTACTCTTGCATTTAACGCAGTATGATTTTTCTATGTACTACCTATTTATAATTATGGTTTGTCATAGATAATTTTTCTAATTTGTCATTTTGGAACTTGCTTTTACGTCCTTGATGAAATTATTTACCATTACCATTTCGGTTCTTCCTTTTTACAGAAATTTTACGCTTCTAAAGAAGCCTACAGAAAGTATTTATCATGCTAATTATGCCGTTTGTAAAGCTAAACTGCACTTATCGTGATGAATCTTGCAAGAATACGTTAAAAATAATTAATTACTACAAATCCTACCGGCTGAAAAGCAATCCATTATAGCTAATTGAATTGCATAAAACTGCAATTTAAATAATTAAACAGTATAAGAACCTTTTAAAAATATACATTATAGCGTCGTCTGTGGGAACTCTTTATCTGCTGCGTTTATTAATATTTAAACCATATTCTTGAGGTCAAGAACTACGATAATGTTTATGTAAAATTATACAAATTAATGTAAAAGTTGAAGACAGGTGTTATTTATCGTCTATCGTGTAACATTTTTTTTGAAACCTGATTTATTTGTTATATATTATGCTTACTTTCCGTATGTCAAAAGTACATTATATTTGGAAAATACTTAATCAGCGATACGTATATATCTTTCTCTGTGTATAAGAGCTATTTTAACAGCTTTGTTTGTTTTCGGAGCCCGACATTTCCTTCATAGCGCTGAAAACAGGCTACTGGCAAACAAAATAGCCTTCATACGTCACTTGTGTTTGCTCGTGACCTTGTCTTGTGCATTGTAGGTGTTATCTAACAAGCCTGTAGAATACGGCGAAAGACGCGAGACAAACAGGTCATTAATCCTTCGACCGTTATTCAATCGCACGTCATTCGACAATGAACTTGAAATTATTATTGTTTTGACTCGCATTATCTATTGGAATTTTATTAATTCTGATATTGTGTAATTATAGGAATTTACAAAAATGTTATATGCTCTAAGCAATTAGATATGTCTTTGCCGCATTTAAAATTCCGTCTATTCCTTTTTTATTTTAATTAGGTCTATTTTTAAAAGTGTTATCGTAGTGATTGCTTAGTAGATAACATAAATATAAATCGATCTATAAATAACTAAAGATTTCCACTATTACGTATCTACGTCTCGTCGTAATATGAAGTCCACGACAGTTGCCAATTCCCATTGATCGTTGTGTAAATTATTCCGACTCAATTATCGATCGATAACGAAACTTTCCTTAGCGATTCAAGTTAGATGTGTGATAGCAATATTTTATGTAATTCGGTTACTCATCTGTGTATTGGTTTTCATAGTACGTTGTTTGTGAAAAGACACAATAGAGTTGGTTCAATGTAGCCTTGGTTCCCTTAGAGACTCCAGATAACCACAACAATTGCTATGGTAACCTTTAATTATGGTATTCCGTTGGTTGATATTCATGATGACAAATTAGTATGGGCACGTAGCCAATTTCGATATCACATCTCTGATTTATGAGCTAATTCCTTATGGTTTGTTCAGAGTTTCAGACATGCTACATTTTGACTTGACAGAATTTGTATAAAGAAAGTACTCACCGTTCGTGAACTGCAAAAACTTTCCTGAACATTTTTTTTATAACTACTTTGTTTCGGATTATTGTGAATTCTAGTAACATAAAAGGTATGCACAGAAAATATTTTTAAATAGTGCACAGGTGATTACAGTTGGATAAATGTATTAATAGATACGATATATGATTCATATCTGCCATACCCATATGAAGGGTGGTGTAATAAAAATGTATGTAATGTATTTTGTTTTTTAATGAAATAGTGTGTCGGTAGTACGATATTCATCAAACCGACTTACAAGGTTCCCAATTTATATTTCTTTGTATGATAGGGAATATTTCCCAGGTGGTCCCATGGTTATTAGTTCATTGTCCGAAGATGGAAAATCGAATCCCTGGAAAATCGCAGACATCGTTCATTATTAATAGGCAATGTTCAGTCAATTATAAAATTAAACACAGTGATCCCTTCGTTATCTCTGGCATCCGAACATCAGAAGCTAATATTACAAGTCGTTTGTATCCACAAGCCTTGTCGCCTTCCTGTGTACTTCGCACCAGACGGCTTATTGTCATATCGTACTACCACGCCGTCACTTTGTCAACAGCCTTTATTACAAAGGCATAAGGTTGATAATCCTAATTAGCTGTTTCTATTAACATGCTGTCGACCTTATTAGTGTTTGTGACTAATGCGAGACTGTAACGCGAAACGTTCCAGCTATTTATCAGTATTGTTGTGCGGTTTTCCGTAAACCTTTTTTTAGAGAGATTGCTCATCCCGTTTTACATATAATTTTTTAGAATATAGGGGCATAATTGTTATGAATACCTTCAAAACTCCCTAATTCTAATGTAAAAAGTTCCTCTATAAAAATATTTGGTAACTCATGTTCGCGTGCCAAGAGTCATATCGCAAAAATTGGATTTATTTTTATTGCTGTATTATGTGTACTTGCGTATAAAGAGACGTTTTTGTGAAATAGAAAAGAGCTATTATTCACACACTTTATTTCTTTATTTGTGAATATCGTAGGACCTATTTTTGTCAGTTCATGGTTTACAAATGTATTTGGCCCATTTACTATGATATAGCTATTAGTTTTACTTGAGGCGACCTCCTGTCTATCCATTTTCAGCGTTCCAAATCTTCCTGAGATGAGCCGCTTACACAACAAGGAGATCTTATGTACTAAATGTGTCAAGGACTTTCCGTCTGGTCTTGATAGGTTACGAAACTCGTAGTTATTAGTGTTACCTAATAGGATATCAGTATTATCTATAAGTACTTACACAGCAGGCGAAGTTGCTTATAAATTGCTAACTACTTACAATAAGGATACTAATAATTTCATAATATCGTAATTTGGTAAAAAAATCGTCATAATTTGGGTCGCATTAACGAGCCAAGTTGTATTAAGTTATAAAATATATTTGCATATTGAGACTGAGAATTCTATAACCTTTAAAAGCAAAGGTGACATCTTATCAGATTCTCTAAAAACAGATAGCAATAAAAGAACAACAATGTTCTTATTTTGTTTTAATTATCTTGCAAATTAACAAAGTAAACCAATAACTATTTAACGTATGAATAATTTGTTTCTTAACATGCAAAACATGCGGACGTTTTGAAAAGAGTTCAAAGAATGTTTCTTTTAATAAATAAATCACTTACAATTGTTATGAGAATATCTGTCATATTTATGTATTATTATCAAGATAGTTGATCCTATTATGATTTATTACACAGTAGTATACACACCGTAATCACTTTATCAACAATCTTTGTTGATAAGTTATCGTTAAGTATTGCAAATTGGGGCAATCTGTGCAGATATCGCCCGATTTCAAACTCAGACAATCGCTAGACTCAACTGGAGACATCAATGAGTTGTTTATTTGCGCTCTTGAATATGATAACAAAATATATCTAAAGCTGCATTGCATAAGGTAATCGTGTACTCAAACATTTGATTTATGTAATGACTGTTTTTGAGAGTTGGTTTTACCTAATCATAATATTTGTACTATGAATAAGGCAGTCAGGGTTTTCGTCAGTGTACTTACGAATGTAGGTTCTCATCATCTGTGGTTTTTCCATTCGATAACTATTCGATTTTAATAATATAACACATTATGTTATCATCTGAGTAAGATAATCAGATAGATACATTTATTAATTTCGGCATAAGTAGGCGTTACAACAGTTGATTTTATCAGTGATCAATATGCATCAATTTTCAACGGTTATCTCAAGCATAATTAAACCATTATTAGATTATTAGATATTCCTGGTTATTTTTGTATTAAACATATAATAGTCCAATTGAGTCTTAATTAATCAAAACCCCAATGATCGCTTGTTGCGCAGGTAATGACTGCTTTTTGACAGGGTGTCATACAAAATTATACTCACGTACTAAATTTGTCGATGACTATTATTATTATTATAAAATGCAAAAAATCATATGCTAAAACCAATAGCTAGTGGCTAATTATCATTGATAAAACATTCAATGTTCAATCAATCAATATTTTTTAGTGTACATCGGTACATAAAAATAGGTGCGTAGAAACACTACCTAAAGTGACACAATACTTTCTTTATAGATTACATTAGATACAAAAAAGGTCTTATATAATATTTGATGTTCCATTCCTATCCCTATCCTGTATGTTCCCTATGTTCCTTAGAATCCAACAGCCACGTATGTTGGGCTCGTTCATCGGCTACTTCGGGCAGGCCGGGCACGAGACCATGCACCTAAGGCTGCTTGCCCTCCGAGAGAAGGTGGAGCGAGCTTTCAATACCACTGAGAAGTGAGCCCTTGTTGAGCTCTCGTAGTTATAGATAACTATATTATTTGTAGCTCATGTTATATTAGTTTATATCAAAGTTATTAACATATTCATCGGTGTTTTTCCCTTCTTTTACATACAAATTACGTCAATCCCGTGGGAGAGAAAAACACCGATTGATAAGTTAATAATATCAGAACATTTTAGAAGTTTCAGAAAAGTTATGCAACGATTAAGAATTCGGAATTTGTTCTCCATCTAGTCGATACTGTACTGCGATTGCGTGTAGATTTTAATTGCAGGAATTACCAAATTAACCATGTACTTAGACCACGTTGATACATTCAAGTAGTTTCTCTAAATATAGAAAACCTGTTTACATTTAGACTTATTCATAGGTGCAGGTTTAGTTGTTATTTGAACTATCTAGTATACAATCTACCATAATTATTTAACTCGATACCATTAACCTTTATCTGATCTTATCTCGTATTTTTAGTATACCATATCTTTATTAGTTTAATAATTTAAAACAGCAATAACGCGATCTATAGTTTAAAAGAACTGGTTTGTATTTACTTGCATGAAAAAAATTTTTACTAGTAATTCATCTTATCTGAATCATTTACATTACCAGTATGTGTTTATATAACTTACATGGTAGTTTTAGTATTCTCTTTTTATCACGGAACGCATGCATTTCGGAACCTTTCAACCCTCTTGATTACTTCATTAGATACTTATGCATGCAATGTATAAATAAAGTATCATACCTATAAAATTGTGACCTATCGACTCCCATATAAGCATCTTAGCTGACGCCCATGTACAAACTAAGCAATGTAAACTATATATGAAATTACAACGCCAGGATTGCACAGCCAGTGTTCCTGGGCAAGCTGGTGGAGTTCTACAGTCCCGGGCACTCCATGAAGCGGGAGGAAGCGTACATGTACGCTGGCGCCGTGGTCCTGTGCTCAGCGCTCAACGTGTTCGTCGTGCATCCGTATATGATGGCCATATTGCACATGGGCATGAAGTTCAGAGTCGCCTGCTGTTCTCTCATATATAGAAAGGTAAGAAACAATTATATCATCATCATAAGCCTCTTTGTGACCCACTGCTGAGCTTAAGTCCCCTTTCCCAAATCGTTACTTGTTTTTGCAGTCATTATGATATGGACAGAGAAAACGGTTGAGTATCGCCTAAGGATCAATTGACCGAGGTTAACAAATGTTGACCGATATTGCTTCCGTGTAGGTATAGGTTTTACAGAAAGGCCAGTTACATTTCATTTAGAGATTTTCATCGAGAACTTGTCTCATCTATTATGTGTTGATTTATTGACAGTCGTTACGTTTCATACGACATATGACCAGTCTAACTCAAGGCTACAGATTACTACTGAATGGACTGTAGAGATTTTCAAAAAAATACGGATCTTCAGCTTTGCCAACTAAATGTTATTTCTACAAGCCTTAACTTTGGCACTCAACGCTTAAATTTTGAAAATAAAAAAAAAAACATTTAATTTAGATAAGTCCGAGACTTACAGTAGTCTCTTTCATACATTTCGGCGATAGCGTTACCCCTTGTAGAATTGTAACTTTGTTAGAGAGTCTGGTAGTCATATCATGCTACATAGATCGATATCGACTCTAGTACACCATTATGTAACAAAACTAGGCATAAGATAATCAGCGTTTATTTTCCTTGTGTAGCTCGGATGGACTGCTGAAATGCCTGAATATTTCATCGCGTGTGAATGTCTTATCTTTCTCTGTTTCTTATCTATATTTACTAACATTCAAATGTTTTTATTTGACTTCCTATGTTATGTCATGCATGTTACGAATTCGTTGTTCTTGATTACTTTGTAGTATTTTTATCTTAGTCAACTGAAACTAGTAAGTATTTACCTTTTATTAAACGAGCTAAATTTGTTTTAAATCTATTGAATATGTATTTTAGTGGGACATCTATCGAGCTGTTTCTAAGTTACAAAATATTTAACATGGAATATTTTTAAAAAATGCCATAATGATGCATTTGTGTTGTATACATTTATGTAAGTATCAAACATAACATGCATTTAAATACAGTAAGCGTGATGGAAACCTTGAAAATAGTTACACTTCGCGAAACAGTTAACAATAATTTATTACGTTCACAGTAATTGACATCCATCTTCAATTTCAATTGTAGTTTCCGTTAAACATACATACGTTTGATTTTATAGAAGTGATGAAATAAATTCTTACGCATAAATAGATGACATGACAGATGTTCAGTTACTAAAGTACTTAATTTATAGGCATAGAGCTGTGTACATTGTAATAATTAAACATTAAATCAGTATTATTTGCTACACATTTCACGTTTTTAATTACTAGCAAATACCTACATAGGCCATAAAATAAATAGACACAGTTGACATTTATCAAGAATTTTATGATGATGAGCTAAAGTAACCAGTAAAGGATTTTTTGAAGAAGATAGAAGCAAAAGGATTGACGTACTATAGGGGTTACTTCTGCCCTACAGTTTAACAATGTAGACTAGGTGAATACGATGTGATTATATTATCATACCATACTGTGTAAAATAACTGTAATAATTTATTATCTATTCCTTAGGTAAAAGAAGACACTAAACCATTTGTTTTTGTTTCAGTCACTAAGATTATCAAAAACAGCGCTCGGTGAAACGACAGTCGGTCAAGTAGTGAACCTCCTATCAAACGACGTGAACAGATTCGACGTGGCCATCATATTCCTGCACTACCTGTGGATAGGCCCTCTGGCGACCGTCATCATCACATACTTCATGTGGGTGGAGATCAGCTGGGCGGCTGTTGTTGGCGTCGGGTTCATGCTGGCATTTATACCCCTACAAGGTAAGGTTCTTGAATACTTTAGACCATAGCGATACTTTTATCTGTACAGCCCTACTTCTAGACAAAAGTCCTTGCATGCAACCTTATTACACGCCGCATGGTACCAGCCCTCGGTATCTCACTAAATCGTCGACTCAGACGATGCGATTGTTTTTTGTTTTTCATGATACATTATTTTCCTACTTATGAATGAGTGTGTGTAAGTTTGTGTGGCTGTACGTGTGTTGCCTTTACACGGAAACAACTGAACAGATTGAGATAAAATTTGTTATGCAAATAAAGATCTTATAAAATTTTTCTAAGTACTAGAAAACAATATGGTTATTGTTGTTTAATTATGGGAGTTGTAAATAAATAACTGTACATCAAAAAGTGCGTGTTAGGCCGTAGCGTGAGTAACCTGAATTTAACCTAGTTTTAGGTCGGGATCAAACAATCAACTGTGATTCACAGTCATGCCTTTTTAGTTGGAACACCGCGTGTATTACACCGAGTTCTACAGTTTTCACAGAAATCTGGCAAGGACCTAATTAGATACAGGAAATTAATACGATTTTGAAATCCTAAGAAGTTTGAAAAAATTTGGTACAACCCTGCGCTTTTTAGTCTATATCAAGGAATAGGAAATAGATACACCATATTCCGATCAATAAATGCATTATTCAAAGTGATTCTACAAAAACAATTTGTAAAGTTAAAATGGTTTGTTTACGTCCTAGTACCTAGCAACCGTACCATGATAAGATCGATTCGTCTGCCTTGACTGTTAGTCACCGCGAAATAAATTAGCACAGTACAATATATTTTAGGTCTCATTTAAAATACGGAAATCATACCGTTAGTAACAGCAGTTCTATTTGGACCTCTATTTACAAGAGGGATGAAAAGATTTCCCTATCGATTTAATATGGGTAACAATAATTTATGTATTGAAAACGTGTTATAGCTGAATACTTACGATGGAACGAATAAATATTGGCCCGAGCCGGCCAAACTAGCAATAAAAATATGTCCCTAATTAATATAGAATTTAGATCCAGCCATCCCTTGTTGCTTTATTAAGATTGTTAGCAACGCACTAAGTCGAGGTCCGAATCCCGCAGGGGTGCCCTTAGTGGACGTTGCTGACCTAGTTAGTTTTTTCCTATTGCTCTGGCTGGAGCTATTGGACTTAATATCCTCGGCAATGGTCCGGTGAAGCAGTCAAAGCCTGCGCTCAAGCTAACTGCAAATATCTCTATAAAAAAAAAACCGAATAATTATCAATACGTACTCGAAATTAAGGACCGAATACGTCGTATACGCCGAATACGTTTCAATGAAATTGATAGTAATCCAGCTGTTAAAACAATAATTACTGCTTTGATAAACTAGAGATACATAAATGTAATTCGAAAAGAGCTGGTGTCTAGTAATAATGTACTCTTGGCCTTCTTTCCTATATTTGCTTATGACTGATAGTAGCAAAAATTATGGTAAGCTGTAACCATGTAACATCCGCTACATGCAGATACGAAGATTACAAAATTGAATAGAATAACCGCCGTGAGACACGCACGTGACCAAAACAAACGTATTTAAACTGCATTGTTTGTACAGCAATTATTTTAAACACTGACACATCTATGTGGGAATAATCATCACTATGTTATTCGAGGCATGTGTAATTTTTGACGTTTATATCGCTGCATAACAACTCTTTCGTACTTGCTAAAGATTTCAATTTGTAGGGTAATACATAAGAAACTAAAGAGTGGGCATATCAGAGTTTGAACCGTAAGCCCTGGTGTGAACTAGTTTTGTCGTGAATTATGTATGAAGATGGCGCTTGACGTTCTAAAAAATCTATCTAAAATACTTATATTATCCTAACAATGTCAAAACCATCGATATTTTCGTATGTAAGTTTCTTGTTGCGCGAAAATTAACTAAAATCAGTAAACGAATGTACTAGATACAGACTAAAAACTGCTCTCGCTTGGCACAATGGGAAACTAGCGATCGTAGCAGTCTATGTATATGTTAAGTCTATGATGGTAACTAATAATACTACTTGTGTTATGGTTATGCCAGCCAGTAAGTTTCCAAAATAGAACAGGACCATTTAGAATTAACGAAACTTGCTAACTGCCTGTTGATTCAAACTAATAAGTATATAACTATTAAATTTAATGCGTTTTTGCTGTAAATGGGTAATTCTTAACGTCACAAATGTCACCGTCACCTGCGTGGTAGTTCTAATAAACAAAAAGTTATATTGTCCACTCAAGCGATGATGATAATAACGAAGATACACAGCTCTTTAAAAATCCAAAAAAAAAGAGATAATTTGAAGAAATGTTAGTAAAGGACACTAATAAAAAAAATCATTTTTTTTCCAATCTTCAAAATAAGTTACATTATATTCGTAGAGATTACTATAATAAGTTTGATATACCTAATGAGACAGCTCTTAAATGTTTTGTGCTCAAACGAATGACTGAACAATAGATCATTATAATATTATATTTCATAGCAACAAACGATGAGATGGACGGAAACGTGACGATGAATGATGTGTTTTTTTTGTACCCGATCTTATAATATTTAAATTTAATTTACACATTTATTTATTTTATTAAAATTGTCATTTATTATTATTCATTTATTTAGTTACAAAGTTACATGGTATGCTTAAGAACTAACAGTGTCCCACAAAACAGTACAAACTGTTTGACTGTGAGATAAATTTTAAACAATTTGAACATAACATAAAATACCGCCAAACTGCACAATAGTTTGTTGACCATAAGTAAACTTACAACAACATGACTGCAAATCAATCCACTCCCTATATTTTAGGGTTTAATAACTCTCTTTATAAACTAAATTCTTTTTTTCTACAGCGTATTTGGGAAAGCGTACATCGGTTCTACGATTAAAAACGGCGCTACGTACAGACGAACGTGTGCGGCTCATGAACGAAATCTTATCCGGAATACAGGTCATCAAGATGTACACATGGGAAAAACCGTTTGCGGACCTGGTCGCCAAAGCGAGAAAGTGAGTACTGATATTGACCAATAAGAAGGTAGGGAGAAATCATCACTTAAAAAACCCTAGTATGAATACTTTCCTAGGGTAGGATTTGTTATTTATTTAGGAAAAAACCGTGATAATCATCATTATATCCGCCCCTGAAAACCCACTCCTAGGTATGGGCCTCCTCTTTTTTCTGCTTGTGTTTTTCCGTCTTACAGAAAAGTGATACGAAAGGCTTAAAAAAGCAAATGTGTACTAAAATGGCACATTTTTAATCTGTTATGTATTTTTTTTCCCAGGCGAGAAATCAAGCAGATCCGCGCGACTTCCTACATCCGCGGTGTGCTGACGTCATTCATAATGTTCACGACTCGCATCTGCCTGTTCTGCTCGATCCTCGCGTACGTGCTCGCCAACAACGTCATCAGCGCCAAGCAGGTGTTCGTCGTCACCAGCTTCTACAACATACTAAGGCAGACTATGACCGTGTTCTTCCCGCAAGGTAAGGGGCTCGCAATTTTGAGAACCTAAATGTCAAAACGAATTTATAATGGCATGAAAGGTACTTGGCAGTTGCATGAGTCACGAGTAAATGATAGGAGTATTAGAATACTTAGTTTCTATGTAGTATGTACCCGCATTGTCTGGTAACTATGTACTCACATTGTGTTAAAAATTTAAACTTTCTCCATAATAGAAATGACGCAACATATATTTAAAAAATAAGCCATTTTCAACTCAAAAAGCGAGAGAATGATTATATATATGAGATATGATATATTTTTTGTGATAAACAAAGTTAACTTATACTAATTGAAATTTAGCACCGAAATAAGTATAAACTGTTTTGTTTTTTCTAGGTATCGCTCAAGTAGCAGAAGCAACGATATCAATAAAACGTTTACAAAACTTCATGATGTACGAAGACACGAGCAAGCCAGTGCCCGGGTTAGCGGAGATTCAAACGTCGACCAAACCTAAGGAGGGGGCGCAGAAGCTGGAGACGGAGCCGGATGTGGCTAAACATGGCGCTAAGGAGGAACTCGTGGCCGCTAAGAGCACGTCCACTAAGGAGGACGAGGCGAGAGGGAATGGTAAGCTATTTTTGATGACTATCTGTGATGTGGCATAAAAATCTAGTAAATATCTAAGATACATTAGCCTCATACATAATGTAGCATCACTGCACTTTAAGTCTGCATCCAGATCTGGCGAATGCTCCGCGACTGTGTGTGCCGTTCTTGCTATAGCTACGTGCCTTATGCGCAGTCGCGCCCTCATTAACAGTTTGAAAGAAACTACATACGCCGTGCTAAGAAACCCCTGTCCGACCCGAAAGGGTCGGGCAGGGGTGATATAGGGTTCATAATCACATACCCGAAAAAAATATTAAATTTGGAATATTCATGATAATAACAATAATAATGAACGTTGAAATAGCCGCCAAAATCCCTTAATTTGAAGATAAATCAAAAACTACACCACCAATTTCGTCGGTGTTAATGGTGGCCTTTTGTATGATCATTTGACAGAACCTGTGACACTCACACTAGCCATGTGGAGATTTTTTTTTCCATTTTGTATTCAGATATCGATACCTAACAACTTCTTAACGGATCGGACAGGGGTTTCCTAACACCCTGTATAAGTGCGCGTTCACTATATAAATCTTGCATGAGTTGCGCTAAACAGGCGCACCAAGTTATCACAATAAATTCCATTCGCGGGGAGCTGGCAGCTGCACATTCACTGCAACGACACATTATCTTATACACGTTTTGGTCTATAGATGTGGTATACAGGTTCACTTGACCATCTATTAACCCTAAAATGTTTTACCCAGGTAACGCAACCCTAGCACCACTAGAAGCAGGTGAAGACGAGGACCAGGAGCTAGCAGCCCGCGTGGAGGAAGACGCGCGCGGCGTGAGGCTCAAGCACGCCACCGCCAAGTGGATCGCCTCGCACTCCGAGAACACGCTCACAGACCTGTCACTCACCATCAAGCCCGGAAAGTAAGTCCATCCAAATGCCTTAACAAATAAAAAAATACCCGCCTGCTACATAATCTATCTATACATATACTATAAAATTAGTCCCGATTTCCTTTGACACGCGTGTTACGTCAAAGAGAAGATTTTTGCAAAAGAAAATGTAGAAAAAAAATTAGATAATCTCAATAAATTAGATTGTGAAATACATCGGAATAAAGTATAATTTTGATTTCTGCGAAGTTTAATCATCATCACATGTAGGAAGTCCATGTCTACAATCCACCGGGAAACCTCTTTAAATAAAATGCTTGTTTCTCCAGGATAATAGCAGTAATAGGACCAGTGGGCGCGGGCAAGTCATCGCTACTGCACGTGTTACTGCGCGAGCTGCCGCTAATATCGGGCTCGGTGCACGTCGGCGGCACTGTGTCGTATGCCAGCCAGGAGCCTTGGCTTTTCGCAGGTAAATAATACATTACATACATATTGCCCAACAGTGGGACAGTATAGGTTAAAAAATATATTTTTTTAGAATATCACGTTATCACGTGTTTTCGTAATGTTGAAAGACTTTGATAGATGGCGCTTTAACATAGCCCCCTCTGTAACTAACGGGAAAAGACTACCTACTTGCACTTTATGCTTGCGTCCCGCAAGATTAAAAATATTTTGCATATATTTAGACTTTGTCTATTTAATTAATTAGTCGAAAACTTATGTTTAAAGTTAAATGGCTTTGAAAAATGGTGTTTTAAAATGATTTTAAGTAGTTATATTAGTTATATTATACGTAAATATATTACTATAAACACATTGTAAGTGGAACCAACTCTATGAGCATAATAATAGAGCTGTTTTTGTACAGACATTGTACATAATTTGTCGAGTCCTCAAATAACATGAATATCGACCTAAATAGTACCCTAAGAGCGTATAAATAGAGGTGTGTTTGCACAGGCAGCGTCCGGCAGAACATCCTGTTCGGGCAGGCGATGGACCGGCCGCGCTACAACGCCGTGGTCCGCCGCTGCGCGCTCGACAGGGACTTCACGCTGTTCCCGCACGGAGACAAGACCATCGTCGGCGAGAGGGGCGTCAGTCTCAGTGGAGGTAAGATTATAAGGTATCGTGCCTTGTTGGTGTCTACTAGTACATCGTGAGAGGAGGGAAAGGATAGTGGAGCCTTTGATGAGAGACGTATTCAGTGAGTTTTAGTTAAGTGCTGAGTTGTCGTTGGTATTTTCAGAACTTTCGTAGTGGCAGACAACTCTTATAACCACCCACCATGTGAAAATCGTCTCCTTTTTCACATATGGCCATGCCTTAGACTAATGATAGTCGAACTAAATTTGGTACGGATTTTCTTGTCAAATCTTAGACGCATTATTTAAACAATGTAAACTGTAATAATACTGTTGTTTAGGTCAAAGAGCCCGCATATCCCTCGCCCGCGCCGTGTACAAGCGTGCAGACATCTACCTGCTGGACGACCCTCTATCCGCGGTGGACGCGCACGTCGGCCGCCACCTGTTCGAGTCCTGCCTCGTCGGCTACCTGCGCAACACCACGAGGATCCTCGTCACGCACCAGCTGCAGTTCCTGAGAGACGTGGACCAGGTTAGTGACACATCTAACTGCTCGCTTATGAATATGTCAATATTCAGAGACAGAAAATAAACCTCCCTCCACACTCCTCAGATTAAGCCTTTAAGCGCCACCGATCAGCAGTGACCGAAGGAACATGTTTTCTATTGCTCGGCGCCGAGTGTTAAAAGTTTTCAAACTTATTTACCTAATAATCTTTCAATAATCTGAACGTATTTTTGTTCCAGATAATAATCCTGAAAAGTGGCACGATAGCAGCGGCGGGTAACTTCGACACGCTCAGTGCGTCGGGTCTTGACTTCGCGACGTTATTGGCGAGGGATCCCGAGGAGGAGAAGCCGGCCGTTGACCCCAACGCGCCCGACACCGACACGGAATCTATACTGCAAGGCAGCTTCAGAAAACGGCAGATGAGCATACATTCCGTGAGTTGATTTTTTTGGAAGTGGTACACAGTACACCTTTGAGGCTTAGATTCTCATTTTGAGATTTATTTGTAAGTTTATTTAGATTTATTAAGAAATATGTAAGTACGTTAATCAGTTGTCTGATTGTCGCGCCTTCCCTTTTGTTTTTGGCTTCCTACGGCTAAAGTACATTAGTAGCTATGTTCATTGGCGACCTGTTGTGTAATAATGAAATCAAAAACAAATGAAGGTGCGTGCCGACCTTGGTGCTGTGGCGGTTTGCCGGTAGCGACACGTGTACGAACGCTTATTGTACACTATAAAGTTCTATGTATCTCAACATATTCAATGCATACCCATAACATATTATAACTTTATTTGTGCAGGTGAGTTCAGTAGACAACCTAACAGCGACGGCTCCGCCGGCAGCGGAGGCGGAGGGTCGCAGCGCGGGCGCGGTGGGCGGGCGCGTGTACGGCGCGTACCTCGGCGCGGCCGGAAACCCCTGCGTGGTCGTCGTCATGCTGCTCGTGGCCACGCTCGCGCAGCTGCTGGGCTCAGCGTCTGACTGGTGGACTAGTTACTGGTGAGTCATGTGTACTTACATTGTAAGTTGTAGGCAAGAGTTAAGGGAGAGAATTTCCTTATTTCGGCCCAGTATTTTTAGTTTCTTCTTTAAGGCACCCGTATATGAACTGCTCGAGTAGTTACTCAGTGATGCATGCATGCATATGGACATAGCGACCTGTGAACAACTCTCACGCGTAAAGTGCAGTTTTTGAAAAAAGTCAATCAGACCATGTGAAAATGCGGCCTTAAGCCGCTTGGGTAGGTCACCGGTGACCGACAGTAATATTTCATTTTTTCTTTCGCTAAATGACGCGTTAAACCTTTAGTCATTTCAGCTAAACACTATACGCTACTTTCACAGAGTGCTAAAACGTTTGTATTTTCAGGGTAAACCTAGAAGAAGATAATCCTGCGGAGAGAATGGCTTCCATACAGCGATCCAATGGCTCCACACTACAGTTAGCGAACAACTTCACCGATAGCCTCATGGAGAACACGTATTACAATAAAGCTGGGCTCAGTAGATACGACTGCATCTATATTTATACTGGTAGGTTCTAATGAAGTCATAAAATAAAGTTATGCTGCCTCTCTTCATTGTATCGTGTAATATATCTGAAAAAATATTATCTTATAGTTGAGTATATAAAATATTATCTAAAACTCATTAATGTAATGAGTTCGAACACCATTATGTGCTAAATCATTGTCACTAACAAGCATTTCAAATCGTCGCTGTCACTTAAATTTTTATGTGTTCTTTTACTATTGACTCTATGCAAATTTTTACCTTATTTACCAGCTCTATTTTCAGCCACACTTATATACTAAACTACATCCTCTATTCCAGGCATGGTGATCGCACTAGTCGTGATATCCCTACTCCGCTCCTTCATGTTCTTCTCGATGGCGATGCGAGCGTCGACGCGGCTGCACAACACGATGTTCGCGTCCATCACGCGGGCTCCCATGCGGTTCTTCCACGTCAACCCGTCGGGCAGGATCCTCAACCGGTTCTCTAAGGATATGGGCGCCGTCGATGAAGTGCTGCCGTCCGCGTTGCTTGATGTCTTGCAGGTACTGTTATGCTTTTGTTGTATGTTAATAATACTGGTTTGTGATCAATTACATGATTGGATTTGATTTATTCTTAACAATTTATGTTTCTTACTTTACGGCTGGAAAGACGTTTATTTCCTTGTCTTATTGGTTTCAAATCAAAATGTTGTGTATCTTGAAATAAAATTGTTCTACCTTGGTTTAAGCCAACAACAATGTTTAATGCCAAAGCATTGTCAATCCTTTAGAAATATAAAATGCGACTAATTCGTTCTGATATAATTTTTTCGACGTGTCTGTCTGTCTTTCTGTGGCATTGTTGCTTTTAAAAGTATTGACCGATTATAATGCTGTCTATTGTTTGAAATCTAAGATGAGCTTGAGGTTAGCTATAATTTCAAAAATAACTGTATAGCATTCTGGACATAGTCTGATGTTAATTCTATCCGTTCCTTCCTCAGATCGGTCTCTCCCTAATCGGTATCGTGGTGGTAGTAGCCGTGGTGAACTACTGGCTGCTGGTCCCCACAGTGGCCATCGGCTTCGTGTTCTACGGCCTGCGCATCTTCTACCTGTCCTCGTCGCGCAGCATCAAGCGCCTCGAGGGTGTGAGTGAGTCATCTCTCACGCATAGCGCGACCATTTTATATCAACTAACCAAAGCTAACATCCGGTTCTTTCCTACATATCCGTTGGGAACTTGAAACTTGAAAAAAAATAGCAGTGACTGAAATGAATTTCATTTTTATATTATTATTTTTTTCTATTTTGTTTTATACATATCATTTTATGCCATTCTAAAGTAAGTTTTCAATACAAGACAACTGACCACATTACGTAGTCTTAGTTGCGTAGTAGCCTTTTAGGAAAGTCACTCTTGAGAAAACACTTGGTTTAATTTTATTGTAGTTTAGGTAGATGTTTTAACAATCGCCCTCCAAACAAAAAATACACGCTGTATACTCAAATTCAGTTTTGTTCAGTTTTATAACACTACATAGTTGTATTTAAATATTCAGCTTTAACAAAGTATATGCAAAGCTATATGCATGAACATAACACAGTACATTTGGCCCTATACATACTATAAAACAGTGTCCACCCACAGCTCGCAGTCCGGTGTTCTCTCACCTGAACGCGTCGCTGCAAGGAATTACTACAATCCGCGCGTTCGGCGCTCAGGAGGCTCTCATCAGGGAGTTCGATAACCATCAGGACCTGCATAGCTCGGCTTGGTAATTATAAAGCTTATACACTTTATAATACAGAAAGGGAAGAACTAAGTACAGAGCTTATTTATCTCATTGGTTATTATTGTAAATGCTGGCTTGTAGCAGTCGCTAATGACATGTCCGGCCTGCTTGTCCTACAACTAATGTAGAATAATGGTTGATATTTATAAAAAAAAAAAACGTATTTATTAGGAAATAAATACACGATGTTGTAAAAATAATTGAAAACTCTTTTTTGGTGACAGAACTTTAATTTTTTTATGTGTGATTGAGATTAGGTATCACTTAACATTCAGACAACCAAACGAAAATAGCTATAAATTAGTTTACGGTCCAATTGTTAATATCTTTCGAAGATATCATTATGCTTTTTATGTACAATTCTATTATTATGTAAAAAAAATAAACGACTGTTTTTATTTCAGGTACTTGTTTATTGCGAGTTCAAGAGCGTTCGGGTTCTGGTTGGACCTTGTGTGCGTGGTCTATATCGCTATGGTTACTATGAGTTTTCTAGTCTTCGGCAATGGTAAGCTCTTTTTTATTGTATGCCAGTTTTGAAGCGAAAATTTATATTTTTTAAACAGATCGTATCAGTATTATTTTTATTTTTTCAGATGAATATGGCGGTAACGTCGGTCTAGCTATAACACAAGCCATGGGTCTAACGGGTATGTTCCAGTGGGGAATGCGGCAGTCAACGGAGCTAGAGAACCAAATGACTAGCGTTGAAAGGTAACTTTCATATTTATGTCACACACCAAAATAAAATAAAAAACCCGTTATTAAATTTTTTAACCAAAATATATCATCCTTATGTAAAGATAATAATTATAATTTTTACACGCCTTAGTGCCTGTTAAACTTGGGCTTTCTCAAACCACGTAAATTGTTTAGTGGCTAGCTTCACATTTTAATATACTTGCTATCAACAGAATACAAGAATACTCCACAATAGAATCGGAACCACCTCTGCAATCGGAGCCCGACAAGAAGCCGCCGCCCTCCTGGCCGGAAGCCGGGCGCGTGCAGTTCCGACACGTGTCGCTGTACTACGTGCCGTCCGACCCGCCCGTGCTCAACGACCTCAGCTTCGACGTCGAGCCCAAGGAGAAGGTCGGGATTGTCGGCCGCACGGGGGCTGGCAAGTCCTCGCTTATCAACGCTCTCTTTAGGTACGTAAATCGAGTTTTGAACGTTTAGAAGAAGGAAGTAAGGTGTCGAACAGTAAAAAGCCACTGGCAGCCTTAGAATCGATAAAGTTCTTACTGGAGAACACAGACTGGGTACAAATTAAACTGTCATAATTTTGTGAAAGCTGTTTTAAAATCATAAAACGTTTAACAATATATTATTATAATCGTAAAATTGTAACAGGCTAGCAACAATCGACGGCGAGATAATAATCGACGGTCGCGAGACATCGAAGCTGGGCCTGCACGAGCTGCGCAGCCAGATCTCCATCATCCCGCAGGAGCCGGTGCTGTTCTCCGGCACCATGCGCCACAACCTCGACCCCTTCGACGAGTACCCCGACCAGGTGCTCTGGAGGGCGCTCGAAGAGGTACTTACAAAACTTTTATGCTTACATTTTTCACGTATTGAGTAACAGAGCAACGGAAAGGAGTAAACTAAATAAATACCGAAGCTGTAGGGGAGCCTTTTTAAAAACTCCTTTCATTTTATTATTCGTAAAAATCTGTGTATCTTTTTTTTTGTTGTATTCAGATCAGGGGAACGATTTTGTGATCATCTAATTAAGTGTTTTGTACTTTTACAAATTTTAGAAAACGGGATATATCTTGTTCAGAAAATTACAATCATTATTGGTCAAATTTCCCGAAGCAATTAATAATGTTTGTGTCAGAAACTGGTAACCGTCTTTTATTCGACAAATGACCAAAACTCATCATGCTCTAATGCCTTATTTTTTATTAAGGTGGAACTAAAAGAAGCAGTAATGGAACTGCCAGCCGGGCTATCATCCCGCATGTCGGAAGGCGGCGGCAACTTCTCCGTGGGCCAGCGCCAGCTCGTGTGTCTCGCGCGTGCCATCGTGCGCAGGAACCGCCTGCTCGTGCTCGACGAGGCCACCGCTAATGTCGACCCACAGTAAGTACATCATACTCATTTATTCTAGTGTACTCCATGAATAACTCATAAATAAAGTTGATAATAAGAGGGACTTTTTGCACACAACTTAACTTGCCTGTAACTATCCACTTTAACGTGACATGAGTACATAATGAACAATAAATTTGTGTTTTGACTAATACCTCTCTCAATGTGACTAAAACATATCCTATTGTATCATCATCAGGTTAAATTTGGTGTTATGAAATGCAGAATAGCGAATAATAAAGGTGGACTTTGATTAGCATTCTGTATAAAATGATAAATTGTTGTTTGTTTTCAGGACTGATGCATTAATACAAACGACAATAAGAGATAAATTCGCGGAGTGCACCGTGCTTACCATCGCTCATCGCCTGCACACCGTCATGGACTCGGATAAGGTAAATAAATAAACAGTTTACCGTACATTTTATTTTTATGTAGCATATACTTAACTTTTCGAACTGAAAAATAGACTCTGATACTTAGATAGCTCGGCGAATGTACGTAAGAAAAAAGAGTGTTATTGTTTCCTCACTCTTTTGGTCTAAAATATTTCCTAAGACATCTGTGTTGTCAACGACAATTGAGATTTCACCCATGACCAAAGTTCTTTAAAAATATATAGTCATCATCATTTAACGTATGTATCTGTTGTGCAGGTGTTGGTAATGGACGCGGGTCGCATGGTGGAGTTCGACCACCCGCACAACCTGCTGAAGAACCCCGAGGGCGTGCTGCGCGCCATGGTCGACCAGACCGGCCGCGCCATGGCCGAGACGCTCAGCAGGGTCGCGCAACAGGTAACACATACATTTATATTGCTTGTAACACCTACCTGCCATCTCTTACCATAAGGTATTAAATATTTTTATTATTTTTCAAGGCCTATGAAAAGAAATACGAGCAACCAGCGGCAGGCAGCTCCGATTGATACAAACTAATATAGTGCTAGGCTATGAATAAATTGTTCCTACAATGATATATTGTACAAAGGATCTGGTGATAAGTAATTGTGCATGGTGTGGGCATGCAATCTAACATCACGGTTATTTCCCAATAAGTGAAATTATTATTAATTAATTTGTATTATAATGTAAGTCAACACTTCCATGACTAATGCGCCGATTTGTAAAGGGGGAATTAATGGATGCGGCGACGTAGAACTTAACAGGAACGCTTAACGTGAAAAGTACTTAAATATTTCACGGTCGGTGAGTTCGCACTGCACTAGAGTTTTTATAACGTTATTTCCCGACAGTGTAGTTATTGAAAAATGTTTCTGAGTATAGGAGCATTATCAGTAATTAGTAACGTGAAACGTTTTTTTACGGCATGTACTTATAAACCCCTGCGCCTGATGACATAATTGTAGCAGTTAGTGTGCAGTTGTTTTTAGATTGTTCGGTTAATTGTCAGGAACTCTTTAGTAGCAGGGTAGTGAACTTTAATGGGGTTGATTTAAACTGATTATAGTCGTCAATTAAACATGTGGTTATTAGCCGGTGCTCGGCTCAGCTTATTCTTATCTTTAAGGAATTCAATGTGTCCAACTTATATGTACTTACATGACAATAAAAACAGGGAAACCGGCCAGTAGAACCAGATTTATCGTCAATTATTAGTGTATCATTGAAAACGAACACGTCCACCGACCGGTTTATTACTTATCTGTGTGAATTTCTTTGCTGGATTCCGAGTAAATTTGTAGTTTGTAGCAATTACCTCACCACATGTTACGGTCTGAGATGGAGGGAAAATGGAATGGCTAACATTCTGCCTCGGTTGCGTACCGAGGTAATGTTCGTAATGATGCGGTTTCAAGCGGTTAGAACTGGAAGTGTTGGGTTAACGTCACAAATGTATTAGGTATTTTTTATAAAATGGAATATTTTTAAGAATATGTTTTATTATTATGTGACTTAGCTAATATGTTTTTATAAACGACAAGTGAGATTTACATTTTTATTTTAGAATTTAACAAATTGCATTCATGTATGTGTTCGTTGAAAACGGAAACTATTAATTATATTTGAACTCGAATACCATTATAATAGATATGTGTAATTAAATAAATTAACGGTCCAATAACTGTGAGCTTTAACGATTAGTTACGAGGTGCTTATATTTGCAATCTTGTACTTAATTAAGGATTTTGGTCCATGGCGTCTCTCCGAGGAGGCGCATTCTCAAATAATGTACTTACCAATCGAAATGAACCTGTGAATAAATGGATACTCCAAGTATCAAACACCAAAAGTGCTTAATTTTGAGAACTTATATTTTTATGTATATCACATTATTTAATTATGATTTTAAATGTTATTGTTAATGTGATGCAATGAATTAGTGAAAACGTAATGTACGCTATTTAGAAAATGTTAATTAAGTAAGAACTTGTTACATGTTGGTTTATTGCAACAGAAATAAAACAGTTTTTACGTATCGATAGCATTTGTTTTAATTATATACAATATTCCAAATAAGAAAATACATTCTTATCCACGATGTTTCGTTTTGAACCTTCACAATCGGTTTTCTAGAACTTAAAACAAACTATAATAATCATTTACGGAATGTATCAATTAAACTATAATACTTAATGTTTACATTAAACATGACCTGTTAGGCGTCCTATTACTAAACACATTATGTAAAAATACTCTTGTTTATAATAATATTTACATCAGTATTACTTACAACAACACACTATTATAAAAAAAGAATATAAAAAAAAAAACAAGATCAAACAGAGCCAGCAGTGTACAAACACCAAACTTATCTCATCTCCCGTGTTCTAGTGTTAACATTGTTTTGGTTCGTTTATGGTTTATATACTACCGCCTCTATAACAACACCCTCACTTCGATTATCACAGAACCCTGAATCGTCGCAACACATTACACTCAGCTGTTTACACACAACATAAATACTACAGTAAAGAGAAGATAAATTAAGGATTTCTTGTTCTAACCTAACAGTCGTCGCCGTGCGCGCAACGCATCGCAACACAACCTAATGCGGCTAGCCGCGCTTACATCAGAAACAGAAAGATACACAACGATAATAGTAAGACAAAGAGATAAATAAAATAAATAGTGGAATACAACCGCAAACTTAAAATAAATTGTCATGATAGATTTCCATTGGCACGAGAGAAATGGAAACATGAAACGATGTTATAGTAATCAGACGAAGAAAAGATACTGAGATCTTAGAAAACTGTATACAGGTTTCAAATCGACCTACAACTAGTTACCTTAATGTGATACTTGAATATTACAAATAGCTTAACTACTCACAGTCTTCATACGAATTGGCAGCACCGGGCGTGTGGTGCGCCGAGTGTCCGTCACGCGCGAGTGTCACACACTATACGTCACGTCCACACTGAGTACTGACAGCTGCCGGCGCTCGGCCGCTAGAGTTATACGAGCGCGGTCAGGCTGCCCGAGCGCGAGTTTTTGTTGTCATCCTGTTCGGTCGGGTTTGGTTTGGTCTGTAACGATGTAAAGTCACTGTCACAGAGATGTTGAGCGGGCGCACGTGCGGTGCATTAGTAAGTCAGTATCGTTTACACACATCGTTGTTGCGCGCGGGCGGCAGCGGCAGCGCGAGCCGCAGCGCCGTCCAGAAGGCGCGCTCGTGCACGTGCCGCCACGCCACCAGCCGCGTGCCGCGCAGCGTGCACACCAGGCTCTCGCCGCCCTCCTTCGCCTCGCGCTTCAACTTTGGCAAGTCCTGCAAACAATCATTCATATAGTCAATTATCTGTGAGAGCTAATTTTTAAGTATATGGGTATATTCTGCGTTATATCTAGTATAAACTACGTTACATAAATGCTTAATTTTTCTTAATAAAATAATGTACAAAATACAAGTCTGTTTATCTAAAATAAAGCCAGAACCTCCTATTAGAGCCATATATTTACCAATTCTTATTAATAGAATAGTAACATTAAGGTGCATTACCTGCAACAAGACGACGACGGGCGGCAGCGGCAGCGCCCTCAGCTGTCGCAGCGCGGTGAGCAGCTGCTGCGGCGAGTGCTGCGCGGGCGACAGCACCGCCACCAGCGAGCGACAGCGAGTCGCCTCGCTCACCAGCTCACTGTACCCTGGAAACAAGAACACACATTATTAAAACATGAAACATCTTAAATAATAGTGAAAAAATAAAGGGCCTTATTAGAAAAATAAAACGAAAGAGCCATAGACTAGACTAGATAAGGGAAGAGAAAGCCCAAAATGCTACTAACAATAAAAAAAAGAAACTTTAAAAATAGTGATAATAATGAACTAATTTATCCAATCATTGGCCGTAAGTATAATTAATAATCTCTGAGCAGATGGTTTTCCCTAATAGAAATTAGCTGACATATTATTTCCACTTATTTATGTTAGTAAAAATATGTTATTCATTAATTTTACATTCATATTAAAAAACAATATAACGTAAATATACAAAAGCCAGAACCATTATCAAGCTCAAAATACAATGGTATGTTTAACAGCATGTTTTGCGTTCTTAATTAAGCGTAAAGCATATCAACAACAGTATATCATGATTTATTGAGGCCGTGTTTAACAGATAACTGCCAGTTAGTAAGTACAGATATATCATTCGCGGAATGCTTATCAACGGGAAAAAAGTAAAATAAGAATGTATATTATGGATTTCACTGAAGTTATGTTGTTATACAGTCATGAGGAGAAAATCTTAATTGTAGGTACATCCAGTTTCCTGTAAGTCGCCTACGCATTAGCCCGACAGTTTCTGAGAAATCATTACCACTGTTATTTCCATGTAAATGATTTCAATAACACTTCAATATAGTACTTTTGTTTACAAAAAAATATATTTTAAATTGTGTTTGCAATACCTAAACGAACAAACAACAATAGTTGAAGTTAAAATAACGTGTACAATTTCCATTAAGAACTTTAAAACTTTTTACATTACCCGGCAGTTTTATAAACTTACTACTTGACAAACAATTTCTTAGCTACACAATACATGTATACTGCACTTTCGAATATTGTAACGGTACTTTATAGATACCCCCATATGTAAGATTTTCATTGAAAATCCATAACACAACAATCCTATATTCAAAGTAGAGTAATAAGAAATAATAAGGTATACTCACAGGTATCGGGCTGCGTCGACAGCGGCACTGCATGCACTCTGTACTTGTACTTCAGCGAGAGGGTCGGCAGTAACGCTCCCCGCACCAGCTCACCGTCCACAGCCGTCCAACACACTAGCACGTCGAACTCCTTCTCCAATACTGAAACAATACACGTACATTCTTTAATAAACACATTATTTATTTATTTAATAACTTATGTACACACACAATAGATTATAGAAAGAAGATATTAGATTATTACAGATCACATTATTTAAAAAGATAAAACTAAAACAGCATCTATAATAATTAAATAAATAAAAAAACACGTCGCGTGTTTTTTTTAAGTTATTTTATCATTATTTTTTATTTAATACCTTTTAGTGATGAGTGAACACCAAAAAAAAAAATGGTTCGGAACCCTTTGCAGGCGATTCCGACTAACACTTAACCATTTGTTAATGTCCACATAGCCTATGTCACTCGGGGTAACTCAATGCTTCTAATGACACCACAAACATTGAAATCGGTCAAGCCTTTCGGAAGTTATGGTGGAATAAAGAAACTCACAAACACATACATACATGAACCCTGAAAACATAACACTCCTTTTGGGGCAGTCGTGTAAAAAGAGTTTCAAAGCCATCTACCAGTTAATTAAAACGAAACAACTCTTATAGCGGTTTCGCAATACGTCCGATCCGAATCTGATTTGGACACTTGAAAATTTGATCCGTAGAAGCCGTAAAACTATTCCTGTACGCACTAGATAAATCTATTGACTAGATATCCGATCTCAGTCATCCGATTTCTTTACCATTTCTTAACCAATATTTTCACGTGTTCGGATCGGACATAGTTCGAAACTGCTCTTAAACTTTTCTAGTGACAGAGCCAGCAAATGATACTCAATAGCGAGTTAAAATAGAATGTCGTTCAAGTTTTAGTTAAAATATAATTTCGTTTCAGTATTTAGCCACTAGTTCACCAGAAGTAACCTATTTAAAATAGTTTATGTGTGATTGAAACTTCACGGCAGCTTTGATGTGCGCTACACGCTGACATTAATGTTACTGCGTTGACTCGCCTCGTTTTCATTCAGATCTACCATTAAGTCTTAAGTTAAGTCTTAAGTCCTAAATTTCACAGGTTATATAGTCCCGAGTAAAAGTTTCGGGAAGTGCAGCGGGCTAAACTAATCCTTTCATTTGAGTCACATTGCATAAGGAAAGGACTGCAACTAAACGATCACAATGGGAGTTTCAGTTTATAAACAAACAAGCTTATTTGTCAACAAAATCTTCCTGTACCATGTAAATAAATGACGAATCACATAATACATAATACTCGTGCATTCAAATTTAGTATATTGATATAAATACTAATGCTATATAGCTATAACACATACATCGAAGAGAGGAGAAGTAGAAATGTATAAAACAGCAAGTTAACAACCTGATTATTCTATTAATCGAAAATATTCATTTTCATTAGCATGTACTTATCGCTACGGCGTAAGTGTTAGCATAATGTTTGCATGTCATGATTACTTAGAACCTCGCGCATAATATAGCCTGTTTGTATGACGCAATTTTAAATGTTTAAATACTATCTGATTGCTTTTTTTCCATATTCTATACCTAGTTGACTTTAAAACTGTTTAAAAAAAAAAAAAGTTGCTATTGATCGACACGCTAAGAAGAAGTTGATTTTTTTGTGCTATATTAGCAATGATCTGTTACATGTTCAGTCGTTAAGTTTAAAAGTATTGGACTCTACTGGTACCGCAATATCACTATAAGACTTATTTTTAAACGACTTTAATGTAAAAAACTAAGTTTTGAATATTGCGAGGCTTTTAACCAAATTGAACAAACGAGAGTAGGAGCAGCAGCCAAATAACAAGGGGAAATACCGTTATTTCGCTATGTTACATATGCAAAACGGTATTTTCCCTATTCAAAAATATATTCACTACGCAAGACGCAAAGTGTGATTATCTGAACCAAAGTCATGACAGCTAATTACCGGTGAGTAGCTGTTATTACAAGTATAAGTAAATATGTGCATGGTACATACCTCTAGCCCTCCTAGCAGTGGGTTGTGCCCTCGCCCTGGCATGCCTCGCAGCCAGCAGCAGCCGCGGCGTGCAGCGGCGGTGCAGCGCGGCCGCGGAGACCAGCGCTAGTGCACCTGCCGCCGCGCCCAGCGCTAGCGCGCGCCACGGCACTGACCCGCCGCCGCACCACGACGAACCACCGCCGTCGTCGGCACCACCGTCTGGTATAAAGAAAACCACGATCACAAAAATGCCTCAAACTTTTCACCAATATCGCACTTAGTACAGTAGGATTCGGCGACTCTGAAATACGCTACACGCTGCTCAGTACATCACCCCACACGTCTAAAGTTTCATAAATTTGTTTCTGGAGAGCGACTCTCCTCGTGTTCAGAGGCGCCATTAAATTTGATTCACTATAAGTAGGTACTTTGAATTTAGTGAGATTTGAAATTGATGGGTTATGGAAGGAATAGGTCCATGGAACCGGGTTACCGCCTCACAAGATACACATAAAAATATAGCCTACGACAACCAGATTCACTGTTCACGGATAAGTATAATATACACCGACATCATTGTAATACTTATTCACTAAAATCACAATTAAACTCAATTTATTTGCCATCAAAGTCTCAAAATCAAAGTCGTCACTATCTAGTACTTTTTAGAATACATCTTTCGGTTCAAATTATTAACTGATATACCACCATTCAGGCAGAGAAACCAAATACAAATGAAAGTCTTTGTTGGCATTTCTTATAAAGTAACTTCGTCGTGGAGGTAGTTACATATATTTAGTAATTAATATTTAAATATTGGCAGTTATAATACAAATCAGTACAACTACTAGGCTAAGAACTTAGTTAAAAACAAAGAACATATAGTAATAAAACTTGAAAGTATAATAATAAAGACGTTTACTAAGTCATAAATCAGGTTGAATAGATTTTATTTGCTCGGTAAGTATAATTGCAGTATCTGTTGCAGTGTTTTGACTAGAGCGTCTTGATATCCAGACATGTACATTGTACATGCTATGTTGTCTGCCCACGCAGACTGCGCTCGCATACTTCAACTTACAATATACATTACAAAAATACTCATATTGTTTTACCGTTATACCGAGGATAATAAAGCTGTAGAGACAATAAAGTTTTTATTATGATATTAATGTTTTGTTTTTTACTAATTGATGATTCTTTACGGTTTTTGATAGGCTTTCCGCTTTCTTGTTCACAAGAATGTTGAATAAGTTCTTCTTATTATGTATTCAAAGATAACTTCATTATTGTCCCCCTATACATGTAGAACTACATTCTTATTTATTAGAATGAGTCATTGAATGCGTTGTATCTCAAAATCCAATAAACTTACAATTTATTGCAGTTTTATGCCATATAGAATGATGACTGAATAATGGAAACCTTTTTTACACCGAGTAGACGGAATAGTTGTATAAATTATCCTTAATTAGTAAAGAAATAAAAATAGACAGATATACTCATGTCTTAATTAAGTTTAAATGTAATGCAAGTGTGGGGTATGCAGTATTCTTCCCGCAAACATCTCCCATTGTTTGTAAAGGTTGCTAGTAAGACAGCACACTATAGGTTAAACGCTAAACGTAATTCCGCCTCAATCAACTAAATTGGCAATAACACCAGATGTTTAAAATAAGTAAACTTTTTACAAATTGAAGGGTAATTTATGTTCTGTAATACTGGCTCATTCGTATAAGCTGATTGTTTAAGTACGTAATAAAACTTAATGGGATATAACATACAATAATTTTGCAAAAAAGGTACCAGACTAATTTGCTAAAAAAATATATTGCAGCGTAGCTTTCAATCGCATCGTAAGGATATAACATCATGATAAGTATATTTTTTAATGAAATCATACTCAGGATAAGCTAACATGTTCTTAAAACCACTTTCTTTTAATATCGTACGGTAACGGTATACAGGGTCAAAAGGTTTACTGCGATTTCAGAATAGCGGGATGGCGCCTAGCCGTCGGTTAGGCTAGGTCATATTAGTCACATTTTCCCTATACCCGATACTGTTAATAGTATTATTATTAAGATGCGTACATTTTTATTGGGTTAGATGACGTAGGAAATATATACAATGTATATGTAATTGTTAGATGAGGACATCACACGTCATTAGTAAAGCTATGATATGATCGCGCCTTTATTTGTTTTGTTGTAAGAATCATTTTCGTAATTAGTTGTTAGTGATTGACGTCATACTTACCGCCTATTATTATCCTCCTAAAAATATATCCTATTACTATTATTAATGGGAAAGTTTGTGAGGGCGGATCAATATGGCTTGTTATTGCTCCACTCTAAAAATGTAACGGTCTTGGTCGAAATTTCGCTGAAAGCTTCTTAACAGGTTTGGACTAAAGATTACTTTAGATAGTTAGCATCTGTATCAACAAGATCAAGTATCAACACATATGATGAAGTTATCCTAGAAAATTCGCGGAAACGGAAAACAGGCAACACCACGGGGCTAAACTAGTATCTTAACTAAAGGTAGGTATAACAGGATACTTACATCTGTAGTGTACGGTGACGTAATTCTCGGAGACGATGTCGTTGGTGTGCACAAGGCAGACGTAGGTGCCGTAGTCCTGCGCCGACACGCGCTCCACTGTCAGGTACGAGCCGATGATGTCTTCCACATCCTCGCTGCAATACATATGCACGGTCAGTCCACACTTCCTTAAGTGAGAGGAAGCGATGACTCTATATGGCAAGCAAATACCTGTCCACGTACCAACCACGTACGAGACTTCGATAAGTTTGATATTCCGTCGATTTCTCAATCGTGGCGACAGTCTACCGGTCGCAGGAAATAGGAAAATGTTTGCAAATTGCTTGCTTACGATATTACACAATCGAATATTGCGTGACAATTTATTTTTGCTTATATTAAACGCAAATGACTGCGAAGGAGGCTTCGTTTTACTGAAGAGCGGAAAAGAAATTGAATAACTATTCGATAGGAGAAAGAAAGGAATGATTGCTGAGATTACGAGTATTGAAATATCACGTAATGTGCATATCCAATAGGATATGCACATTACGTCGAACCAAAGAGTTATAGATAATAAAGAGCAGGATAGGAAGAATAAGACAGATAAGAGGCATGTGCAAAGTTTCGAGTATCGGCTCTAAGATGGTCAAATCTATATTTGACGTAGAGGTTCGTCGCTAAGTCTGTACCTTAAAATTGCCGTCACGTAGGTGTACCTGACATTCTAACTAAATGTATTTTCGATACATAAGGTATAGATTGAAAAGAATATGGTTCCCTCGAGACGAGCCTGACTAAGTTTCTCAAAAGTACTTCAATCGTGGCATAAAATATTAGGAAAAACATTTACGAGTTACGATAAGCCCTAATAAAAATAAAATATAAGCATTTTCTCATTTACGAAAAAACAGGAGCCATTATAAAAGGTCACCGGTTGACCTCTAAGTACTCGAAGATCCCGTAGGCGTCGTCCCGAGCTATCGGGATCTATCCAACCTATACAGTGTACACCTATGATAGACACGTGTTGAAAATTGAAGTCTTACCGAGTAGTCTTGATTTCAGTCTGCGTGGGCAGGAGGTCCCCCACTGTGTTGTTGGGCCACACTTTCCGCCACCGGAGGTCGCTGCGAGCGTCCGCCAGGTATGACCGTCCTGCACATAAAGTAGAACATGGTCAGATCTATTAGGATGTGAGTGCACGGGTAAGAGCTCCGGGGCCCGTGGGCGTGTCGCACTCACCGATGAGCGCCTCGCAGTACAGTCGCAGCTCGCCCCCTTCCTCCACCCACTGATCTTTTGAAATGAACATTATTCTCGGTGCGTCCGTCGGTTTTTCTGTGAAACGGAATGTTAGCTGATACATATTTTCCTCGTACGGAACGGGTCTCAGTTACTTAATAAAGAACTGTTCATTTACTGATGACCAATAAAAACACAATATAAAGCATTTTATAAGAACAATGTAAGGTCACATAATGTATTTAAAGCGAAATAACAGTTACGGGTTGTGCGAGTCGTTATTTTAATAACCGTGGTCATTTGCATCAAGACGATTCCAGCTGGGCCAGGCGCTATTAGATGGCTATTCACAGCCATCGTATCATAAAGCCTACTCGCTATAGTGATGCATTACATGTGTACGTTTATGACTCGTATATAAAGTCTGGACCTCCCGCGTGGTTAATGATTCTAATACGAGAAATTATTTCTCTACAATAACAAATTAGGAGGGTATTGTCCGATGTTCATAACTAAAAATACCGTTCACGGGTTCTGGCAAAAAATGATCATAGAAAGCTGTGTCTATTTTGTCATTGAGGACATTATATCTTAAAATACGCCGTAGATAGATCTTGTATGACATTTACCTAGAATATTAAGTTTGACGGTATGCGTTTCGGTGTGCGTCTCGTTGGAGAGGCGGCAGGTGTAGTTGCCGGAGTCTGCGCGCGCGGCGCGGCGTGCGTACAGCGTCTGGTTGGCGGCCTCGGGGTACAGGATCAGGTTCGACACGCCCGCTGACCACGGGTACGCTACGCCGTCTTTGAACCTGCAAAATACAATACATGTAATGGCTGAAAGGAGTGCTTATCTTGCAGATAAACTGGAGTCTAGATTGAAATAGGCACGTTGAGTAAGTGAGTCTCGCGACAGAAAGTGTGTATCGAACACATACATTTTGTATAACTAGAATTACATTACTAATATGCCACATGATGGCGCGCTTTATACTTTTGTCGGGCCACTCGACCCGACACAATAATATAACCCCAGCTTAGTCTTGCACTTGCTCGTGGATAATACAAGCACTTAAAGCTGTATACTGCTACAAAGACACTCATAACAAAAACACATGTTATTGTTAAATTCACGCGCTCGTAACGACGGATATAGAAACTTGACTTTCTGTTAGCCATCATTGATGGATGGAAAATCCGTATCTCCGAGTTTTTGTTTCTGATCGTTCCATACTTATAGTTAACAAGGAAATAATAGAGTTCTGTGAAATGATCGTTTTGTGAGATACACGCTCCTAATGCGGAGCTATTGTCATTGCGCGACGAGATCAACCAGCATGTCTACGTGCAGGAAATAATTCGCAGTATACACTAATGGAGCGTCATTCCGCCACGAAGCGGGGTGGTGGCGTAATGTAACCAGCTAAGTGATTCCAAGAACTGTGCATTGCACTCACTCGTTAACGGAGAAATCACGCTCTCTAATATTCCGCAAACTGTTAATTGTGCATCAGTCACAAATTGAAACAGCTGCATTAATTAAGAATCGGAATCAAACTGAAGAGTTAATATTAATAAGTAAGCTTTAAGGCGAAATCAAACAGCTGTAATTTGTTCAGGCGAATCGGTCTTATGCAAACAAAACGTCGCGCAGCCACCGATTCCCGCGAACAGTAAAATTCTGCGGGAGCCGTTTTTGAATCGTTTGAAAGGAAAACAAACATTTGAGCGATGTTTCATCGCAAGGCCGCGTTGGAATTGTTTCCCAGAAGCGACGCTGAGGTGTAATCTGGTGAGTATCCTGCGCTATTATAGAACCACGTTTAAGGGCAACACACGAATAAGCACGAGTCGCAGACACACAAACAGAACACCAACCCGGCCCGACGCTATCCTAAATCCTTTAGTTTTAATACACGTATGCCTCATGTATGTACGCAAAGCAAATAATATGAAACTAATACTCAAGTCTGCACCAGCGGTGTTGTTCATAGCTATTATTTGCACTAGAGTCGTGACAATTTCCAAGAAAACATATCAAGAGCGCATGTTTACAATCTTCATTCCACTTTCCAGTGTCCCTGGGAGAACGATGCGAATATTTTTAACTTTTTTACAGTAACACACGCAACGCACGCATTAACTATATGGATATGTTTGAACGTGGATTTATGATGATGACTATTGATGTAATGGATCTTTTTTTAAACATACTTCACATATAGCTTCTTTTATTGAGACTTTTGACGCAGAAACCTTGGCTTCGGTTCCGTCAGTTCGATTCCAGGACTGTAAAAATATTAGTATGACCTAAATATTATTTACGTAATTGATATAGGTACCTATATCTATGAGCAATGTAGCAGATGCTGTTTGCAAATCAGACGGTAGTAAACGCAGTACATTTGTTTAATGTGCCTATACTGCCTATTATTACTACTATACTAATATTTTTATGACTAAATAACCATCGATGGTTTATATAATCGCCGTACAGTTACATTGCATACGAACATAAATAGTAGTGATTCATACATAATTGGTATCAAGTAAGTGTTTCCAATAGTTGTGATGTTTCTCATACAGTTCCGTGCGTGCGACGCTCTCGGCTGTGGCCGCGCCGCCGCCACGCCGCGGTAACACCGCGAGTTTCTTGCGCCCGCGCCGAACAAATAGAGCCTGACTATGCTATGTGCACCGTTTTATTGCCATTATTTGGTATCATCGCCCCTTATTATTTCAAATATCCGATACAAAACAACCAAGGCAAATGTAATGATACTCATTATGACATTGCTGGCAATTCTGACAGAGATAATTTAATTTAATTAGTAACAAGCGTGCGATAAAAACTTGTGCTTTTTTGTATTCTTACATGTTTCCGAACCGGAGTCTCGACAAATGTAGCCGATAAAATAAGTGCTTGTCTACTAGCTAAACGTTAAAGGTGATGTCTCTTTATGAACAACTTTATTGGAATGTCTGCGTCGACTAGCTTGTGGTCCTCGACATTCTGACGCGGCTATACAATTACACGATATCTGAAAGTATGGAATGTATCCGTTATATTTAATGCCGTCTGCCGTGTAGCAGGAAAACGTCGTTATTGTAAAGGTTCGAACAAAAAGAAATCTCCGGTGAGGTCATCCTCCGGCGGAGGCGCGTCGACGGCCTCTCCTGTAAAAACCACCGAATATTTCCGAAATAACGCGAACCGGTCTTTGACCGTGTGTCGGGTTGCACTCCCTCACCGTTCGCCACAAATCATCCGCATGCAGCCTCCTTTTTGCGAGACAAACATAATACACGTAGGTATAGGTACGTTCGAGCTAATATATTACGAAAAATATAGCTAAACACTCAGATCTGAGAACAACGTGTAGATGTATACCAATTGGGGCGATGCCGGTAACATAAATATTATAAACTGAACATTGAACAGAGCGAGCCACTAGCAAAACATTGCAAATGCACATAGGATTAAGATAAACGCAGCCAGTGCAGTCGAATGTATTTGATCTAGTAATTGTAAACAAGCAGTAGAGAATTGTACACACAACAGATAAAAACGAACCAAAATATTGATCAGAAATGGCGAGGCTTGTTTGTCAAACGGATTTGAATAAATACAACTTCAATATAAATAATCCTAAAATACGACATGTACAATGCCTCTACAGTGTAGAGCATACCGATATATGTATTATAACAGGTTAGGTTGTAATGGGTCAATTCATACCCAGTTGAGATAATAATTTATTGTTGTTAGGAAAATCCCGAAACCTAACTAAATTAGTCTACGTAAAGTGACGTCACGTATTATTTAATTACACTTACTAGACATGATAAAGTTAAGCTCATTGTTATTTATAAGAGCTATGCAATGTATCCGGGTTTTTGTGGAACCGACCGCGTCATTAAACTAAGAACGGTTTTATAAAAACGAGGAATTAGTATAAGATTTACCTAATGATTGGAAGGTGAACGAACTATTTGATATCTTTACAACCTACGATTAACAAGTGGATTCCGAATGTATCTACATCATTTTTATTAGTATAATGAAGGATATAGTCATTTTGAATCGTAAACAAAAAAATAGGAACAGCGTTTGAAAGTTTATTGTGTTTTTAATACAGCTAGTTAACGTTAACAGACATGCAAACCATATGTTACTACTTAATAAAATAAACTTTAAAGAATTTGCTGTAAATTCCAATTATTAAAAGTCCAACATTGTGGAGAATGGATCATTAAGAGGAATGTTAATGCAGGAACGACAGTAGTGCACGTCTTACGTATTTGTTAGCATAGTCAACGTGCGCGCCTGCGACTGCGCGTGTTTAAAGGGCGGACTCATTTTGTGTTATGACTTTGATGACATCATTTGGAAGATGATGCGATTACTGACTTTTATATAGAGGACAAAGAGAGCGGCTAATGAGAAGCGCACGTTGCATCAATTCTTAGAAGTAATTAGGGCTAGCAGCGGGGCCGGCGCGGACGCCAAATTGACACCGCCCGGAGGAGCCTTGCGACCGCGCCGCGCCGAGCTCTACGTGGCTCAAACCCTTTGTTGCCGGAGCCATTCGCATGCTGATCGTTTCTGTGAAACAACCGCAATTATACTTCTCTGGCGAACAGTTGACACACACACACGCCGCATAATGACGTCGCTCCCTTGCATTACAGTATAATCGCACGCCTGCCCCTGCCCCGTCACGCGCCGGTGACAATAATAATAATCGCTATATGTTGTGGGAAATGGAAAACCTAGCATTCAACAATTGATATATTATTATAAAATGAAAACACATGAAGTCGATGTGCTGCCGAGTACCGGCCGTCAATCGTTACGCATTCATTTTCTAGGAAATCCTATCGATGGAAGAATTATTGTTGCTTGTAAATCTAAACTATATTTCAAAGTGTCTGGCCGTTTGAAATATCGAGATATAGAAATGTTCAATTAAAGGTACGATGGAACTCTACTTTTTATTTGTAAAACTGTTTTAAAATAAAAAGTAATATGCATTGGAGCAGGCAACATGATCCCATTTTCAGTAACGGTATTGTTAGTTGTTGCTTGTTAACAAGCAGAAAACGAATGCGTCGGCAACAAAGCGTCGCACGGTCCAACCCGGGCCGCACCGCGCCGCGCCGCTCTGCTGCCGCACGCTGCTCGCACGCGAAGCCCAGCGCGCTCAATACTCGCAATAAATCCTTTACTTACGTAACGATTTCCAATGAATTTTATTCGAAGCAATTTTCGACTGTCATCGGATTATTTCATTCGGTGATAAATCTAAATGCGCCATGCATTTATTCTGACAACCAACAGCTGTAGAAATGTAATGAGAATAATACGAACACCGGTCGTTTTTGCGGCGTACCGGTAATTATATGTACAAGTGTAAGTACACGTTTGCGTCTGCGCTCCTATGTATTAATGACAGTGTTGGCGGCAATAACATGGAACATCGGCAACTAACGTTCCTGAGGCAACAAGTGTAGCAATTTCATACAGTTAGTGCGGTTTAGGGATGCGCGTCGGGAATACTTGAATGTTGCGATTAGAAAAACCGCAAACTACCGGGTGTGGGGCAAAAAGTTGATCTCATAACAGGTGGCGGAGTGCGGCGGTATATCCCGGCGACACCACGACACCACGCTGCACGGAGCACCGAGCGCGACGGCGACAACTGGTAATGCTAGGGCAGGACGCCCGACGCGGCGACGGTACAACGCGCCGCGAGCCGTGTGCGGCGCTAGCTAACTAGCTTGTATACAAGACACAAATTATGCGAGCTGTTGAACACCTACGTATATGAACGATCAAAATAAAAGGGCGTGTAGAGCTACAAAAACGCGATTAAATTTGTACACGACCACCTTGTCCTACATGATGCAGTTTATTAGAATATGATTCAGTCTTTGAACAACGAATCACGGATGCGTCATTAGCTGACCATCACCTAAATACGTATGTTTGCCGTATTTTAACTGTTTCCTCGAAATTGTGTGTGCAGCTGTCTTTCAAGCAATTCTGATGATAGCTGGAATCAAAAAGTAAAAATGATATGATCGATAGCGACGAGGTTCTAGGAATATACATTCCACGAACTAAAACTGCTCTGCGTTTGCAAAGGCTTAATTAACATTTACAAAAAACATTTATCTCGAAAATTTTAACGAAATGAAGCAGTAAGAAAAGTACCTAATTCATCCTTTTAGATCAAGATTTATATGCATAAATACATAACAGATAAAAACAGTTTGTAGCTTTACTTAAAAAAACTCATTCGCGTTAGTTTGTCTACTATTTCATTAAACAAACTCCTACAACAACTCTGGAACTAGACATTTTGTTTTCCTATTGTAAATGCAGATGTTTTGGCATAGCAGACCAGCCAAGCAGAATATTTAAAGTTTATGCTTTAAAAGTTTTACATTGACACAATGCCAAACGCTTGTTTATCAGGTATTGCATATCTAGTATCCTCAGCATGCACTGCAGCTCCGTCTCCAACTTCACTATCACTACATAGTATAAAACAAAGTCGCTTTCCGCTGTCTGTCCCTATGTATGCTTAAATCTTTAAAACTACGCAACGGATTTTCATGCGGTTTTTTTTTAATAGATAGAGTGATTCAAGAGGAAGGTTTATATGTATAATACATGCATAATATAGTAGAGAAACATGGATAATCTTAGAGATTTTTGACGTCAGGTCGTAAATCAACACATTTTTTGCGCTTTCATTGCAAACGCTGGCTGAACCCTACGAGATAGATCAAAATAATGTACTACAGTATTGTGCACCTCAAAAAGATCTACAAAAAAGTCCGCGATGGCATATGTCTATCTCTTGAGGGTAACCCACAATAACCATTTTTTATCCTTTATTTATTACTTATTCACGAAAAGACGATTTTAAGCAATACAGCATTAATCCTTATCCAATTAAGTACCTTCAAAAAATTGTGGATGTAATATAGATCAATATTGCCTTTTACAGCATGCAATTTAAATGAATATTTTCGAAGATATTACAGATTTAAAATGCAGGGACATAGCGGTTGCGGCGGTACAGGCCGGGGGGCCGCGCGGGGACCGGGGGGCGCGTGCCTTTACCAAAAAATGCTTCTAAGGCTGTGCTTCTCCCTACAGAACTTTATGATTGTGTTATATTTGGTATCAGCGTTGCACCCGAGCAAAGCCGGGGCGGGCCGCTAGTCTAGTATAAAATGTACTGCATATTCTTGTTAAAAGAAGACGGCACAAGGCAAAACGACTTCCAGCTACACATGTACATCAATAGAATGATCCGTATGAAAAACGCAGTCCGAGCATAATAATTACATCGGGAGGACGTTTGTCATACCTGTCATGTTTGCAAGGCGCGGTGAAAAAGTTTGGAGAGGAAGGCGGTAGTTTGTATTTGCGTTCGTGGTGTCCTGGGAATGTGGTCTGCGGGCTCCGCGGCCGCTGCGGCGGGTAATGACGCGTCCCGGAACAGCCAGGTGGCTCGCCGGCTGCGTATGGGCAAGGAATGCCGCCGCAGCCTGGGAACCTCTCCTCACATCTGTACTTACCTGATTCAGCTACAATAACTGCGTTTCTCGACACGCTATTTGTTACAGTAAAACTACTAGCTAGCCGTGCAATATGTACCTAAGTTACTCGATGCATGTTTAATCTTTCAGGTGCCATGATTACTACAGAAGTATGGACAGCAACGTGTCATTGTTATTGTTTTGTATTGAAACTGTTTATGCTCCAAAATGTACATAGGTATTTAATTATTTTTTTGTGTATTGCATTAGAAAATATTTGTATTAAACTAATATTTTAAAATAGACAAATCATTTTGTAACATTGAGGTGAAACGACTTTTTTAATTGTGATGTAAACCCAAATGTGAAGATGTAAACATAAGACATAACATAAAGTATAGTCATGTACACAAGACAGAAAAAAAGTTTTGATTTTGGACGGAGGCATACAGAGCTACCGTACTACCACTATTGTATGTAGACGTACGCCTTTGTATTTAAATGAAGCTAGTGTACCGCGTAATCGGAAACAGGAACCATCTACCAATTATGGGAATCTATCACTTAATAAATGTTTCTATTGAAACCAACGGCACTGTCGCCATACGAACGACTACTCGCTATGAGTTCTCTGAGCAAGAACAAACTAGCTTTCATGTTATACTTGGTAGCAAGTATTTCTACTTCGGTTTACCACAGATTTATACTAAAACATAAATAATAATTACCATTTATCATTTTCCTCGAAGCACTAGATAGGTATTTATTCAAACAATAGCCATTTTAGCATTCGGTAGCCGAGCGCAGTTTCTTGGCACTACGTGAAACTGCAAGTGCACAAGAATTTATGATTGCTGCGTGTCACGCGACGAATACTAACAAGGGTAGTGGCAGTGTCGTCCGTGCGT